>CAWUFW010001894.1:0-632964 GCA_963921515.1 Calotriton arnoldi | reverse complement strand
CCACGCGGACCCCCTCCCCCCCAAAAAAAAATAATAAAAAAAAAATAGAAAAATAAAGGCCTGCCCTGGGGGATGGGGTCCCCGGGGCAAAAGGAGTAGTGAATTTATTAACTGTATAATTAATTAAAATCATTACAGTAAAAACAATCAATATATAAAAACTAAAAACAGTAGTTTCAAACTTTTGTTCTGGGTAAAATTTAACACCCCTCCCGAGTCCAGCGTGGCCAGCCTTTCCCCAGCGTTTGTAAACATGATCTTAAGGCCTCCGTTTTACGCCCTGAAATAAGGTGCATTGCCGAGCTCTTGAGCTACCCTCTATGGAGCTCTAGGTGTCTCTCAGGTGAAAATGCTCTTTTGGGAGGCGTGCGAGAGGGGCACAGTCCTTGGTGCATCGATGAGTGGTCCCATCAGCATTCGATCGCAGAGTTTACCACGCTTTTCCCCTGGGTTGTGCTGCTTTCATAGGCGGCTTTTAGAGCTATCCTGATTTGATGGATACAATTTTGCCAGTCTCGCTAGAGCCGTTGTGTTAGTGGTTGAAAAACACAAGGCTGATGCTTCACTGCACGTCTTTATACCCTTGTTGATGCAGATCGGGCGCAGAAGTCGCCGGCGTTCGTCATTTAAGTTGGGGCAACAGCATAAAAGGTGCAGCCAGGATTCCTTCCTGTAGGGGCACAGTCTACAAGTTGTGGATTCCTCTCTTCTGAGCCCAAGCCGGATTAAAATCTGCAATCCCAAGCGTGGTCAACCTCATGAATAAGATTTTACTTCGGGCCTGTATGGAGAGAGCCTCACTTAGGTACGGTTGTGCTTTTCCTGCCATGTAGGATTTGTTCAACGGGTCCAGATGAAAGCTTCGACAGAGCGTTTTAAGATCGAGGTCAAAGGAGATTTCGCGCACTTGTTTGTTAACAGCTCTCTTCCAGGCATTCAGGGGGATCTCCATCCGTGGTATGCTTTCTTCCTCAATCTTCAGTAATTTAATTGCGTTTTCTAGCCTAGTGTGCCATGCCGAGCCTGGCCCCTCGAAAATGGGTCTCAGATGATTTTTAGGGAGTTAGCGGGTGCCCTTAATATCCTAAGATATAGCTTTATGATCTCCCCTGGCAGATCAGGTCCGGCCTTGCCAGGCCTAGCTCCAGTCTTAGCCTTGCTTTTCTTGCTGTCCTCGATATGTGTAGCACTGACTTGTATGCCTTGACTTGGGCTGAATTGAGGAGGGCGTCCAGTTTCCCGGGGAATGCGAGGTGGCCATAACTAATTGCTGGGAGGAGCTTCGCTCTTAGAACTGTCAGAATTGGGCTGGCGGACGGGCTGATCAAGTGCAGGCTTAGTTGTTTTAATAGGTGTGTGACCTTGCTGGCCTTGAGGCTCTGCTGTTTTAGGTGTACGTTCGCCTTGGCCCGTTCCGACAACCAAACCCCTAGGTAGTTGTATGCGGCCACTGTATTGATTTGCGCGTTTCCCAGTTGCCACAGTGCATTCTTTTTCAGATGGTAGGACCCAAAAATGATGACCTTTGTTTTTCCCTGATTGACTATCAAGTTGTTGGTGATGTTAAAGCTATTTAGGGCGTTTAGGGCTCTTTGTAGGCCCACCTTCGTATGGTCCATTATGACTGTGTCATCAGCGTACTGTAGAACTGGCAGCCTCACACTTGCTAATCTTGGGGCTACTAAACAGGCTCCTTTTAGGGCTTCCCCTAAATCCGCCGTGTATAAGTTGAAGAGGATGGGGGCCAGCACGCATCCTTGCTTCAACCCGTTCTCCGTGGTTATTTTAGGGGAAACTGTGCGGGCGCTTGTTTTGACCCGCACCCAGGTGGCCTCGTATAGTGATCTTATTGCCTTTAGGAGGTTTGATGGAATGCCCCAGTTTTCTAGCTTCCGCCATAGGTTTTTCCTGACTACTTTATCAAAGGCTGTACTGTAGTCCACGAAGCAGCAGAAGAGCGGGGGATGGTTCTTCTGGGTTGCCTGGGCTGAAAGGTGTGCGAGCACCAGAACATTGTCCATAGTTGATGCCTGTGACCTAAAGCCAGTCTGGTGCATGGGAATTATGTTTCTCTCTTGGACCCACTTCTCCAGATCTTTCAGAAGTAGGCGGGCATAGGCCTTGGCTTCCAGATCAATAAGCCTATAGTTCGATGGCTTTAGGCGGTCTCCTTTTTTAAAAATAGGGACCAGTATGGAACCCCTCCAAGACTCAGGTGTTGTGGCAGTCGCGAAGGTGTAATTGAAGAGCGGGGTTAGGAGTGATGCCCAGAACTCTGGTGCCAGTTTAAAGACAGGTGCTGGAATCCCGTTTGGCCCAGGTGCCCCGTCGTTCTTCATACTCTTGATGACTTTGATAACCTGTTGGGTGTTTGTCCAGGCTGGTGGAGTGCCATGGGCGGCGGCCGGAGGTCTGTTGCCCGTGGGGGCCTTGCCTGGGCTTGGAATCACAACTCCTGGCTTTGTGCTGACTGGATCGACTTGCTCTGCTGTATCCACCCTACTGCTTGTTGAATCGTCATTGGTGGATGCTGTTACATATAGCTGGTTCACGTATAGCATCCATTCTTTTTCAGCAACTCCATTTTCTCTTGTGGGTCCTCGATTGCTCAGCTGGTTTATATGTCTCCAGAGTCGTGCTGGGTTCTTTTGTTTGATCAAGGAAAAGACTTTGAGCCATTCACTTTCCATGTTGGCTTTTTTATATTCCCATACGTTTCTTCCTTAGGGATGCCCTCAGCGATGCAAATGGTGGTCCCTCTATTTGGCAGCCCCCTGTTTTCTTTGCTGTGCGGGCCTTGCGCAGAAGCCTTTTGCATTCTCGTATGTCGTTGTTTGCGCAGGTGCTTCCTAGTCTCAGTTGCCCTTTCGGTCTCGGGTTTTGTGACTTGGAGTTCCCGAGCTTGGTTTGTAGGTCCTCAACAATATTTTCCCATCCGTTTATGGATGGGAGCTCTGCGAGCGGACTCCCTTCCTGTGCCTGGCCTAGCCATGTTTGAAATTTGGACCCGGTCTTGTCAGACCACTTAATCCTCCTCAGGACGCTGTGTTTTTCCTCCCCGCTTGTCTCCCCAATGGGTTGGTAGATACTAGCTGGCGGTACGTCCAGCTGAAACACTGCTCTTAGTGGCCTGTGGTCACTCTCCTTCCGATCTACCACTTCAAAGTCTACCATTCTGGCCGCCATCTCTTTGCTGGCCATAATATAATCGATTCTTGAAGTGTTCCGAAAGGTGCACTGGGGATGCCAGGAGGCCGAGCGAGCTTTTTTCAGGATATGAGTTGATGTCAGCTTGTAGATGTTAAGGAGGTCCTGCAGGGGAGCTGCCCTCCCTGGCCCCCGGGGTGGTGGTTCGATTTTGTCAAGATCTTTCAGATTAAAATCCTCGGCTAGAATGACCTGGAATGTTTTGTGTTTGTTTAGCAGGTCTTCTAGATTCTGTGCCAGTGCCTCCAATTGATCTTTCATGAGGGTCTGTGCGGGATTGATATAACAGTTTATTACCAAGAGGCGCATTGGATGTTTATTGAAACTCAGACCTCTGATCTGTAGAGCTTGCAGACCTGGGGAGTTCTGATTGATGGCTGTGGCGACAAGGGCACATTCGTGTTTTATGAAAACTGATAGGCCGCCAGCTGGGCGTCCAAAAAGATTCCTTTTTATGGCTGGGACCTGATGTTCGTAATACCCTGCCAAAGGGGTGCTGGACAGGGCCCATGTTTCTTGGAGACAGATTATATCCCCGCTTTCCAGGAACTGCTTCAAATTTTCGTTTTCGCAGATTTTGTTAATTCCTGCTATGTTCCAGGAAATTATTAATAATTGCTGCTTGTGGATTAGTCCTGGGCCAGCATCTCCTCTGTCAAGCTGGCTGTCGTTACGGTTAGGAATGCTGTGGCCTCCATCTTGCGTGTTGCTTTTGATCCGGGGTTATGGTGATGGTACGTATAACCCGATGGTTGTTTTGACATGAGATTCTAATGCCCATTAGGTCCCTTTGGCCCGTCTGGCTTCTGACCACGGGTCCTGAGCTGTTTGTCCCATGCAGGACCGACCGGGTGGCCTTTCCCCCAGTGTCTGGTGCCAGAACATGTGGGTATTTTGGGTGCGGCAGCGTTTGAACTTCAATACCCCACTCGGCGAGTAGGGTGGAGTTGTTTATGACGGCTTGTTGTATTTCTTTATTCCTCAGGCCCACCACTGATGAATCGCCGTGTGTGTCCCCCTTCGTGCTCAGGAATTTCACCCATTCTAGGTCCCCTGTTTGTATCTTGTCTAGGGTGTCCAGATGTTTGAAGAGACGTAGAATGTTGCTCCGATTCAGGATGTCATGCTGTCCCGTGCTACGGAATCTCGGTGTGAGGACCACCTCATGTACAACTGCTGGTGCACTCACGGTTTGGGCCCTTTCTCCCCTTTCTATGGCTGACTCTGCTGGGGGTGGTCCTGTGCAGGAGCTTCCTTGGTGGAATGAGGCAAGTCCTGCTTGGGGCCACTTGCTTTGATCGTTATTGCTCCCGGTGACAGGCTGAGGCCCCGGGCTTGATTGTGGAGGATTTGGAGTAGTCGACTTGGATGTTGATTTTGCCGAGGTTATCTGGGTGAGCAGTTCTGCAGGAGATGGACTTGTTCCGGTCGTTGGATCGTCGTCTGTAAGGTGGTTTGGCCTTACTAATAACTTTTGGCCCTTCTCACTGGAGCTGCTTGGTGATGAGATTGGGTTATGCTGAATTTCCAAAGGCAAGGAGACCGGTAGGGCCTTTTTGTCCCGGTTTTTGTCGGTAAGGGTTGGGTAAAGCTGGATGACTTTTGTACCCCAGTTTTTGTCGGTAAAGATTGGGTAGAGCTGGGTGATTTTTGTGCCTCCTTGTAAGGGCAGTGGATTGGACTTCAATGGCTGCAATTGTCTCGACCTTAGCTTTGTTTTTTTCAGTTGCTTCTTTAGCTTCTTTTTGCTCTCCTTGAAAGGGCTGGATCGTGTGTGTCCGTCGCGAGTGAAGTGTGTTCCTGCGGGTCTGTTCCAATGGCGTCGCTGGCCCTGAAATTTAGACTTTGTGTGTCTTTGGGAGTTTCTGGGCTGCTGACGGGTTTGTTGGTCGTGTGCTCTACGCTTTTCCCATTGTCGGCTGCGTTCTTCTGTCCTGCTGAGGCCCCTGCTGGCTGTGTCGCCTTCGAATGATGACTATTCGGTTTCGCCCAGTCATCAGTGTTGTTTATAGTCTGTGCCACCATACGCCCTTTCGCTATCTCCACTATGTCTTCTAGGACCTCAGGGGGAGGCCCACTTCTCGATGAGATTTGAGCAGCGGCAGAAGCAGTCACCCCGGTTGGAGGCCAAATGTTGGGAGATCCTGTTATCTAGGACCTCCACCTTGGAGCTTATGTCAACTAGGCGCCCTGCAATTGCTTGTAGAAGTTCTATTTGCACTTCCATCTTGGTCGATTGCCACAAGAGGGCTTTATTAGTAGCGCTGGTTGTCTCAATCGAGGATGATTTGTCCGAGGCCGCGTCGGCGCTGCAGTTATATTCGAGATCGTCAGCTTTTGAGTTGGGGGCCCATGGGGACACTAGGGGCCACGACAAGTTTGGGGTTAGATCTAGGGTTCTTTCTATCTTTTGACCAAGATTGTGAAGGAAGGAGGCTGTGAGCTCCCCAGCCACAGGGGACACTGGGGCCGGGGAAGTAGATGAGACCGAGGATTCGTTGATTTTGGATCTTTGGGTTCATGTTGGAGCTCGCTAGTCTCCGTGGTCTGCAGGTATAGACCAGGGGCATTGGGCTGATGGACTTGCACCGTCGTCATTACTGTGGAGCAGCCTTTGGGCAGAGCAGTGCTGAGCGTCTTGCTAGTTGTGGAGTCCTGTCCATTATCTATAAGAAGAGGCGGGGTTCCATCCCTAAATTGACCTTCTAGTTGCTTTGGATAGAGATGCTCGTGAGCTGCACTGGCCGTTTCCTGGGTGGTCCCCCGTTCCTCGCTGGTCTCCTCCTTGGGTATGGGGGTATGATCGGGGTATTGTCTGCTAAGATCGTTAGTGCTTTTTACTTGAGCCGGGCATAGGCCATCGAGGAGGGCGTCCTGTGTGATGCCGTGGTCACTGTTGAGGGGGTCGTTTTTCTTGATTAAGAAGTTTCTGATCGAGCCCCTTTGGTCAGCCTCTTGTGGCTTTTCGTTTAAGCTGTCTGTTAATGATTTGCTCCTCATGGACCTTGTTGTTGTCTCGTTATTAGGTGGCTCATGAGACTTTCTTCCGGGGTCGTGAGCAACCGGCCCTTTCTTTTGGGCCCCATATGCCAGGTGTACTGCTGGGGTACTGCTGGGGTAAACTTCTGGTTATTAGGCCAAATCTCCGGGTCCAGGACCGAATCCCTTGTTGCCCTTTTGTCACTTTTCGTTTTAGTGTCCGGGCTGCAGATACCGTTGTGGGCTGTGGGCGTGCAGGGGTATGCAGGGGTGCGCGAGGGCAGGCGGGGGTAGGCGGGTGCTTGAGGAGGTGCCAGAGTAAATTGACGTCTCTGGCAGCTCGCTCCTTTTGTAGACTTTTGCAGATCCTGTGGCTCGCTGCTGAGCTCGCTGCTGAGCACTCTACTGCCCTCTGCAGGCCACCAGGATTCAATCCCAGGAAACCCAGAGTTCCATCGTCCTTTGTTGTGGGTTGCTGGGTGTTATAGTTTTGTAGTTTTGTAGTTTTATAGTTTGCACTCTACTGCCCTCTGCAGGCCACCAGGATTCAATACCTGGAGTCCCAGGGTTCCGTCGTCCTTTGTTGTGGGTTGCTGGGTTTTGTAGTTTTATAGTTTTGCAGGGGGTGGGGGTGGAAGTAAGAGCCACAGGTCAGCCGCCACTGTCTGTCCCCTACTGAAGCCACTGCAGCACCGCCGCACAGCGACACTGCCACAGGCGCCGCTCCACGCCCACTGCTTCGCAGGCGCCGCACCCACACCTGCAGCTGTGGAGGTCGCAAGAGCAGGAGCCCAGGGCACCAGAAGTGCCAGAAGCGCCGCCGCGGCACCAATGCCGAGACGCTAAAGTGCCGCTGAGGTGCCGGCAAAACGGGAGCAGGAGCCGGAGGCCGGGCGTGCAACGACGGCCAAGCAGACCGAAGCTCCGCTCCTCTCCTCTACTCTACTCTCTGTTCCTCTCCTCTGCGACGCTCCTCTGCTCAGCTGCTGCTCAGGTCAGTGACAGAGATCAAACAGTAAGAGGCTCCTCTGCACGCAGCCCCCCTCCTTAAAAAAATAATAAAAAGAGTGGCCATACCCCGGGGGATGGGGTCCCCGGGGCCGGAATAGGCCACGGGAGGGAGGCCACGCGGCCCCCTTCCCGTTTTTTTTGTTTTTTTTTAAATGAAAAAAAAGGGGTAAGGCCCTGCGGGATGGGGTCCCCAGGGCCCAAAAAAAGGAAAAAGGAAGGGGGGCCACACAGCCCCCCTTCGAGGAAAAAAAACAAACAAAAAAAACGATTGTGCCGCAGGCCCCGCCCCCTTCCTTTACCACTCTGCAACGCGCCCCTGGCACGTTTGCAGAGAGGAACAATTCCCCTTGAATACTGGGGGTCCCTGGGGGCCAACTAGCCCACCAGGAACCTCCAGTATGCGCCAGGGGGCTGCGTTGCAGAGTGTTGTAAAAAGGGGCGTGGCCTCTGAACACCTCTCTGCAACGCAGCTCTCTGGCGCATACTGGAGGTATCTGGTGGGCCAGTTGGCCCCTAGGGACCCTCGGGATTGAGGAGGAATTAATTCTCCATCTTAAAACGCGCCACAGGGCGTGTTTGCAGACATGTCACCTCAGGCCCCACCCCTTCCTTCACCATTGTGCAAATATTCCTCTAAAATCAGCCGAACTACGAATTCCGATTTACTCACCTGTTATCAGGAGAGACCTCAGTGCTGCATCTTTGAGCCCAGTACTGATCCTGAAAAGTAATTTTAACCGTACTTACCAGTAACTTGGATTTCCTTCCATAGGATATCATTGCCTGCTTTTGCTGAAAAAGTTTCTAAGTGTCGATTTTTGAAACATACAAATATTCCTCTAAAATCAGCAGAAATACGAATTCCGATTTACTCACCTGTTATCAGGAGAGACCTCAGTGCTGCATCTTTGAGCCCAGTACTGATCCTGAAAAGTAATTTTAACCGTACTTACCAGTAACTTGAATTTCCTTCCATAGGCAAACATTGACTGGTTTCACTTGGAAATTCTTCTAAGTGTGGAGTTTTGGAACTTTATAATATTCCTCTAAAATCAGCCGAACTACAAATTACGATTTACTCACCTGTTATCAGGAGAGACCACAGTGCTGCATCTTTGAGCCCAGTACTAATCCTGAAAAGTAATTTTAACCGTACTTACCAGTAACTTGAATTTCCTTCCATAGGCTAACATTGACTGGTTTCACTTGGAAATTCTTCTAAGTGTTGAGTTTTGGAACTTTATAATATTCCTCTAAAATCAGCTGAACTACGAATTCCAATTTACTCACCTGTTATCAGGAAAGACCTCAGTGCTGCATCTTTCAGCCCAGTACAGATCCTGAAAAGTAATTCTAACGTACTTACCAGTAACTTGAATTTCCTTCCATAGGCTAACATTGACTGGTTTCACTTGGAAATTCTTCTAAGTGTGGAGTTTTGGAACTTTATACTATTCCTCTAAAATCAGCCGAACTACGAATTCCGATTTACTCACCTGTTATCAGGAGAGAACCCAGTGCTGCATCTTTTAGCCCAGCACTGAGCCTGATAAGTAATTCTAACCGTACTTACCAGTAACTTGAATTTCCTTCCATTGGAATCCATTGTCTGGTTTTCCGCAGAAAAGTTTCAAAGTGTCGATTTTCACAAACTACAAATATTCCTTAAAAATCGCCTGTATGACTTAAACGCATTATTTCAACTGTTTACAGGAGATGCACCAGTGCGGGATCCAGGATCCACCACTGAGTAAGAAAAAGTAACTATAACACTACTTACCTGCTAAGTGAATTTCCTCCCATAGGATAACATTGGTGATTCTATGTGAAAAAGTTTCGGTGTCAAGTTTTAAAATACAATAATATTCCTTAAAAATCACTACTGTAACCAAAACGCTTTTACTCAACTGTTTACAGGAGATGTCCCAGGACTGAATCTAGGATCCAGTCCTGTGGTTAGAAAAGTAATCCATAAAGTAACTAATTGCATTTAACTAGAAATGCACATTGAGCTCAATGTTGCATTGTGTTTGAAATTAATTTGCCCATTGCAACAACTGTAACTACTGTACTTAAAACTCTATTGCCTATTTGCAAAGTATTTAAACTAAAGTAATTCATTCTGAGAAAGTATATTTTGTAATGTAATGTATAATGTAATTACAATGTAATTTAATAAATAAAATATCTAAAAATAAATAGTTTTAAAAAATGTAGTAAATCAGTATCAAAAAAATAAATATAACAATTAATACATTTAAAAATTGTCATTTACAAAACCTTTGAAATTCACTGACAAAACCATAGGTTTTAGGGGCGTTATAGTTAGAAATTAGCATTTAAAAAACCTTTGAAATTCACTGAAAAAACCATAGGTTTCAGGCACGTTATAGTTAGAAATCATTTGAGATGTCATCAGTGATGTCATTAGTGATGTCACTGACCATGTCATGAGTGATGTAATATGTGACGTCATCAGCAGTGCATTGCGGGGGCGCGAGTTATAGTTAGCTGAACTAACTATAACGGGGGAATTTCTATGGTTTTGTACGAGTGAAATGTCCAACTAACTATAACTGTCCCTAAAACCTATGGTTTTTTCAGTGAATATATATATATATATATAGATATATAGATATATATATATTATCTACTGGCGGTCGCCAGTAGATAGTTATAGTTAGGACCTATTTTCCATAGAAAATCCACAACATTCTATTTGAAATAACTTTGGCGCCGGTTGACGAATCTTCGCAAAATTTTCAAAACTTATAGCCCGCTCCGGTCCGCTCCTATCCTGAAAGTCTCGGGGTGATTCATGAAGTGGGGGCCGAGAAAAAAGGGGGGTCCCAAAACGTGTCTTCCCCATGCAATTTTCCATAGGAACCTTTAGTCGCAGCTACAGCCCGAACTGCTGAGACGGAATTACACCAAATTTGGCAAAAGGTAGCCCTTGGTTCAGAGTCGTGCCTTTTGGTTAAATGGTGTAAATCCATTCAGTAGTTCCTGCGAAATTTGAAAAGAAAACACATATATATCTGGGCAGAGCCTAACCACACATGTCATCGTGAGATCTGATTGGCTGTCAGCACTTCATCCTGGAATTGCTGGCAGCCATCTTGGGACCAATATAAATGATAGTACCCCATTGAAATGCATTGTAGTGAATCGAAGATTTTGAGGGTTACCAAAAGGAGAACTATAAAGGGTGATAACAGACTTTAGTTACATTAGAATTCATTTGTTGATGGTACCATACTAATTTCAGGAATTGTGGTGTGTTCTAAGGTGATTTTACCCTGTGAAAAACCTTCTGCTGGGATATCATGAATCATGTTTGAGAGAAAACTATTTTCACATGCTTGTCCCATACAGTTTTGGAAGGTGCTCCAGAAGCTAAAATGAGAGCATATTTTCTGTAAATTCACATTATCTTTCTCAGTCATGTGAGAATGAAGTCTGACATTCTCAGTAAAACATGTACATCCAACAAGGGCAGAGACTGTCAGTTGATTCCTTTGTGTTCTACTGCAGCTTCCCAGAGTGTTCTAAAGAACAACTAGAGTGCTAACAGCCTTACTTATGACAAAAGTATGGCACACCTGAAGCCATCTTGATTGGAATAAACTGGTAACACTTAAAACATTTAATTTAAAAAGGAACAAAATGATGGGGTTCATTTTGTCATAGAAATTATGGTTAATGCTGTAGAAAGAAAAATTAGGACATGTTTCAAGTGTGATCTCAAATATCTTCCTGTTATATTTCAACAGGAGCAGCCTGTCAGTTGATGCCTTTGTGTTCTACTGCAGCTTCCCAGAGTGTTCTAAAGAACAACTAGAGCGCTAACAGTCTTACTTATGACAAAAGTATGGCACACCTGAAGCCATCTTGATTGGAATAAACTGGTAACACTTAAAACATTTAATTTAAAAAGGAACAAAATGATGGGGTTCATTTTGTCATAGAAATTATGGTTGGTGCTATAGAAAGAAAAATTAGGACATGTTTCAAGTGTGATCTCAAATATCTTCCTGTTATATTTCAACAGGAGCAGCCTGTCAGTTGATGCCTTTGTGTTCTACTGCAGCTTCCCAGAGTGTTCTAAAGAACAACTAGAGCGCTAACAGTCTTACTTATGACAAAATTATGGCACACCTGAAGCCATCTTGATTGGAATAAACTGGTAACTCTTAAAACATTTAATTTAAAAAGGAACAAAATGAGGGGGTTCATTTTGTCATAGAAATTATGGTTAGTGCTGTAGAAAGAAAAATTAGGACATGTTTTAAGTGAGATCTCAAATATCTTCCTGTTATATTTCAACAGGAGCAGCCTGTCAGTTGATGCCTTTGTGTTCTACTGCAGCTTCCCAGAGTGTTCTAAAGAACAACTAGAGAGCTAACAGCCTTACTTATGACAAAAGTATGGCACACCTGAAGCCATCTTGATTGGAATAAACTGGTAAGACTTAAAACATTTAATTTAAAAAGGAACAAAATTATGGGGTTCATTTTGTCATAGAAATTATGGTTAGTGCTGTAGAAAGAAAAATTAGGACATGTTTTAAGTGTGATCTGAAATATCTTCCTGTTATATTTCAACAGAAGCAGCCTGTCAGTTGATGCCTTTGTGTTCTACTGCAGCTTCCAAGAGTGTTCTAAAGAACAACTAGAGCGCTAACAGTCTTACTTATGACAACATTATGGCACACCTGAAGCCATCTTGATTGGAATAAACTGGTAACTCTTAAAACATTTAATTTAAAAGGAACAAAATGAGGGGGTTCATTTTGTCATAGAAATTATGGTTAGTGCTGTAGAAAGAAAAATTAGGACATGTTTTAAGTGATATCTCAAATATCTTCCTGTTATATTTCAACAGGAGCAGCCTGTCAGTTGATGCCTTTGTGTTCTACTGCAGCTTCCCAGAGTGTTCTAAAGAACAACTAGAGAGCTAACAGCCTTACTTATGACAAAAGTATGGCACACCTGAAGCCATCTTGATTGGAATAAACTGGTAAGACTTAAAACATTTAATTTAAAAAGGAACAAAATGATGGGGTTCATTTTGTCATAGAAATTATGGTTAGTGCTGTAGAAAGAAAATTTAGGACATGTTTTAAGTGTGATCTGAAATACTTCCTGTTATATTTCAACAGAAGCAGCCTGTCAGTTGATGCCTTTGTGTTCTACTGCAGCTTCCCAGAGTGTTCTAAAGAACAACTAGAGCGCTAACAGTCTTACTTATGACAAAATTATGGCACACCTGAAGCCATCTTGATTGGAATAAACTGGTAACTCTTAAAACATTTAATTTAAAAAGGAACAAAATGAGGGGTTCATTTTGTCATAGAAAGTATGGTTAGTGCTGTAGAAAGAAAAATTAGGACATGTTTTAAGTGAGATCTCAAATATCTTCCTGTTATATTTCAACAGGAGCAGCCTGTCAGTTGATGCCTTTGTGTTCTACTGCAGCTTCCCAGAGTGTTCTAAAGAACAACTAGAGCGCTAACAGTCTTACTTATGACAAAAGTATGGCACACCTGAAGCCATCTTGATTGGAATAAACTGGTAACACTTAAAACATTTAATTTAAAAAGGAACAAAATGAGGGGGTTCATTTTGCCATAGAAATTATGGTTAGTGCTGCAGAAAGAAAATTTAGGGCATGTTTTAAGTGAGATCCCAAATCCTCTTCTATTTCATTAGAAAATTCTGACATGCAGACTGAAACAATCACTTTCAATAACAGCAGTAGACTTCCAGTTAACTCCCTGGTGAGCAGTAGCTTTACTACAGTGATCTAATGAACAACTAGAGTGCTAACATTCTGAATTTATGGCAAATGTGTGACACATCTGAATGCCTTCTTGATGAAATCAAAGTAAAAAACTGAAAGCATTTCCTACTGAGGAGACTGCAGTAAATGACGAAATTAGGAAACTTCATAACAAATAAGTCTCCCAAGATGGCCACCAGAGAAAAAAAGAGCCCAAATGTAGCACAAATATCACCCAGAAGTAGCCCACATATAGCCCAATGACAGAAGTGTGCAAAACACTTTTTATTTTTATTTTTCTGCAGTTTTATGTAGTGCAAACTGGTCAGGTATTGGAGCGTTACAGCTTACTTGGACCCCTTATTGCGTATTTTGCACGAAGTACATGAGATTGATCTTGCGAAACATTGAACTTTACGATTCTGTTAACCTGAAGTTGCTCTGAACCGGGCTTTGTAACACCCGTTTTTACCTACTGGTTTTAATTAATTCTCACTGTATTGTATTAGGAAAGAGGATTTACTGTTTTTATGTACACTTTTATGATCTATGTTTCTAAATCAGATCAAATAAAGTTTAATGAATTCTATGGCAGGACGGAGGCGAGGATTATGCATATCTTTCCTCACTTTATTTGCATAGCAGTTCAAAGAAAACGTAACACAACAATCATTAAACAAAAGACTACACAACCCATGAACCATTAGGGGGTAGTCTCCAAGGCAACTATAGTCCAATCATATCACAGTCCATCATATATAATATCGTGACGTCCCTTCCGCTTCCTCTTTCTTCACTGCTCGTCAGTTAAGTGCATTCCTTACATTCTTGGCTTAATCTGACGTTGTTGCTGTTTGTATAGCGGTTTCTTGTGCATGTTATTAGCATTATTGCCTTGGTATTGTTTCATATTCCCTGCGCAGCAGGCTCTTGCCCGAGCGCGTTCTCCCCCTCGCAGTTTCTCCCGCTGTGTGCTCTGCGCGCAGTGAGATCCTGTCAGGCGCGTCTGGTCCGAGCGAGGCAGCTCCGTCGAGCGCTCCCGCTGGCCTTTACGCGCGTTTGAGAATCCGGTCACTCCTTTAGTGTCCGCTTGATTCCCGACCAACCCTCGCCTAATTTTGACACTGCTACGCGGTGATTTCCCCACACGGCCACGTTAGTGACCAGCGCCACCTGGTGGTGGTAATTGGTATTGCGCCTCAGTCTATTCTTATAACAGCTTCGGGGAAAGCCCAGCTGTTGGAGCACCGGCGAGGGGGCTGTCTTAAGGATTTTAAGAAACAATTGATGGACGGAATGCTGGACAATGCAAACATTCACCCCCAGTCACAAGGATCTGGGTTAAATCCATCATTCTTTTGCTCACCACACCACCCCAGTTTGGACCCAGCCATATGCAAATCAGTCTTGACCCTGTTCCTTGTGGGAACAGTCCAGCCCGAACTGCCAAGCCAGGTCCTCCCTGGACCGGAAACAAGTATCCTGGGACCGGTTTCAGGGCATCGCCCTTCTTCAGCCAGGCTAGCTTGAATCCAGTGGTGTAGTGAGCACGGGACCCACGTCTGGGCATACCCTTCCCACTTAGGGCGACAAATGCAAAAGAAACAATTGATGGACGGAATGCTGGACAATGCAAACATTCACCCCCAGTCTAAAGGATCTGGGTTAAATCCATCATTCTTTTGCTCACCACACCACCCCAGTTTGGACCCAGCCATATGCAAATCAGTCTTGACCCTGTTCCTTGTGGGAACAGTCCAGCCCGAACTGCCAAGCCAGGTCCTCCCTGGACCGGAAACAAGCATCCTGGGACCGGTCCTAGGATGCTTGATTCCGGTCCAGGGAAGACATGGCTTGGCAGTTCGGTCTGGACTGTTCCCATGAGGCACAGGGTCAAGACTGATTTGCATATGGCTATGTCTGAACTGGGGTGGCGTGGTGAAGCAAAATAACGATGGATTAAACCCAGATCTGTGACTGGGGGTGAATGTTTGCCAATGTGCAGCATTCCGTCCATCATCTTGTGTGTTTTGCATTTCGCCCTAAGTGGGAAGGGTATGCCCAGACGTGGGTCCCGTGCTCACTACGCCACTGGAGTCAAGCTATCCTGGCTGATGAAGGCTGATAGCCTGAAACCGGTCCTAGGATGCTTGATTCCGGTCCAGGGAAGACATGGCTTGGCAGTTCGGTCTGGACTGTTCCCATGAGGCACAGGGTCAAGACTGATTTGCATATGGCTATGTCTGAACTGGGGTGGCGTGGTGAAGCAAAATAACGATGGATTAAACCCAGATCTGTGACTGGGGGTGAATGTTTGCCAATGTGCAGCATTCCGTCCATCATCTTGTGTGTTAAGGATTCTAAGGGCATTTGTTCTGTGCTCACACCCTCTGCTATCATGTCTTCTCCAGAAGAGCATTTTTACTCCTCCTACCAGGAAGTGGAGGAGGAATGGCCCCCCAACTTCTCCCTCCAGCAGTGGACCAAGCCCTCTCTCTGGCTATTTCTAGGGCACTGGCTCCTCTTAGGGATCAGGTTGATAAGCTGGTGAAAAGCATCCCTGGGGTGTTCAGTGACCCAGATCTGGTGGTGGCGGGTCCAAGTAGCTCCCAGATGGGGAATAAAAGGGCCGTTAAGCATAACGCGGGGCACTTGGAAGGATTTGATAAACTTACGGAGACCTTCCTCAAGAGTGCGCGAACGCTAAAACATGCACCCTGCCGGGAGGAGGAGGGGCCCGGAGAAAATTGCGACACTGTCACCACTATTGTAGACCCCGACGGCGGGTTTCCCTTAGAGGGAGAGGGTGTATCGGAGGACGATTTCTCCTCCGATGAGGATAAGGACTCGGGCGTCCCTGGCGTCCAGAGTCCCATCCCTCTCAGTCCCCGGTTGGGGACGGGGTCCACTCGGACATGTTCGAGCCTACCCAAATTTACCATCCTAGGTCGGCAGAGTGGACACCTGAAGCCAAAGTGGCAGAGTATGTGGTGGGGAAAATCCATCAACCCCTTGAAAGGGAGGTCAGGAATAGGATGAGGGGAGAATGCCACAGGCCCTCACTGAAGGGGAAGGTGGCACACACGCCTGGAATTGATGAGAAACTATGTACCTTTTTCTCCAAGTATATGAGGGATCCCAAGAAAGGAATTGATAGGTCTTGGACGTGGTAGGGCCCTTGACCCAAATTATTCAATTGACGGAGCGTTCCAAAGAGTCAGGATCCCCTTTGTCCACGGATATTGTGGCTGGTTGGGCGCACTACCCTAAACCCTAAAACACTACCCCTCCACTACCCAAACACCACTGCACTACCCTAAACCCTAAAACACTACCCCCAGCACGACACCCTACACTACCCAAACATAACTGCACTACCCTAAACCCTAAAACACTACCCCCAGCACGACTCCCTACACTACCCAAACACCACTGCACTACACTAAACCCTAAATATACCCCCAGCATGACCTCCCACACTACACAAACACCACTGCACTACCCTAAGCCCTAAAACACTACCCCCAGCACGACCCCGTACACTACCCAAACACCACTGCACTACCCTAAACCCTAAAACACTAACCCCAGCATGACCCCCTACACTACCCAAACACCACTGCACTACCCTATACCCTAAAACACGACCCCCTACACTACACAAACACGACTGCACTACCCTAAACCCTAAAACACTACCCACAGCATGACCCCCTTCACTACACAAACACCACTGCACTGCCCTAAACCCTAAAACACTACCCCAGCACTACCCCCTACACTACCCAAACACCACTGCTCTAACATAAAACCTAAAACACTACCCCCAGCACAACTCCCTACACTACACAAACACCACTGCACTACCCTAAACCCTAAAACACTACCCCCAGCACAACTCCCTACACTACCCAAACACCACTGCACTACCCTTAACCCTAAATCTACCCCCAGCACGACCCCCTACACTCCCCAAACACCACTGCACTACCCTAAACCCTAAAACACTACCACCACCATGACCCCCTACACTACTCAAACACCACTACACTACCCTAAACCCTAAAACACTACCCCAGCACGACCCGCTACTCTACCCATACACCACTGCACTACCCTAAACCCTAAAACACTACCCCCAGCACGACCCCCTACACTACTGCACTACCCTAAACCCTAAAACACTACCCCCAGCATGACCCCCTACACTACCCAAACACCACTGCACTACCCTAAACCCTAAAACACTACCCCCAGCACGACCCCTACACCACCCAAACACCACTGCACTACCCTAAACCCTAGAAAAGAAACCCCCACCCCATGCCCAATCCCCCTTACCTCTCACTCCTCATGGTTCCTCTCTCCTCGTGGTTCCTGCTTCACGTCATCTCTGAGGGGCGGTGCACGTCGTTGTGAGGAAACGGAACAGCCTCTGTTTCCTTACAATGACATGGATCGTCTACATGTTTTTTAGAGCGCATGGTCATTTACCATACATACCTTTACAACAAAATTCGTTGTAAAGGCATGCGTGGTAAATGACTATGTGTTCTAAAAAAAATGCGTAGTAATGACTTCGTGATGTACAACGCATGCGTGGTAATGCATGCGTTGTAATGGTATCGCAAAGTAAAAAAGTCGTTGTAACGGCTGTTTACCGATCGAAGCTGGCCCCTGTTCTTCAGTGAGACGTTTATTTGATTAATTAGGAGGAAGGAATGTGTTTTTTTTACCGAAAAGTGCATTCCCGGCTGTTGTATTGTGAAAGTGTCCGCGTGGCCTGGTTTCACTTCCGGTGAGAGAGTGGAAGAGTCTGTTTGGATCTAAAGGAGTTCTGTTTTTGGACGGGGCCGGCGCGACATGTCATCAGAAAACATAGCTAATGGAAAGCGTCCTCCCTGAAGTGTGGAGCAGTGCAATGAGAGGTCAACGAGTGTGCGTCCCACCGCAGTATGACCGTACCGCGTGACCCATGTGCCGCCTCCAGGGTACAGGAGGCAGAAGCGGCATCGCAGGTCCTCTTGAAGACCGTTGTAGCACTAATTCTACATTTTGGTACTAGGGCATTTTAACTTCGTTGTTCCTGCCAGATACAAAGAGAAGATCCTGTGTTATTCAGTGCCCTCGTTACCTTTTTTGTGGGTTGTGGTGCTTGTCACTTCGCTGCCCCGCCGGTGCACACGACTGGGCACCCCACCTCGTGTGCCATCTGCTGGGCATCTGCCCTCGGATCACTGGTTTCGGTTTCTGGAGTGGCAACATAAACAGTTGCTCCCAAAGGACTAGCCTGAACACTTAGGTGAATATCCCCTGCACCAGCATTTCACGGAAATTCTTACCTAGCTCTCCCACGTCAACGAGCACGGCTCCGCTCGCGACACCGTATGACATCATCGAAGCCATAAGAGGACCTCATCGGCGTGCTGACGTCAGTTCCACCCATTTTTTCCGTGCCACCGAGGCAAACAGGGGACCGAGACATTTTCACATGTATACATAGTATAATAAATATATATATATTCACTGAAAAAACCATAGGTTTCAGGCACGTTATAGTTAGAAATTAGCATTTAAAAAACCTTAGAAATTCACTGAAAAAACCATAGGTTTCAGGGGCGTTATAGTTAGTTGGACATTTCACTCGTACAAAACCATAGAAATTCCCCCGTTATAGTTAGTTCAGCTAACTATAACTCATGCGCTCCAGCAATGCACTGCTGATGACGTCACATATTACATGACTCATGACATGGTCAGTGACATCACTCATGACATCACTGATGACATCTCAAATGACATCACTGATGACATCACTGATGACATCATCCAGTGAATGTGTGTTTTTCTGAAAATTAAATATGTTTTATATATGTATATCTCAAGGTCGATGGAAGAATAAATGGGTATATAAGTGTCTAAATGGATGATTTGTTTTTGTAAAATTGATTGTATAACTGACTAAGTGTATCTTAGTGAATACATGGGTTAGTGAGTAATGTTTAAATATGAAAATATCTGTATCAGTCTCGCACTTTGTGTATAAGTGGCTGCATGGGTTGGTGAGTAGCTACATGAGAGTCTATATGGGTTATTAGTTGGTTTTTTGAGTATCAGTATGAGTGTCTGAGTGTCTGTATGGTTCGGTGGGGGGTATTACTTAGTGCATAGATGCATGAATGAGTGACTCACTGTTTGTATGTGTTGAAGACAGCATGTGTGCAGCACTGTATAGGTGGATGAGTATGTGTTTGGGTGTGTTAGTGAGTGAATGACTGTCTCAATAGTGTCTTTATGAGTAACTACATATGTTTTAAACTAGTATATGTGAGTATTGGTGTATATAAGTGAGTATATGTGAGAGTGAGAGATTGGAAGAGTTCCTGTACAAATAAGTAGGTGTTTCTATAAGTGATTGTTTAAGAGAGTAAGTATGTGTAAGTTTCTGTAGAAGTAAGTGTGGTAGTGTGTGTATAACTGTATATGCAAGTAAATGGATGTTTGATACTTTGTTTGCATGTGTGACTATGTGTGTGAGTAACTCTATGGATGAGTGGCGGTATAGGGACTTTTGGTGAATGAGTGGATGTGTGTGTAGATCTTGGAATTACTGAATAGGTGTGTTGTAACTGGTATTGGTATGTCCATTGTTTTGAAAATGTTAGTTTGTATTTTTGAGTGTGTGTATCAAAGGTTATATTAGGGTGAGAGGAGGTCTGCCACTCTATCACAAGGATGATGTCATCAGTGATGTCATCAGTGATGTAATTTGAGATGTCAACAGTGATGTCATGAGTGATGTCACTGACCATGTCATGAGTGATGTAATATGTGACGTCATCAGCAGTGCATTGTGGGTGCGCGAGTTATAGTTAGCTAAACTAACTATAACGGGGGAATTTCTATGGTTTTGTACGAGTGAAATGTCCAACTAACTATAACGCCCCTGAAACCTATGGTTTTTTCAGTGAATTTCTAAGGTTTTTAAATGCTAATTTCTAACTATAACGTGCCTGAAACCTATGGTTTTTTCAGTGAATATATATATATATATATATATATATATATATATATATATATATATATATATATATATATTGTTCACAGTGATGGTTGCTACTGTATGGTTATAGTTAGGGCCGACTTAGTCCACTTTGTCCACTTTTTGGGAGCAAGACACATTTCACCACAGGGGAGCCATTGGATCAGGTGACAGCTGATCACTGGCATGAATGCCTTTTGGTTTTGGGCAGAAACATGACAACTTTCTAAACATGCCATTTCCAAACATAATAGGATAGAATCCAACTTATCACTTAAGTTGGATTTAAAATAATTAAAATAATTCCTTGAAACATTTTTCTAGCTATTCCTAAACTGAATGAAACAATTATTAATTGTAGTAGTGTAAACCAGTGTTGACCTATGGGAGAGCTAGACTTGCTCCAGTGAAAAACAATGTTACATATTTTTCACTGCCTGGACATGTAAAACATTAAATACACAAGTCCTACTGTTTAATATCATATATATTAAGCCATACTTTATGTTTTAACTGACATTTTCACCTACCTGTAATGTCACCTTAACCTTTGTTTTGTTCAGTGAATTTCAGCTTTTTGAAATGTGAAGTAAAATATTATTACAATTGCCTACCTATAATGTCACTTGAATCTTTGTTTCTTTCTGTGAAGTTCTAGTTTTTTTTATTTCCATAACTAAGTATGCCAACCACCCCACCGTAAGCGGTGCATGGCATGGAGTTGGCCGCAGGGCCTGGTCATCACAATATAAGGGGGGTGTCATGTTAAATGAGGCAGACTGACTGGCATGGTCAAAGGTATATACCATCAGTGTATTGAAGGTCGGCCTATAGGCTTTGTAAGGTAGGCACCACATCAACATATATAAAGAAGACCTATTGGCTTTGTCAAAAGGTCACCACAATACCAATGCAGCCATAAAGCATACTTTACCAACAAAACCAATATAATCAGAATCCATAATTCCAATGCATTCATTATTAATATACACATTGCAAAGTTCAATATAGAAATCGTCAATGCATTATTTCAAATAAAGCACTTTTAACCAAAATAGCCATACAAATGTGTTTGAGTTTTTTTAGCACTCCTCAGGTCAAATAATACATCCATAGGAGCAACCACTAGAGATATCCGCGCTCCAGGTAAAGAGCATACAGCTCCAGCTCTGAATGCTTTGAAAATGTTGGAAAGCTCTCCTGGGGCAATGCATTAAATGACCCAGATGCTTACTGGGAGTTTTCATATAATGTTCCTGGGGGCTTTTGAGCTCCCTACAGCCCCCACAACATTTATATTTATAGTTGATGGGCCCTCTATGGCACCACCACAAAGTAAAAGTGCAAAAAAAGCACTTGCTAGGCATTATGGGGTGCTGCTCTCAGGAGGACTGAACATTTTATGAACAGCTAAGCCACCACGGTCTTTCTGTGTGCCATAATGCAGCACATGGTTTTTTCTTTATTTTTATTTTGAAGGTGCACCAGTCCCACCCTTGGCACCCACAACTAATGATCTTGTTGCAGACCTCAGGGATGCCCCAAGGCTCCCACAGCCCCATTGGCTCCCCAGCCAGCACCCATCCTGGTGTGCAGGCGCAGAAGCAGGCCGCACTTTTTAAAACTTTTTTTGGGAGGGTGCCCAGGGCACCCACAACCCAGCCTCATGTTGGGGACAGTGTGGGACACCCAAGGCCCCCTTGGCTCTGCCTGCTTCCCAGCCAACCCCCCATCCTCAGGTGCCAGTGGGAGCCGGACACAGTGAATGTGCTCTCAGCTGGTGGGAGCAACCTTCATTTCTGCTCCAATGGGAAGAGCAATGCAGTGTTCCATACCAGCACCCTCATGTGGAGGTAGGTTTGTGCTCCCACCCCGTTGTATGGGGTAATGGGTTACCGGGTCACTAAACCTGTGTCAGGCCCTTGGAAATGGGGTCTCTAAGGCCAATACCTGCCTAATGGAGAGGTGCTCACGCACAGACCTTTCCATCATTTATAGCCAAAACAAACTGCACTGACCCGCCGAACCACAGCCCATCCTAGAGCAAGTTTAATGGAAAGGGCGGGCTTGCCCTTTTTTTAAAACAAGATTCCTGCGATACCGCAGTACTACAGTGGTACCATGAAACAAACTAAATATTCTTTTTATTTTGGCTACAGGGGGTCCCTCAGGAACATTCCCCCGAAGGCCTAGGGGTCAGGGTATCCCTAGACTGCCACCTTATGTCTTTTATTTAAAACATTTCGAGGACAGGAGACCAAGTCCCTGAGTCCTGCAATGGGTATTTCAACATTTTTGTTCATGTTGCAGCCAAAGATTAGAGTGCTCACTCCACAAAATCCTCCTCAGCCTATTAGAAGGCTCAAAATTTTGAATTTCAGCTTAACTGGCTATTAATCTATTCATTTTGAACCTTAATTTCTCCAAATCTTTTGAACAGATTTACACCAAATCCTAAAAAGCACACTTTCTGCGTAAACATATAGCTTTCTCCTAAATTTGGTGTAATTCCACCAGCCATTTTGGCAGTAGAGCTGTCTAAAATTCCCTGTGGAATTTTTCTTGGGCCCTGCTTGATAGATCACCCTGAAACTTTCAAGGAATGTGCTGACGTGGATTCATGTTTTTTGGAAAGGTTAGTGAATATTCTTGAAATGACTCCCATGTAATTAGCAAAATAATAAAAGCTCTTCCTATGGAAAGCCTGGCCTAAAGACACAGTGGCGATTACCATTTTAAAAACAAAGAATTCAAGGAAAATTCACCATTTGTATGTAAGTGATATAAGTATATCTTGCACCACTGTGATGTTTTGCTTATGACATCACATGTTACATCGCTGATGACATCTCAAATCCATGGCGGGGAGAGTTATTCTTATGACAGTTATGCATAAATGGTGAATTTCATTGTTTTTTTTTAGTTTTGAAATGATAGTGCTTTTTTAGTGAATTTGTACATTTTGTGTAAAGCAGGTTACAATTTTACTACCTTCAATTATAACTCCTCTTTAACCTTTGTTTTTTCAGTGAATACAGTGGTGGTAGTTATAGTTAGGTTAGGGTTTCCATCAAGCAGGGGCCAGGGAAAAGGGGGGTCTCAAAACATTGATTTCCCATGATAATTCCCTGTGGAAAATCTGCTCTCTGACATGGAAAAATAGCTGAACAGAATAACACCAAATGTGGAAAAAAGATAGAACTTTGACTTAGAACGAGTGCTATTTTGTTATTTGGTGTAAATTTGTTCAGCCATGTTCTAGAAATTTGTGTTTAAGGTGGTGCTCAGTTGGGCTTGAAAGAATTGGATCTGGATGGTTAGTTCTTTGGAACTCCCGCAGTAGTTCTGTGGTACTGATCCAGCGCAATATTAGCCAACAACATTCATACACCATATACTCACTTGGGCCCATACATTCACACTACACTAATACTTACGCTGGGTGACAGATGTACTCTTTTATCAAAGTCCCTGCTCCCAATTACCTTCTGATTGAAGAGTAATAACTTACCAATAGATCCTTTGCTAATTGGGAAGTTTAAAATGAGTGACTTTCATTATAGTATATAATCCTGAAATAACCACTGAGTCAGGAAGTTTTAAAATGTTTATCTAAAGTTTTAGCAGAGTAAAATACAGAAAACACGGTACTTGATTGAAATACCCAAGAAAAAGCATAGAAATGATTTTGCTAATAAATGACGGTATTTAAGGAAGAGGAGAAAATAGAGACAGCAGCGCAACTAAAGGTTGCAGTATAGTTACCTAACTGCGAGAACCAAGCCCCTTGGCCAAGCCGTTGGAAAAGATAGGACCCAGGAAGGATGAAGAGCAAAGACTTCTTCCAGGATCAGGACAGGACCGGTGACCTCTCTACAATGACGCCTGCGCCGTTCCCCTCTCTGATACTCGACTTCTCTCGATTCTCCTGTGCCCTCCTTCTAATGGACTCCGCGCCCCCTCCTCAGGACCTCTTCTGGACAGGGATTCAGTCAGCAACCGATCAGCATGTCAGTCTGGAGCTAAGAGCTCTCTCGCAGCATGGACGCCTGTTCTTCGTGAAAGCATGCTCTGACTAATTAACTAATGCTATATTCTATTATACCCTTCTACGCACATGTACCTCCCCTTAATATTGCTAAAATATGGGACCACTACTTCTGATTGGACAGGGACAGGGGGTGGATTCTCGCACCATATCGATTTGGCCTAAATTGTAAAGCCTATTGTCTTTACGTTCCCTCCCCTTCAGATTAATACATTCACTTTATTTCCCACCCGTCTCATGACAAATGTTATACATTTTACAGGGGAAAAGTATCATTTTTGTCCTCCGGAAACATGAAGTACAGCATCTTCGGCCAATGGGTCATGGCCTTGGAAGACGTCCAAGTTGACTTCACTTGGCAGGCACACAGGACACATGCGCAGAACCATCTGTCTCTCGAGTTTCAAGTCACCAACCCAGGCCCAAGTTTACGAATTACTAAAAGTGCAAGAAGAAAATATTAAAATCACAAATAAAAAGTTTCACTGTATGCCCACTTTCCCTACTCTATTCCCAATTAATTATAATACTATCCTGCATTAGTAGCATTAAGAAAATGGCAATTTAATAATGACATGAGAGCAAGCTAAAGCATGTGAAAACATTTAGTGGCCATTTTAGCGCACACTGCGCAGAAGCAGAAGTTTCCCACCAAGCAAAGAAAGACGTCACACCATGTGATCAGGTTGCGACATGCGCATTGAGGTTCCCGCGCTTTAGCGGACATTTTGGATAACAGACAAGCGTTATTCATTAGTAAAACACATAAGCAAGCTTCTGTCCCTCTTGTGTTTGTGAATGCAAAGGTTAGTATTGACAATACAATTTTAATAAATTAATACTATGAGGAGGATTGCGTACAAGCAAGTTTCATTTTTGAAACCTTGCTCCATCAATCCCCTCTCTGATGGCGTTTCTGAGCCATCAAAAATACTACCCTCAATCAGATGCCAACTTCTAGCAATTCGTTTCATTCTCATTTTTACATTTTCTGTTTTTCACATCCCCTTTCAACTTTTTGTATAAATCACTTCTCCATTCTTCAAGTTCTATTTCATCTAGTTTTCTCTTCTTTCCTTTTCCTGTCACTTTATATGTTCCATTCTTTCTACAGCATTTGCACCATATTGTTATTGCCAATATTATTATTGCTATCCCTGCTAGGGGTACTAATATTTGACCTATAAGTCCTTTTCCTATATTAGCAAACCAGGTTCCAATTGACGAAATACTATTTGTCAATCTTTCCCATACACTATCAACTTCCAGTGGTTTAAGTTCTTTCTCAAGTTTAGTTATGTTCTTAATATACGTTCCAATTTCTGCACTTTTATCAGGAATATAAGTGCAACAATGTTTCGTCTTCAATAATTTACAGACTCCTCCCTCTTTTGCCAATAGAATGTCAAGAGCAAGTCTATTTTGCATCACCATAGATCTAATCGCAACCATCTCCGCATTAATCATTAGAAAACCTCCAGCAGTATCCGTTGATAAACGATCAACTACTGTAGACAATTTGCATATTTTCCTTGAGTTCAGAATTATTCCCACTGAAGGTATCAATGCACCAAATATATCACCTCTAATTTCTGAAAAACTAGCTCTTTTACTACGTATTAATTCGCTATTGTTTTCATTGCTTCCAGTGTTTCTTTTTACGTGGTATATCTTTGGAAAATCTATTCCAAAATAACAACTTCCATACCACCGTGCAGGAAGCCTAAAGTAAGCCTTATTCCCGCATACATAATAGATTCCAGGAAAAACTGAATCTGTTCCTCCTTTGAGTCCCCAACCTCCCAGAATTAAAAAATTGTGTTCACATTCACTGGTACCGATGAAAACATTGTTATAATCAGTCTTTAACCTATGAAGACAAATTTTCCCTTTCTTTACGAAATCCAGAGCCATTGCAGCTTGAGCTTTACCAGGTGTATAACTCCCTTCCTTCTCCGTCCAAGGTGGCAACTGAGCCTTATGCTCTGAAGCTTTCTTTTGAAAATCATGTCTTCTATCTTCTACTAAATTCAAAAATATCTTTTCTTCTTCTAGTAAAGAACATGTTAGATTGTGTCTATGTGCATGTGTTATGTCTATTGATTTCATTGTTAAGAAAAACTCTCCCATAAACTGTGCGTCTTGACTACTAAACACTGGGTTCATACTCTTGCGAATCGGAACCTCAGAAAATATCACATCTAAGTTTGAATAATAATACTGTAGCCTACCTGTTCTATAAAATAAACTTGTTAATACACTACATGAGATTCCATATGTCAGTGGTAAATGATGGTATGTTAATCCTTCCGCTACTGATTCAGGTAACTTCATACAGACATAACAATTTCTAACTTCCATTGTGTCTACATACTGAAACAATAACTTTGTGAAAACATTTAAACTAGTGTCGTTATCAGTTATTTCATGATGAATTTCTGCCTCATCTTCTGCCATTAATTCTACTCTATTGCCCTTCATGTTTGCTGTCCTCCCTTTAGTTTCATTATTAATCTTCTTATCTATTATCATAAGGTAAGGAATTGCTACACTCAGGACTAACCATACTATAAGCACCAATACTAGACTACATATGCAGATTGCACAGCATCTCCTACAACAATTTCGTTTTGGTCTCCCAGTAACTCTATCATCAGTCATTTTTCGACAAGGAAGATTGCTCTTCTTATCTCTTCTTCTTTTCTTTAGAGGATTCTTTTGTTTAGTCAGGGTGGTCTTGTTTCTTCTTTGTATGTTAGTTCTGCACTCGTTCCTTCGCCACCACTGTCACTTGACTCTGAGCTTTCAAAATCTTCAAGAATAATATAAGTCCAGTCAGGACCCTTGAATTTGTTATTCACAAGTCTCAGTCTTTTACTTTTTCTTTTTCCTGACTTTTTCTCTTGTTCAGTTTGACTTGTCACTTCAGGTACTTGTTCTGGATCTTCACTTCTGGTTGTTATGTGGTACTTTACTCTTTTAATGACACTTGGCCAATGATCTCCTTTTCTTGTTTTCTTTGTTGGCACTGTTTCTCTGTTTACGTCTTCAGAGATCTTGTTATTTTCACTGCTCAATACTGTTTTGTTTTCTTTGATTACTGCTTCTTTTGTTTGTTCTTTTTCAGGTCTGATTGGTTTCTCTTCAATAGCTCCACAATGACTTTCAAGATGTTGGCTTTGTTCCTTTTTTATTTCTTTATGTTCATTTGTATCAACCCCTTTTTCTTTAGTGAATTCTTCTTGATCTAACTTGTTCTGATCAGGGCTTATTGCACTGTGAACTTCTGCAGCCTGAACGGATTCTTCTAGATCTGTCTGTTCCTGTGTAAAGTCTATTAAATCTTCACTGTTTTGTGTCCAATTTTCTTTCCCTATCTTATTTTGTTCAGGATCTTTTACTATCTTTTCTTCTTGATCCTGAACTGCTTCTTCTTCACCTATCTGATCTTCTTCAATTTCTTCCAATTTCGCTTGACTTCTTGTTCTGTGGTATACTTCAGGAACTTCTACCACTGGTATCTAATCCTGACTTGTGCTCGGTTGTTCTCCGTCAGCTTCTCTCGAACCTCGATCCTGAGATTCCTCTGTTGGGCAACCTTCAGCTTCTTCAGTGATTGGTGTTGTCTGTGAATTCTCCTCTTCAGGGTCTGGTACTCTCTTTGTGTGGCTTACGTGAATCCAATTAGGAAATCTTGCACACTTCACTGCTGTATTGGTGGTCAATATAACTTGACAAGGTCTGCTCCACCTGGGTGATAAACACGTCTCTCTTGTGTGATTCTTCACTACCACCCAATCACCAGGATTCAGATCATGTTCTAGTTCAGGCTGCCTGGAAACTGCGTCTTCTCCAACCTGATGAGAGACAGAACGCACTAGGTCAGCCAATCCTTTGCAATAATCCAGAACCATATCATCAGATATATTTACTAATTTGTTTGTGGGAACATGTGTTTGTCTCATTGCTCTTCCCATCATTATTTCGTGGGGCTCAATCCTGTGTTTCTGTCAGGTATGCTTCTGAGTCCCATCAAGACAAGTGGCAATGCGTCTGGCCACTCTAATGATGTTAATGCACACATTTTTCCCAATCTTGACTTTATAGTGCCATTTAATTGTTCAACCACTCCAGAAGCCTATGGGCGATATGCACAGTGCAATTTCTGTTTGATTTGAAATGCTTCACAGATTATCTGGATCACTTCGCTATTAAAGTGTTTTCCTCTATCTGATTCCAAAGATACTGGGAAACCAAACCTAGGTATGAGCTCTCGTAACAACAGTTTTGCAACTGTAATACTGTCATTTCTCCTAGTAGGGTAAGCCTCCACCCACTTTGAAAACAGACATACTAAGACTAGTACATATTTTAGTCCTCTGCATGGTGGTAACTGTATGAAGTCAAACTGGAGTCTTATAAATGGGCCCTCTGCCTTTCCAATCTCTCCAAACCCAATTATCGTTTTCCTGCCTGGATTATGCATTTGGCAAGTTAGACATCTCTGGCAAAGACTCTCTGCAACAGCCCTGAATTTGGGATTGTACCAATTTTGTCTGAACAGCCTAATCATTGCATCTCTCCCTATGTGTGTGTCTCCATGGTGCATTCTAGCCATTTGTGAGAGTAAACAGTCTGGCATGACTGGTCTGCCATCTGCACTGATCCACACTTCATCTTCTCCTCTTTGGGAGCAACCCACTTTAATCCACAAAATTTTCTCACTTTCATCAACCTCATCTTGCAATTTCTTCACCTCATTCCATGTTTCAGGTGGCATATACAGCATAAGTTGGCAGCTGATTCCCATTCTTTCCACCCTCTTATTGACTGACGTTCTGGTTTTGGCACAATGTTGAGCCACCAAGTCTGCATATCTGTTGCCGACTACCACCCAGTCATCTCCTGACTGGTGTGCGGCACATTTCACCACAGCCAATTCTTTTGGTGATTGTATTGCTTCTAGCAATTCCCTTACAAATTGTCCATTTTTAATGGGGGATCCTGAAGAAGTCATGAAATCCCTCTGCATCCACAGTTGGCCAAAATCATGCACAACCCCGTAACCATATTGACTATCTGTAAATATGGTCACTCTCTGATTCCTCCCAATTTTGCAAGCTTTTATCAAAGCAATCAATTCAGCTACTTGTGCAGATTTTACTCCTGGTAAATAGGATGCTTCGACTATTCCAGTTAATTCACATACCGCATAGGCAGCAGTTAGTTTACCATCTTCATGTCTTTGACATGAACCATCGACAAATAGCTCCCTGTCTGGCTTTTTAAGAGGCTGTTCCTCTATGTCTGGGCGTGGTTTTGTACATAATTCTGTAATTTGTACACAATCATGTTCATCTTCTTCGTCATCTTTATTTGTTTCATGATGTGGGTCCGGCAATAAAGTTGCTGGATTTATTATTGTACACCTTACCATGGTCACATTTTCAGCACCCATTATTATCCTTTCATATTTAGTCAGCCGACTAGGAGTAAGATGCTGAGTTCGTGTTCTTGTCAATAGAATCACAACTGCATGTGGAACATACACTTTTACAGGATGTCCCATCACTATTGACTCGCTTTGTTCAATGCTCAAACAAGTTGCTGCCACTGCTTTTAAGCATCCTGGCAACGCAGCTGCTACTGGGTCCAATGTAGCAGAAAAGTACGCTATAGGACGTCTGTCTAGTCCATGTCTCTGAGTTAGGACAGAAAGTGCACAATTTTCTCTCTCTTGACAGAATAATGCGAATTCTCTTTTATAATCAGGCATGCCTAAGGCAGGTGCTGAACAAAGTGCGTTTCTCAATTTTACAAAAGCTTCTACACTTTCATCCCTCCCACTCAACAGGGTCCTTTGCTTTCTTTTTCGTCATGTTAATTAAGGGCTTAGCTAACATGGAAAAATTTGGTATCCATTGTCGACAGTAGCCTACTATTCCTAGGAACATTCGCACTTGTCTTTGGGTTACAGGCATTTGCATTCTCTTTATTAATTCTACTCTTTCAGAGGTTATTCTTCTTTTTCCCTCTCAATTTGATGTCCCAGATATTTAACAGCTGTCCTGCAAAACTGTAACTTTTCAGGTGAGACTTTATGCCCTTCCTCAGCCAAAAGATTTAATAATGCTATGGAGTCTACAACACAGTCTTCTCTGGTGGTCGACGCCACCAATAAGTCGTCGATATATTGGACTAAGACTGAGCTTCCTGGCATCACTAGTTTTTCCAGGCATTTTTTCAGTATCTGGTTGAAGATGGAAGGACTTTCTGTGTACCCCTGAGGAACACGATTCCACACATAGACCTTGTTCTCAAATTTAAATGAGAAAAGATACTGGCTGTCTGGATGCAATGGTATTGAAAAGAATGCTTGACATAAATCAATTACTGTGAACCATCCTGCATTCCAAGGGATCTGGTATAGAATTACTGCAGGATTTGGTACTATGGGACAACATGGTTCCACAATCTTGTTTATTTTACGCAGGTCCTGAACAATCCTATATTTTCCACTAGGTTTCTTTAGTCCCATGATTGGTGAATTACATGGGCTACTCATTACTTCTTTTAGGATGTTTTGTTCTACCATTCGTTTTATTTCTTCAATGACTCCTGCTTTTACTTCTGCACTCATTTTGTACTGTCTGGTATTTGGGAAAATTGCACCTTCTTTTACCGTAATTTGAACTGGATCTATTTTTGCCATAAGTCCTACTTCTTTTCCGGTGAAATCCCATACTATTGGGTTTACTGTACCTTTTAATTCTTCTGGTAACTCATCTCTTGTTATTAACGAAAACATTTCGTCTATTTCTGTACCTTGTTTTGCAACCATAATTTTATATACATGGTCCTCATCTGGTGTCTGAACTGCCACACCATCTGGCGTGCAGAAAATTGTACAGTTCATTTTGCACAATAAATCCCTACCTAATAAATTCACTGGGCTAGAATCGCATACTACAAATTGATGCATTTCTCTGAAGTTTCCTATTTTGACTTCCATTGGTTCTGTAAGAGGCGTTCTAATTCTTTGATTAGCTACCCCTACTACTTGGATATCTTCACCAGAGAGAGGAAGGTCTGGGATATCTGCTGATCTCACCGTAGACCTGGTAGCACCAGTGTCCAAAAGGAAAGTAATATCATTACCTTTCACATTTCTTTCAACATATGGACCAGACTGATCTACCTGTAAGCATGCGCCAAGTACGCACTCCTTCTTCCCCTCTCCTAGGCACCGTCATGGACTGAATTGACAGAAATCGTCCTGCAAAAGAAATTGTGATGTCATATAATCATTCTTACCACTCCCTCCTGGGTATCCAATGTCTGTACCGTGCTTTGCTCTGCTTACATTACCCTGAACAGGTGGAGGTGGTAATTGACTCTGGGGATTTACACCCTGCTGTGAGTCATTCTGCGTCTGTGGATTTAAGTTTTGATTTGGGCCATTATTATTCCGAATCTTTTTACATTCGTCCTTCCAATGCCCCAATTTTCCGCATCCATGACAAGGAAATTTCTTTTTAGCTTCTTCTCTACTCATTCGTCCTCTAAATTTTCCACCATTCCCAGTATCACCACTCGTTCCAGAATCTTTTCCTTGATTTTCACTCGGATTTTCCAAATTAATTCCCTGCTTCTCTGCCATTTTCACCTGTGCCCACATCACTTTTTCCTGCAATTTCTTGTGTCTATCCTCAATATCGTCTCCACAATATTTTGCATACTTCAGAATTTCATCTATGGGCTTTCCCTGCCAACACAGCATGTGCTGTTTAATCATCTGGCAAATCTCTGGCTTCAGACCATAAACAAATCGATACACAAACTGACTCATATTTTTGTCTCCAATGTCCTCAAATCCACTATACTGTTTAAACACCTGCAATAGACGCTCATAATAGGAATGTACTGTTTCACTGGCTTCTTGGGTGGTTCGATCTATTTTCACCCAATCTGTTTCTTTCAGGGGTATTTTCCCTTTCAGGTATGTTATCACCTGCTGATACTTTTTCATCACGTCATTTGACGGGGCACCTGTTTTCGGATCTCTGGGATACTCATCACTTGGCCAATGCACTGTGATCTTACAATCTGTCCATAAATCGGCAGGTACCACTATGTCAAACAGACCATCCAAATCCTTCAACAATACCTTTGACACCTTCACAAACCTTTCAACCTGCTTGTACCATTCAATTGGTTTTTCTCTCAATTTTGGAAAATCATTCGTAAATGACAAAATATCCTGTCTGCTCCATGGGACATGTACATATCCTCCTCCCGCAACTTCTCGCATTGGATACATCTGGTCTGCTTTCCCTGTTTCCTTTCATCACATATTCTGATGCTGTTCTACTTGTTCGTGCTTCTTCCTTTTTCTTGGCCCACCTAGTTTTCCATTTATCTAGGTCTCCCCATTTTTGCAAAACTAACATTAATTCTCTTATTTGTAGTCTTTTTCCAGAGGCATTCATATTTTCTAAGTCTTTGTCTGAAAATTCTGCTCTATAGGGTTTCTGTAGTACCTTTGATCTCCCTATTTCTATTCCCATCTGTAATGCTAAATTGGACAATTTTTCATGAAATAACCTTACATTTCTGGTGATACTCCTGCATAGGAACAATAATTCTTCTTCATCATAGGTATTTAAGCGTTCTAGTCCTACATTTCCTGCTATTATTTCTTCTAATTCGACTTTTAATTAATGAATGTCCAGTATCTTTCGGAGGTGTGCACTGTTTAACTGACCCTTGTACCCATCTTTCTAGATCTTCAGGTGTTACTATGGTAGCACTTTTTGCTCCTGATGAAGTTACTAAACTTACATCTTTTGAACCTCCAGGTACATCTTTTCTTGGAGTACTATTTACAGAACCTCGAATAGGCAAGTCCATAAGTGATATTGTGGATTCACAGTCACTAAATTGATCCTCAATTATAACTGGAGCTTCAGGTTTGGGATTACTCACAGGAGTAGGTGCAAGTATGGGTTGAGGACAATTTCCTGAGTACCATATAATGGAACTACTGGACCAATTGTTACAGGAATGGTCAACGAATCAGGGTGTACTTTTATCTGAGTTATTTTCTGTATTAATTCTGCTCTGGTCTTTTCTAGGGCTTCTTTTTCTTTGTCATGAAGTATTCTAGTCGGGGTAAATTCATGCATTACCTGTGGCACCAATGGAGTTTTTGGTGGTGCACTTGGGGTGCATCCACTTGTCCCTTCCTGATATGGTGGGGGATTTCTTAACATTTCTTCCATAAATTCGTCTTCTGAATCCTCATTTCTCATTAAATGTTTTGTCTTTTCTGTACATTTGCCTCCTGATTTCTCTCCTTCTGTAAATAATGGATACAGTCCCTCTGTAATCATTGCCCTTCTCCATTGTTTCATCAGACCCTCTCTCGACTCACGTAAATATCTGGGGAAAAATCCTGGGTAACTCCTATTACTTCTAGATCGGTCCCGCTCAAATGCCTCGGTTTCCCATTCCTCTAGTGCTTCGTACTGAGTTAATCTAGGTCTGGGTTCTAAGTCATTCATCCTCAATCTCAAGTTCTGAAGAATTCGCCAATTGAACGTGCCATTCTCGGGAAATGCTAATATTCCATCATTTTTGGTGTATTCTATCCAATTCTCCATCCATACACAAGTATGATAACCTCTCTCCATCATCATAAATGATGCTGGCGTTTTAGCTGGTGGAATAATAATTCCTTCTCTAGTTTTGATTGGTTTGTCCTTTTTAAAATAATTCTTAATCTTTTGTAAGACTGACATTTTTCTCCTTTCTCCGTACATTCTATCTAATCTTCTGTGTACAAAATTATATTCTGCAAAACCTAGGAATCTCCTATCCGGACGAGTTCCTGTTAAAGTCGGATCACGTTTTAACATGCAATCCTTATCCACTAAGAATTTTGCTTCTATAATTTCGACCAATCAAATGTCTGCTATCTTTTATTTCCGAGCCAATCCTTGCGCGGCCTTTTGATGACGTTTCTCTGTCAACCCCTCCTTTACAATCTGCTCTTTTCTGTCCTCGCTGGTTTAACCAATCCCAGCGCGGCACCTGTGACGTCAGTACTACTCCTGACTACTGACCCCTCCTTTACAAGTGTCTCTCCACACCCGCTGTTTCAACCTACCACAGCGCGGCGTTTTGTGACATCAGCTCCCTCTCCGACAACTGACCCTCCCTTTACAAAAATTTACGCAAACTTATTTTCTCTATAAATCTTAATTAAATTTCAGTAACAACATAAAACATTCGCTATCGTGCCAGTTTCCACTAATTTTGAAAAGGATAGTTTCTTCCACACTTTAGTAAAACCTTTCCGTTTACTAAAACATACACTACGAGTAAAACACTTCCGTCTACTCTTCACACAAGCTCCAGAAGTACCTGTTACTTCTCTAATGTTACCCTTACTAGGTGATATAACATCAAATTTTTATCAGCGTACCCTTTTTGCTATTACTCACACGCATAGAGTCCCTAACGAGTACTGAAAGTCCTGCTTAACTTCTCAGTACTAATTCTGCCTGACAGATAACCTCACTGCAGTATGGCTTCCACTTGCCACCCACTATTCTTTTCACCCCGGGGTATTCTGGACAATATATAACAAAACTCAAAATTTAAGCGGATGTTAGTTCATAAAAATACAAATAAAATTCTCATTACCCAATTAACAAAGAGTAACCATAACCGTCCTCTGCTTACCAGAAAACTGATCCAGCGCAATATTAGCCAACAACATTCATACACCATATACTCACTTGGGCCCATACATTCACACTACACTAATACTTACGCTGGGTGTCAGATGTACTCTTTTATCAAAGTCCCTGCTACCAATTACCTTCTGATTGAAGAGTAATAACTTACCAATGGATCCTTTGCTAATTGGGAAGTTTAAAATGAGTGACTATTCATTATAGTACATAATCCTGAAATAACCACTGAGTCAGGAAGTTTTAAAATGTTTATCTAAAGTTTTAGCAGAGTAAAATACAGAAAACACGGTACTTGATTGAAATACCCAAGAAAAAGCATAGAAATGATTTTGCTAATAAATGACGGTGTTTAAGGAAGAGGAGAAGATAGAGACAGCAGCGCAACTAAAGGTTGCAGTATAGTTACCTAAATGCGAGAACCAAGCCCCTTGGCCAAGGAGTTGGAAAAGATAGGACCCAGGAAGGATGAAGAGCAAAGACTTCTTCCAGGATCAGGACAGGACCGGTGACCTCTCTACAACGACGCCTGCGCCGTTCCCCTCTCTGATACTCGACTTCTCTCAATTCTCCCGTGCCTTCCTTCTAATGGACTCCGCCGCCCCCTCCTCAGGACCTCTTCTGGACAGGGATTCAGTCAGCAACCGATCAGCATGTCAGTCTGGAGCTAAGAGCTCTCTCGCAGCATGGACGCCTGTTCTTCGTGAAAGCATGCTCTGACTAATTAACTAATGCTATATTCTATTATACCCTTCTACGCACATGTACCTCCCCTTAATGTTGCTAAAATATGGGACCACTACTTCTGATTGGACAGGGACATGGGGTGGATTCTCGCACCATATCGATTTGGCCTAAATTGTAAAGCCTATTGTCTTTACATTCCCTCCCCTTCAGATTAATATATTCACTTTATTTCCCACCCGTCTCATGACAAATGTTATACATTTTACAGGGGAAAAGTATCATTTTTGTCCTCCGGAAACATGAAGTACAGCATCTTCGGCCAATGGGTCATGGCCTTGGAAGACGTCCAAGTTGACTTCACTTGGCAGGCACACAGGACACATGCGCAGAACCATCTGTCTCTCGAGTTTCAAGTCACCAACCCAGGCCCAAGTTTACGAATTACTAAAAGTGCAAGAAGAAAATATTAAAATCACAAATAAAAAGTTTCACTGTATGCCCACTTTCCCTACTCTATTCCCAATTAATTATAATACTATCCTCCATTAGTAGCATTAAGAAAACGGCAATTTAATAATGACATGAGAGCAAGCTGAAGCATGTGAAAACATTTAGCGGCCATTTTAGCGCACACTGCGCAGAAGCAGAAATTTCCCACCAAGCAAAGAAAGACGTCACACCATGTGATCAGGTTGCGACATGCGCATTGAGGTTCCCGCGCTTTAGCGGACATTTTGGATTACAGACAAGCGTTATTCATTAGTAAAACACATAAGCAAGCTTCTGTCCCTCTTGTGTTTGTGAATGCAAAAGTTAGTATTGACAATACAATTTTAATAAATTAATACTATGAGGAGGATTGCGTACAAGCAAGTTTCATTTTTGAAACCTTGCTCCATCAGTACTATACATTAAAGAAGTAAGGATCTCTGACTGGCTGAAGAAGCTTTATATCCTGTTGGCCTTTTTGGTAACCCAGGATCGGTCTCCATCCTCAGTAATGAGCTAACTGGCTGACTGCAACACAGATAAATATATACTAGCTGCTATTGCAGAAAATAGCGACACAGTCCCTGTGCTCTGAAATTGCAAAAATAATAGATATAAGTGGGCAGGAGAGGGACACCCTGACCTCCTGATACTTGTGGGGAGTAACTCAGAGGAACCTACACCTCTCTCTCCCCCCCCCCACCCAGAGCTGAAGTTTTAACAAAATTGCACATGTTACTCTTGGGGGGGGGGAGGGAGTGACATGAACAAGCTTGGCCCTATTTTGGCCAACCCCATGTCTTGCATGGGTAAAAGCTGTGTTCAGAGGGGGAGTTGGGTGAATGTAAAACAAAAACTCCAGAGGTTTAGTGAAAAAAGGTTAAAGTGATGTTATAGGAAGGTACAGTATTAAGATCTTACTTTACATTTAAAAAATTCTGAACTTCACTGAAGAAACCAAGGGTAAAATGATGTTATAGTTAAATGAGGAATAACATTTTAGCTTACGTAAAAAAAACTACAAATTCACTGAAAAACAAAACAAATGTTAAGGTGATGGTATAGTTAGGTGTTGATATAATTTAAAAAAAACAAAACCCCTGAAATTCATCAGTTATACTTTACACAGTTAACTATAACTTGTGCCCCTGCCATGCACTGTTTATGACCTCACATTATCTCTGGATGGTTTTCCAGTCCCAGTCTTGGATTTTTTGATTATTTGATTAAACTTTTGGAATTTAGAGGAATAATATGAGATCACATTTCTTTGATGATTTTAAGTCGTTGTTGGTTGGTTTGTTGTCTACACATAGCCACCATTCCGTGAAATATTTCACAATATTTTTGTTTTGTAGCCTTGAAAAAAAAGCGGTTCAGAGAAAATGATGACCACTGCAAAAAGCAAGTGAAGAGCCAGAGTGGCTTTTCAGGAGACTGGAGTAAATGTAGAGGTTGCTAAATACTGCCACACAAAATATGACTGTCACAGGATGGTAGTTTCATCTGCGGGAAAAAAATGTGTAAGTGGATTACGTGTCAACAGTTTTAAGAGGGAGCATTCGAGTAAATGGACACCAAATCCTCCTCTTCAAACAAGGCAAAAGAAGTGCTCAACGTTCCTGAAGGGAATGGCCACAGAGAGAAGACAAAAGAGAGGAGTTAGTGGTCTGCATGACAAAGCAAGAGAGCAGTGAGAGAGTGTGGCAAGAATAAGTTTGAGAGAAGGGCAGTACATATTAATGCTTTGACAGCCTGAGCTAAAAGCAAGGCCCAGTATATGAGAGAAGAAATAGTTAACTGCTGGGTAAATGTGGTAACTATTAAATCATGAGTGAGTTGGAAACTTAAAGATTGAAAGAATGAATTAATTAATTAATGAGCATTTATAAGTTCTGATCAGGAGGCAAGCCAACCAGCCCTTGGAATCACTCTGGAAGTCTTGGGTTCAAGCAGAAAAGCGGGTCTCAAGCAGCAGGGTAGTCCTCAGTGGGCACAGGGCATTATTCAGGCAGCAGGGCAGCCCTCTTGGTACATCAGGGCAGTCCTCTGAAGTACACAGAAGGCTACAGGCAGCAGAGAAGTCCTCTAAAAGTCCTTCTGGGGGTCCAGAAGTGAACTGAAGAGTGGGTCTGAGGGTTCTAGTTTTATACCTGGTGCCAGCTTTGAAATGTAAGAAACTTCTGAAGTTCTATCCCACAGAGTGTCTGGATTTCTTGCCTCCCTTCCATGGTTGCAGGCTATCTACAGTCACAATAGGTTAGTGTGAAGTCCTTTGTGTTTGAGCTGAGGCAGTGCCTTTGAAGTGCAAGAGGATCTGTGCACAGCTGTGCTCTCTCCATCCTGCTTGAATGAATGAATGAACAATCTATATAGCGCTAACATATACCCTAAGGCGTCAAAGAAGTTACAGCTAACTGGTGGGAGAAGAGCATGAAAGATCAAATCTCCAAGGCAAAAAGCCAGGTCTTCAAGGCCTTGCGAAAAGGAAGCTTTGGCTCTACGCCGGATATAGATAAAGGAAGAATTTTCCAAAGCTTGGCCGCTGCGACTGAGAAAGCTCTTCCTCCCCATCGTGACCTTCTGTATCTCAGAACAACCAGCCGATTTTTATTGGCTGATCGCAATTGTCTGATGGGGACATACCGGTGGAAGATGTGCCTGATTCCCTCTGGTCTTGAATTGTGTAGTGCCTTATGCACAATACACAAGGCTTTAAATAAAATGCTTTTTCCTGCTGAGAGCCAATGCAAATTCTTGATGGCAGCCGAGATTAAATATTATTTTGGAAAGTCTAGTACCAGTCTTGCTTTCGCATTCTGTACTAGCGGTAGTTTATTGATGGAAGCCCTGTTGGATTCTAAAAGAAGGGCATTACAATAATCCATCTTTGATAGAATTAGTGATACAGCAGCTTGCTTCCGTGCACCAAGGGAAAGAAATGGGACTATCTTTCTGAGGGTCCTTGTGATCCAAAAGCAAGAGCATACAGTCCTATTAACCTGGAGGTTGAAAGATAGACTGGTGTCAACTATCACACCTAGGTTTCTTGCAGATTCAACCGGAGTGAGACATGATCCCAACATTTCTGGCCACCATGAGTGGGTCCATTCGGGGTGATGATTACCAAACATCAAAACCTCCGTTTTGTCACTGTTTAACTGAAGGTAGTTGTCTCTCATCCAGAGAGCCACCGATTTCATACAGTTATTAAAATTGGCGGCTGAGGCGTCTATGTCTTGTGTGATGGACACAATTAGCTGTGTGTCATCTGCATAGGATATTACCTCCAGCCCAAAAGATCTAACCAATTTTGCCAGTGGGGAAACATATATATTAAACAGTGTGGGGCTCAAGGAGGATCCCTGAATGACCCATGCTGCCACTATCAAGCCCCTCTATTGTGTGGCTGTCTCAGAGGATTACACAAAGGCCAACTGCCAACTACATCTAGTCATCTGACTCAGGAAACAGGCTGCAGACACCAAATAATTAGGACAAGAAAATGTTAACTTTCCAATGTGGTATTTTTAGAATTGTGGCTTAAAATCCGATTTTCCCACTAAAGAGGAGTTTAAATGACAATTCCTTAGACACCAAAAATGACATTCTACCTGCTCCCAAACAAAAGTTATCACTTATTAAATTCAATAGTTTCACCCAATGTTATCCTATGGGAGAGACAGGTCTCACTGTAGTGAAAAATGAATTTGTGAATTTTTCACTACCAGGACATTTAAGACTTAAAAGTACATGCCCAACTTTCTAAATACAATGGGGCAGATTTACAAGCCCCTTGCACCACTGGTGCATCACTTTTTGTGACGCATGGTGTTTTTTTTTTTACGCCATATTTTCAAAGTGACGCATCTAGGGAGATGTGTCGTGGAAGACAGCACTGCGTCGGAATGGAACTGCGCGAGAACCTGCTGCGCCAAATAAGTATTCAAATATGCAAGGCAGGCGTTCCAACATAAAATCTCCTGCATTACTGACGCAGGGATATTTACAAACATTCCTCGGATTGACGCATCTCTTGGCTGCGTCACACATCTTGAAAACTGCGTTAGAATCCCTACGCCTCACAAACCCACATGTAGGAAATGACACATGTGCCATAGAAATAAAAGCTAAGCTTAGCAGAGCAGTCTTGCAGCAGATTAGACAGTATGGACCTCCTAATCTTTCAGCTGGGAGTCGCAACGAGAAGATAACAACCACCAACAGACCCAATACCACAACCACACTCACCTCCATCACCACAAAGGCAACGCAGGAGAAGGTAGCACATCTATTGCCAAAGGACCACCTCATTGGGCATAGGGATGAACAAGTCATCAAAATGTATCGCCTCAAGAGGGCGTCCATTGTGACCCTGCTGCATTAGCTCTCACCACGACTACAGCCACCAACTGCCAGGGTCTGCAACATTGCAACGCAGAGAAAGCTCCTGGCGGTCTTACACATGTTGGCCTCAGGATCTTTCCAAACCACAGCTGCACCTTCCTGCACAAAAACACTTATTTTTGATGATTACCTCTTCCAATCTGTGCTGTCGAATGCAGCATGCATTGAAAGGGGAAAAATAGTTGAGAAATGAAAACATGGCACCTCGTTGTGCCTCGCTACGCCAACACTGCGGTGGCCTAGCAGTCTGATGCATTTCCACATTTATGATTGATCGTAAATGTGGAAATGCAACAGTGGACATGGGTGTTGGTTGGAAACACCCACATCAACACCCACGTGACACCTTTAAAACGCAGGGTTGCGGAAGAAGTGGCAATATTTACAAGCAGACGTAAATCCACGCAGGGTGCCTATCTGTGTCATTGTAAGAATTTGGGCTGCAGGTTGGGCTGCTGATGCATCATGCAATGTGACGCACCGGTGGCGCAAGGTGCCTGTAAATAAGCCACAACCATCACACACTTTTGATGAGAAACAAATATTTTGGACATATCCCAGGACGTACGTGAATGTCTGAACCAAAAATGACCACCTAATAGAAAATACCATGCATCATATTGTAAGAAAACCTTACATGAGCATTACGTGACGCATCACTTGCAAAAAACCACGCATCACCTCATAGTTCAATGGTATTCTGTGTTGAGGCACTTTGACACACAAACGTGTCACATCTTGCTGAAAACGAATGTAACAAAAATTTAGTGTCACTTTCCCTGTACAAATGCATGATTCCACATTAACCATAACGTAACAAATGAGAAAACCACACAACGACTAGAAACGTCACGCATGCAGAGGTGAGCCATAAATGGCAACTGCATCTAAAACAACGACGCATAGGCCCAAATATGAAGTAAAACGTAAAAACGTGTCGCATCCATACAGGAACTGATGCAATGACTCAGCCATGCTGCAAATCAGGAAGTACACAGTTACATTCTCGTTTACTTACTAGTCCTAGGAGAGTGCTTGTTGGAGGAGTCTGTTGTGCATTTCTGAGAGAGTTTGATTACATTGTCCTGTGTTTTGTGTTTGTGTTTTGTGAACTAACTGCATTTTGTGTCTGATAATTGTCCTCTTCAACTATTTGTCTTGTTTGTGCTTTTTTGGGGTAGATAGGTGTAGGTTAGGTTTAAGCTGGGTTTTAAGTTTCTGTTTGTATTTTTTTTATTTTTCTTCACTCTTTCACACTAAACATGTCAGGCAGGTCCAAAAACCTGTCGCACAATGAGTATATGGGCCTACTTTGGCTCATCTTCCATTTCTTGCCAAGGATGATTGGCACAGGGGGGCGTGTCAGCAAAGGATACCCACCAAAGGAACGCTGGCAAAGGTGGGAGAAGGTCCAGCACCATATGAAAAGAATCTATGATGTGCATCGGATGGTACCCCAGTTAAAACACCACTGGCAGGATGTTGTCAGCAGAGAGGCTGACTTGCTGGACCATCTCGGACTGGAGGAGCGGGTGGCAGCTGTCATCCTGGAGGAGTTGCCTCCCCAGTGCACACCAATACCTATGTGAGTACCCCCGCTCCTCATGCACTGCCTTGAGCAACTCTTTTTGATTGGTGTGCACAATCTCACACTGACAGTTTATTGTTGATCCTTCAGGTGTCCCTTATTGTTAGGTCCTGATGAGACCCCCTATTTATTGTGGGGTCGAAATGCCATCGACACGCACTAAAAAAACGAGCCATCTTCCAGCCTTCCTACTATTGTGTTAGAAGGCTGTCAATTAACTACTGTATACTCGCTTTATGGCCTTTTTTGTATATTTTGAAACCTATTTTTATGTCACAAATTGTCACTCTTGAAATCTAGGTTCTATGTTCACTTGGGACACCGAGCACTTCTTTGACCAACTTTATCACTGAGTTTACATTTTTACATCAAATAACAAATAATTTCAAAATGTCTTGTTGTGTGTAATTATGATTCTCTTTTTGACATATCTTTACCCATGAATATTACCATTGAGTACAACTGTTATCATATATGATATACATTGTCCGCAGGAACCTCTGTTCCTTGCTATAGATTAGATACCCTGGTTCCATGTGAGCAGGGTGGCCCTTGTTTCCTTGAACACGACCCGCTCCTATAGGGCATCCAACACTTCCTGGGCTGTTGGGCTTCCTCCTCCAGTCTGCAATGCTGCCTTGAAGTTTGCCGCTAATTTGGCTTTTGTTCTGCGCTTGTAGTTGTGTCAGCGCTTTTTGCAGTCGGCGACTGTCCTCTTTGCTTGTCCGACACAGTTTATTTTCTGCACTATTGACTGCCATATCGCCTCCTTTTAATATAGTGGCAACTTGGAACTCACAAAGAGCTGGTGCTGATGATAGGTCTCCTCACTGACCAGTATCTCATTTTCCTCTTCACTGAAGTTAGACTTCCTCTTCCTCTTTGCCTGGATGTCTGCATGTGCATCAGGACTGTTGTTGGGGTTGGTCGGTTCAGGCTCCTGACTGCCGCAGTGTGCTCCCTGCTCCATTGCAGACTCCTCTATGGTCCCCAAAAAGGTTGCTTTGGGGAGATGCATCATTTTTGGGTGATTTTTTGCCACTTTACGCAGTGGAAACTGTCGCAGGATGATCGTACTGGCGTTACGTGACATAATTCTGCCTTACGTCACTTTTTCGGCAGTTGCATCAGCTTGAATTGAGGCGCTTTTACAGCACCTACGTCACTTTTTTTGATGTAGGATGCAGCATTGCGCCACGGTCAGCCAAGATGTAGATATGGTGCAACCATGGATATTTGGGTTGTCGCACTGCGGAGCATTGGTTTTTGATGTATTGCTGTGTTGCGGCAGCGATACGTCACTTCTTGTAAATCTGCCCCAATGTACCCTGCCCTATGGGCTTTTTAGGGCCTACCTTAGGGGTGACTTATATGTAATGAAAAATGATTTTTAAGCCTGGCAAGGGGTTTACTTTGCTAGTTGGTAGTTTAAAACTGCTCACTGGTTGCAGCGAGAGGCGTGGGACATGCTTAAGGGGCTGCTTAAGTGGGTGGCACAATAAGTGCTAAAGGCCCAATAGTAACATTCAATTTACTAGCCCTAGGTCTATAGCATACTACTTTTCTAGAGATTCTTAAGAAACGCAACCATGCCAATCAGGTGTGAGTAAATTTTACCAAGTTTCGGAAAGTGAGCACAAACAATTTAGCACTGGTTAGTAGTGGTAAAGTGCACAGAGTCCAAAGGCCAACAAAAACTAATTCAGTAAAACAGGATGGGAGAACGCGAAATGTTTGGGGGAAGACCAAACAAAGGCTGACAGGTCCAACAGGCATGCATCCTGCTGCTTAAGCAACACTGGAAACGTTTGCTAAAGGGTACACGTGTCAAAATCCATATTGCTTGAAATGCCAGAAATGACATTCAAACAAGCAGCTATAAAGACCATTTATAATCACATGCCATTTGAAAATGAATGCTAGCTACTTGCCATGGATCACCAGGGCCAGATATGACCTCTATGTCCTGATGAAAATCTGGTAAACCACTTGCCCCAACAGGGCATTGAGACGCACGCCGCAATGACTGATCCACAGAAGATAAGAATCAAGAACTGGGAAAAGTTGGTCAAAGAGACAGAGGGGCTTATTTATGAGCCCTTGCAACACTTTTGCGCCGCCGGTGCATCACTTTTTGTTACTCACTGTCGGCGTAAAAAATGTACAATGTTGCGCCCTATTTACAAAGTGACGCATCTAGGCAGATGCGTCATTTTGTAAACCCCTGCGCTACATTATACCTGTGTCAGGTATAATGTATGCAGGGTGGGCGTTCCCCCGCATCAAAGCCTCAAAGAAGTGGAGCATTGAAATCTATATGATTTAAGTGCACCACTTCTAGGACACCATTGCATGAAAACCTTACGCCTGCCTCATGGCAGGCGTAAGGGTGATGCAGGACCTTTCACATGGAGCTTGTCCTGTTATGCTTCGTATATAGGCCCTAATGTAGACCCGTTCATATTCGCCATAATGTAGAAATACTCGTATATGCCCTATTATGGTCATACTCGTATATGCCCTATTATGGTCATACTCGTATATGCCCTATTGTGGTCATGACTGAACATGCCCTATTATAGTCATGGCTCCTAATATAGGCATGATCTTTCACCTACATTAGTTCCCTACAGTACACAACGAGCTCTGAGGGTTGAACGTTATCTAGTCTGTGGTTAGAACACTGCAAGGTCCTTCCCGAACATAGGCCTACAATGTACTCATAAATCATGCATGAGCATTCACCAGCTACATCTTCCGCATAATATGTATGTACAAAGTTCACCCCTGACGTCTTCCTCATGTCTAACAAAGACCAATACAAACCATACTGAGGGATGAGACACTTTAGGGTATAAATACACCACATCTTGCCACGGTAAGATAGAGAGAACCGAGACTTTCATGCTGACACACTGACCAGAGACGCTGAGGCTCCTGCATGCAGTCGCTCCAGCTGACAGCGGTCTAACACAGCCCTTGCGGGATGTCCAACTCGAGACCAGGACGGGGTCCCACACTCTCTCTATTCAGGTAATGGGGTTCGACTAAATCCTAGAGGGATTCTTGGCTCTTAGGCTTTTAGACCTACACATATGCTAGGTACACTCAGGTACATCTAGTTAGGCATTGTAGGAGTACGCGCACTTTCATAATGCATTTTATATTCATGTATGTATTCATGATTATTGCAATATGGTAGAACTGTTCTATCCTTTCACTTTGATCGTACTGCTGATAATATATCTCTGCTATTGTCTGCTGGTTGCTGCAGCACATATATTTTACACTAGAATAACAACTGTTCAATAAATACTTATTGAAACGCCCAGACTGTTTATTCTGTGTACCTCTCTGAGACAAACTGAATAAGTAAGCACGAGTGACTGAGCGAAAGGTAGTACATTGTTTCCACGATTCTGAGGAATCAGGGTTGTCATGATCTAAGGTTGCCAGAAACTAATCTTTCCCCGATAAGAGGAGATTCTAGTGGCACTGTGAGCTACCTAATGCAAATCCGGCTAACATATGCGGTGGGGGTGCACAGAGTCAGTCTAACACCAAGCCCACAGTTTATGTTATCCAAACGCGCAGGTCCTGCAGGGGTACTATAGGAACTACACGACATGGCACCGCCAACGTTGGTTGGGTACTTATTTAACAGTAGAATCTGAGTAGTTCAGTCGTGCTATTCTCAGAGAACCTACTCACAAAACGCCAGAGACGTCTGGAGTGGGTGGGCACAAACTCCGCCACAGCTGAGTAGGCGAGATATCCTATTTATCGGCTGTTGGTTAATCAAGCTTGAAGGACATTTAGTTCCTAAATTGTGCATAACACCTTTATCTTAGTTCTCTTGGAAAAGATTTTCTTTTCAAAATGAGGGATGAAGAAAGAGTAGTTCTGCATGTCTCAGCAGGAGAACCACCCGAAAATGCAATTGAAATTGCACCTAAATTCAGACATACGCTCACCATGAAACTATTAAAAAATGGTTAACCACCAAGGGGTGGCGTAGTAGCTCTCGTGATTGAGGCAGAGGAATCAAATAAAACAGAGGTATTCTATTCATGGGTTACATTCCCAGCAGCAGATGCTGTAACAAAGACATTTCACTACTACTTAGAAGGAGATGAACCAGAGGAATACTGTCCATTCGATGACATAGAGATTCCACTCACGTACCAGGAACACTTATACTGGTTTAAAGGCGCCCTACCCCACACAAGAAACAGAGTAAGGTTAGGCCCGCTCGGAGGAGACGGGGCCACAAGGCCAATACTAGCGGCTTCCACACCGCATCCTGACATAGGCACAATGCCACAGCCAGAATTACTCATACAACACAGAGATTTAATTAAAATCTACAGAAACCTGACACAATTCGTCATGAGGACTCTCACAGTTCAACCAACAACAGTTGCAACAAACAGGACCCAATACCAGGGTACAGCAACTAAAATTACTCCTCAAACATTACACGCGTTAATGGGCAAAATGCCCGCAAAACGCGAACAAATACCATTCTGGATAGCTCAGAAAATAACTCAGCTTGAGGCTGTATTCCCGAATACTACCACCTATGATAAACACAGTATACTAACAATCTGCTTGCCCATGGGGATCACACCACAAGTGGAGGATTCCACCTCTTGGGGTTCAGTCTTTGCTGCCATATATACCAGAACACATGGTATCCCTTCATTAGCAGTAGTACCTGACGTATTGAGACTGATACAAAATGAGTATGGAGCAGAGCGTGCCCTAAACTTAGGGATGAAGTTACTAAACAACTTTGATCAGGTATCAGCCATAATACTAGCTAACATTAAGGGGGAAGCAGCTTCAGTGGCGATCCGCCAACGCCTAAGGGAGTTCAGTCCAATAGATCAACAACACGAACTATCCAAAATAATTGAAACTGCATATGCAGAATTAGGCAGAGACAGTCTAGGTGGGAAAGCATTAAAACCACAACTGGTGGGCAGTCTTGAAAAGGACACTAGAAAGCAGACACCTACTTCTTCTAAAAAGAAGTGGGAAAATAAAAAGCAACAAAAGTCTAAAGACAGCAGATCTCAATCCCGAGGCAGGTCTCCTCAACAGGAGCCCTCTGAAAGGAGGTATAACCTCAGGAATAGGGATAATATTAAAAAACCTGACAGGTATCAGGATACTGATACACGTTCCTCTCGTTCCTTTCAGGGTTCATCAAAAAACTCCGAGAGGGAAGTACGGTCAGAGGAGCGTACAAAGTCCAGAGACACGCAACGCGCTGCGGACTACGCACCTAAAAAAGAAGATAAACAAAAACAGAAACCTCAGTTCAAAAAGAAGAAGGTAGCAGGTCTCAAGATCAGACATGCCCAGAATTCTGAGGACACAGCTTCTGAACGGGGAATGGGCTCTGACGATGCTACACAGCGCGGCAGAAGTAACAATAGCTCGCCAGAACATGAAGGAATTTCTGGTGACAGCGGAGTTGAGTGAGTATATCACGGTGGAAACACCTGATACTCGGGTAAGTGTCCCACATAAGTTACATGAGATAACACTCCGGATGGAGGGGGACAAGCCCAGGAAAGTTAAAGGTCTATTTTGGGAAAATTTGTCATCTGGATATGACATCCTATTAGCAGAGCAAGACTGGCCGCCAGCATTCATCATGGAGTGCCCAAAAGGAGAAAAGGTAATTTTTCCAGCATTGTCCGACCTCGTTCCCATACATTTAAAACATGCATATGCACAGGAGTGGGCGGTTGCCCTAGCTCCAGCATTGTACAAAAATCATGCTGGTTGGGATGAGGACTCAACCCACCACGTGATCCTGTTAAAAGTTTCCCCAAATGCTCAAAGGCAATACCCTATAAAGCAGGAAGCTAAAAAACAAGTCAGGGAGATCCTAGATCAACTTGAATACCAGGGGGTGATAGAAAATTGCACTTCACCTATGAACAATCCTTTGTTCCCCGTATCAAAACCTGACAACACATATCGTCTAGTTTTAGATTACAGACATTTAAACACCTGCACAAAGACATTTGCAGTTCAAAATGCACACAGTGCCACATTAATGAATAACATTGTGCGACAAAAATACAAAACAACACTTGATATCTCAAATGGATCTTTCTGCCAAAATATAGCGCCTGAAAGCAGGTATTTGACCGCATTCTTAGCGCTAGGGTCTCAGAGGCAATTTTGTCGACTCCCCCAAGGGTATATGAATAGCCCGGGGTTGTTTTCAGCAAGGGTAACAGAGTTACTCCAAAATTTGGATGAAGAAGCATTGTCCTATGTGGATGATATTTATCTGAGGGACGTTGACTTACCGAGGCACTTGACCAGGGTGAGCACCATTATTATGGGATTCGCCTCTGAGGGCTATAAATTTAATTTAAAAAAATCAAAAATTGGCCATCTCAATATCCTGTTTTAGGGTATGAGCTGTCAAGTGAAGGAAAAAGACTAGCAGCTAACTTTTTAGAAAAGTGTGCGCTGCTCCAACCTCCAAAATCATTAAAGAATTTACAATCAATTCTGGGATTCCTAAATTTTGGTCAAACATACATTTTGGATTACGCAGAAAGAGTAAAACCTTTCTACGACTTAATAAAACCTGATTTTTCAGTCAGACAGTGGACACAGGAACATACAAATATCCTACGTTCACTACAGGAAGACATGATAGCTTCAAAACACTTATAGACACGCGTAAACGTACGCAACTTAGTGATCCGAGTAATAGCGGGTCAATCCGGGTACACTTATTTAACTTTCAATGAAGGCGAAACGGTACCAATTGCATACAAATCACACCTGTACACAAATGCAGAGATGCGTTTCACTTCAACAGAAAAAATCCTGACAGCAGTGCAGACCGCTGTAGCAAGAGAAAGAGCTCTGGCTCAGGGTAAACGCATAATAGTCGTGACCCCAGTACCAGCCTTAGAGGCTGTTACCAAGGCTAGCATTCCGAATGCGAAAGCCTTACATCCCAGATGGATACAATGGGCTAATTCTCTCACTGCAACGGATGTTGAATACAGATTTGATCCAAGTTTAAAAACACAAGCATTTCTGAAATACGAACAAGAATATCCTCTACCAAATGAGATTTTGCCTCTAGATCAGTATGAATACATTATTTACACTGACGGATCTGCTCAACCAGCCATAGGGAGTAAGCAAGCTTACAGCGCGGCATGTGCAATCGTTAAAGGTCGAATGCGCGATGGAAAGTTCCATCCAAGTTGCACTAAAACGCAATCTCTAGGAGATTGCACGGCTCAGTTGGCAGAATTAAAAGCACTGATACTGGCACTCGTAAATACGGAACACGAATTCCCCACACTAATTGTGTGTGATTCCTTTTACTGTGTACAGTCGTACAATGAATATTTATAACATTGGGAACAAAACGGGTTTAAAGATGCAAAAGGTGGCACAATTAAGCATAAAATGCTATGGGAACAGGTAGTGGAGTTGAGAAACATACTACCAAGGGCTCACGTGATACATACACTGAGTCATCAGCGTGATGGCGTTCACGTTGAAGGGAATTCATTGGCTGATGAAGCCGCAAAGGGGGCTTTACGCACAGCGTCCGTAGCTGCAATCACTCGTTCAAAAACGAGAATAGACGGCGAGATTATGGTAGCTGTCAATGCTTCACGCACAGGCAGCACAGCAGTACCTAAAAAATTTCCACTCAAGTACTCCTACAAGTTAGATGCACAAAACATTCCATATGCTCAGATTCCTGGAGTGGGGGATAGAGTAATACCAAATATGGATCGTAGGCAAGGCTTAATTCTAGCAGCACACGAGGGTTTGGGTTCTGCGCATACAGGCGTTACAGCAACTATTTCTTTACTGAAACAGTGCTACTGGTGGCCAGGGTTAACAAAGCAGACCAAAGACTATGTCTTAAAGTGCGACATCTGCCAGCAGATGAAAGGCTCCACCATAACACGCCCAGCGTAGACACCATTACTAAAATCAGACAAACCTCTCGCATGTGTATATTTGGACCACTGCGGACCCCTACAATCGGATGGGGCCAAGAAATATATCATGGCTGCAGTGGATTCCTTCTCTAGATTCCTATGGGTTTGGCCTCAGCGCTGCGCTGACGCTCGAACTGTTATAAAAGATTTGTGAGTCTTTATCGGCACATACGCAGTTGGCACGTTACATTCTGACCGTGGCCCGTCGTTTAGCTCTCGGGCTTACAAAGAGGCCATGGAAGGAATGGGCTTAGCATTGCGGTACTCCTCTCCGTACCATCCTGAGGGAAATTCTGTTGTGGAGAGGAAAAACCGTGACTTAAAGAAATCTTTAATAGCTAGGGTATTAGGCAAAGGCGGTAGATGGGTTGATCACTTATATGGGGTACAAAGAGCCCTGAATAATCAGCCAAGAAGCTCTCTAGGGGGTGTCACTCCTTACGAGGTCCTATTTGGGACACGAATGTGGGTACCTGATCTTGATTGTGAAGGCACAATGGCGGATGAAAAACCATTTGATATCCATGATCGTTTGGCTGTTTTACAGGATCTAAATGAAGCCAGGACACAACAAAGCAACGTCCACTTAAAACAGACCGCCACTGAGGAAGTCAAGGCAGTAACGGCAAGACCTGTCTGGATCCCAAAAGTCGGGGATCTGGTCAGAGAGAAGATTGCAGACAAGAAAGAATTTGGGCCATCCTACAGAAAGCCTGTACCGGTCCTAGCAATCCAAGGCACAAGAACAATACTCCTGCCGCCTCTTGCCGGGAAAAAGGAGAAAAGATTTGTCTCAATTGACTTAATCAAACCACACTATGTGGCCAATACTAAACAGTAGGCCTCGTGGACTCCACAGTAGCAGACGCCCTCCTCTTGCTACAATCCAAGAAGTTCAAACAGAAAGACTCATCACGTTTGAAGAGCCACCTGTACGGAATGAAGGATTAAGCAACAATGCTATGGAACTCGTTCCACTTCAACAAGAAATTCATTTTCAAGAAGAAAATCAACTTAACAACCAAGTTGCAATCAGACCAACTACAGACGTCTACGTCAACATGCCTCGTCAAGAGCAAAATCCGATTTCAACAAATCCCGATGCAATTCCAACAATTGATCGAACTGCTTCTGGCTATTTAATGAACTTTGATACGTTTTCACTGGATCCAAGTGAGCCGGAAACGACGCCAGCCAAAAAATCACACAAACAGAAACTCAATGACTTTTTGAACTTTTTTAGAAAGACCTACCTGGTGTCACCTTCGATTGAACTATGGTAAATCACTGGGATTTTCTTTTTTCTTTTCTGGCTAGGTTTAATAATAACTTTTAGTATGCTTATTAATGGACGATACCTTCAACAAAGCTCTACAGCTCAAAGAGTCAATTTGATTTTAAAACCACACCAGTCTTCACATCGTGAACCAAGAGACTTGTCTTCAGTGAACATCACAGCAGTTCCTATACCGGACGGTATAGTATGGGACAAGATTGATTTCGATATTTTTGGTCCGACTGAACTTTTAAAGCTTAAACATGTATTTAAAATTTCTTTAAGTGATATCATTACCTCCAGTACATTTTCTGACGATTGGGACACTGAAACTGTAAACAATATAATGTCTGATTTAGAAAAAACTGCAGCATTTCCGAACAATGAAATGTTAGAAGGTACTTCAGACTATGATACATTGTACTGTTACCAACATTATGGTCATTATTTCTTGCACAAATCTATAACACCTAGAAATGTATTTGAATACCACCAGTGGGAACACTGCCCAACTCCTCCAAAAGGTCGTTCGCAAACTTTTGCACAGAAATTCACATACTTTTCAGGGTTTAATACATCTGACCCGAGGTCATTTTATTACAAAGTGGCAACAACATTAGCACAGAAAATTATGTTGACAAACACCAAACAGATTTACTCTGCTTCCTTCATGGCCCAGTTGTCTACACAGGGTTTCGACCTATGGAAGGACACTATAGATTTAAAATCAATCTGGGTTTCTAGGGACTGGCAAGTCCAGGGAACAGAAGCGCTTTTAAGAGCATGTCTCATTCCACAGCAGATAATATTTCTAAATGAAACTGTGCAACAGACATCCTGTCTTGGACTAGCCAAGAACAAGGAAATTAACTCACTCGGATTTCCAGCACCATCACAGATGGGTGGGGGTCAGAATTCAACTACACATGGGGTAAGATTAGATGACATTCTACAGTACAACAGGTCAGATCCCAATTGGACAGAATGGCTGATTTGGCCCATTGACACAAACACATGTCAACAGAGATTCCTAGGTATAACCGAGGGATTTAGTATCCATAGGCCAGATCCGCACTATGTACAGAGACAACACCCTGGGGTAGTGACATCCTATAGTGTTGGGAAGTTGTGCCTTGATTGGCTAGAAACCTCAATACTCAAAGAAGTGAAACATCATTTGAGCTTACTCACACCTGATGTAGACCTTAGGGATTTCCTACTAGGCCCAAGTAAAACACATCAGAAACGTTTCATATATGCTGGCCTTTATGCCTATTATAATGAAAACTGGAAAATATCCCAACAGGAGGCCGCAGAAAGAATACGGGAAATAGACCGTATTAACCTAGAGAAGGCATTAGCTGTAGTGGACAATGGGTTAACAACTTTGACCTCCAGGATTTACTCTTTAGGCAACATTGTGTCTTCGACAATCGACATATTAGAACAAGATCAGGCCTTGTTACAACACGGGCAATCTCAGCTATGTTCTATTATGATGTTAAGCTGGACGCTACAATCTCTGCGTGCAGGCTATGTGCCCTGGCATTTTATAAACACAACGTCTCTGTTTTCAGACTACAATCAAATTGATAAACAGACAGAAATGGCACAGAGGGGAGCCAAATATACAATGCTGCGTATTGAGAAGCTGGAAAGGTTACCATTCACTGTAGCCGAATCACCATCAACAGAATGGCTAATTCATGGCCAAATCACTCTGCCGGTCACTACGTTTCGGTTTCAATATTGCCTTGAGCAGAGGCAGGCAGGCACATATGAAAGAATGGGTAAGGGATACATCAAGGAAACTTGGGAGTTACCATATAGATATCGATGCCGGAATGAGGATCGAGAAGTGTATCTGAGTGGTACAAACTGCAAGAACGCTTTGAGCGGTTCTCTCATGTGTCAGGATATTTCTCTGCACGGAGCATGTAGTGGTTCGGTAGTGAACTTATTTTGTCACATGTCAGGGACCCCAGTGGCCATGATCACGCCGGTTTTCCAGCCACTCTCGAATGGGAGTTACTTAATGCTATATGATCAAGGTTGCTGTGGGATGCTTCCAGGCGTCGCCTATCTGGTCACTGTTAACTCCAGGGTTACTTGCTGTATGCAAGTATTGTTTCTGCCACTGAACACAGTCAGGGAGGCGCCGTTATGGCCTTTGTTGAATGTTTCCTTTATACAATTTGATACTTTGAGCAGACTGAAAGCCATGCTTTTACAGCAACCCGTGCCCTTAACCTCCGCTCGAGAAATGTTTGAACTTCAAGTTGCAAGGACCTTGACTGAGATTCAAGCGCTTATACGTACAAACTGCCCCTTTCATTTCGCAGAAATGGTGGGTCGTATCTTTAACATGTCTGATACGAGCGGTATTGTACACCTATTTAAGACCATAGGGTCAGGACTATTAAGCACCTTTCAAACAGTCCTCGGAGTAATCCCAAATTTGATACACTCCGTATTGGGAAGCGTCTTTGGAGGTCTCCCACTTATCGTGTTCCTAATTGCAGGAGTCCTGATTGTAATATTACTGATACGCAATGGACGGCCCAATCTCCGAGGAAATGGCGAACACGCTCATGGAACGGAAATATCGTGAACGCATGGTGCAGCTTCTGGGCATACCTTGCCTAAGAGAACTGAACGCCTCTTGGTTTCTATCATTTAGACCAGTGTGGGTGGACTGCATCTTACCTGTTCTTCGATGCCTGTTCTGTGGAGAAGAATGCACGTTGGATCTATGGCTAATGTTTCCATCGGATACGCCACTGGACCTGGATGCTATGCTGGACCCCCTAAAGGCCCATGCTCTGCGTTGTTCACTGCGTCTTCCAATCCTGATGAATGCATTCCTTGAAAATCCAGAGGTGCTGTTTGCTCTTGCTGGGTTAGGTGGCTCCTCCACAGGCACCGAGGTAACAACTGCCGCACAAGCTGCCACAGCAACGACTGTTGGCAGTGCCGAATTCCATCTGTGTGTGATTGACGTTCTCTGTGAAGTGTTGGATTTGTCGTCTGCCGTAGCTAACACCGATAATGCTGTATCTCCCAGCCAGGACACTTAGGGGCCGATTCCGATGTCGGACCGGAAATCTCGTCCGACCGACGCCGGACCCGGAGCAGATTTCCGACCGACCGGACTCGTGCAGCTCGACCCAGGCGAGTACGATGCGCACGTATGCCATCGGACTCGAGTCGGTCGGACTCTCACTGAAGTCAATGGGAGCCTGTCATACCGGACGCGTATGCAGGCTCCCATTGACTCAATGGGTGCGAGGCGTGACAAGCGGCGCCCCTACAGCGTGCCTGCGCAGCGAAGCGACTCGCGCCGTACACGCACAGGTAGGGGCACCGTGGGTGCCTCCAGTGTGCGACATTCGCGCGACCTACGCACACATGGGGGTCCGACATGGGACCCCCGAAGCACGTGACCGACTGCTCTTTCGAGCCGGAGCGGCGCGTGTCGGTCGGACTGCCGCGGCTGCGCATCGTACTTACCTCGGCCGGGAACGTCTCCATTGCGTGGTGCGAGTCGTGTCCGAGCGATGTCGGTCGGTGCGGCTAGACCCGGGAACGAGTCGGTCGGAGCCGGTCGGGACGCCCGAGACGAGTCGGTCCGGCGATTTCGCATCGGACTCGCTCGCCCGGACGCGCGTACGTATCGGTCGGGAATACGGCTCCGACTCGGATCCGGAAGCGCTCCGACCATCCGATTCGGTGCCCTTCCGGCCGAGATCGGAATCGGCCCCTTAATCTTGAATTGGCTCATCGCATCCTGGGAAAGATTTCAGCTTCTCCACTTCGTTTCATAAATAAATGAACAAAATTTGGAACATTTCCTAAATTGACACTTTCGCTTGAAAAAGCATGGCCTTCTTCAGCTTATAGTGATGCAACTTTTATAAATGGGACAGAATTGACTTTTTCAAGTGGCAGCTAGGAATAGCTCATTTTTAACATTTAAAAAAAAAAATTAAACGTCTTTTAAAAAAAAAAACATGTTTTAGCTGTTTTTAAGTAAATATTTTTAAATTGTCCAGATTTTAAGTATGGTCATTGTCATCCAATTCGAAAGTGGAGTGGGTGTTATGTTTCGTATATAGGCCCTAATGTAGACCTGTTCATATATGCCATAATGTAGAAATACTCGTATATGCCCTATTATGGTCATACTCGTATATGCCCTATTATGGTCATACTCGTATATGCTCTATTATGGTCATGACTGAACATGCCCTATTATAGTCATGGCTCCTAATATAGGCATGATCTTTCACCTACATTAGTTCCCTACAGTAAACAACGAGCTCTGAGGGTTGAACGTTATCTAGTCTGTGGTTAGAACACTGCAAGGTCCTTCCCGAACACAGGCCTACAATGTACTCATAAATTATGCATGAGCATTCACCAGCTACATCTCCCGCATAATATGTATGTACAAAGTTCACCCCTGACGTCTTCCTCATGTCTAACAAAGACCAATACAAACCATACTGAGGGACGAGACACTTTAGGGTATAAATACACCACATCTTGCCACGGTAAGACAGAGGGAACCGAGACTTCCATGCTGACACACTGACCAGAGACGCTGAGGCTCCTGCATGCAGTGGCTCCAGCTGACAGCGGTCTAACACAGCCCTTGTGGGATGTCCAACTCGAGACCAGGACGGGGTCCCACACTCTCTCTCTATTCAGGTAATGGGGTTCGACTAAATCCTAGAGGGATTCTTGGCTCTTAGGCTTTTAGACCTACACATATGCTAGGTACACTCAGGTACATCTAGTTAGGCATTGTAGGAGTACGCGCACTTTCATAATGCATTTTATATTCATGTATGTATTCATGATTATTGCAATATGGTAGAACTGTTCTATTCCTTTCACTTTGATCGTACTGCTGATAATATATCTCTGCTATTGTCTGCTGGTTGCTGCAGCACATATATTTTACACTAGAATAACAACTGTTCAATAAATACTTATTGAAACGCCCAGACTGTTTATTCTGTGTACCTCTCTGAGACAAACCGAATAAGTAAGCACAAGTGACTGAGTGAAAGGTAGTACATTGTTTCCACGATTCTGAGGAATCAGGGTTGTCATGATCTAAGGTTGCCAGAAACGAATCTCTCTCCGATAAGAGGAGATTCTAGTGGCACTGTGAGCTAGCTAATGAAAATCCGGCTAACATATGCGGTGGGGGTGCACAGAGTCAGTCTAACACCAAACCCACAGTTTATGTTATCCAAACGCGCAGGTCCTGCAGGGGTACTATAGGGACTACACGACAGCCCCATGAGAAAGGACACCTTGCTGGAGTTGCGTCTATTTTCAGACACACCCCAGCAATGCGCCACTTTTGCGCATACAGATACGTCAGTAATACTGACGCATCTGTAACTCCTTGCAACATGATGCGCCGTACTTTAAATATGCTGCATCTATGGTGTCGCAAGCAGCCGTGGTCCATTCAGGTGACAGCGGTGGGACCGAGTAAGGGGGGATTTCGAGGGATGATGCAGAGGGAAAATTAATTATTTAATTAATTTTCCCTCTGCATCGTCCCTCGAAATCCTCCCTTACCCTGCCCCACCGCCACACCGCTGTTACCTGCATGGACCACGGCTATTCACAAGGAGGGCGCACTGAAAAGTGTTGCATTGCTGCTTTGTCACAGCAATTCGACACCTCATAAATGAGTCCCAGAGAAGACGAACAAAAAAGGGATGGGTTGAATTGACTAGAGGGAGAGTGTCTATTTACAAGTAACAAATCTTTAGTTGTAAGTATCGGTGTAATGGGTAAAGCGAAGGGACTGATGAAGCTTTATCCTGCCTCAATAATAAGGCAGACTCTTGTCAGCTAATGTCTTTACTTTACCTGTGTCAGAACGTGTTTCACAATGACACAATATTGTGTGGCCCACAGAGCGCCAAACCCACTGTTAACATTATGTAGGAGGAGAACATACTTTTAAAAGAATGTGCTAGGCGACATTTCTGAATGATAAACTATCCATGTTTGTAAAATTCTTCCATGAGTTCATCCTGTAGCAGAGTTCCTGTATTTCTTGTACAGTTCTCTAAAATGAGAGAGATTAATCACGGTGAGTGCACAGGGGCTGTGGGGCAGCTCGCACTCGCATTTCGAAACGTTTGACACTAACCCTATTGTTGCTGCACAATACCCCATCTCCCCATAATGTCCACAAAGCTTACATTACATTGATTACATGTATTTTTAGGATGTCTTTCTTGAAGAGCATTCAAATTAGCAAATGAGACATAAAAGGAGCGGTAGTGCCATCTTTTCTTTTGTTGTTGGCTCATGCTGATGACCAGAGGCCCACAAAAGTGTGATGAAAGGACATTGGTCTAAAGGGAATGTCCATAAAAGAAAGTCGAAAGTTGTTTCTTTTCTTCAGTCAGCCAGGCAGCGAGAGGCTCCCTTGGGAATAATTGAAGATCAATACTGGCAGAGTGACATCGCCTTGCTTTATTAGAAGTGACTGCTACATCTGCTTGTGAGGTCCATTACCTGAGCACTTCACTCCCGCAGGAGATGCTCGAATGAACTGGGTCAGAAGCCATTTTCCACTAGCGATGTGTTCGCTCGTGAAGGTGTCAAAATTCATAATTTATTTAAAATAATATTGTTCCAATGCCTTGAAAATTTATGATCATCTGTGTGGCTTTTTTATTTTTTATTTACATGCAGTTTGGGGGATTCAAGTTGAACAAGCACACGTTTTGTCAGTTACAGAAGGTATTCAGTATGTCTATTCAGGTGTGTCTATTTAGGTGGGTAGGTTCTCTATCTATCTATAAATCAGTTTATTGCTGGGTCGTCTGCCGTGTGTACTTCCGCATTCCTTGAATTCTCCATTACTACCTGTAAATAAAAGAATTAAAAAAGCCACACAGATGATCATAAATCACACCAGCTGTTTAATTCCATCACAAAGGATATGTGCCATAATACTGGTCCACGAGTCACTGAAATTACTTATGAACAGTAGTATATACAAAATAGCATGTGTTCTCTAAAACACAGAAAAGTAATTCATATTTGTTTTAAACGGCAGTGAATTCTATCAGATAATTAGTTGCACTTTTTCAAATAAACCTACAGTCGGTATTTATTTCGTAGTTTCTTTTGTGCAATGTAGATAACAAATATTCAGGGCCCCTGGAATTATGCAGCAGAGGAACACCACATTATAACGCAGGTTTGAATAAATTATGCAGCAAGAGATGGCAAATTATGAATCATATTTTGTCATTTTTACACCTTGTAACAGTATTTGGGAAAGGGGTTCACCTTATTAGCACCAGTTTACCATCCAAATACAGCAATACACATCTGAAAGATAAACAGTCAAACTTTGCCAAAAGCCTTCTGGTGCGCAGGTACCTGAGTCTCCATATTTTTTGTAACATTTGGTCTGTCTGAGCTAGAAACATGTTTTTTGTTCAAATCTGCAGATTTGTCATCAGATGATGGATTATGTGGCAAATGAGGCAATTCCATAATTATGCAAACATTGCTCCGGAATTGCATAATTCCAGTGGCCCTGCAAATATTTAATTTATTTAATTGCAGTATAAAATAATTTAGGGGCATATCATCAAGCGGCAGCGATAATTATCGCTGGCCGCGTTTAGTGTGAACATTCCTATCGCCGTCTATCGCCGGATTCTATCGCCCGGTTAGCGCGCTATTAACAACGCGCATCGCCGAGGCGATAGAAATCCAGGCAATAGCGGCGAAAAGCGGGAATATCGCTTGATTACCAGCGATAAGGAACAGCGATAGGGAAATAATAGTTGATAGGGAGATGTGGACTTAGCTTTACAATCCACCTCCCATGACACATATAGGTTAGTCAGAAAATTAGCAGGTGTTAGGAACCGGCGATATACCCGGTTAGCGCTACTTTCTATGTCGCTAGGCGGGTTAGCGATTTCCTTGTTGATAGGGAGAAGCTGTGTTAGCGATTATTTTCGCTGCATTTCAGTCGGGAACGCCTACCTCGCATCTCATTAGCGATGCGAGGCGAGGCACTAAGAAAATGAGCGCTAAGGCCTGGATTCATGCGTTAGCGTGTCCATGCTGATAGGGCGATAAAATTATCACCGCTTTTCGCCCGGAAACGGACGCTAAAGCGGCAATAATTTTAACGCCGGGCCTTGTAGATATGCCCCTAAGTGTTATTGCTCACTGCACAAAGCATTAACGATAGTCAACATTCTTAGAGGAAAGCACTAATTCCAATTAATAATCCGAAGAGAAAGCTTGGGCGCATAATAAAAGGAAGGCAATTAACAACTGGTAACACCCGACTGCCCCTGGGTATATAAGGATGTTAGCAAAACCATGCCTCCAAAGTTTAATTCATTTATTGTATTCGTTTATCATATTTACATACCATTTACTACATTTAGAATGACACTTTGTGCTAACCTCACGTAATACTGCCAGATTGACAAGGTATTTGCCCATGTCTGCTTTACAAATCTGCTTGACCCTAGAATTCAGTCATACCACATTTGATAGAAGTGGATTTGCTAAAGCCACATTCTGATTATTAGAGCTAATCCCAGCATATCATAGTTATAGAAATGCATATTGTTTATTGAAAACACTGCAAATAAAATAACACAAATACATCATTTAAATTGACTAAGTTACTGAAGCTGCCGAAAAAAGTTACTTTCAATGTTTAAATCCCAGGAAGATAACTCACTAATATCAAAATGACTGAAACTACCCATCTAAGACTTTCAAAGTAAAGAATATATCCCAAAGTGGAAAGGCTTCCAACATAAAAGCAATGGCTCCATGCTAGGGTAATATTCACACAAGGGTCGCCCCTCAACTCTGCTCTTTTCAACATATACACAACATCGCTAGCCAACATCATCCAATCACAAGATATCGCTGTCACCTCCTACGCCGATGACACCAGACTCCTCCTCTCCTTGGCAGACAAAACAACCACCACCAGAGCCAACTTTGCCAACTGCATGACCATGGTAGCAGACTGGATGCAAACAAACTGAATGCAGCTCAAATCCAACAAGATGGAAGTACTGGTTTTCTGTAACAGGACCACCCCATGGTACTCCACCTGGTGGTCGCCGAAGCTATGACCAACACCCACACCCACAGACCACGCAAGAAATCTAGGGATCATCCTAGATGACAAGTTCAACATGACGGCTCAAGTCAACACAGTGTGCACCTCCTGCTTCTACATCCTATGCATGCTGTAAAAAATCTTCAAATGGTTGCCTCAGAACACCAGACGGACTGTCACGAAGGCACTCATCATCAGCAGGCTGGACTACGGCAACACTGTCTACGCCAGAATCTCCAAACAGCTCTTACACAAACTCCAGACCATCCAGAACACAGCTGCAACACTCATACTCGACCTCCCACACCGCACCCACATCACACTACACCTCAGGAAGCTTCGCTGGCTCACCATCTGCAACCAATTCAAACTTTTAATGCACACATACAAAGCCCTACACAAAATAGGGCCAGAATACATGAACAGCCACATACACTTTCACCAACCAACCAGACACCTACATCTGTCTCACTCTCACTCATTCCCCGCATCTGCAAAAGCAACAATGGAGGCCGCTCATTCTCCTACATCGCACCCAATACATGAAACAACCTCCATTAACACATCAGAGCCTCCTCCTCACTTCTTGAGTTCAACAAGAAGCTGAAGACCTGGCCCTTCATATAAGTACTTTGACGACCTCAAACCTACACACCTGCCCAAAACACCTGGATACCCTCTTGGATGATTAGTGTGCCGCACAAATCAATATAACATAACATAGCACTGAAAGGACTCTGACTGTCCCAATATGAGAGAAAGAGAGAGTCACAGTTTGGTGTGATCTGAAACTGAGCTTCAATAGTGTCTAATCTCAGAATCCTGAGATACAGTTTGTGAACTTTTTTATTTTCACCTAAAAGCAAGTAGAAGATCCAGAGATATACTTGTGAGGTATGGTATGTAACAAACCAACCACATAAAAAAATAGTGAGAAATTAAAGCTTTTGAAGGACAAACTCAGATTTGGATAGAAAGATTCAAATTTAATAAGCAAAATATGAGAACAAAGAGGGACTTCTGTGAAGGGGTTCTCCGCATATTAAAATGAAAACAAATGCTAGCACAAGCAATTGTAGCTGTTACCTTTTTAATGTTAGTTAATTGAAGAAAGTTAAAATCCTCATAACATTTTTAAGTCCCCTCATAGAAAACGCACAGGGACATAGGGACCAAGTGAGGTCTCCCACAGTAGCATATGGCTGGAACAAAGTTGACACTGGGATCAACCAATGGTGATTTTAGACTCACATTTAGGTGTTGAATTAGAGTTAATTAGGGACTGAGAATCCTCTGATTCTGGTGAAAGTGATAAGCCCAGGGAAAAATCAAGCAATGAAGTTTCTTCATCCTCAGGCCAATACACGATGGCTGATTTACACAAAGCTGTGATTAAGATAGATAGGCTCAAATTGAAGGTTTTATAAACAGACTTTGAGTAAAGACAATTCCTCCAAGCAAGAAAAGACGTTTTCCATAGTCATTACATGTCACCTTTCTCAGGTTGGTGCTCCACTGTGCCCTATGCCCCCTGGATTTGCAAAAGTGGGTGATCTTCCTCCAAAATCTAGCAATTTTCCTACAAATCTGTTTATTCAAATACAGGAAAGGCAGGTGTTGGAAATGACAATCTCTTGTGTGGTATTGTCCAAGATTTTTGTCTACTGTCGCTCTACCAATTATTGTTGGCCATATCACTCTGGGCACTTTACTCTTGCTAAACCGTGTTAAAGTGCTTTTGCTTTCATTTTAAAAATGATAAAATTTGTATAGCACTGATTGGCATGTTTAATATACTTTTAAGACCCTAGTGTATGGTACAACATGTACCCAGGGCCTGTAAATGAAATGTTACTAGTGGAGTGCAGCACTCATTGTACTGTAAAACATGTCTACAGGTCGCCACTGCAGCCTGGGTGGGCAATTTTAAACTGCCATTTCGACCTGGCATAATAAACCTTTTGCCAGGCCTAAACCTTCTTTTTTGATACTTATAAGTCACACCTAAGGTAGCCCCTAAATGTCAATAGGACATGTATATTGAAAGCTTAAAATGTCCTAGCAAGACAAAAAAACACCAAAGTCAATATTCACTGTAGCAAGGCTGGCTCTCCCATAGGGAAAGACTAGCTTACATTATAACACCTTATAATGCTTAATGTCAGCTGTGAGGCCATTAAGCGGAAGTTTAGCGGTGAGGTTGGAGTTCTGGGGAGGCTCGAGCAGCCGGGCTGCTGGATTGCCGCTGTAGAGTTACCGAAGACAGGAGGGCTCGGCCCAGCCCGGCCTGTCTGAGAGAGCCGCTCCGGACCGAATCGGACTGTGGATGGAGCAGCCAGGAGCGGACAAGTGGGTTCATCTCATGATTGTCTCAGAACTTGAAATCAGTCCTGAAAGCTGATCGGAGGTGCCCCGCGGGACTGAGGTGCTCAGCTGGGCGTTAAGGAGGCACCGCTGTTGATTGGGAGGCCAGCGGAGCACTTCGCGGATTCCAGCCAGGGGCGAGGAGGGTGTTTGCGGGACAGGACGGCCCACGAAGAGGGTCATGGAGCCAGACCCAATAGAGCGAGGGGGTGCCTGGATTGTCACTGGGTGGTTCCCGTGGAAGGGCCGGTGAGTTGTAAGCTGGATGTTGCTTTGTTGCTTTGCTGCTTTGCCACCTCCATTACACCTTTACACCTCCATTACACCTGACGCAGCATAATCACACTGCTTAGCACCGTGATCAGAACAGGGGGCCTGGCTGTGGTTCAGGACATCAGGGGCACGGTGGGGTGTTGCCTGACAACATGCCTGCATGGGGCAAGTATGCTATGAGGGAGGATCCCCCCAAGCTGGCGGGAGCACTTATCTAGAAACAAAAGTGTTTCTTGTAGCAGTTGAGCTGGTTCATGTAATTAATACACTCAATACGTTGCTGAAGCTTCTGTTTTAAATTTATTCAATCAATTAGAGTCCTTCTACCAATGAAGTCTTGGTATCCAAATATTGTTAAGATGCAATCAAAGATTTTTATACACCCCAATGCATTTCGGGTCAAGCGTGGCCCTTCATCAGGGGTCGCATCAACATATTCTGAAAACGAAACAGGAGACTAATCAAAACAGCCCAGGAGTTAATTCTATCTAGCAGAAAAATATCACATCCTGCTATGCATGTATTGACCATGTTGCCTTAAGAACAACGTGCCACAAGTTGAATAAGGAGTGCGAATAAGTGCCCAAACTCAAAAAAATTAAAAAGTGACTCAAAAGATAACATGCTCGACATCACTGAATTATTAAGAAACGCATAAAGCTCAAAGAGCATGATGAAATGTGAACCGTGAAAACAACGGTGCTCAAGTTGAAAAGACGTGACTATAGCGACATGCTTCAAGATATCAAAGGCGTATATACCGTATGCAGTTAAAGGACAAGTGCAACTAGTGGACACTCTGTTAAGCTAAAAGATTCATGCCGTTACTCAAAAAACGTGTCACTTAAACCATGCATCTTACACTTGAAAATGGTGATTAATCTCTCGCGGCATGAACGCTACAGCTTAAACGCGTTACTGCCGTAGCGTGAAACAGAACATCAACTAGTGTGGTGTGATGTTAAAACTAGGTGACAGATTATACGCGTATGCTGATGGCAATATTACACTAGAAAAACTGCAAATTGCAGTAGCGACCCATTGGAAAGAAGCAAGACACAACATTGTACAACTACGCTTCACTATCCTAGAGGCACTTAAACCTAAGCAAGGCATTGATCCTCAGAAGATGCTGGCAAGATCTGAATTTTTTTGGACAAAAAAATTACAAGCAATGGAACCACACGGGATGAATGACAGGCTTGAGTATAATTGCTTTCTATAGTCATTGGATTTTCTCCAGTGACTGGAGTCTTTGATTTTGATTTTGTTCATAATTGTTTTTGCTCGTAGTTCGCAGTTAATTAACGCTTGCATTTTTAGCCTTTTGTTTTGACCGCATGCTACACAGCCTAATCTTATAAGCGACACTTTTTGCACCTGTTTGTATTTTCGCTTGACCATGAGTCAATGTAGATTATAACCCGGGGTACTGTTACACTGAGTTCGTGCTTTTCAACTAACTTTATTCACCCTCGAGCGCGACTAGAAGTAAAGCACTGCTCCTTTAAGACGTTCGCACGCCACGTCTATTTAACTTTGTGCCACACGTCAAATCAGTACCGTTCTCTTTGAAGTAGTCAGGACGGTTTTCAGACTACTCTGGTAAGCAATGCAATTTGCAGTTTTTCTAGTGTAATATTGCCATCACCACACACGTGGACTCTGTCACCTTGTTTTAACATCACACCACACTAGTTGATGTTCTGTTTCATGCTACGGCAGTAACGCGTTTAAGCTGTAGCGTTCACGCCGCGAGAGATTATTCACCATTTTCAAGTGTAAGACGCATGGTTTACGCAACACGTTTTTTGAGTAACGGCATGAATCTTTTAGCTTAACCGAGTGTCCACTAGTTGCACTTGTCCTTTAACCGCATACAGTATATACGACTTTGATATCTTGAAGCATGCTGCTATAGTCACGTCTTTTCAACTTGAGCACCGTTGTTTTCACGGTTCACATTTCATCATGCTCTTTGAGCTTTATGCGTTTCTTAATAATTCAGTGATGTCGAGCATGTTATCTTTTGAGTCACCTTTTCATTTTTTTGAGTTTGGGCACTTATTCGCACTCCTTATTCAACTTGTCGCACGTTGTTCTTAAGGCAACATGGTCAATACATGCATAGCATGATGTGATATTTTTCTGCTAGATAGAATTAACTCCTGGGCTGTTTTGATTAGTCTCCTGTTTCGTTTTCAGAATATGTTGATGCGACCCCTGATGAAGGGCCACGCTTGACCCAAAATGCATTGGGATGTATAATAATCTTTGATTGCCTCATAACAATATTTGGATACCAAGACTTCATTGGTGGGACTACCGAATGTATGGGCCCCAGGGTTGTTGCTGACTTCGACAAAGGGCATACAAACTTACAGAGGACCCAGTCGTTTAAGCAAGGATAGAGTCTAGATCTCTCTCCCATGCAGCATGCCCCTTTGTGATTATCCTAGCCAATATTCCAGAACTGAAACCTGCTCAGCAGGAATCTACTGAGCAGTTAATGCATAAGGTTCTATATTGGCTCACTAGATTCTATACAGGCAAGATTCAGCTATACCAATATCTCATTATGGCCAGAAGAGCAAACTGGATGGGGTTTGTGACTAAAACCATAGTAGCGGATTGCATAGTTATAAATTTTAACAGTCAACGACTGGTAGGTGACTTATTGAGAATATTGCCTTATACCCCATCATTTGACGCCAAGATTTTTGCACTTCTGTTAGGTTACTTTTACAAACCCCCTAGGCCCATCCCAACTGTATACACTAGGGCGAAGGCTTCTAAGTCCTCCTACCCTCTTTCCAACCCCTACTCTGATCAAATAAGTGCTACCATACATGTTAGCAATAGACACACCTCACTGGGAGATCTAGAAGCGTGCGACTGACTCCATAAACCTCTACCAAAACTGCCTGAGAAAAGCGGTACGGCCCTCTCACCAAAGAGACCTGACTTAGTGGAAAGTGACCAAGAACCCTTAAAAATCAATTCAAGGAATATAGCGGGTTACTGATAGAAAAAAAAGTAACTCTGACTGGCTGGCTCTAGTGACACAATATGATATTTTATGTTTCCAAGAAACCTGGGAAATTGATAAGATTCATATAGACGGGTACCGCTCTTATCAGACAGATGTGGTGTGCTCTAGAGCCGGCCACCCCAGTGGGGGGATAGTAACCCTAGTAGCTAATACGGCTAGACTTAAGGTAATACATTTTTTTTAAAGTTATCCTATTACCATATTCTTCCGTGTGAAGGTTATAAAGGTCGGGATTGGATCCTTATCAATTTTTATAATAACAACTTTGGAGGTAATATGACCATGGCGCTGGAACCATTGGAGAGGGATATTGGTCACCTTATAAATTCTCACCATAAAACCCTCGATGCAGTGTTGGAGGGGTGATTAATGCCCATAATTGCAGCAGGGTTGGCTCCACTGCATGTGGCAGTATTGATGGTAATGGGGATTGCCTCCCTTACTTCCGGCACAATGATTACGGGAATACCTTAAAAAGGTTATTAATGACTTATAGCCTTGAGATAATCAATTTATATGATATTAAAATGGGCCAACTAGATTTTACGTTCTCTACTCAGTCTTAACACTCAACCTTTGATTACATATTGGTATCAGAATCCATCAGAACTCGTTTCTCCCATATTAAGACACGTTTTAATGCCTTTAGTGACCATGCTGCAATTACTTATCATATGCTGTGTGGACAGAGGCAGAAACCTTCTAAGAATCCATCACTTAAGCCCTATATTGGGAGGAAAAATGGGGTCACTCTGAAATGGGAAAAAGTTGACACTCCAAACTTTATTGGGGGAACCAGGAAATTACAATATGTTTAGAGCCAAATACAACTGACAATACTATATCAGTAGCTTTTGAGCAGATCCTAGCAGAAATTAAAGATAACCTGCTCCATCCAATTTCATATAAGAACTGCAGGGAGGTCCACTCATTTGATGATGCTTGCGCTAAAGTGCTAAAAAACCTTCATGCTGCTTTGAGATCTAACCCAAGAGATGCCAACCTGGTAAGATCACCACGCCACTCATTCAAAGAACGAAGAGTAGCTAGCCTGAGGGTTCTGAAGGAGGAGGCATGGGAGAAATTGGAAAGAGCAGCAGCACTAAGAAATAGCAGTGATTTCTGGAGCACAATTAATGCCCCCTTCTTAAGAGATGAAACAGAGATCACCCTAGAAATGTATGTGACTGAGGAGGCATGGATGACGCACTTCGAAGAAGTTTTGGGGAAAACAAGGGAGGTAATTGATCCGTTTGTAGACTTACCTGCATCTGCCATAGGAGATATTACACCCTTTAGTTTGGAAGAAATGAAACACACTTTAAATCAGTGCAGTAGATTAAAAGCACCTGGTCCTGATGGGGTACCGATCAATTTCTTCTCAGATAACCAGGACCTGTGGGCACCATTATTAACAAACATTTTTAACACTATAGCTGGTATAGGTGTTTTGCTGTCCTGGAAAAATACAGTTATAATTCCAATCTATAAGAAGGGGGATAAGGCTAACCCAAAAAATTAAAGACCTATATCATTATTGGATAGCACAGCCAAATTAATGGGGCGGTTACTTCTAAATAGATTGGAGGATTGGGCTCTGGAAAGGAATATACTAATTCCTTCCAATATGGTTTTAGGAAAGGAAAGGGGACAATTGATCAGTGCCTTAATTTAAATCTGACAATTGCTAAGTATACAGTGAGCAGAAAAACGATGGAATTAGGCCCAGATCTCTGTACTGGGGTGAATGTATGACGTTGTTCTGAATTCTGTCCATCAATTGTTTGTTTTTACATTTGTCACCCCGAATGGGACAGGTATGCCCAGACGTGGGTCCTGTGCTCTCCATGCCACTAGAGTCAAGCTATCCTGGCTAATGAGGGGTGAAACCCCGAAACCGGTCCTAGGATGCTTGTTTCCAGTCCAGGAAGGACCTGGCCTGGCAGTTCAGGCAGGACTGTTCCCGTTGGGCACAGGGTCGAGACTGATTTGCATATGGCTGGGTTCAAACTGGAATGGCATGGTGAGCAAAAAAACGATGGATTTAGGCCCAGATCTCTGTACTGGGGTGAGTGTATGACATTGTTCTGCATTCTGTCCATCAATTGTTGTTTTTGCATTGGTCACCCAGAGTGGGGCGGGTATGCCCAGACGTGGATCCCGTGCTCTTCATGCCACTGGAGTCAAGCTATCCTGGCTGATGAGGGGTGAATCCCAAAACCGGTCCTACGATGCTTGTTTCCAGTCCAGGGAGGACCTGGCCTGGCAGTTCGGGCTGGACTGTTCCCGTTGGGCACAGGGTCGAGACTGATTTGCATATGGCTGGGTTCAAACTGGAATGCCATGGGGAGCAAAAAAACGATGGATTTAGGCCCAGATCTCTGTACTGGAGTGAATGTATGACATTGTTCTGCGTTCTGTCCATCAATTGTTGTTTTTGCATAAGGACAGCCATCTTTGTATGGCCTTTATGGATCTATCGGCTGCCTTCGATTGCGCGGTCCATTCTAAGTTATGGACAATAATGGAAGATATGGGAATTGAAATGTTGATAGTTAATTTTATTCATGGGATGCTACGGCTTCCGTCCGTTATGGGAGAGAGGGTGAATGCACAAGACACTTAGAATCACCCGTGGCATCAGACAGGGGTGTGTTCTTGCCCCATTTTTATTTGCATTATATACTAATGCCGTGGAACTGGCCCTGGCTGGGTCTACCACAAATGGCCCTTTCATCACCTCATCTCTTGTCCCGATACTCGTCTATGCAGTGCTCTTGGCACGAACTGGCAATGCATTGCAGAGACTCAGAGGAGTATACAAAATTTATGAAGAACCTGGATCTGAGGGTAAATTAATCCAAGTCCTTCCGACTTGTGCCAGGATCGAAACTAAAGAAATATCCGAGAATGTTTATAGAAGGGCAGAAACTGGAGTTTGTGCATACCTTCAACTACCTAGGGGTCATGTTTGATAGGGAAAACACCTGGAGGGATTTTCAGCTTCAGAAAAAAAAACTTGAATCAAAACCAATTGAAACAACAAAAAAGATATATGAGGTAAAAACAATATCTGTTGCCTGCTACGGACAGCTATTTGGGGTCTAACTGATGTATCTAACTTGCAACGCATAGAGGATGGGTTTTTGAAAAGATTGGCGTGTGTCCCGCAATCTTGCTCCTCTTACAACTGCCACTCTGAGCTGAATTTGCCTTACGTTACTGATCAGATCCGCAATGCTCCTACTCTACTGTGGCACTCAATCTGGAGAAAAGAATAGTTAAATCTAACAAGAGACATCTTGAAGGATTGCCTGAAGTTAGGTAAGATAAAATTGTTAAAATACATTGAGATCAATTTGCGGGCAATAGGCTTAGATAAATTATATGAGGATCCGAAGCTATGCTTGACAGTATCACAGAAAGAATTGAAAGGACGAATATTAGGTAGCCTTGGAAGACATAGGTGGGAGCTTAACTGTAATTAAAACACGGTCAAGCAATATTCCCTAGCCCCTAGCATAAATAATACTGAAGCTTCATATCTGACATTTGTCACAAACCCACAACACAGATACGTATTACTGAGGTATTGTCTGAAATATATTCTGCTTATGCTAGGTTTTCCTGCAAAAACATACTCTATTGATGACCTTCCTCCATGCCCATGTGACGTACAATCCCCTTCATTTTGTAGTCTTCTGTAAGTTATATACTGAGGAAAGGAATAGATATATTCTGCCGCTTATGCGTAGTCCTAAACTTCAGACAATGTCATCTGCCCTTCTATTATCTCCAGTTAATAGCTGATCCCCTTGTCTGCTACTGCTTGGCTTCATTCTTCTGGTCTGCCATAAAAAGGAGGAGATTGATCTCATAGGCTGTGCGCCATAAACAAAATAAAGGGCATACCACCAATACTGTTTACACTCACACAAATTGTCTGTTCTCTAACATGGTTTGTTTTATTCTTTTATGATTTTAACCATATTTTTATCTCATGCAGTGTATATTGGTATGTGATTTTTTAATCCATACTGATTTTAATAGTGATGATTGTCTGTTTGTAGAATACTTTTTATGCTGTTATTTTAGCAGTGAAATAAAGTTATTATGACTGACTGACTGGCTTAATGTCAGGATTTATTTTAATAGTAATATAAAATCCAGCTTAACTAGGCAGATTTTATATTTCTATTTTGAAAATGACACTTTTAGAAAATTGACATATTCCTACCTAAGCCAAATCTGCATTTCTGAATGTGTGCAGAGTCACCAGACTGTTAATGGCTCTTCTATGGTGTTATGTGTATTGCTCTAAGACAGTGCAAAAAAGGCTTGGGTTTGCAGAGGTATTTTTCTTCCTTGAACATGTTGGCCTGGGGGTTGTACCAGCTCCTACCTAAGCTTCAAAGAGTTCATACACTGTCATAGGCCCATGCAGCACACACCTAGACATGCCTCCCTTTGTCTCCCTAGTCAGCTTGACTTCACCCCAGTGGTGAGGAAGGCTGCCCTAGAACTGGTTCAAATTGATCACAAGGAATGTTTTGCCCATTATCATATCCACACCTCTGGGTGGACACAGGAGGCTCTGACAAGGAGAAGAAATGTTCTGCCATGTTGGATCTAGGTAGAGAGGGGCACTGTGGGATAGCTTACAGTAAACCACATAGGAAGTGCTGCAAACTTTAGTAGGGTGACTTTTATCCCATTGGTTAGGGAAGGACAAGGAGTTTCCAGCACCCACAGATGGGCCGTGGGCATAAATGTGGCATCCCCAATACCCTCCTCAAAACACTCCTGAACCTGTCTGAATCAGAGAAGGGCTGCTCTGCTGTTTGAAGTATCTGAAAGAAGAAAGGACCTGCATGCTTTGAACCCAGGACCCCAGAGGTTACTCCAAGTGTCAGTTGGGTAACCTCCTGTTTGAGCTCCAGGGAACAACTAGTTTCAAGAGACCTCTCTCCCTGCAACTGCCTAGGTGACCAGTTTCAACTGGATCTATACCCTAGACCCTGCTGCTAGTCTCTGCTGGAGTGGGTCCTAACCCCCAATTGCTGACCACAGGACAGTAGAAGTGACTCCAAGTTTCACTTGACTGACCTCCTGTTTCAGCTACTGGGTCAAGCTTCAAGAGATCTCCTTCCCTGCAACTGCCCAGCTGACAAGTTTTAACTGGATCTACCCTGGGCACTGCTGCTGGGCTCTCCTGGAAAGAATCCTAACCCCCGGTTGGTGACCCTAGGACCCCAAACGTGACTCCAAGTGCCAGTTGGCTGACTTCCTGTTTGAGCAACAGGGACACAACAAGCTTTAAGAGGCCTCTCTCGCTGCAACAGGAGAGCTGACAATTTTCAACTGGATCTACCCTGGACCCTACTGCTGGCCTCTGCTGGAGTAAGTCCTAACCCCCAACTGGCGGCTCCTTAGGTCCTAGTCTTTGGCTTGTGTCAGAGTATACTCCTTTTACCAACACTGCAAACGCTAGGACTTTTTGCCAACTTTTCCTCCAGAGAACTGATGGGAGACTAGAACCACGGTTGAGCTGAAGTCATCAATGTCGAATCCCTGTCAACTTGCTGGTTTGTCCTGATGAAAGAGCTCTGACTTCCAGAAAAATTTCTAAATCCAGATGTAGAGGGTTCGTCGGTACTGATGCTGAGCAGTACCCCGTCGACCTTGAGGTCACCGAGGGCACAGAGTTCAGACTTCGCTTTCCGACCTTTGATAACAACTGCTCCTGGACCTTCGCATCATGTAACCGGCCCACATTGAGACCTGCTTTGGATCCAGCTTTCAGCTCGCCCTCCAATGACTCGTCAACGACCACTTTTGCTCTTGAAAATTTCATAGTCAGAAGGTAAACTTTCCACCAGCATACGCTAGGTCCATGTATCCGACCCGCACTCCACAGCAGTTGGGCTGAAATTTTGACCTTTTCCCAGACTAGCACGACCAAATAACCGCGGTTGGCACTTTGTGCTTGTTGGTGTATTTTTCACTGAACTTTAAAAATGTAATTCTCAAGTTTTATTTATTCGGTTTTTGTCATTTTGTTGTCATTTATTTTTTTATAAAAATGTGGGGCATATTAGCAAGACCCACGTTAAAATTATCGCCGTTTTAGCGGCAGGAAACTGCCGCTAAAACGGCGATAATGGGCTTGCTAATATGCGTTATGGAATTCCAATAGAAGCCCAGGTTAGATGTGCAGGACATCTAACCTGGGCTTCTATTGGAATTCAATAACGCATATTAGCAAGCCCATTATCGCCGCTTTAGCGGCAGTTTCCTGCCGCTAAAACGGCGATAATTTTATCGCCGGTCTTGCTAATATGCTCCCGTATTCTAATTTTACAAATTGGTTTGGAATTTTTCTGTGTTATGTTTTCATTTCATTATTGTTTTAGTGCTGCATAAATAATTTACACATGCCTCAAAGTTAATCTTAACTGCTTGTGTGCCAAGCTACCAGAGAGATAAGCACAGGTCTGTTTATTGACTTTTGTGGTTCACCCTGACAAGAATTATGATTATTATTTTAGATGGGTCTTCATCCCACTCAACTAATACTCACGTTTCTTACAGCAGGCAAAGTTAATTTGCCCATTATCATTCTTTAGGACTTGGCATCAATAAAATCTGTCTACTTCAAGATAGTAATGTGGATGTTCCTGCATACTAGAAGGCACATTTCAAAATGCTCCTACTACCTATCCACTAATGAAAGATTTCTTGTGAGAGAAATGTGGACTCCCAGAATCCCCAGCATTGACAACTGTCAGGACTCAAGAAAAGGAGAGGCTCTGCAGTGTATTCGTCTGAATCTCAAACTGGTTTTCCGGGCTGACAATGGAAATGCATAAGAAAGTGGCCTTCACTAAAGCTAAGTAGAGTCAAAAAATATATTTAGCTTGCTGTTTTTATGATTTTAAAACTTCACTACTCTTTATTAGCAAGCCCTTACTAGGAAATCATACCATTTTTATGCAAAGAATCTAAACAACTCTAAATTCTAAAAACAGACAACTCTATCTTCAACACCCTTCCCCCAATACACTCTTAGCACAGCATCAATAGCAACCCACGAGAACCAATAGGTCACAAGTTCACAGCACATTCTAGAAGGACCATTCTAGTTACAAAATCAACGGCAGCAGGTGTGGTGGACTATTCAGAGTTAAAAGCATATGTACGTTTCCATTACACTTTTATTTCTTTCAACAGAGTCAATAAGAGATCTACTTTCTTATTCTCTAAAGACACTACATAATTTTATTAACATGCATATTTCCTGCAACCAATCAGATTTCTGTTTTTTTAATCACCACCTGCCATCCATTTTAACTGCCTTTCTTTTTGAAAACTGACTCATTCAACTCGAGCCTTCTTCTGTCTCCTACTGCTGCTTCACTTAAAAATGGTTAGAGTGTCGATTGTGGGCCACAGCTATGTGTTTTGGGCTAAAGAGTCTGCTAGAAAGAGTAGTGTTGATAGAGACTTGGGTTTCGCTAATGTGGACATCACTTGGATTGGCCAAAGAGGGTTGAAGTGGCAGCAATTGATGCTTTTTGTTAAAAGCATTGTGGATTGCCAACCCCCTGACCTCACAATTGTGCACTGTGGTGGTAATGACCTGGGCACACTGACTGGGGTAGGACTGGAAATCCCATTGAAGAATACCTTTGCAGAAATAATGACACTTTTCCCTCACACTGTTTTGGTGGTCAAATCAATTCTGTCTACAGATTGACAAAACCAGGAAGTATGTTAATAAAACTGTTTCTGCATTCTTCTGAGACCACAACATGGGCTCTACTACAACAACAATCTGCGTTTTGACATGCATGGAATCTATAGAAGTGATGGAGTTCCTTTCACAGACGATGGCAACAGATTGTTTCTCAGCACCCTGAACCTCTGCATCCTGTCTTATGTGTAGCTGTCACATACTCACAATGACCATAAAGGCTCTTCTTAGAGCCACCCTATTGCTCAAAATGTTGTACATTTTCTTTATAAACATCTTTTTTTCCAATTTTTTGAAATATTCATGATGACGTCGTGAATATGCAAAACAAAAGCAAACATTCAATAGATAGCAGCACGTTCAAAATTCATAACTATTTAAGAGATTCTGTGTATCTCACTGGGTACACCACTATCTAAATAACCATATAAACACATGTCTGAGTCTCTGAGTGTATCTGTGAGTATGTGTATGAGAATTTAAGTGAGTCTGTCAGTGGGTACATAACTGTCCAAGAAGCTCTGTCAGAAGGTGTGTGAGAGTCTGACTGAGTCTAGAAAAGCTTCTGTGAGTCTCTGAGTTAGTATGTGAATGGGTGCATGAGTCCCTGAGTGAATCTGAGTGCGCATATGAGTGTCTGAGGGGATCTGTGAGTGGTTACATGAGCCTTTTAGTGAGTCTGTGAGTGGATGCCTGAGGGCATAACTGTCTGAGTGGGTGTGTGAGTTGGTGCATGAGTGTCTGACAAAGTCTTTGAGTGGGTAAATGAGTATCTCAGTGTGTCTCTGAATGAATGTGTAAATGTCTGAGTGGTCAGTGGGTGGGTATATCTGTTTTTGAGTGGGTCTAAGAGTAGGTGCATCAGTGTATGACTAGGTCTCTGAGTGGGTGAAGTGATTGCATGAGTGCCTCTTTGGGGCTGGCTGTGAGTTAATGTGTGACTGTCTCATTAGGTGTGTGTGTGAGTGAGTGTGTGAGTCTGAGAGGATCTGTGAGTAGATGCATGAGTCTCTGAGTATCTAACTGAGTGTCTGAGTGTATGAGTACCTCTGTAGAGGTGTGAGTGAGTGTGTTAGTGCCTCACTGGATATTTGACTAGGCGCATGAATCTCTGAGTGGATCTGTGAGTAGGTATGTGAGTCTCTAAGTGGGTCTGTGAGTGGGCGCTTAAGACTATGAATGGGCCTATGGGTGGGTGCATGACTCTCTGAGTAGATGTGTGAGTGAGTATGTGAGTCTCTGAGTGGGTCTGTGAGTGAGTGAATGAGTGTCTGAGTGGGTTTGTGAGTGGATGCATGAGTCTCTGAATGGGTCTGGACTGGGTGCATGAGACTTTGAGTACATCTGTAAGTGGGGACATTAGACTCTGAGTTGGTCTGTATGTAGGTGAATGAGTGTCAGAGTAGGTTTGTGAGTGGGTGCATGAGTGTCTGAGTGGGTGTAGAGATTGCATGAGGGCCTCTTTAGGGCTGGCTGTGAGTTAATATGTGACTGTCTCATTAGGTGTGTGAGTGGGTGTGTGAGTCTGAGAGGATCTGTGAGTGGATGCAAGAGTCTCTGAGCATCTAATTGAGTACATGAGTGTTTCCGTAGAGGTGTGAGTGAGTGTGTTAGTGCCTCACTGAGTCTGTGACTAGGTGCATGAGTCTCTGAGTGGATCTGTGAGTGGGTATGTGAGTCTCTGAGTGAGTCTGTGAGTGGGTGCTTAAGATTATGAATGAGTCTACGGGTGGATACATGACTCTCTGAGTAGATGTGTGAGTATGTAAGTCTCTGAGTGGGTCTGTGAGTGGTGTGTGTGGGTCTCTGAGTGAGAGTGTGAGTGGATGTGTCAGTCTCTGAATTGGTCTGTGAGTGGTTGTATGAGTTTCTGAGTGAGGCCTGTGAGTGAGTGAATGAGTGTCTGAGTGGGTGTGTGAGTGGATGCATGAGTATCTGAATGGGTCTGTACTGGGTGCATGAGACTTTGAGTGCATCTGTGAGTGGGTATATGAGACTCTGAGATTGTCTGTAGATAGGTGAATTAGTATCCGAGTAGGTTTGTGAGTGGGTGCATGAGTGTCTGAGTGGGTCTGTGAGTCGGTGCGTAAGTCTGAGTAGGTGTGTGGCTGATCTTTGGGGGTCAGCTGTAGTGATCATGAGTGGGTGCCTGTTAGACCTGGCACCATTGGCGTGGGTCTCCCCTGCATTTTTTGCCTTGCCTCCTGTGTTTTTGCTGTGTGTTGGACTCCGTTTTCCTGGGCTAGGTGCTTTGGGCACTTTGCCACTGCTGTTCAGTGCCAAAGTGCAAGTGCTCCCTTTGTAAATTGTTGTTATGGATTAGTGATTCCATGATTGCCATATTTGATTTACTAGTCAGACCCTAGTACAGTGTACTGTGTGTGCCCAGGGCCTGTAAATCGAATGCTGCTAGTGGGCTTGCAGCACTGATTGTGCCACCCACAGAAGCAGCCTGTAAAATGTAACTCTGGCCTGCCATTGCAGAGACTGTGGGCAGTCTGGTACTGCCATGTCGACTTGGCAAGTGCACACACTTGCCAGGCCCTAACCTTCCCTTTTCTTACTTGTCAGTCACCCCTAAGGTAGGCTCAAGGTACCCCTGTGGGCAGGGTGCAATGTATGTGAAAAGTAGGACGTGCCCTGATGTGTGTGGCATGTCCTGATAGTAAATTACTCCCAATTTCGTTTTTCACTATTGCAAGGCTGCCTGTTCCCGTAGGACAGAATGGGGAGTTTGGTTATAACATCCTATAAACATAACTACCTCTGGGAACAAGGTAGGAAAATAAAGTTTAGTATGCCTGAACTCAGAATGTTAAAACGCATATTTTAGTGAGGGTGATTTTTACATTGTGTGTTTGAAAATACCACTTTTAGAAAGTAGGTATTTTCTTGCTTAACCATCCAGTGTGCCTCTGCTAGGTTTGTGTATTGCATGTCTGGCTTTTGGATGACAGGGGCTGGAGAGGGGGAGTGGCTCCAGAGAGCCTGATGAGTCAGGGCTGGGCTGAATAGACCTGGGCTGCATTTAGGGTAGGGGGAGGAGATTTCCTTTCACCTGAATGGGCCTGGTCTCCCTTCAACAATGCTGTCTCCCCCTCCTGCCAGGAAGCTGCACCAGTGAGGACAGAACTGGTTTTGGTTGGGTACAGACACTCTCTGCCTTCAGAGAACAAAGGATTTTTGTGTACAAAAAGAGGGGCCCAGACCCCAGACTTTTAGATCACTTCTGGGAATAAAGAGGAACCTTTGCCAAGGAGAAGAGCCGGAGAAGCTGAGGAGGAATACTGCCTCTGTGCTGTTTGGGGTTGGCCTGCAGTGGCTACTTGCTGCCAAGGAAAGGAAAAAAGGACTTTGCTGTTTGCTTTGTCACCTGCTTGTGGAAAAGATCTCCAAGGGCTTGAAATTGAGCTTGCCTCCTGTTCTGAAGTCTCAGGGACATAAAGACTTAATTTCTTCTGTCTCTCTGCTTCTGGAACTGCTGTTTCAGCTGCCAAAGAAGGAAATTGCAACACCGACAGTGTCGAGCAATGCCGTAACGTGCACTGAAGCCGTAGGCACCGCTCATGAAGAGAACGACGCACCACCCCAACTTGTACCGTAGGCCCGACGCCTGCCGACGCCGTACCGCATCTACTCCAAATCCATCACCGAGGCCGCTGCCTGCACCGGAGCCAAGGACACCGCTTGTGATGCCCCATGACACACCGTCCCGACTCGCGCCGCAGCCCCGACTTCACCGATGCCGGTGCTTCATAAATGCGGAGCCGATACTTGACGTGGGTGACTCCTGAATCCATCGACACCGCACCATCATAAGGAACTGCTGCCTTGCCGCCACCGTGACATCACCTCCCTGACACAGTAAGGAACCGACGTCTCACCTCCCCTGCGCCGCTGTAAGGAACCAAGGCTTCACCTCCCCTGGGGTCGTAGGGAACCAACGCTGCTCAGCGCCAACGAAGTATCACCTCCCCGATGCCGTGCACCGTCTTTGCTTTCATCAATTCCAAGGTACTGTTCTTTGGTGGTCTGCTAGACTCCGCGCCTGATGCCGCGCACTTCGTGGTCGGCACCGGGATTTTCATCTGTCATAACGTTGTAATAACTCCAGGTGGAGTTATTTGTTGCTACACACTTTAAATTGAGTGAATAACCTATTTTTGAGGATATCTTGATAACTGTATTGCGGATTTTTGTCGTTTGGTCTTATTTTGGTTTAGATAACGATTACTTTTTTTCTTAACTGGTGTGGTTTCCATTTGTAGTGTTTTCACTGTATTACTGTATGTGTTCACAAATGCTTTACACATTGCCTCTGAGCTAAGCCTGTCTGCTCGTGCCAAGCTATCAAGGGGATGAGCAGGGGTTATTTTAGAAGTGTATCCCCCTTACCCTGACTATGAAGAAGGGTCCCTACTTGGACAAAGGTACCTACATCTGCCAACTAGAGACCCCCATTTCTAACAGTGCCTAAGTCTATAAGTGAGTCTGTGAGTGAGTGTGTGAGTCTCTGAGTGACTGTGTGAGTGGGTGCATGAGTTTCTCAGTGAATATGTGTGAGAGTGCATGAGTCTCTGAGTGAATCTGTGAGTGGTTATATGAGTGTCTGAATGGGGTCTGTGATTGGGTGCATGAGTGTCTGAGTGGGAGTTTGAGTGCTTGAGCCTCTGATTGGGTCTGGACTGGATGCATAAGTATTTGAGTAGATCTGTGAGTGAGTTTGAGTTTCTGAGTAGATTTGTGAGTGTATGCATGAGTCTCTGATTGAGTCTGTGAGTTGGTGCTTGAGACTGAGTGGGTAATTGGCTCTGAGTGAATATGTGAATGGGTGCATGAGTTTCTGAGTGGGTCTGTGAGTGGGTGGGTGAGTCTGTGTGGGTCTGTGAGTGGGTACATAAGTCTCTAGTTGAGTTTGTGAGTGAGTGTGTGAGTGAGTACTAATTTCATACAAAACCAGAGAAATTTAGTGGTTATAGTTAACTATAACTTGCGTCCCCGCAATGCACTGCTTATAACCTCATATGTTACATCACTTATGACATGGTCAGTGACATCACTGATGACATCTCAAATTACATCACTGATGACATCAGTGATGGACATCATCCAGTGACTGTGAGTGTTTTTAAAAAGTTTATGAGTGTTAAGTAGACATACCTAGTTGTATTGGTGAATAAGTGGGTGCATGACTGACTGTATAAGTGAGTGATTAGGTGTCTCAGTGAATGTATGGATGAGTGACTGGTTGTGTGAATGTATCTGTCTGTCAGCTGATGTCTAAGTGGGTGTATAAGTGTGTTAGTGGGTACATGAATAGCTATATGGGTGATTGATTGATTGACTATCTCTGTGGTTGTCTGGGTGTCTGTGTGTGTGGTTGAGGAGGTGTGTGACTGCCTGTATGGATGAGTGAGTGGGTGAGTCAGTGTCTGTGGGGTAGTGAGTATGTGGGTGAGAAGCTGTATGGGTGAGTGAGTATCTGTATTGCTGTGTTGGTGATTGAGTGCTTGTGTCAGTATGGGTGAGTAACTGGGTATGTGAAAGGCAGTATAAGTGAGTGACTGGGTATATGAGTGCACCTCTATAGCAATTGTTTCCTCTTGTTGAATTTCATCATTTAAAATTTTCTGATAGTGGGAAACATTCCACATTAAATAATATCTTTGACTGCATTGAAAGCGTCTTCTTAACAGTCATATTCATCTAACAGTTCATTTTCTGAACGCCAAGGTTTAAACAGTTGCAAAAGAGCCAGGCAAAATAATTCTCTTTTCTCACTTGTTTGACAGCTCAGTTTACAATGATTAATGAGACTTGGTTTTGAATGTCTCACTAAACATCTGTTACAGCCAGTTACCCCAAACTTTCCTCATTCAATATTTTCATCTATGTTATTTCTGCATGTAAAGTACTGCAGTACTTCAAAGGTTATCTAGATGGACACTCCAATTAGACTAATAAGTGTCCATCATAATTGTTTTAAGTAGCTCAGTACTTTCTGGAACAAACTGAGCAAGATACTCACTTTCAGGAAATGGTTTCAACACATGTTTCGTGTTGATGCCAGACCTAAACTGGTCCAAATTATTGATTTGGACTTCTCATATAAGCTATACGAACTGCGCTTGTCATAAGCTTAATAAGATCCAATTTCTCTGTGTGAGAGTATCTTCAAACTGTTCACAAGATAGCCAGAGCTCAGGGCTAATAGTCAAGATCCCCTTGGCCAATCTGTCTTTGAAAATGAGGCATCCATACCTATAAATAAAGTAGAAAATGCTATGGGTCAAGTGAGGAGTGAGACCATTGATTTAGAAAGTTTGATCTCTCTACTGAATCAAGAATAGCTACAACTTTTTGAGCAAATAACAAAACCTGTAGAGCATGGATTCAGACATAATAAGCCTAAATGTTCTTGTAAAACATTCAAGTCTACACTTCTCTACAGTCGTGGTTAGGCAGGTACAGGAAAACGTTTTCTAATTAGTGGTGACTGCATTTGTTCAGAGGAAGATTAGTTGTGATCTTTCATGTGTTGCAACTGCTCCTACCGGACCAGCTGCTCACAGCATTAAAGTAATCAAAGTACACAGACTACTTATGTTGCCTGTGGAACATGCCAACACACTAGTGTTCTTGAAGTTATCTGGTGATTCTTGTCATGAAGTGTCCAGAGTTCTCAAAAAAATAAAACTTCTTATTATTGATGAGGTTAGCATGGTATCAAACCTAATGCTAGCTTTAATTCATCTGAGAATGCAAGAGGTACTCAGAACTGACTATGATGTTCTGTTTGGTGGTGAACACATCACAGTTTTTGGGTTACCTTGTACAGTTGACTCTTGTTAAAGGTAAACCAATTTTTAAGAAACTGGTTAATGAAGAAACTAAAAAGTCATTAGGGAGTATTGGAAATGTTAACATATGGTTACATTTTCAGAATGCTGAGTTGACGCAAAATATGAGATGGGCTGCAGATGTGGAGAGTGGCAATGTATTAAAAGACATGAGGATAGGAATTATTAGCAAAGAACTATCTTATCAAAACTCAATTAAGGTTGTGTGCCTCATGCCAACATTGGACAAGTGCGCTCAATTTAACTTAGAAACGCTTCATGTGGAAAAACAAGATATTGTGAATCTCAATAGTAAAGATACAATGGAACATCAAGGCTTAAAATTACCAGTATGTCAATCAGTGTTAAAGAAACTTGAACCACTAGAGAAAACAATTTCACATACTGCTGGTTTAGAAAAGACTTTGAACATGTGTAAAATTTGCAGATTACATTTGCGACTAAATCTGAACGTTGATGAGGAATACGTGAATGCTGCAATAGCGAATGTGATAGACTTTATTATGTATCCCAAAAGAGCAGAGTATGAATACATTTTGATTACATTTGATAATTTTGAAGAGGGTAAAAAAATTGGAAGGTGCACTGCTAGACGTCTGTTGGTAAAAGACCACTACGTGAGAAGACAACAATTTCCTCTGCATTTGGCCTAAGCTGTCACCATTCACAAATCTCAAGGATTAAGTTTGGATTGCAGCAATGATAAATATATGTCACACAGTGTCGTGTAGTTCCTATATTACCTATACAGGATCTGCGCGTTCGGACAGCATAAACTGTGGGATTGGTGGCGGACGGATTCCGTGCACCCCCACCAGATACGTTAGCCTGTCTCTATTAGCTAGCTCACAGTGCCACTAGAATCTCCTCTTATCGGGGAGAGAATAGTTCTTGGCAACCTCAGAACATGACAACCCTGATCCCTCAGAATCGTGGAAACAATGTACTACCTTTCACTCAGTCACTCGTGCTCACTTAGTTTGTCTCAGAGAGATACACAGAATAAACAGGCTAGGCGTTTCAATAAGTATTTATTGAACAGTTGTTATTCCAGTGTAGAATAGATGAGCTGCAACAACCATTAGACAGTAGCAGAGATATATGATTAGCAATACTATGAAAGTAAAGGGATGGTATAGTTCTACCATCTTGCAGAAATCATGAATATATACATGTACATAAAATACATAAAAGGTGCGTACTCCTACGATGCCTCCCTAACTAGATGTACCTAATGTACCTAGCATCTATGTAGGTGTTATGCCAAGAATCCCTCTAGGATCTAGTCCACCCCATTACCTGAGAGTTTAGAGAATGTGGGACCCCGTCCTGGTCTCGAGTTGGACACCCCGTGAGGGATGTTAGACCACTGCTAGCTGGAGCATCTGCATGCAGGAACCTCAGCATCTCTGGTAAGTGTGTCAGCCGGGAAGTCACGGTCTCCTCTATCTTCCTAAGCAAGATGTGTTGTATATATACCCATAGGTCTCTGCTGGGGGTCCTACCTTGCTGTGTTACTGTGTCGGCCTAAAGGATGACGTTGGGCTTGAACTTTATACAGAGATACTATACAGGAGATGGTAATCCTACTGTTAGTCCTGCTGCGCTTCCAAGAAGCCTCATGCATAATGTATGAGAATCGAACCAGGGAAAAACCTGCGTTCTGATTGCAGTGTCATATCTAGGTAAAAGGTCAGTGCCATTAGAACCGTTATGTATGTAATGTAGGGAAGGATGTATGTGAAAGGTTGCGATGTTACCTGCGCCTATATAGGGTACCTATATGGAATACAACACCCACTCCTCTTCCGAATGGATGACATATGTAACCTATTACTGTACAACTAATATGACTAAATAGCGGTACTCACAAAGTTTATAAAAGTTTATAAAAACATCTCTTGAACTAAAATGTTTAAAAACTTCTAAAACATTTTTAAAAACTTAAAAACAATTTGTTTAAAAGGTTTGCAAGCCCTAGCTCTAAAATGTCCGTTGGTATAGTCCGGATCACTATAAGCATTATAAAGCCATGTATGCCCAAAAAAGGAAAGGAATGTCAATTTAGTTCCATAGTTCCAAATTTGAGCTTTGTTTAAAAAAGGGTGAATTGTTTCCCAGCACAGGACGAGCCAAATGAGTTCAAATGTTTATGTGTCCTGGCTGGTAGATGCAACATTTTAGTTGCTTGTTTCCACAGTAGACGGCCCCTGTAGCACCTTGCAGAGCACATCAATTGAGCACAGATATTCCACGCTGTCCACAGCCGGTACTGGGGCAGCTTGTGCGACGTCCAAAGCCTGGGTGTCAGAGGAGGATCCGGTGTTCAGACCAACAGGTGCAGTTACTACCCGTGGTTGCTCAAGGAATGCCGCCATCAACATTGAAATACGCTGAGGACACTGCAGAGCATGGGCCATTATCGGGTCCAGTAAAGCATTCAAGTCCGGTGGCGCACATGATGGCAGTGTCCAACAAAGGTCTAAAACGCATTCTTCTCCGCAAAACAGGCATCGGAGGACAGGTAAGATGCAGTCTATCCAGACCGATCGAAATGACAAGAACCAAGATTCACTTAGTTCTCTTAGGCGAGGCGTGCCTAGAAGTTGTACCATGCAGTCACGGTATTTACGCTCCAGGAGTGTTCTTTCCATCGCCTTGGTGACTGGGACGTCCATGCATAGCAAATAGAAAACAATTAGGATACCTGCTATTAGAAACAGGATCAGCGGAAGTCCTCCAAAGATGCTTCAGAATACGGAGTGTTTGAAGTTTGGTATAACTCCAAGTACCGTCTGAAAGGTGCTCAGAAGTCCAGAACCTATGGTCTTAAATAGGTGGACAATGCCAGTTGTATCAGACATGTTAAAGATACGATTCACCATTTCTGCGAAATGGAAAGGGCGGTTAGTATGAATGAGCACCTGTATCTCTGCCGAGGACCTTGAAGTTGAAGATCAAAAGTCTCTCGAGCGGAGGTTAAGGGCACAGACTTCTGTAGAAGCATGGCTTTCATTCTGCTTAGAGTATCAAACCGTATTAAGGAAACATTCAGTGAAGGCCATAACGGCGCCTCCCTGACTGTATGTGTCGGTGGAAACAATACTTGCATACAACAAGTAACCCTGGAGCTCACGGTTACCAGATATGCGATGCCTGGGAGCATGCCACAGCAGCCTTGACTGTTCAGCATCAAGTAACTCCCATTTGAAAGTAGCCTGAATGCTGGAGTAATCACTGCAGCTGGGGCACCCTTCAAATGACAGGACAGGTTTGCTACAGAACCATGACAAGCCCCGTGCAACATAATATCCTGGCATGTGAGTGATCCACTTAAAGCGTTCTCACAGTTTGTACCGCTTAGAAACACTTTTCGATCCCCACTCCAGCATCGAAATCTGTATGGTAATTCCCAAGATTCCTTAATGTATTCCTTACCCATTTCTTCATATCTGCCTGCCTGCTTTTGTTCAAGGCAATATTGAAACTGAAAAGTAGTGACCGGTAGAGTTATGTGGCCATGGATTAGCCATCCTGTAGACCAGAGTTCTTCAATCTGTGGGGCGCGCCCCCCTGGGGGGGCGCGACACCATCTCAGGGGGGGGCGCGCACTCCACTCTAATCTTACCTTTGTTCCCTGCGTCGAAAGTCTTCTTGGAGAACTCCGGTATGGTTGGAGGGGGAGGGAGGGGAAATCGATGGGGCACGACCTGCCCATGCTTTTGTCTTGTTAACCGTCCCAGGAGGGGGTTAATTCATGCTTCAGCTGCAGTGAGAGGCAGGAAGTCTCCTTTGCTAAAACGGAAAGCAAACGAACAGACCGTCCCGTTCCTTCCAATTCCATATCATAGCAGAGGAGACTCCTTGCCTCCCACTGCAGCTGAAGCATTTGAGCTCTATGAATTAACCCCCTCCTGGGAGGGTTAGCTCTTCCCAGAAAGGAGACAAAGTTTCTTTTAAAATTACACAGGCAGGCGCGCAACATGCCAGCCAGCCAGCCATGTGTTGTTTAAACAGCCTGCAAATTGCTTGCTTGTCTTGACACTAAATATGGTTATAAATAAAGAAGTATGTATTAATTTGTAATGTGACTTTTCTGTCTTTGTTCCCTTTTATTATGAGTCATGGATCATTCAGGAAGCCCTTGAACACAATTAAAAGTTCTTTCTATTTATATTTGCTGTTCAAAGTATGCACAGATAAGTGATGAAAATACGGCTTTAGGTGACTGTTTATTTTTGTACCGTCTGGGACATTGAAATAATGAGCTGGAAACCCTAATCACAAGACTGGGAGTTTGTTGCAGGATCAGCACATTATTTATTTCCTCCACCCTGATCCCTGGTTACTGCCATAATAGCAATAGTTTAACACATTTGAAACCCTACGCTGCTGTCAATAACATACTGAGTTACTTCAAGTGTCTGGGATTGCACCTTGCATTCAGACAACTCGCTCCTCATTCTCGCCCTTCACTTTCACACTCACCCTGCACTCACAGCGATTACAATGCCCTCACACCATTCACCCACTTACCCTGCACTCACAGTGATCACACTGCACTCACAATGCACTTGCGCTGTTCACCCTGTACCTCACCCTGCAGTCACACGAGCACACTACTCAACCTGCACTCATGTGACACTTCACTCACCTGTCCCCCTCACTGCTCAATCTGCAATCTCACTCAAATAAGCCCTCCACTAACCATACATTCATTCGCCCCACTCTGCACTTACATCCGCACCCAAATTCATATGGTTACCTCACTCACCCTGCAGTCACTCCTCTTACCCTACTCTCACACTGTCGCATGGCTCACCGTGCACTCACATGGGCACTCCTTCCACCCACACAGTGCAGAGGTTTAATGTGCTTGATACAAAGAACGTGTACCATGCAGATCACTGAACTGAGTATGAGTAAACATTGAGTAGCGCTATAAAAAAATGAAATGTTTGCCAGAAAGGTGTTATAGAGAGATGGGGTGCATTGTTGGTGAGTGGTAGTGAGGAAATTCATGGAGAAGGAGGAAATGGGGGAGGGGGCGCCAAAAAGACTGTTGCACTGTGTGCGACAAGTGCTAGGGCCAGCCCTGGCTGGGAGTGTTAGCCCCACCCAAAGTTCGGGTCTAGTTGCGCCCCTGTACACAAGTATGGGCATGTCGTGCCCCATCAAGGTTTTCGTCCTAAATTACAAAAGGACACATTTACATGCACTGCAATCCAGCCTTTCAGGGGGCCCCATGATAGAGACAGCTCTGTTTTTGCCCTGATGGCCTGGAATAATTCCTGAACAGATTCTTGTAAATACTGTTTTGTTTCATTTCTTTTTAATGTGATTGATGTGAGGGAGCCTATTACTATTTGCAGAGAAATGTGTTTGTTTCATGCAACAACCATAAAAAAGTTTATTTTAGATCCAAGCGGGTCCTCACATATGAGAAATTGGAGGATATCACAGATATTATTCGCTGTAAAATTAGTGGGCTGCTGCTTTGTTACAACAGTGAAAACACATCACTATCTCTGAATATTAGATGTAAACGCTTTTAGAATTTCGCACATAGTGCCTGTGCACCGTTAGTAGCCTGGCTAAAGAGGGTATGGCAGAGTTGAAAGTAAATCATTTAAACTCAAAGCTGTACTGAACAGGGGCCCCCAAAATAGTTTTGGCCCAGGGCACCCAAAATCCTTAACATGTCCCTGCCACCACAAAGTCTGTCAGACAACATTGCTCTGAAGTAAAAATAGACAACATCATTAATTTATTATTAGTTCTATTTTTTTTAAACATAAGCCCGACGTGTCCTAAACCCCCACGGCTTCAGGCAAGCAACTTATCGTACCACTAAGGAATTCTCAATTAGGTGTTCGTTCAGCGCCCTCTCTGTGGACTTTCAACTTTGTCTTCGGATCCATAACTGGTTGGTGGGCAATTATCCCATTATAATGATTTCTAGAGACGATTTGTTTCTCGTGTACCAGCTCTGAGCTAGGGAGTGCTCAAAAATCTGACAACACTGTCACTGGTTTGGCTGAAAATGTCTGCAGAATATTCAGCTTTGAGAGAAACTGCTATCAAAACTCTCTTGCCTTTCAGCTCGTCCTATTTATGTGAGATTGGGTTCTCAGCACTTGCGGTATTAAAGACTAAGTACCGTTCAAGACTGGATGTGGAGCACAACCTGAGGACGGCAGTAGCAAAAATCCATCCACAGATGGACCGTCTCTGTGGCGAAAAACAGGCACACCCGTCACATTTATGTTGGTGGTGTTATTATCAATCTATGTCATGTGTAAAACAAAGCATCCTAGTAAAAACAATTTGCGCACATTTTATCTTGGAAAATGGTGTTTTGAGCTGTGTAATAAGCCTCTGTCATTTCACCACACCCACTCACAAACCTGCAGTTTACTAAACCCTCTTATTGTGTTGAATATTATTTGCTGGATATGGCCCGGGATATGCGCGTGGTGGCCGATTATGTAGTGTACCAGATTCCAGAAATTTCTGTCAGGTGGTGGGGGGCCCAACATGTAAAAGAATTCAGCTGGGGGGCTCAACCTACAAAAGTTTGAAGACCTCTGCTGTAGACGGTGATTCTGCCACTGTGAATCATAATCTATCCAGTTTTTTGATACGCAGCATTGTATGTTTTGCTCCCCTTTGTGCCATTTCTATCTGTTTATCTGTTAGATTGTATTCAGAAAACAGAGACGTGCTGTTGATAAAACGCCAAGGCATGTAGCCTGCACGCAAAGATTGCAGCGTCCAGCTTAACAACATAATAGAACGTAACTTTGATAGCCCGTGTTGTAATATGGCCAAATCTTGTTCTAGTATGTCTAGCGCAGAAGATACAATGTTGCCTAAGGAATATATCCTGGCAGTCAATGTAATTAACCCATTGTCTACCACTGCTAGAGATTTTTCTAGATTTATACGGTCTATTTCCCGTAACCTCTCTGCGGCCTCTTGTTGGGATATTTTCCAAATTTCATTGTAGACAGCATAATAGAAACGTTTCTGACGTGGCTTCCTGGGACCCATTAGAAAATCCCTAAGATCCACATCCTGTGATAGTAAGGATAAGTGTTGTTTCACCTGTGTGTGGTTTTTAGCCAATCAAGGCACAACTTCCCAACACTGTAGGATGTCACTACCCCTGGATGTTGTCTTTGTACATAACGTGGATCTGGCCTATGGATACTAAACCCTTCGGTTTTACCCATGAATCTTGCCTGACAACTATTAGTGTCTGTGGGCAAAATCAACCATTTTCTACAATCGGGGTCTGATCTGTTGTCTTGTATAACGTCATCTACTGTAATCTCTTTTTGTGATGTTACATTGTCCTCGGTGTGCGCTGGAGTTGGCACCCGAGGTGTGTTCAAGTCCTTGCTCTTAGCTAGTCCAAGGCAAGAATTCTATGCACTGTCTCGTTCTAAAACATAATTTGTTGAGGGATGAGGCAGGCTCTAAACAAAGCTTCTGTTCCCTGTACCTGCCCTTCTCTAGTACCCTAGACTGATTGTAAGTCTATGGTGTCTTTCCATAAGTCGAAAACTTGTTCGGACAACTGGGCAATAAAAGCAGCAGAGTAAATCTGTTTGGTGTTTGTTAACATATTTTTCTGTGTTGATGTTGGTGCAACCTTATAATAGTATGAGGCTGAGTCAGACATATTAAGCCCTGAAAAATATGGAAACTTCTGTGTAAATGTTTTTGAACTACCTTTCGGTGGTGTTAGACAATGTTCCCACTGGTGGTATGTAAACACATTTCTAGGATTTGCAAATTTATGCAAAAAATGATGAGCATAATGTTGATAACAATACATATTCTTGAAATCTGATGTGCTTTCCAATGTTTCACTATTAGAAAATGCAGCAGATTTTTCCAAATCAGATAACATGTTATTAACAGTTTCAAAATCCCAATCATCGGAAAATGTACTTGAGGTAATGATATCACTCAATGATATTTTAAATAAATGAGGAATTTTTAAAATTTCAGTCGGACCAAATATATCGAAATCAACCTTGTCCCACACTATACCATCAGGTATAGGAACTGCTGTAATGTTCACTGATGACAAGTCTCTTTGTTCTCGATGAGATGATTGGTGTGGTATTAAAAGTAAGTTCACCTTTTGGGCTGCAGAGCTTTGTCGAATGTATTTCCCATTAATAAGCATACTAAAAACTATTACCAAGCCTACCCAGAAAAGAAAGAAAAGTATCCCGGTGATTATCCATAGTTCTACCCAAGGTGACACCAGGTAAGACTTTTTAAGAAAGTTCATAAAGTCTTTTACTTGCTGTTTGCGTGACTTTTTGGCTGGCACTGTTTCCGGTTCGCTTGGATCCAAAGAAAACTTATCAAAGTTTTTGAAGTAGCCAGAAGCAGTTCGATCAATTGTTGGTATTGCATCAGGATTTGTAGAAATCGTATTTTGGTCTTGTCGAGGCATGTTGACGTAGACATCTGTATTTGGTCTAATTGCAATTTGTCTTTGATTTTGAGTTTGATTTTGAAGTTGAGCTTCAGGTTCAAGAGGAACGAGTTCCATAGCATTGTTGCTTAGTCCTTCATTCTGTGTTGGAGGCTCTTCGAACGTGATGAGTCTTTCCGTCTGAACTTCTTGGATTGTAGCGAGAGGAGGGCGTCTGCTACTTTGGAGTCCATGTGGCCTACTGCTTAGTATCGGCCACAGAGTGTGGTTTGATTAGGTCAATTGAGACAAATCTTTTCTCCTTTTTTCCGGCACGAGGCGGTAGAAGTACAGTTCTTGTTCCTTCAATTGCTAGGACCGGTACAGGCTTTCTGTATGATGGCCCAAATTCTTTTTTGTTCGCTATTTTCTCTCTGACCAGATCCCAGGCTTTTGGGATCCAGACAGGTCTTGCCGTGACTGATTTGACTTCCCCAGTGGCGGTCTGCTTCAGGTGGACATTACTTTGTTTTGTCCTGGATTCATTTAGATCCTGTAAAACAGCCAAATGATCATGGATGTCAAAAGGCTTTTCATCCGCCACTGTGCCTTCACAATCAAGATCAGGTACCCACATTCTTGTCCCAAATAGGACCTCATATGGAGTGACGCTGCACTCCATACAGATGTTTTACCCAACTTTCACCCATGCCTAATACTCTAGCTGTTAAAGATTGCTTTAAGTCTCGGTTTTTTCTCTCCACTACCGAATTTCCCTCGGGATGGTACAGAGATGAGTACCGCAATGCTACACCCAATCCTCGCATGGCCTCCATGTAAGCCCGAGAGCTAAACGCAGGGCCCTGGTCAGAATGTAATGTGCCAATTGCGTATGTCCCTATGAAGACTCGCAAATCTTTTATAACAGTTCAAGCGTCAGCCGAGCGCTGGGGCCACACCCATAGGAATATCGAGCAGGAATCCACTGCAACCATGATATACTTGTAAGCCCCATCTCTTTGTAAGGGTCCGCAGTGGTCCAAATAAACACACGCTAGTGGTTTGTCAGATATTAACAGCGGTGTCTGCCCTGGACGTGTTACGGTGGAACCTTTCATCTGCTGACAGATGTCGCATTTCAAGATATAGTCTTTAGTCTGCTTTGTTAATCCAGGTCACCAATAGCGTTGTTTCAACAAAGAAACAGTCGCCGTAACTCCTGCATGAGCAGAACCTATCCCTTCGTGTGCTGCTAGAATTAAACCTAACCTACGATCCATGTTTGGAATTACTCTATCCCCCACTCCAGGAATCTGAGCAAATGGAATGTTATTGGCATCTAACTTGTAGGAGTACTTAAGTGGAAACCTTTTTGGTACTGCTCCGCTGCTTTTGCGGGTTGCATTAATAGCTGCCATAATCTCACCGTCTATTCTCGTTTTAGAACAAGTGAATGCAGCCACGGAAGCCGTGCGTACAGACCCCTTTGCGGCTTCATCAGCCAATTAATTCCCTTCAACGTGAACGCCATCACGCTGATGACTCAGTGTATGTATGACGTGAGCTCTCGGTAGTTCGGTTTTCAACTCCACTACCTGTTCCCATAGCATTTTATACTTAATTGTGCCACCTTTTGCATTTTTGAACCCGTTTTGAACCCAGTCCTGAAAATATTCATTGTAAGACCGTACACAGTAAAAGGAATCGCACACAATTAGTGTGGGGAATTCTCAATCCGTATTCACTAGTGCCAGTATCAGCGCTTTTAACTCTGCCAGCTGTGCCGTGCAGTCTCTTAGAGATTGCGTTTTTGTGCAACTTGGGTGGAACTTTCCATCGCGCATTCGACCTATGGCCGGTTGAGCAGATCCGTCAGTGTAAATGATATATTCATACTGATCTAGAGGCATTATTTTGTTTGGTGGAGGATATTCTTGTTCGTATTGCAGGAATGCTTGTGTCTTTAAATTTGGGTCGTACCTGTATTCTACATCTGTTGCAGTGAGGGAATTAGCCCATTGTATCCATCTTGGATGTAAAGCTTTAGCATTAGGAACGCTTGCCTTTGTCACAGCCTCTAAGGCTGGAACCGGACTCACTACTATTATTCGTTTCCCCTGAGCCAGTGCTCTTTCTCTCACTACAGCAGTCTGTACTGCTGTTAGAATCTTTTCTGTAGATGCAAAGCGCATCTCAGCATTTGTGTACAAATGTGATTTGTATGCAATTGGTACTGTCTCACCTTCATTATATGTTAGATAGGTGTACCCAGATTGACCTGCAACTATACTGATCACCAGGTTGCGTATGTTTGCGCGTGTCTGTAAGTGTTTGGAAGCTATCATGTCAGCTTGTAAGGAACGAAGTGTATCTGTATGTTCCTGTGTCCATTTTTTTACTGAAAAATCAGATTTTATTAAATCGTAGAAAGGTTTCACTCTTTCTGCGTAATCCAAAATGTAAGTTCGACCAAAATTTAGGAATCCCAGGATTGATTGTACATTTTTTAATGATTTTGGAGGTTGGAGCAGCGCGCATTTTTCTAAAAAATTGGCTGCCAGGCTTTTTCCTTCACTTGAAAGATCATATCCTAAAAACAGGATACTGAGGTGGGCAATTTTCGATTTTTTAAAGTTGAATTTGTAGCCCACAGATGCAAATCCCAAAATTATGGTATTCACTCTGTTCAAGCGTTCCTCTAGGTCATCGTTCATTAGATAAATATCATCCACATAGGACAATGCCTCTTCATCCAATTTTTGAAGTATCTCAGTTACTCTGGCCGAAAACAACCCCGGGCTGTTCCTATACCCCTGGGGGAGTCGACAAAATTGACGCGGGTTCCTAGCGCTGAGAAGGCTGTTAGATACCTGCTTTCAGGCGCTATATTTTGACAGAAAAATCCATTTGAGATATCAAGTATTGCTTTATATTTTTTCCGCACAATGTTATTCATTAATGCGGCACTGTATGCATTTTGGACTGCAAATGTCTTAGTGCAAGTGTTTAAATGTCTATAATCTAAAACTAAACGATATGAATTGTCAGGTTTTATGACAGGAAACAAAGGATTGTTAATTGGTGAGGTGCAAGTTTCAATCACCCCTTGGTATTCAAGTTGATCTAAGATCTCCCTGACCTGTTTTTTAGCTTCTTGCTTTATTGAATACTGCCTCTGTGCAGTTGGAGTATTTTTTATAGGAATTATGTGGTGGGTGGAATCCTCATCCCATCCAACATGGTTTTTATATAATGCCGGAGACTGGGCTACCGCCCACTCCTGCGCATATGTGTGTTACAAGTGCCTTGGAATATAGTCTGAGAAGGCCGGAAGAAATACCGTTTCTCCTTTAGGGCAATCCATGACGAATGCTGGCGGCCAATCTTGCTCAGCTAATAAAATATCATAGCCAAACGTCAGGTTCTCCCAAAAGAGACCTCTCACTGTTCTACATTTGTCCCCCTCCATTTGGAGCGTTATTTCATATACTTTATGTGGAACACTTACCCTAATATTGGGTGTTTCTACCATGATATAATCATTCAAGTCCGCTCTCACCAGAAATTCCTTCAGGTTCTGGCGAGTTCTTGTTATTTATGCCGCACTGTCTAGCATCGTCAGAGCCCATTCCCCATTCAGTAGTCGAGTCCTCAGAATTCTGGGCATGTCTGATCTTTAGACCTGCAACTTTCTTCTTTTTGAACTGTGGCTTTTGCTTTGGCTTTTCTTCTTTTTTAGAAGTGTACTCCTGAGCGTGCTGCTTGTCTCTGGACTTTGTACGCTCTTCTTATCTGTCTGACCGTCCTTCCCTCTCGGAGTTTTTCGATGAACCCTGAAAGGAACAAGAGGAACGTGTATCAGTATCCTGATACCTGTCAGGTTTCCTAATATTATGCCTATTCCTAAGGTTATACCTCTTTTCGGAGCGCTCCTGTGGAGGAGATCTACCTCGGGATTGAGATCTATTTCCTTTAATGTTTTGTTTTTATTGTCCCACTTCTTCTTAGTTGAAGCAGGTGTCTGCTTGGAAGTGTCCTTTTCAGGACTGTCCATTAATTGTGGTTTTAATGCTTTCCCACCCAAACTGTCTCTGCCTGATTCTGCATACGCAGTTTCAATTATTTTGGGTAGTTCGTGTGCCTGTTCTAATGATCGAACTTCCTCAGGCGTTGGCGGATGGCCACTGAAGCTGCTTCCCCCTTAATGTTAGCTAGTATTATGGCTGCTACCTGGGCATAGTTACCTAGTAACTTCATCCCTAAGTTTAGGGCAGGTTCTGCTCCGTACTCATTTTGTATCTGTCTCAATACATCAGGTACTACTGCTAATGACGGGATACCATGTGTTCTGGTATAAATGGCAGCAAAGACTGTACCCCAAGTGGTACAATCCTCTAAGTGTAGTGTTATCCCCATGGGCAGGCAGATTGTTAGCATTCTGTGTTTTTCATACAGGGTAGTATTTGGGAATACTGCCTCTAGCTGCGTTATTTTCTGAGCTACCCAGAATGGTATTTGTTCACGTTTTGTGGGCATTTTACCCATCACTGCGTGTAATGTTTGTGGTGTAATTTTAGTTGCTGTACCCTGAAATTGAGTTCCATTTGTTGCAACTATTGTTGGTTGGACTGTAAGTGTCCTCATGACGAATTGCGTCAAGTTCCTATAGATTTTAATTAAATCTTTATGTTGTATGAGTAAGTCTCCTGGTGGCATTGTGTCAATGTCAGGATGTGGTGTGTAGGCCACTAATATCGGCCATGTTGCCCCTTCTCTTCCGAGCGAGCCGGGTCTTACTCTTCTTCTTATGTGTGGTAGGGCACCTTTAAACCAGTATAAATGTTCCTGGTACGTGAGCAGAACCTCTATATCCTTGAATGGACAATATTCCGCTGGTGCATCTCCATCCGTGTAGGAGTGTAATGTTTTTGTTCTTGCATTTGCTGCTGGGAATGTAACCCACGAATAAAATACCTCTGTTTTGTTTGATTCGTGTGCCTCAATCACGAAAACCACTATGCCACCCCTAGCTGATAAACCATGCACAAGTATTTTTTTTAAAAATTTATTTATAAAGTTTTATATAGCGCGAACATGATCCCGAAGGATATCAGAGCGCTTTACAGTTTGAGGAGAGGAAGGTACAAGTTGCAGTACAATCATCAAAGGGATACCAACCCAAACAAATCAAATATGCACATCAAACAAGAAGGTTACAATCGAAGGGACAACAAAGGGTAATATAATGATTGGAACATAGCGAGCTGGGAGGGGAGCAAGTGATTAGTAGAGCAGAATAATATCAATTGCAGGCCTTAGGGTGTAGGTCCAAAGCATTAGAGCAGACAATCTAAAACCCATTTAAGGTAGGAACTTGTTCATGAGGAATCTTTTTACTTCCAATTTGAAGGCAGTCTTGGAGGAAATTCTGCGTATTTCCGGTGGGAGTGAGTTCCAGATCTTCGGCGCCGAGCCGGAGAAGGCTCGGTGACACGTTCTCTTTTTGCGAAAGATCTGTGGTTTCAGGATGAGAGAGTTAGCACTCCAAGACGGTCTACCCCCTCCGGATAATTCTAGCTTTTGCTGTAGATAACTGGGGGTTTTGAAATGGTGGGCTTTGTGAAACAGACAGGCAATCTTTAGCTGAATTCTTGCTTCATAGGGCAGCCAATTTAGGGATTTTAAGACAGGGGAGATGTGCTTGTTTCTTTTGGTACCCGTAACCAATCTGGCCGCAGCATTCAGTGAGGCCCTTAGTGGGGCCAAGGTATATTTGGGGAGGCCACAGAGCGTAGCACTGCCATAGTCTAGCCTCGGTAAAACAAGCGCTTGGACCACTTGCTTGAAGTCAGCTTGTGGGAGGAAAGGTTTGAGATTCCTGAGTATCCTCATTAGGTGATTAGCTCCCTTGCACACATTGCTGATATGATTTTTCATGTTCAGATGCTTGTCTAGGGTTGTAGTGTAGTTCCTATTTCCCTAATAGGCTCTGCGCATTGGAATAATATAACCTATAGGTTTGACATAGGACTAAGGTTGGTATGTCCCTATCGATTATATTAAACTTAATTACCTGTGCCAGCTAGCTCAGAGGCCGCTAGAAACTTCTTGAAGACAAGAAGGGAATAGTTTCTGGCAACCACATAACATAAAACCCTGATCCCTCAGGACCGTGGAAACAATATACTACTTTTCATTCAGTCACCCATCTCAGAGAAGTACATAGAAGAAACAGTCGGGTGTGTTTACAATAAAATTTATTGCACAGTTGTTGTTCTAGTACTGGTTATATGTGCTGCGACAACTGTTGGACAGTAGCAGAGAAATATGGCCAGCAGTGCAGTTAAATAAAAATGCATGGTACAGTTTTACCATTGTGCAATAGTAATGAACACATACATGAAATGCAGAATGCATTAAGATAAAGCCTATACCCCTATGATGCCTAACTAGATGTACCTAAGTGTACCTAGCATGTGTGTAGGTCTTAGAGAGCCAAGAATCCCCCTAGGATTTAGTCTAACCCCATTACCTTAGTGGGACTTCATCCTGGTGTTGAGCTGGACAACCCAGGATGGGTGGATGGACCTCTGCCAGCTGGAGCTGTGGCATGATGCAAGTTGCAGCGTCTCAGGTCAGAGTGGCGGCATGGAAGTCTCGGTCCTCTCTAGTTTGCTTTGGCAAAGGGAGGTGTATTTATACCGGATATGTGCGTTGGAATGTTAGTATTGACGCACAGTCGGTCAGAGGAAGACGTCAGGAATGAACCCTTGGGAAATAGTGGTTCATGCATATTTAATGAGACCTTGGAGAAATCAATAGTCCTGTGCTAGGGAAAATCCCAAGAGCGAAGGGTCTTTTTTCTAAGTTAGCCACGTTTGGGCATGGATATGACGTATGTAGAATGGCCCGTCTTCTGCACCCAGAGCACACGTCAGATAAGGGACAGACTCTGTTGCTCGTTATTTGTAAAGGAGGGCCAATGTAGGGGAAAGGTCCTGCCTGTCTCTGTGGCACGAAGGATTTGAGCCTCTGAAACAGCGCACCTATGTTAGGCCCTCAATCCAGCACATAACACCCACTCCTATCTATGGACAATCGTGACTAACCCATTAAAAGCAAACTACGTGACTAAAATAGGCATTTGCATATGATTGGCAGGTAGTTGCATGAGAGTGTTGTTCATGAGCTGAAAAAGTAGCAGCTGTTAAAATATGTAAAATTACCATAGACTCTGTGGAGACAGGAAAAATCTATAGTGTCATTAAAAAATATTCTTAGAGTCAGCAGTGACTTATAAAAGTTCCTGTTTATAAAATTGAAAACTCTTACAAGCTGTTCAGAAGACCATGCTTTCTTTAGAAGAAAAAAAAGAAAAAAAGGTCACTTTTAGAGGGAAGCTCCAAGCACTCGGTCATAGTTGAAACAACAAGAGAAAAAATGTGTTTCAGGACCATTTGTTGAAGAGTTGATGGTGACTATGATTAACTAAGCAATTTAATATTTAACTAAATAACCACAGAGTCATTTCTTCAGTTAATGATGTTATCTTATTAAATGCTCTTAATTTAGATCATCAGTGCACACACAAGATTACATATAAGAGAACAAATTATCAAGCAATGTAATCAAAATGAATCATTTGCATCGACATCAAAGCGTGCATAGGAATGGGGAAGAGCAGGTACAGCATAAATACTTGCAGAAATATATTGCAATATTAAAGCAATCAAGGAGGGTGATACCCACCAAAGAATCAGGAAAACGGACTGCACTGCTATACCGGACCACACTGCCTCAGGTTCGTCTGATCTCTCTCCGACCCTTCTCTTCTCTGTCCGTCTCTCTTTCATCATCATCTGACACACCCCTAATTGGGATATCATTTATACCCTTCTGTCTAGCTCACTATCTTACAATGTTGCAGTATCAGTAGAAACTCGGTCTGTGATTGGTTGTCATAAATCATACTAGGGTCGCCTCATCCAGTTCTCCTCACAAATCCATCCTATACCGGTTCTAACAAAGGAAGGATTTAAGACCAATACATTCGTATACCACTAGCATTCATAATTATACATTTTGCAACATTTGTACATTATGATATCCGCTTCACATTCAAATTGAACGTAGAGATGGCTGTTCCCACAGTCGCTGTCGCGTCTTGGCACATAAACAATAGGACACAGGTCAACATGGCCTTCACACGGATTACATCAGCTGGTACACTCTGCAGTCTGCAAGCAGGCAACCCATCTTGGCGCATGCGCTCTCCATACCGACCAAGCCAACCACATGCTGGTTCAAACGAGAGGCCATTTTCATGCAGGCCCAATCCCGTACTAAAGTAAATAAACACAAAATAATATTAATTCATGAATTAAAACCCATTATGGTTACCTCCCACCATACTAATACCCTGTGTTAATTAAATCCTAGCGGAAGCTATTAATTTAAAGCAACCTTTTCGTTATTTGTGCACAACATGCAAAATGTGCAATGTACAACATAGCATAAACATGCATTAGTACAGTTTTTCAAAGCGCAAACAGTTAATACGTACTCATGCCAACATGGTTTAGTATATTATGTAAAATGCGTTTGCCCCTCGTGTAAATGTGTGCATTCAGAGTTGGTTAGTTCATGCAGTCAATACATTATTATGGGGTTACTTAATTTTATGAGGATGTATTTTACAAACCTCACTCCATCACTGGGGTCTTGACGGAGACCAGCACCTGAAAACACTAAAAGCTGAAATTACCTGATCTGAGTAAAACCTTTGCGAATTGTTTGGGCCTGATGATTGGTAGACAGTTGATAGAGTGCAGCCTTGCTTCTGAATGTAGTACATGACCAATAACATGTGAGTAATTCATGGCAGGTCAAATGCAATGTGTCACTGATAATAATGCTTAAAAAATATAAAAAATTGTGGCATGAAAGACTTCAAGTACCAACATATACAGGGGTCTCAGTTGGAACCAACAGCTGAATGCTACAATTGCTGAGATGTTAATGACCGCAAGTACAGGAATACCTTGGTGTCTCACAGCAGAGAAACACCTGAATGCTATGCATGTGGGAGGTGCCTTGTGTTGTTAGCACAACCATACCTTAACTTCAAAACATGGGGTTGATTCACAAAAGCATTTATTAGTCTAGGAAGTAGGACTACAGGAGTAATCTTTTACGTCTTTTCATGTCTGTGTGAATCGGCCTGAAATCACCAACGCTTTCTTAGTAGAAATGCAAAGAAAAAACAGCCCATTCTATCTAATTGTACATGTATATGCCATTAATATTTACATTTCATCCTCGTTTTACATGTTTTGAGACAAATTCACAAAGCTATCTAAGAGTACATAAAAGAGTAATACGGTAGTTCTAACGTGCATAGTCCAAAATGCCTTTGTGAACATGGCCTGGTGTCTGGATTTCAGAATTCTGTAGCCAGAGCACCATAGCCTCAGTTTAAGATGATGACCAAAGGAGAAGACAATATGACTCTAATTTTATTTTTTATACGCGCATACAACATGCACACAGACATTTACACACGCACTCAAACACCTAGGTTACCTGTGTAAGAAAACACGTGCAAATACATGACAAGGTTAAATGCCTCAAATTCTCCGAAATGATGCGCATACGATACAATGCAGGTTGCCATTTACTACCTGAAATGCTCTTAAAGCACACAATCACTTAATGTATTAAGATTGTGCAAACGTACTCCAGGTTGAGACGGATGTGCGGACCATCTGCGCTCACCTCCAACCATGCGATGCGTCACTGCCTCAGTCTCACTTTATCTAGTCGCGCGGAGGTGTGAGACGGCACGCTCAGCTGCCTCAGTGTTCACGCAAATCAAGGAGCGGCGTCAAAACACGTCTCTCTGCTTCCATCCTCGTGAGCCTTCCAAAATAAGAGGGTTTGTTGATAAATACAGAACTTGTTTTTGATTTTTGCTGAGGCGTCCTGCATTTAAAGCCAACACAGTGAAAACAAGTTTACAATTATACGTTTTCTAACTTAACTTGTTTCAAAATAAAGATTGTGGTTGTCTCTGTGAAACTCCAATAAAAATAAGTTAATGTGGATTTGTATCCCTGAAAGTGGTAACATTTTTGGATGACCATATACTCTGGAGTGGGCTATTTTCCTTGGCACACAATATTTTTAATGTATGTCTTTCAAATGCGCAGACAATCTCCAGCCCGCCGGTAACAGTCGTGTTCCAGGTGTAGTTCATGGGTAGTCCTTTCATCAAAGTGTTTTGTGCAATGATTCTTTATAGTCCTACCCATCTGAGCATCATTTGCAGGCTGAGTCGTCTCCACAGCCTGGTGTTCTCACTTCCCTTTCGTCTTCCATTTGACTAAGCCGCACTTTCTTCTTAGAGTGACTGATGACTGATCTCCAATTGCAACACTCATTTCACATTTCCTTTTGTTGGCTCCCTTGCAGTTAAATATATCTTCCCTTTGATAGCACCGCTTGATGGATTGACTCTATGGTGCACCTGCCAGGTTGGTTTATGTCGCTGGTAACCTTGAGAGTGAACATTGTTGGAAGAAAGAGTGCATCTCACTCGCCGCGCTGAGACACTGAACTAAACAAGCATTGGCATAGCCAATAGGTCTCGCCTTTAGGGACATTATAAGTGTTTAGCCAGAGCTATTGACTTTGCCACTATCCTTAAGCTATGTTGTAGAGCATTGTGGCTGCTGTGCAGCATGTTGAAAAGTCATAATAAAAAAGTGTTATAAGCATTGTTGTTACCTTGTATATAACCAAGAAGACATTATGTACAACTGAACGACTCTATTAAAAAAGAAAGAACATAAAAAATGTCTTGTAGTTTATTTTTGTGTGTTTGTAATGCTGGCAACTTCTTCCTGCCTGTTCGAAGGCTCGTTTGTTATAGTGTTTTTTTTTTTTTTTATATATGTTTATTGATTTTTCTTTTAAGCAAGAAAACAAATAATAATCAGAACAGTAAGATATAGGCAGTGACATATTCCAAGTTACATTGTCCCTCAACAGCAATCTGATGAACATACAGTGTAGGATCATTCTAAAGAGTAATTAAAAAGAGGGTAGTACATCAAACATCCTGGCAGACCCGGCCCCGGTAAAACAATGAGTCCCTCGTCCGCAATACCTCTGTCCTGTCAGGCAGGATCGTGAATGGTTAAGTAATCCGAATCCCAACTAGAGGCCCCGTTACTCAGTGAAGTCATGTTTGTCGTGACCAGTCGTCACCGGAGGTGTAGTGTCGTCATGTTCAGCAGTCGTCAGGACGGCTCTTCTGGTTATATATAGGGCCCAGTAATTTTGGGGTCTGTTGCGGGGTGGTAGTAATTCGCTATAGTTTTCCGTTTGGGTGCAACAGTACAGCATGTCTCTGGACCACTGCGCCAATGTAGGGGTCGGGCCGCGCAACCAACAGAGTGCGACGCATCTCTTCGCCAGAAGGAGTGCCATGTCCACGAGACATCTGTGTGTCTTAGGTAGGGGTTTGGAATATCCCAGCAAGGCTAGGACCGTGTCCGGGGAGAGCGTCATATCCGTGATACGATTAATTTCTGCAAATACATCTCTCCAAAAGTGTGCGACCCCCGGGCAGACCCAGGCAACGTGAATGAAATCCGCCACCTGCTCCCCGCATCTTTCACACTGGGGTGTTTCACGCACGCCATAGCGATGTAATCGCTCCGCCGTGTAGTAAACCCTATTGAGAAATTTAAAGTGGATTAATCTATGGCGTCCGTTGAGTGAAATTCGTTTGGTGTTTAAGCAACAATAGAGCCATTTGTCATCTGTCAGGTCTATCTGTAAGTCCCGCTGCCATGCCAGTCTTGGTTTAGTGTAATCTCCTTCTCTGTTTGATAGTGTTGTGTGGTAAATTCTAGACACTAACTTAGCTGGTGACTTTGCTTTAATTACGGCAGTCAGAGCCAGAACTTCTGGAGGTTCCGCCATGTCCTCCCCGAGCAGGTCTCTGAGAGCGTGTCTAATTCTGTGGAATTGGAATTGTGCGAGCGGTGTCTGGGTCACATCCATCTCTGTGACATTCTCCCAGGGGCGGGCAGTACCTTCCTCAAAGAGGTCTCCTATAGTGAACATATTTAGCGTCTGTAGTGCAGTTATGACTCCCCTATCTCTACATGGAGCAAGCCAGTGGCACCAATCTAGTCGAGCTAGAGGAGCATATAGTATATTACCTGCTTGTGCGTCCATGATATAATGCCAAGCGTGCGTAACCGAATTTATAGAGTCCATTATGCCAGTGCGCCTATCTCGAGGCGCAAATAGCAGGGCTGGAAGGGGCTTAGGGGCAGCAACTATAGTTTCAATCCATATGTGCGGGATGTCCAAGGGTCCATGTATCCAATAATATGCATGCGAGCATTGAGCAGCTCTATAGTATAATTCCAAATCAGGAGCACCGAGACCTCCCATCGCATATGGTAATGTCACCCAAGCAACACGTGGTTGCTTGCCTGCCCATGCCAAACGCACCATTAGGGAGTGTAAACGCTGAAAGAATGTTCTGGACAGAACCATGGGTATGTTCGTAAAGAGGAAGAGGTAGCGTGGTAGGACAATCATTTTCATAAGGGATACTCTGCCCATCAGTGACAGAGGAAGACCAATCCATCTATCAACATCCTGCTCCAGCTTGGAGATGGCCACACCATAATTTTCCCTAAGAACAACCTCTGAGTCAGTATGTAGGCGGATACCTAAGTATCGCACCGCCTCTGTGGTCCATTGTAGGGGATATTCCGGCACAAATCGTACCGTGGCTGGGGTAAGGGGGAACATAATGGACTTGTTCCAGTTGACTTTTATACCTGATAGGGAACCAAAAAGGACCGCCTCGCGAAGAACCGGTGAGAGATTGGTCTCAGGGTCCCTAACATAGATAAGCGTGTCATCCGCATACGTAGAGACAATTAAACGGTAGTTTGGGAAACGTATGCCCCTTTGCCCGTGGTATTCCCGTAGGGCGCAAGCTATGGGTTCTGCCGTCAGGGCATATAGTATTGGTGATAGGGGGCAACCCTGCCTCGCATCTCTGCAAACCCGTATGGGGTCAGTTACTAGGGACCCAATACGGATGCGTGCCGTGGGTGAGGAATAGAGCGTCGCGAGGAGCTGTAAGAAAACCGCTCCCACTCCCATGCGCTCCAGGACCTGCCTCATAAAGGGCCACTCGACCGAGTCGAAGGCCTTTTCCATGTCCAGAAAGACCGCAATAGCTGGGACCTCCGGACGTGTATGCTGGAGGGCAGCAAAGACGGTTTGTAAATTATATGTTAGGTTCCTGCTAGGTACAAAGCCCGCCTGCTCTGGTGCCACCAATGTAGTGACAAGCGGGGCAAAACGGTTGGCGAGCAGCTTCGCGAAGATTTTTGCAGCCACGTTCATGAGAGACAGTGGTCTGTATGAGGTCTGTATGAGGCGCACTCCTCCGGGGGCTTCCCCGACTTGAGTATAGCTACCAGAATCGCTTCCTGCATGGTCGGGGGCATCGTTCCTGAAGCGCATATGTCTTCAAACAGTGTGAGCAAGTGTGGGATAAGGAGGTCCTGGAATGCCTTATAGAAGGCGACAGTAAGACCGTCACTCCCCGGCGCGCTCCCAGCTCTCATGTCCGAGAGGGTTAGGACTACTTCCTCCCATTCAATTGGGCGCATCAGGAATTCCCGGTGCATGTTAGAGAGCCGTGGAAGTTCAATATGTGTCAGGTAGTCTACTATGCGATCGTCAGGGCAGCGGCCGCTGGAGGAATAGAGTTCCGCATAATACGTTAGAAATTGCTCCGCCACTTGGGTCTCTGTGAGCGGGGGGTCTCCCAGCTGCGGTCTGATATCTGGTATTGAGGTTCTGTCCCTGCGTTGCTTTAGAATTTGAGCTAAAACAGACCCCGGCCGCTCGCCCTCGTCATAGGTTCGGGCGGTGGCATATTTCCCAAGGTGTTTTATTTCTGCGTCAGCCTCTTCATGGTATTCCCGAAGTGTCTGTGCTATTTCTAGGGTGAGTTCCTCACTCAGGTCCGTCATGCGAGTGGACTCAAGGTCCTTCAGTTTACTTTCCAGAGTCTTCAGCCTGTTGCGTATCGACTTAAGGACCCCCGCGTGTTTAGAAATTGTTACCCCCCTGATATATACCTTAAATGCCTCCCAGACAGTTTGGAAGTAGTCCACAGACCCCACATTTATCTCAAAGAATGTCTCTATGGACCTGGCTAGTTCCTCCCTAAAAACAGTATCGAGAAGGGAGTATGGCGGGAAGCGCCACAAGAACGGTGGTATTTGTTTCTTTGGAGAAGTCAGTGTTAATAGCAGTGGCGAATGATCAGAGTAGGTACGTGGGAAGATCGTGCATGCACGTAATTGCTGATAGAGCTGTAATGATGCAAACCAATAATCTATTCTAGTGTGCACATTGTAATGCGCAGAGTAATGTGTATATCCACCTTGAGTGGCATGTCTGCGCCTCCATACATCACACATGCTCAACTGTATCAGGGACGTCTCCACCACTCTGGCTGATGCCGAGGGGCGTCTGTCCGGGCCATCCGACCGATCTAAGGCTGGGTTCCTGACAAGATTAAAATCACCTCCCCACAATATATGCTCCTGGGTGTATGATTGGGTCAAAGTCATCAAGTCAGTATAGAAGTCTGGATGGTCAAAATTCGGACCATAGACATTTAAAAGGTAAAGCTCCAGCCCCTTCCCACAGCATTTGGATAGGACAAATCTACCCTCCCTGTCTGTGTCTAAGGGAGTCAGTGTGATTGATGTTTTCGGGTTTACCCATGTCAATTCCCCCCTAGCATGAGAAGTAAAGCCTGCGGCGTGTATATTGCCCATCAGCCCTTTGACATGTAGAATGGGGCTATCCGGGTGTAGATGAGTCTCCTGCAGAAGGGCCACATCAACCTTGTGCCTGTAAAGATAACTCAGAATTTTACGGACCTTCCGGTGGTCATTAATGCCGCGTACATTCCAAGTGAGCAGGGTCATCGAGTCAGGAATGTATTCACGATCAGTCGTCGGTGTTTCTGTCATATTGAAACCTGTAGTCAAGAAGTAACGAGGATAGTCTCATCAGGAATATGTCACCCCAAAACCACACATCATAAACCGATACAATAGAGAATACGTTTAAAAACATTTGCAACATGTGCCCACCCTCCACCCATGTCTGACCAAAGTTATGGTGGCCTGTCCCAAGCATCTTCAATTCCACAACAGTGTAGCACGTGAGATAAAACAGCATAAGCAGACCTTGCAGCAATTCACACAGCAAACATCCCCCAACCCCCTCCCACACCTGCCCATCCCCAACTTGGCCGCGAAACCTTCCCACCCTTCCAAACAGAAAACCCACCCATTCCCAAACATCAAAACGCATCCCAGGTGTGATACACACAGGGGTGGATGTAGCTCGCACACCAATGAGAAAACAAAACCTGTAAAGATCTCACTCCGCACCCCGCCCCAAGATATATTTGCAGCTGCAGCAGAGAGTAGAATAACCCCGCTCAGCAGGGCCCTAGGAGGTCGCGGCACAGCAGGAGTCTCCGCCCCCAAGATGACCCATAGGAAATGAAAACCAAAGCTGGCATAGGAAATCAATCATCCCACCCAACCTCCCGTCAGAATAAGGTTGAGGCAAATCAGTGGGTCAAAGTCTTCTTGGCGCGTTCCTCCCCTTATAAGGGAGCATAACCCGCCACTCCAACCAGGCAGGAATGGTAGGCATGGCGACCGGGTATTAGGCAAGGCATCGACAGCCACAAATACAGGTGCTGTTAAGTCGCTATTTCAATCACTATACCCTTGAAAAATAGATATCTCCTCCCCTCCCCATAGTATCAAACTATACTCAGCAATTAACGTCACCATGACGTGGTCAGTCCTGTTCGTCCATATGACCTCCTGTCGCATCCTCAAGGAGATGTTGTTCCGTGTGTGGCCGCTTCTCTTTCAGCCAGTCTTTCAACACTCTCTGCAGTGCCTTCGGGTCGGTGAAAATCTGCGAACGGCCCTGCCGGTTTACCCTCAACTTCGCAGGGTACAACATGGCGTAGTCTGCTCCGAGTTCACGAAGTTGTCGCTTCATGGGGGCAAACAGTCGTCGTGCTTCTTGAACCTTAACTGTGAAGTCTGGGAACAGTGATATCGTCGACCCCTCAAAGCGTAGCGGTTGTTTCTCACGGGCTAGTTTAAGCGCGACATCCCAATCCCTATAATTTAGCAGTTTCGCTATTATCGGTCTGGGGGACGCCCCCGGCGCTGGTCTCGGGCCAAGGGAACGGTGCGCCCTCTCCACCACAAACATACTTGAAAACGAGGAGTCGCCCAGTAGAGTCCTCAGAAGTCATTCTATGAAGAGCTCCATGTTTCCCATTGATGTGGACTCCGGAAGACCCGTGATGCGGAGATTACAGCGCCGGGAACGGGCCTCCAGGTCTTCTGTTTTATCCTGTAAGACCTGCAGCACCCTGCCCAGTTGTTTGTGTTCAGTATCTAGTACCGTTTGTGCTTCCTCCGTCTCTGTCAGTCTGCGCTCCGACATGTCGAGCCGTTCCGCATGTTTGTCCAGTCTCTCGGCCATGCGGTCCATTCGGTAGGTTAGTGCGTCCATCTTAGTGCCCAATGAGGATATTCCGCCTTGAAGATTTTTTTCCATCGATATTAAGAGACCACGAATGTCCTGTTGTTGGTCTCCCATGCTCTGTTCCTGGTCCCCAGCTCCCTCCTCAGTGGTGGTCTCGCCGGGCTTGGACCGCTTCTGGTCAAACTACAGTTTTGGTTGTGTTCTGTTGTCCCGACCCATCCTGTCGTCTCGCGCGTGTCCCTCCTTGTTCAGTTGGCAACTCAGTCGTTAGGGTGCCAGTGGCTTAGACACGCCGTCGTGACCCCGGAACACACGGGGGGCACCGTGAGGTTCCCCGGTCCAGCTAGAGCCAATTCTGCAGTCCTCGCGTAGTAAGGACTCCACGGAGTGACGCAGGTGAGGATACTGCGAAATGCCTCTTAGTGTATAGTCCGCAGTGCAGTATTCCGATGGCAGGTCCCTCTTCGTTTATCCTCCAAAGAGATTACTTATCCGCCCGGAGGGGAGGGGGGGAGGAGGGGTTCCCCCCAGTGCAAGCCGTTAGTGGGGGTCAGCAGGGGATTATTCAAAGGCCTGTAAGTAACAGTTCGCACCCCCTGTCCTGCCTCCGTACTTGTTGAGAGTGTCGTGTAGTTGCAGGGTGTCCGCAGCACCCCTGCCGGGCAGCACCACCAATGTAATGCGCAATCCTCGAGTCCGCAGCCCGTCTCAGCCCATAAGAATCCGGGGAAATGTGTGGATTCGCCTTCCCCCTGCAGGCATGCGTCAAGCGGGTCGTGGGTTATATTCAGGTGGGCAGGGGGGGGCACGGAACTGGGAGCAGTCCCCTGCCGTAGGCCGGCCACCTACTTCAAATCTTGGTAGGAGGGAGGCACCCTCCTCCGCTAGTCCGCCATCGCTGGGGATCAATGACTCCCCCCAGCAGGTCGCGTGGAGCTCCTGGTTGCACTCACCAGGTTCAAGTCGGGTGTCCAGGCGGCAGTTATCACTGCACGGATTCTGCTCCCTGCGAGCCCCCCGGCTCTCCAATCACCGCCGGGCCGCTCCGTCGCACTTTCCAGCCAGCCGGCTCCGCCCCTCGTGTTCGCCAGGGATGCGGCGGTCCGGTAATCACCAGGAGTAGTAGCGGGGGCTCCGAGGCGTCAGGCCCACCTCCTCACCGCAAGCGCCCCACGACAAGGGCCCCAGCAAGAGTCGTCCGCCTCCTCCCGGACAGGGGAGGGAAAGGGAGATCGCCGCACCGCAGCAGGTCCAGCTCATCACCCACGTCCGGGGCCCAGGCAATCCAGCAACGGCGGCAGGCCGTATCCTCACTCAGGAGCCAGGTAGGCGAGCCGTTCTTCTTCCGACCGGCACCGCTCCACTTCAGGAGGTCCCGAGGCACCCCTCCACAATGGTAGTAGTGCACAGCTGCAGGATATTGGACGGATTGTATGGCGGAATAGCAGAGCTCTCGGCTCAAGCGGCCATCTTGGTCGCGAGCTAGCTCCGCCCCCCTTGTTATAGTGTTTTATGTTTTGTTATTTTGTTATGGGGTGGGGTCATAAACAACGGGAGGGTGGTGGTAGGGAAATAGTACCTAAATTACAACATGTGCAGCGGGCAGACACTAGGGGAGAATCAACAGATGCCAAATTCAGAGGGCAGACTGAGCTGGTGCTGAGTGATGCTGAGGTGGTGGTGCGCTGGTGTGGAGGTGATGCAGTGCTGATGCTGAGATGGTGCTGCTGAGTGATGCTCAGGTGGTGGTGCTGTGCTGGTGCTCAGGCGGTGCTGAGATGATGCTGCGCTGCTGCTGAATTGCTGCTGAGGTGGGGCTGCGCTGGTGCTAAGGTGGGGCTGCGCTGGTGGTGGTGCACTGATGCGGAGGTGACCTACCTAATTTTGCATAAGCGTTCCCACAAGTCAGCCCTCCGGTATAAAGGTATAAATATACATACAATTAAAGTTGGCAAAACAGTATTCAACCTTCTTAAAATGACATAACAAAGGTTCATAAAATGCAAATATTCTACGCAATTGTTTGCAAATGCCAACAAAAGTATATTGGCAGCACTATTAGGGCTCTGAAGGTCCGCATTGTAGAACATGTCAGGGCAGTCAAACAGGCTAACACTAGATACCCTGTGGCAATGCACATAATGGATTGTCTAGCTCAGGACAGCCACAAATCCTTCTCTTTTTTTGGATTTGACACGGTACCCAGACACGTGAGGGGTGGCAATAGAGAACTTTTGTTGAGGAGGAGGGAAGCAACTTGGATTATGCGATTGAGAAGTGTTGAGATGGGCTTGAATACAGACCATGAATTACATTACTTTTTGGGGGACTAGCAGTCGTGGTCTATTCTTGGGAATCATTTCACCAGGACATAGTATGTCTACGCTACTGCAAACGAGACTACTCATGTGGGCACGTCACTACCCCCGTTTTATCCCCGTCTCCAACATGGCTCTCCTATGCTGACCGACTTTTCTTCTACTCATTTTCAACCTTTTACCGTTGTAAATGTTAGAAGTAATAAATTGTCAACCTGCTCTCTTGCTTACACGTGTAGACTGTACTAAGAACTGATGAACTATTGAATTATGTTATACTTGTTAGAACCCTATTCTTACTTCTAACCTGGCTCTTCTATGCTGACTGACATTTCTTTAATCTCACAATGTCAACAGTTGATTGGCAACCTGCTTTTCGAATCAAACGTGTAGACCTTCCTTAACAAACTTTCGTATTGTATGAATATGTTATGTATGTTCCAACACTTTGCTTTTATTCAGGCATTGATTTATATATTACAAGTCTCAAAAAGTACATTCTCAAGATAATTCACAGAACTGTGTCTGTAGGTTCTGTGAGTGTCTAATACCGTCCTATGATTACTCCTGCTTGCACGTCTTGCCCTAGAGTGTTTTGGACACAATTTCACGAGATTTGGAATGTATTCCCTCGACTCTGCTTCAATGGTGCCATAGTTTAGCACCGGTTTCGATCTCAATATAACTTTTTATTACTCATTTACTCAATACTACATAGGATTTAACTCAGATTGTGGAGCTTCAGTGCTCCAAGATGGCCGACAGTTTTCTTCATACTATTACGCATCTGTTTCATAACTTATAAATTGGACGTTAGACAGAATGGCCCCTCACAATATATTTGTGACCATGCAGATACCCCAGTACGTTGGTATATGATCCTTGATACACTTTGGGTTCAGGACTGCACCATCCACTTAGCTTTTGGAGGCAGCGGTAATTTCAGACATTAACTTTACTCCATTTCAAGATGGCAGACGCCATTTCTTTGATTTGTTAGAGTAAGCGGGTGTAGCCCTATGACTATGTCTGCGGTCTCTCCAGTATTTAGGCGGGAACCTCAGCAGGCCAAACTCTTCTGCGGACACGCCGGAAGCAGCCCTGCTACTGAACAGAGGTAAGCGCCCGTGTTAGGATACCTGGGAGCACTCAACGGTGGCATACTTTACACTACTGAGACGCGCACCCTTAAATTGGGGTACTCTCCTTAATAGTATTACATGGGGAGGACATATATAGTGATTGTAACAAAATCCCCATCTTCCCTTTATTGTGTTTAGGGTTTGCGTTTACGCCAGCAAAGACTTGGTTGCTGGCAAGAGGGACTCACTTAGCCCCCAAAGAGTGGTTTTACTATACCACGTCGTCATTCTTCATGATGGATTTATGACTTATACACACAAGATCCACATTTAAGGTACGAGGAACTTCCTGTTGTCAGCTACGAATGGGGCGATAACAAGCCCTTACTTAAGTGGGGTGTACTCACAATTGTAACTGAGACTTTTCTGTCTGCCTTTCTCGTTTATCCCCAGAAAAGAATTCTGGAATACACTGAATCTTGGCCACAGTAATCACTGTTTCCCTTTACTGTGCGAATATCACTGGAGTACTAGAACCCATTCCGGGTCGGAAATACAACCGGATCTGAAGTTGGTTTCCCTACAATATCTTTCCACAATTATCACTGTTCACCAGTCCTAGTGGATTCACTATTTTAATACCACGTTATTTTCTTCTCTTGTACCTTTTCTCCATAGGATCCATACAAAGAAATTAGAGGTACTTCTTAGATTATAAATATACTTTTTCTTGATCTGAGGCAACTTTGAGGGGGTGCCGTGTTTCTTAAATCACTTTAGAAGAGTCACTGCTAAATGTTCGGAGATTGGATGTCACTAAATAAGTCACCAGAAACGGGCTTATTTTCATTTGCTGACAATTTTTGTTTGGAATAGCGATCATCTTTTAACTGCACAAGTCTGTCTGGAGACAGCAATGGTGATATGTTTTAGTAAAACAGCATGGGTTTCCACAGGCTTGAGGACTATACTTGAGCCGCTCTTTGCGATAAACATACTGTCACAAAGGGTAACGGACATCTGATGTTAGTGATGGATATCTTTTACTCCCAACTTCTATACACTTCTTTGTTTCTTAGCCCTGAAGAAGTCATTGTGCACAACAATTAAGCGCGACGAAACACGTGTTGGCTAAGGATCTCAAGATTAAACTGAAGGGACTGTTTCAACGGAGGAACAAGAGTGTTTTTTATTATTGTCAATGATACATAATATATACTGTTGACGTGTGCAAAGGACTGTTGTTTTGGTTTATCAGTGGTTATCCACAAATTGGGGAGGAGGGGGGCTCTCCCAAACCCTTATGCACCGCAATCATAATTGTACAATAATATATACTCACTGCTTATTTCCCAGGAGCGCCATTACCCTACACAATCCACTGACCAAGAAGTCCCACAGTGTTCAGTTGTGTTCTTTGACTCTTTTGTCTCTTTTGTTGTGATGTGTTCTGTTATGTGTTATTTGTATTGTTAGTGCTTTGTGCATGCTATTGCGTTATGATCTGCTGTTTACTTTAGGTATGCCAACAAATGCTGTTATATTTCAAGCCAGAAGCAGTGCATGCCATAAACATTCCTGTGCCAAGCAACCGTTTACCACTGTGTAAGGTGGCAAAAAAGCAGTGTTCCAGCTCTACAACTACTTAGGAGTCAGTCAGCCCAAAACTGTGGCACAGAATTTTTCTTAACCGCACTGCTATGGTTGTATCACACAAAGTGAGCACTGAGAGCGCTAAGTTAATATACAATGCCTTATTACATAAAGCGAAGATGCATTTCACAATTAAATAGTGCTAGATGCCGGTTTTGCATTTCCTGTAATTTTGAATAATTTTTGTAGAATTTCAAGTTATTATTCAAAAGGAAATTACGTGACATTTGCAAACCCATTTCAACTATACAAGTTAACATTTGCAATTTTTCATTAAACAGAGCTACATATTAAATGTGACTTCACATTAGTCAGATGTTTTTCCATCATTATGTTTGCTGGAATCATATATGTACCATCATGGCAAAAATTTCCCTATAGCTTTTAACTTTATATGACTGTTTTCAAATATACCGGCATTACTTGCATCAACCTAATTTTATATAGCACTCCACACAACTTCAAAGTGTCGCACAAAGCAGTTGTTATAATAATAATTGGTACTCCATGTACCCAGGTCCTGTAAAGTAAATGCTGGGCCTGCAACACTCATAGTGCCACCCATCAAAGTAGTCTTTTAAAATATGCCTCAGGCCTGCCACTGCACCTCATAGTTCAGCTTTAAACTGCCATTTTGACCTGGCAAGATAAACCTTCTGTCAGGCTTAAACCTTCCTTTTTAATACTTATAAGTCAAACCTATGGTAGGCCCTAAAGGCTCATAGGGCAGGGTGCAAGGTATTTAAAAAGTAGGCTTCTGGGTTTAAGCACTATGTACTGGCAGTGAAGAACTGCTAAAGTAGTTTTTCACTATTGCAAGGCCGTTCTTTCCCATAGCATAACATTGGGTTACCTTATTACACTTATTAAGTGATAACTTAGGTTGGGGAGCACATAGGAAAATGATGTTTATACTCAAACAAATTGTAATTTAAGCCCCCCTTTAATAGTAAAGTCAGATTTTAAGTCACAAATCTGAAAATGCAAATTTTAGAAAGTTGCCATTTTCTTGTCCTGACCATTAGGTGCCTGCTGCCTGTGCCATGTTTCACATGACTGTGAATAGCATGGCAGTTGGTCTTCGGTATTCCTTCCAGACAGTGAGACAAAGGGGGCCTAGGTGTTGGCACGATGGGCCATCCTATCAGGATGGTTGGGGTGGAGATGTTCCCTTATCCACTCACATGTCAAAGGGCTGCCTCTAATACACACAAAGGAACTTGACACCAGTCTTTTCTTACCTTAGACTACTTGGATCCTTGACAGGGGAAGGAATGAACTTTCCAGAGCTAGATGTTGGGGTAGTATTGGGAGTCTCCCCATTTCAAAGGTTGGCACCAGGAATATTGAACCTCTTGAACCACTCATCAGATCACTTCTGGACCTGTGGAAGAACTGGACTGTCCTGCTGCATTGCTGCTGGAAGGGCTGCCCTGCTGCCTTAGGGAGGAATCCTGGACCTGATCCTTTAACCCAGGACCACAAGAGTGACTCCAAGGGCTAACTGGCTGGCCTCCCATTCTGAGCAACAGAGACACAACAAGATCCATAGGACCCTCTGCAATTGCCCAGCTGACCTGCCGCAACTGGACCTACCCGGACCTGCAACTGGAGCTGCCTGAGCCCCGCTGGCCTGTGCCAAAGTGAGTCCCTAATCTCCATGGGGTGCCTTCTTTCAGTACTGGACACTTGACTGGCATCAAGGTACTTAAAGAAAGGGAGAAATCGTGAAGTTTTGGGTTCTGTGCAACTGCAAACAGGCCCATTTGTGCTGAGGCTCTGCTGCCTGTGGCGACCTCCAGCACGAAACTCTGATGAACCTGATTCTTCCCGCTACAGCGACCACCAGTGATGACCGGCAGTACAAGATCTGCACTTTGCCCTGCAGCAATGGCAGCCTGCGGTGACCACCAGTGTGTAGCTCCAGTGACGACAATCTGCAACACCTGACCGGATCTTTGCACTACATCGATGACCATCAGCGATGCTCTCTCTGCACCTTGCGGCCTCCTCCACTGCCAAAGAAACTCTTCACACCGGACTTTCAAAAAGTTACTTTTTCATCCTGACTAACCTAGTCCCTGTATCTGGCCTGCACTTCATCGTGGTCGGCTGAACTTGTGACTTTCACCTGGTCTAGCACCACCAGAAGACCGCAATTGGCAGTTTGTGCTTTTAGCTGCTATACTTACCTAAAACTTTAAAATGTCAAATCTCTGGTTGTACTTATTGGATTTTTGTTGTTCTGGTATAATTGTATTTATTAAATGCACTATATTTTTCAAAATTTGTGTGGGATTTTTCATGTGTTGTGTTCTCACTGCTGTATAATACTTTACACATTGCCTCTAAGTTAAGCCTGACTGTTTTTGTACCAAGCTACCAGAGGGTTAAGCACTGGTTAATTTAGAGACTTTTGTGGTACACCCTGACAGGGATTGTGGTTCTTGTTTGAGGAGGGTCTTCGCCCCTTTCAATCAAATACCCACTTTCCTACAGTCTATGTGCAAACAGAGAAAACCATACCTAATAAATATGGCATATCTATAATGATAGGATAAAGGCAGTAAACAAAAATTTTGCAACATGACCACATTGGATCAGAGTTAGTAAGGAACATATGCAGAAAGTGGTGGGATAAACTCCTTATTTCTACAGGTGCTAGATGTATTTTGATAAATGCCTAAGCAGCAGCACTCAGCATCTGAGAATGTGCCTCTATAGGCATGAAAATATGAACAGTAAATGCTAACCAAGATGATTTCCCTCACTGCTACACTCATAATAGTTGTTCCTTTCACAAAATATGCAAAGCAAATTACCAGTATCCACTTGCAGAGGGTTTGTTCATGCCCACACTGCAGGATTGAACTGGCCATATATAGCATTCAGACAGTGCCCAAAGGACCGGTCTGACGGGTCAGTATGTAAGCCTTTTTTTGGCTTTTTGTGAGACTGTTTGTGGTGTTCTGGGCTGGTTTTTACTGTTCATTTCCATGATATAAAAAACAAACATTGCCTGCGGCCAGATCGAATCCATACAGAATTTCCTACCTTGCACAACACTTACATAGCGTGTCTTTACAAGTTCAAAACTGCCCCAGTTTGCAAAAATTACCACTTTGTTAGCTTTCTAACTCACTATTGGGGGGCTGTAGGAAAGTGGGTTATTCAGAGGTGGGGGTATTCACCCTCAGCTAGTAATAATACCATAATCACTAATAGGTCCAGTCAAGTATTAGTAAATAAATCCTTGCTCAATACTTAGCAGCTTAACAAACGAGCAGTCATGCTTAAAATAAAAATCAAACACCACTTCATAAACACAGAGAGCATTTCTATCTTTAAAATGACATCACAACAACAAAAATCCAATGTAGGGAAGCAGACATATGAATTTTTAAAAAATAAATAAAGAATTGTGCATTCTAGCGCCAAAAAGCGCCACTCAGGGCTCTCTGGTCACGCTGAACCAGGGCAAATTCAAAGTTTAAGGCCGACCGCGATGGAGCACGGGTCGTATAGGCTGAGTGTTAGGTTCTTGTGAAAAGTTTACCTTCAGACTTTGGGGCCGATTCCGATTTCGGCCGGAAGGGCACCGAACGATGGTCGGAGCCCTTCCGACCGGACTCGGAACGTGCCGCTCGGATTCCTTTCCGACCGAGCCATTTCGATGGGCTCGGTCGGAAAAGAATCCGACTCGAATTTCCGGATGGCTCACGACGGGTTCGGAGAGCCCGTCAGCCATCCGGAAATCCCTCTGTACTCCCCCGGCTGCCTCTTTGCGACCGAGGGAGTACGATGGCAGTTTTTCACTGCCTTTTCGTGCCGGTCTTTCCGGCACAAAAAGGCAGTCGGTCACTGTCTTTGGGGGCCCCCAGTGGGACCCCCATGGGTGCAAGGTCGCCGAATGGCAGCCTGGAGGCACCTATGGTGCCCCTCTGTTGAACCCTGCACCCGGTGGCAGGCACCTTGGGGTGCCGGCCACAGGGTGCAGGGTTGAACTGCACCCCTGCTTTCTCCAATGCCAGCATGCATTCCGTCCGGAATGCATACTCCCATTGTGGGAGATACGAGTGCGACCGAACAGGGTTCGGTCGCATCGTACTGCCTGGGCCGTAACCGACGACAGCAGGTCGGTCGGTTACGGACTCCGGACTCGATGTCGGACGGACCTGAGTCCGTCCGACATCGGAATCGGCCCCTTTGTCTTTTGCTTGGAGCTTTTCTCTTGTCGACGGGCGCGTTGGCGGATCCTCAGGCTTCTCGGATCCAAAGTTCGATTCAACGATAGTGGACTGCTGCAGCACCATGCCTCAGTGCTGTTATGTTTCATATAGGTACCCTAATATAGGCCCAGGTAATGCAATACACCTTCATCTATATTATCTCCCTTACACTACACAGTAACGAGCCTTTAGGATTGAACCTTTACCTAGTTCTAGTCCTGGGCGCAGAAGGAGGGTTTTCCCTGAACAATGGCGTCCTATAACTCCATCAATGGACTCATACAGTATGAATGAATATTTATGAGGGTTCTTGGAAACCAGGCAGGGGCAACACCACCTGCATAATATCTACGTACACGGTTCATCCCATACGTCATCCTCAAATCCAACAATGGCTAATACAAGAAACAAGGGACAAAGAAACCCTAGATACTTTTTGTATAAATACAGCACATCTTGCTAGGGTTAAGGAGAGGAGACCAAGACTTCCAGGCCGACACACTGACCAGAGACGCTGAGGCTCCTGCATGCAGACGCTCCAGCTGACAGTGGTCTAACACATCCCTCGCGGGGTGTCCAACTCGAGACCAGGACGGGGTCTCACACTCTCTCACTTCAGGTAATGGGGTTAGACTAAATCCTAGAGGGATTCTTGGCTTCACACCTACTCACATGCTAGGTACACTTAGGTACATCTAGATAGGCATCGTAGGAGTACGCGCATTTTATCAGGCATTTTATATTCATGTATGTATTCATGATTCTTGCAAGATGGTAGAACTGTACTATCCTTTTATTTTCACTGTACTGCTAATCATATATATATGCTACTGTCTAACGGTTGTTGCAGCACATCTATTTTACACTAGAAGAACAACTGTGCAATAAATTCTTATTGTAACACGCCCGACTGTTTCTTCTGTGCAACTCTCTGAGACCGAATAAGTGAGCACGAGTGACTGGAGCGAAAAGTAGTATATTGTTTCCACGATCCTGGGGGATCAGGGTTGTCATGTTCTGAGGTTGCCAGAAACTATTCTCTCCCCGATAAGAGGAGATTCTAGTGGCACTGTGAGCTAGCTAAAACAGAAAGGCTAACATTCTCGGTGGGGGTGCTCAGAGCCAGTCTGCCACCAAACCCACAGTTTATGTTATCCGGAACGTGCAGATCCTGTATGGGTAATATAGGAACTACACGACAGTGCGTCTCTGTAAGTCTTTGCCCTGGACGTCAACAAACCAGTGCGGTGAGGCCGATTTGCAAGTCGACGTCAGCGGCCAGACTCTTGATGTCGAGGTGGTCTCTTCCTGGAGCTTTTTTGATAAACTTTGCAGAAAGTTTAATTCTCTGCAGATCTTGCAGTTTCTTGATTCCTTTAGTGAAAATAAGTGTCCACTAGCTCAGCCCAAGGATTCAGAGACTCTAGGTTGCCTTTTGGGGGCTATTAGTCAATTTCCCACAATGCACCTGCACAGTCCAGGAAGAATCCACTTGGAACTGGTCAGCTGGGGTGATCCTCTCTTTGGGACTTGCAGGCAAACTCTTCCAGCTCTGTCATAAAGCCTTGTGAGTGCAGCAGGTGCAGTCCTTCTGAATACAAGCCTATTGTGGTGCAGTCCAAGGGTCCAGCAGGGCAGTCCTTCTTCTTGTGTTGTTCCAGGCGTGATCTGAGGAGCTCCTACAGCTCTCCCATATTTATCCTCCATTCTGAGCTGGAAGGAGAAGACAACACTCCAACCAATAGGGGTAAAGGTACCTCCTCCTGCTATGACCACTTCCTGCAAAGTGTGGCATGTTTTTGAGCCAGAATTCACTATTCTACTAAAAATCAAAATGGATTAAATTCATTCCTTGGTGTGTGTGTCTGTGCAACCCAACCCATAGGTGTGGTTTACAGCTGACTACACTCCCCTTCCAACCCCTCTCCTAATCTAATTGGAAGAGCTCCTATGTGGCTGGGGATCAAGGAAGTGGGAGCTGGCCTGGGTCCTATGACATCTGTTCTTAAGCCTTTTAAGTCAAGCTTATCTCCCCACCCCCCCTTCCTCTCCCTGGTTTCTCCAGTAAGCAAATCTCCTCCCACAACATGGCTGTATTGTTGCAGCCGCGCAGGCCTCTCCACAACTACTCAGGTAACAGCTTGGCTCGGGCAGTAAAAGGCTGCCCAATCAGAAGAGGCTGCTTCAGGGCTAATTTAGGTAAGTTCAGGAGAGTAAGGGTCTGATTCATGAAGGACCTCCGCACTTCTGGCGGAGGCTGTGCAGTCGTGGGGGAGTCTCCACACTCAGTGTGGAATCTCCACAATGGGAATTCTTTTGTGGGGATTCCGTACTGAGTGCGTAGACTCCCCCACGACTGCGGGGCCTCCGCCACGAGTGCAGAGGCCCTTTGTGAATCAGGCCCTAAGTTCTAAAACTACTTTCCTGTAATAGTTATGATAAATCTGACTTTGGCAGCTTGTTGGATTTATTGTAACCATTATTTTGATACTTGAATTATATGTCTAGATAACTTCAATCAAAAGTTAGATGCTATTAAGTTTAATAAAGCCTTCCCATGATAGCCTATGTGGCTAGCAAACTACAGTAGGGAAAAACGAATTTGGCTGTTTTTCCTTACCAGGGCACATAAAATACATTTTATATTGCCCATACGTTTTAGATCAATGGACCCTAAACTTAGGGCACCTAAGGCAGAACTTAGGGGTGACACATGTAATTAACAGGTAGTTTTGGACTTTGGAAGTATACTTTTATTTCCAAAGTTGAATTAGGACACAGTTTTATTTTAAAACAAGCCTGCAAGGCAGGCTTGGCTTTAAAATGACACCAGACACCACAGCAGTGCACACTTAAGCACCTTAAGTCCACTAGGGTCTCTAAACCTACACTCCCCACTATATACTAGGGTCATACAGGTGGGTTGTCTTGGCCAATTAGAATTATACCATTTACCTTTTGAGGACAGACCACTGGCCCTGGGTGTGGTTAGCAGAGCCCAGGGTACTTTCAGAGTCAGTAACCACCAGCATCAGTCAAAACAATGGGGGTGATCAGGGCAAAAAGAATGATTTTCCTACAGGGCCACTTTTATTTTGGTGCCTGGGCCTATATTTTTGTTCCAGTCGGATCCTGCCACACTTGCCCACCTAAGCTTTTACTTTGAGTAAGTAGTTAAAAGAGTGCTGCCCCACTGCTGTTAAGTCATCGTCATCAAACAATGAATATACCATATTATATTTTGCATCTAGAAACTCTGCCGCGCAAGGGCATTTTTAGTAACACCCACAGTATTCTGAGTAGTCCGCACTCTCCAGTGCTCAGTGCTTAGCTTTAACAATTGTTTTAACATATTTTTGCAGTGAGCACATATGTCCTGCTGTAAATGGTACATTTACAATTAAATGATGAACACAACAACAAATGCATTCTTTCTGTCACGTTTTCCTCAGGTTTTATTTGCAGGACTGGATAGCTGGGGATTTTAACATCTGGTCAATGACAAGCTGCTAAACAGCTCCTCACTGTTTGTGCCATACTCTAATTTTCTGTTACTGTTTTGACTATTTATTTGGCATATTTTGCACACAGGCCTTGCAGCAATCAAAGGTTGTTCACTTAGGGTGGAACAGATCACTTTAAAACAGAGCAACCTGATTGGTTATTTTCTCGATTGAAAGAAGAGTTAGGTCTAAGAAGTCTATGAATAAGATGTTCACTGGCATTACGGCTATCTTGTGATGGTTAATATAATGCAGCACTTTTTTTTCAAGCTAACTGATGCCATTCCCCAGATCATCTTTTCAGATTGACATGTATATTTGAGTAGTTGGCTGCATATGGCAGCCCACATCAAGCGGATTTAGTATGTGAGTTGAATAGGTATTGTAGTTTGCAAAGATACCCATCAGACGACTGTTGTTTCAGAACTCTACCAACAGTAGCAGTTGGAGATACCTGGATTGAACCAAGCTTGGCTTGTTGTGTTGGATTGTTGAAGAAGCAGGAAAATCAGTTAAGCCAATACCTCGAGTGCTTGAATGAAAAAAAGGTGGCAGAGCAGAATTTTGTGGTAAATTCTGTTGGAAATGCGACTTACCATTTTTTTCAGGCAGTGAGTAGTTTTCTCCTGATGTTCAGCTGTATCTGAAGCTATATTCTCCATTGCCATATGCTAAGATAGATGAGCAGTTATACCTCATTTCAGAGTCGGTGCTTGGTTTGAAAGACAGAGGGGTCGATTCCGATTCGGGCCGGAAATTTCTCCGACCGAGCCGGACCCGGAGAGATTTCCGACCGAATCGGACCCGTGCAGTCCGACCGAACGAGTACGATGCGTCCGTATGTTATCGGACACGAGTCGGATCGGACTCCCATTGAACTCAATGGGAGCCGGTCGTACAACGCGTACGCGGGCTCCCATTGCCTCAATGGGTGCGAGGCGGACAAGGGCGCCCCCTACAGCGGGTACGCCGCGAAGCGCCCGCGGCGTACATGCACAGGTAGGGGGACCCATGGGTCCCCCCTGTGTGCGCCTCGCACGGAGTACGCGTACAGGGGGTCCGACACGGACCCCCAAAGTACGGCTCCGACAGCGAGTTCGAGTCGGACGGCGCGAGTCGGTCGGAGCGGTCGAGGTGCGCATCGTACTTACCCGGCCGGAAAACGTCTCCATTGCGCGGTGCGAATCGGGTCCGACCGAGTCGGTCGGAGCGGTTCGAGTCCGAGCGAGTCGGTCGGAGTTGTCGGGTCGCCCGGACGAGTCGGTCGGCGAATTCGCATCGTACTCGCTCGGCCGGACCCGCGTACGGTTCGGTCGGGAAACAGGCTTTCGCATGGCTTTTTTCCCGACCGAATGGTATTGGGTGCGCCTCCGACCGAGATCGGAATCGGCCCCAGAGTGTTGATGGCATGTTTCAAAATCTTGGAAGATTTGTCCAAAGAAAGCAATGTTTTTATGATATTGGAGATGATCAATGTAAGGTCTGAGCAGCCAGATTTGATGACTTTTATATTACAAATGCCAATAGGGGTGACAGTCTCTTAAAGTTTGATAGGATATTTCCATTTACAGTCCATTGGATGGTTATGAACCCACAGGATTCACAAGACTAGAGTTTATCAATCCTGTAAATGACTTAACCACTAGTTGTTTGTAAGTACTGAACACTTTTTAAATTCTCTGCTTCCATCATTTATGATAGAAAATTAACGATCTGTGCCCTTTGCCTTACAGTAGGCTGACTTTTACCAGCATGAGTGTATCCTGCACACCAAGCATGTTTTAGGGTGTTGTAATTTGTTCCAATGATACTCGTTTACTCTGTTTTGCATTATAATATGACGAGCATTGAATAGGATCAATTTTATAAATGGCTTACTTGAGTATATATTTAAGGTGAAAAAAGATGTCCACTGGAGACTTTGTGGAGTTTCAAATGAATCCTGGATGTACTGAGATGAGGTGAACAAATTTCGAACATTAAACTTCTTCCTTGTATAGATTGAATCCAATTTTAATGTGGGTCTGGTGTAGTTTCAAATTGTTTACAATGAAGAATTTGGTGCAGGATTGTTCGGTCCAGTAGACATGCAAGCAGTGAGAAATCTTGAGTTTTGGGATCAGTGAGAACATGACAAAAGAGGGAATTGAGTCACTCCCTTGGCCCAACCCTTCAATCTTAGACTAAATCTAATTCACATCGGATTCTATACCATATTTAAGGCCAAGGGTTATTACTGACATCTCTCCAATCTGGTCTTCCAGTCGGCTATTGGGGCCCAGATAAGTTTACCTAGTTTTGAAGCTTTCCACCCTCTCTTCTCATATAAACCCTTTTCCAAACTATATACAGCTAGTAGGCGAGACACCCATTGTTGAAAAGTAGGAGGGTTAAGATCTTTCCATGCTGAGGTCACGCAAATCCTGACTACCGCCATAGCAATAAAAATAAATTCGGAATGAGCTACTTGAGTTCCGTCTCTAGCCACACCTAGCACCATTAGCTCATTGGTTAGTCTTATATGAATCCTCAGGGTTTGCCCCATAAAATATTCTATCGCCTTTTTCAAAGAATCTAGCTTAGGACACGAGGCAAACATATGGACCGTATCAGCCTCGTCCCTATGACAACGCGGGCAGCACGTGCCCGTGGTCCCCCCATTGGGCTATTCTTGCTGGGGTGTAATAGAGTTCAAATATGGTTTTGTAGTGTTGAGCTTGAAGATTGGCAACCTTCAGGATCGTACTTCCTAGCTTAAGTGAGGCTAAAAACTCGCTCCCGTCGATGCCCAGCTTCCCCCGCCATTTTTCCGTCTGTTTTTCAAGATCATCTTTTTTATATTGATTTAATTCACTGTAGATCTGGGAAATGGAACACCCTTCCGGGTCTCTCACCCTTTCCATAACTGTATCTCTATCATATATACTTTGCCCTCTTTTGTCCCGCATGTGTATAATGTAATTCTAGGTTTTTTTTTCTGATGCATTTTTTGTATGTTTTTTCGGTTTTTTCTTTCACATGTATAATATTGGATGGATATCATCTGCTTTTGTGTAATCATGTATGAAGAGTTGATGGTGAATAATAAAAATTATTAAAAAAAAAAAAAAAAAAAAAAGAGAACATGAACGATGTTGAGATTTATGAGGGAGATGCTGTTTACTATTGCTCATATGAAAGATGTAGAAGAGACAAACGTAATTAAGCACCAGAAATCACTTTACTCATTGAATGAGGCCTAGACTTCCAAGGTCTTTGATGAGTAGTTTTGATTTGGGGTCGGAGTAGTCTTCCAGGTGGAAGTTCAGGTCTCTGAGTAGGACAACATTTCTACTGTTAATGTGAGTGGTGCAATACAATCTGTGATGGTGTTGGTGAAGTTGGTGAGTTGTCCCGGTGGTCTGTAGATGAGAGCGCCTCTTAATTTGAAGTTGGCTGTGACGTGGAGCTTTAATGGCAGGTGTTCCATGTTGCAAGATGACGTGTCAGGACTTGGTACAGCTGATGGCATTCTTGTGGATGATGGTGATTCCACATTCTGGCTGTGAAGTATGTCTTGCCTAGTGATCTTGTAGCCAGGGGAAAGGCTGTGGCAATGTTAAGTGCTGATGCGGGGTTCAGCCATGTTTCCATAAAGAAAAATAGGTCTGGAGCATGGTCGTGCAACAGGTCCCAGATCCCTGAGACGTATTTGGTGAGTGAGGCAGTGTTGAGGAGCATGCATGTGAGTGTGAACTTTTGCATGGGTGGTTGCAGGACTGTGTGAGTTTGAGACAACCAGGTGTTGGGTGATGTTGGTGTGGGTGCAGTCAGGGTTGGGTGTGGGTAAGTGCATGAAAACTTGCAAGAAGAGCAGGAAAATGCTCCCTTGGTTTGTGTGGTGAAGTGAGGTAGCAGCTTGGGGGAGCAGCAGTTGGCGTTGAGGGTGCGCAGGGTCAGTGGAATAGCAACGGGAGGAGGGAGGACCAGGGTTCCTGGCGCAGTCCATGAGCAAATGGGCACAGACAAATTTGCCAGCATCCCGCCCGCTGCGCAAATCCATTAAGCGTGCGCACAGCGGTCGCTGTTAAGTAGGTCTTGGAAGGGCAGAGGAGTGATGTCAGTCTCCGTGCAGAGGGATGATGGGAAACATAATGTTCTCACTTCCTCTGAAGTTGGATGATGGGAAATCCTGTGATGTCACTCCCTGTACAGATGGTGATGGAAGTGAGTCCTTTTGCTTGGCTTCTTCTTTGAAAGAGAGTTTTGGTGGGAAACCAGTTATGCCACTTCCTGTGCAGATGGATGATGGATGAAAAGTGAGATGGCAAAAAGCCAATGCACTGGCTCCATCTTTTGAAAGAAGTTCCCTTGAGACAGTCATTAGCATTTGGAAAGCCAAAGCTATGTTGACAGCTCTTTATGGAGCAGAATTATGGGTTTTTGAGCTTTGCTGCAGGCTGAAAGTAACGGAGAACAATGTTTTATGGCAGTTATTACATTTAAGTGACTCTAAAGGCAGAGCTGGGCCTCCCTCAGTTAGAGCATTTTGTCTCCATCAAGCCCATTTGATATTGGGTCAAACTGTGGACCAATAAGAGTGAAATAATTAAAGAGGAGGATATTATAGTAAATAGAGGTTTTACTAACTTGCCATGCCACCTTAAAAAACATAGGGGCATATCATCAAGGGGCCGCGATAAAATTATCGCCGCTTTAGCGTCCGCTTTCGGGCGAAAAGCGGCAATAATTTTATCGCTTTATCAACAAGGACACGCTAGCGCGTGTTTCCTTTCCTTAGCGCCCGGCTTCTTTCCGCCTCGCATCGCTAATGAAATGCAAGGTAGGCGTGCCACGTAAAACATCATTGTAATATATCGCTAATGGGCCTTCGCGATATTTACAAGGCTGTCCCGGACACGCGTAGCGATTTAAAAAGGCGCGCTAAGCGCGGTTATCGCCGGTGTCTAACGTCTGCAAAATTTCAGACTTGCCTATCTGTATGATGGGAGGTGGATTATAAGGCTAAGTCCACATCTCCCTAGCAACAAGGATTTCCCTATCCCTGCAGTTTTATCGCTGGATTTCCAGCGATATTACTGCATTTTGCCGCTTTTGCCGGATTTTTTATCGCCTCGGTGATACGCGTTGTTAATAACGCGCTAACCGGGCGATAAATTCCAGCGATAGACGGCGATAAATAAATAAGCGCTAAGCGCGCTTTGCGATATTTATCGCCGTCTATTGATAATATGCCCCTCAGGTTGTTCATAGTTTTGGTCTACCCTAGCTCTATGTCTCACAATAATGTAAAGATTGTGAAGAGACTGTACTTGGATTACACTACAGTACCATGGGCTCTAAAGGGTTTGTCTGACATGTATTTCGATCTTAAGCTGTCATTTTTAGCAACCATATATAAGCACTTTGGTCCCAGTGGAGTTTTGAACTCTGTACCTAAAGTTTTGACTAGAGACTGTGGCAGTGTTGGCCTATACCAGTCAATAGACTAAGTAATAGCCCAACCAGTATGGCCCAATGTACATGCAAGGTGGGAGGTCAAGAGCACATTCTTCATTTTATGCTCTTATGCCTTCTAACATGTTGGAGTTAAGAAGGCAGATCCTTCATCCATTGTTTTTAACCTACAACATCAGGCGATGCAGAGAGACCTTATCTCTCTGCCTTCAAACTGACATAAACCTCCTTCCTTACAGGGTGACCTTTACATTGCTCAGGGATGGAAATTGACTAGATAGACCTGCCCACTTTGGCTTTTAAGTATCTCGAGACTCTGGAAGCTCTGTTGATAACTTACACTTTGCCACCTTGCCTGCACTGATCATTAATTTTATGTTTTAGAGCTTTATTGTCTTGTTTCTCTGTTTATGACCTTAGGGCAGAAAGAATACTTTATTGATTGACCACAGAGAAAATGCACAGTGCTACCAGCTGGAATAGTTTATTGCTAAATTGTATGAATGACTAGAACCCAGGACTAGAGATGGGCAATTGAAAACTGATTTATATGTGAAAAGAACATGAAAAGACCAGACCAGCTGATCACGGGCACATAGTTTCCACCTGAAAGCTCTTCTTCAAAACAATTAATACATTTAACTGGAATAACATACAATAAGACAACATTAAAGCGCCAGAAGAAGAAATCTGAAAAACATTATTGGATCTCGATTCTAGGGAGCAGCCTTACAATAAGCAAAATAAATAATGTCAAGAACAACAAGAGATCATCCACTCCAAAACTGAGAGGATGACAATTAAGTGCATTAGTACTTACACGCTCCAAGAGAAAAATTCAAAAAGAGCATTGAAACCATTGGAAAAAATTACGGAGTGAGGCAGATTTCAATGTATCACTTTCTATAGACCATTGTTTGACACACAAGCAAAACAAACAGTTAAGAAACTATTTGGTCAGAGAAGACATTCATAACGGAGAACAGCAGGATCAACAATAATCATGGGAACTTACACATGTCTGAATTGCATAAATTGTAATGGAATAATACAGGACCCAAACAGGAGTGGCCGGTGCAGGTATGAGCGGTAAGGAGGGTAATTTGTCCTCGGCGTTGTCTGTCGAGCCCAACTCTACCCTGCCCCACCGCTCTTGACCCAAAGCTCCATCACTGTACATCCAGAAAACTTACAAAATCAGCACATATACAACATGCGATGCTGATGAAATAATTTCACTAAGAAAATGCCCGTGTTCCAATTTGGAATTAAAGATGCAGATTACAAAGCTTAAATCTACTACACATAGTGACAACATTAAGGGCCTGATTACAGCTTTGGCTATGTAAAAGTGGGCTATCATGCCTCCGCCCCGCTCCTGCACCGCCAAAGCTCACATCTGGCAGCTGGCCAGATTACAAGTGTTTTTGTAGTCTGGCAGGCGGTCTTTTGGCATTTCCACAATGGTGCCTTCCAAAAAGTTACCACAATGGGAACGCCAAAGGCCCATAAGTCTCCTTAGTGTTATGTGATTTCCGTTTCTAACAGAAAAGAAGAGCGACACAGCATTTTCAATAAAGGAATGTGGCTGCACTTAGACGCATGCTGTTATTGAGGGCAGAGAAACACTAGATGAAAGTGAGATATGTTGTAAAATAAAAACAATGAATGGACCCTACGAATGGAATATGTGATTTATTAACTCAGGGAAGGGGGTCTGAGTAAACAGTGGAAATTGAAATGAGGTTTTCAGTTTTTAGATTTATGTGCATAATGACATTGATACCCCAGAATACACTCTGTTAAACATGTTTTCTTACTTTTATCAGCTTGTTTAAATACAGAGGGCAATATTTATTTCAGTTTTGTTCTAAGATGAGACAATCTTGACTAGCATAGATTACTGTATATAGAGTGTGAATGACTGACTGTTTAGAGATTAATAAATAACAATTTGGAATACAATTTTAAATCTAAAAGATTCCCTACGAAAAGGGAGTATCTCCTTTCTTGCGTACCCACATCCAGGGATAGGTTAATTGGACATGTGATTTATTCGAGAAGGCTGTGGGGTAAAAGGCCATCTAATGGTAGCTCCAGAGAAACCTAGGAATTGAGTGTGTGGATCAGAAACACAGTGTATGTGAACCCAGGGGTCTCGGATTGGCAGTAATATTAGCAAAGCCAAGACAGATGCACATATATCCATGTGTTCTGCTTTACTTATTGCACCAGTATGGTTCTGCAGGACTTTATCAAAAAATATAAAAAAAATGTCATGATATTCTGTTCGTTTGTCAAATGATTTGCATATTTTAGCCATTCTTTTAAAGCCCAGACGAGCTTGTAAAACCTTCAGCAAGCTAACAAAGTCTATGAAAAAACCCTAACACAGGATGGTTCGACCCAATGTAACTCACCCTTGTACATGCTGCAAGGCGTGTTTGGTCAGTTCAGGTCTATCAATGGTTATTTGATGCAATGGAGAAGTGATGGAACTGCCAATGCTGTTATGTTGAATTTGGAACAACGTAATTTTGGCCCACCCTTTCATTTCTTGACTGTGCCATATATACATGCATGTAGTACTATATATTTGTGTGCTTCAGTAACATAAAGTGGTGCACTTGACTGAAATACTGAAGGTGCATTCACTATAGGATAGAGACATCTGAATGAGTACGCATATTAATGTTTTTCTTATAGTAATACCAATTTGCAGTTTCCATATATATTTGCATTTGTATATTTTGAGTAATTTGTTAATACTGCATATACTCACGTATTCATTTGAATAGTATCATGTTTTTATTTTATAACTGTATATGTATCCATAACCATGCAGTTAAATGTGTGTTGAAGGGTTTTGCCACCTTAACTTGACTAAAGGCCTTAAGCATTTGGACTCTAATGTTGAAAGCTTGTTTGTTTGTTTTCAATGTTTTCTATCTTTACAGGTGCGTTCATATGATCTCATAGTTAGTAAAAGGCACATTTCGTATGTGAGATAGTGAGGCTCAGGAGCAGAACTTTTGGCAAGGACGAAAGGTGCTAATGAACAAAGGGGTATATTTACAAGCCACTAGCGCCACTGGAGAGTCACTTATTTGTACGCTCCGGTGGCGCTTTATGCTAGCCCATATTTACAAGGCCGCACTGAGCTACTTTGCATGGCTTAACACCGCCTTGTAAATATGGCCCTCTGCAAAGCAGTTTTCTGCAGCATAGGGGCATGCAATGGGTGTTACTGTGGGTGTTCCCAGCAATGCCCATGGCTTTTTGACACTGCTCCAGATTTAGAAGGATCTGTGAATCTGAGGCAGAGCCTTTTAAAAGAAGGCGTTAATGTGGTGCAACGAGGAGAAATACTTTTATTTCTCCTCTTTTTTTGCTCTTTCTGTGTGTGCTACATTCTGAAGCACACATAGAATGAGCAAAATGCCATTAATGATTGTTTTTGTGCAGGAAGGTATCCCTTCATGCACAAACACAATCATCTCGGCAACACAGGCACACTTGCATCAAGGTGCAAGGGTGCCTACATTGGTGTTAAGCAGCTTTTTCAGAGCCGGCTCAGAGGTGAGCACAGGGATGCACCGTATTCTTGCTAACATAATGCATCCCAGCTTATTGAAAATGACGCTGCTTGATGCAGCAAAATTGCTTGTGGCACCGCACAGTGAAATTTTCAGGTAAATATGCCCCAAAAGGAGGACCCAGATTCATGTAAATATCTGGAGACAGGAGGAATCCAAGGGCGTCCTGGGGTTCAGACCAAGAGATGGGAGTATCGAATGATGCAGCCATGTTCTGCTGTGAGAAGGTGGCAAAGTACTGGGACACGTGATGGGGGATTCTCAAATGTCCTGTGAAGTTTTAATTTGTGATCACACTTTAGATTTAGCGGGGTACAGACCTCTTTCCTACATTTCCGTTGTGTGTCTTTATGCTATGCAATACTCCTGATCTTGGAGAACTTCTACAGAAGTCTCTACAAGGCTGGCACCTTTCTGCTTTACTGGATCTAATTAGGGTTTTCGCCAACTAATGCTACTTAGTTTAGTCTTAGTTAGGTGATTTAGATGTACTCATGTTTAGGTACAAGAACCAGAAATCATTTACTGATCACCTGATTTTGTTCCTTATTTTCTGCAGTGCTATTACTGAATTCCTTGTATGCCTCATGTTATTAAGACTAACCTTTGTCAGACGATTTGGACTGCCAGTAGTGATTCTGTATTTTTACAATATATGCATGAGAATTGCATACATCAGTCTGGCTTTGAATTTGCAGTATTTAATCCCAGCTATCGACTTTCAGGTCCTCACTGTGTAGCCAAATGAGCTATACTATAAAGTGAACTTTTGGATGGTGCTAACTCCTCTTCATTTCCTAGCCAAAAAGGTCTATCGAAGGGAAATTTTTATATTCTGCTCAGTGCTCTGGCAGATGGTAGCAGAGGATGGTTAGATCCTGGAATAGGGGAGTTAGAATACATTTTTAGAGTAGTTCAGATCTAATCCCAGCCCTAGAGCCCATGCTTTGGTTTGGAGGATTGGCAGAGTACCAGTAGTTTGAGAAAGAGTTGTAACAGAAGAGGGGTGAGTATTAATAGGGTTACGCGTTCTAATGGCTTGTGCTTATCTTGCAGTGTTCATGAAGATTGTGTGATGTTTGGCGGAGATGTTTTGAAAGTCGTGTAAATGTGGCACTTATGGTGGAGAAGTTGAAGTTGTTATCAGGTACCTTAGGGAATTGCCGCTGCGGCGCCTGCCCCTGTATCCTCTGCCTGCTAGGGGTGGAGGCGGGGCATGGTGTGTCCACCATCCCACACCCCTGCTGCGCTGCAAGCAGGTCTTGGTCTCTGCTGCCTGCTTGGGGGCGGGTGCACCAGGGCAGTCCAGTGCTTCACGCTGCGGGGTTCTGGCGCACTCCCCTCCAAGTGCTTCCTGGGAGGCTGTTGTGGTCCCTCCTGCTTCCCCTGCAGAGCCCTATCCCCACCCTGTATACTGCCTCAGTGTGCCCTGGATAGGCTGCTGCTACCCCCTGCTGGGCTAAAGATCCTCTTAGGTAAGTGGATGCTGATACACACGGCTGGAGCCCGCTGACTGGGGCTGTCGCCATTGACTGCTTTGTCTCTCGGCCTCTGCCTCCCCTCCTGATCTTATCTCTTTTCCGCCTTTCGCATTTTGTGCTCGTCTGTCACGCTATTCATCTTCTGCATCGCCTCTTTTTTATCACTTTCTTCCCCTTCTGCTTTCTGCTTTTTCTCCTCTCTTCCTGCCTGTCGCATTGTGCCATTCCTCGCCGTGCCCCCGCAGCTGCTAGCCCCCGCAGCCCCCGCAGCCCCGCTCTCCTCCTGAACAGCTCTCCTCTTTCCTGCCTCCCTGCCCCCTGAGCTCCAGCCCTCCCCCTCACGCCACTCCATGGTCACTGCGGCGCGACCGTGCAGCAGGTGCACACAGCAGGCGCGCCGCAGGTGCACCGAAGGCACCTGGAGCACTCCCAGCACCACAGGCCCAGTCCTAGGGCCATTCCCCCTACAATGCCAGCACCCTCCACACCCCCTGCCACCAGGCATCACCGAATGACACCCAGAGTCTCTTCTCCTGCAGACACTGCCGCTGCACCTTCACCTGCCACTGCACAACAGCCCCACCCACTGAATGACCAACACATACCGGATCCGACTCTCTCAGCTGTATCCTGCTCAATACATGCTCCCTCCACAAACACACCGTGGAGATCTGGGACCTACTTGACTCCGGCCACCCCGACATCGTCTTCCTCACGGAAACCTGGATGAACTTCACCTCTGCCCCGGACATCGCCATGGCCATCCCGTACGGCTACAAGAACATTCACAAGGACCGCATCAACAAACCGGGTGGAGGCATCGCCATCGTACACAAAAGCACACTCTGCCTCCCTACCCACTCAAATGACCAGGCAACCGACATGGAGCACCTTCACTTCTAGGTCCAGACCAACCCGAACACCACCCTCCGTGGCACCCTCGTTCACAGATCTCCCAGACCCTGTCCACCCTTCAGGAACTCTATCCTCGACTTCATCGCACCCCACACTCTCGCCTCCTCTGACTACATTCTCCTCGGCAACCTCAACTTTCATCTGGACAACCCCAACGACAAGTACACATCGTCACTGCTGGAAAACCTCGCCGCTGTAGGACTCAGACAACGGGTTACCTCTCCAACACACTCAGCAGGACGCACGCTCGACCCCATATTCTCCAGCAGCGATAACATCTCCTTCAGCCACACCTCCGAGCTGCCTTGGACCAACCACCGCTGCGTCTACTTCACCTAAACCACTGTACACCACCATGCCCACCGCTACCCTTGCAGAAGCTGGAACAAGGTCACTGAAGAACAGCTCACCACCTCCCTCAGCAACACCCCGCCTCCGACTTCTGTGGGCACTAATACCTCAGCTCACAACCTCCACCAATGGATCTCCAACTGCGCCGACGCACTGGCTCCTATCAAGAAAGTGTCAGGCAAACCACATTCCAAAAAAGCCAGTTGGTTCTCCCCTGCCCTGCATTAGTCCAGACGCTCCTGTAGACAGCTCGAAAAGAGATGGAGGAGCAGCAAGACTGTGGAAGACCGCTCAGCCTTCAAAACCGCTGTCACCGCACATCATCATCTCATCAGAACAACAAAGAAAGAGGCCCTAAATGAAAGGATCAACGCCAACGCGCACAACAACAAGGAACTTTTCACTGTGGTCAAAGATTTCGCCAAACCCAGCACAGGGACAGCAGACATCCCACCCTCCCAAAACCCCTGCAACAACCTCAGCGCCTTCTTCCACCGCAAGATTAAGGAGATCTATGACAGCTTCAACAACCTCGATACCCAAGACCCTCTCACCCCACTCGCAATCATCGCACCCAACGATACCAGACCCCAGCAGACCCTGATCAGTTGGACTCCCCTGACCACAGACGATACCCTAAGGATCATGTAGAGTATCCACTCAGGCACACCCTCAGACCCCTGCCTGCACCACGTCTTCAAGAGAGCCGGCAACTCCATCGCCCCCAAACTGTGCCACACCATCAACTGCTCCATCAACTCCACCACATTCCCGGAAGACTGGAAACACGCATAGATCAACCCCTTGTTGAAGAAACCCTCTGCCAACCCGAAGGACCTCAAGAACCTCAGACCCATCTCTCTACTCCCCTTTCCAGCCAAGGTCATCAAGAAGGCAATCAATGCCCAACTTTCCGAGTTCATCGAGGGGAACCACATCCTGGACCGCTCGCAATCTGGCTTCCGAAGCAATCACAGTATGGAGACCGCCCTAATCGCCACCACAGATGAAGTCCCCACCCTCCTCGACTGAGGCAAAACTGCAGGCCTCATCCTCCTGGACCTCCCAGCAGCCTTTGACACCGTCTCCCACCACACCCTATGCACAAGACTCCACTACGCTGGCATCCACAAAAATTCCCTGGAATGGATCTGTTCCTTCCTCACCGGCCAAACACAGAGAGTCAGGCTAACACCATTTCTCTCGGAACCCACAGAAATCAGCTGCGGAGTGCCTCAGGGCTCCTCCCTGAGCCCCACTCTCTTCAACATCTACTTGGCCTCGCTCGCAGCCATCAGCATGAAGCATGGACTCAACAGTGTCTCCTATGCCAACGACACCCAGCTGATCTTCCCCCTCACCAGTGAACCCACAGCCGCCAAGAGAAACTTCCACGACGGGATGAAGGCTGTCGCTACCTGGATGAAGGACAGCTGCCTCAAGCTAAACTCATAGAAGACCGAAGTCATCATCTTGGGCTCCACCCCCTCTGCTTGGGACGACTCCTGGTGGCCTGCAAATCTTGGACCTCCGCCCACACCCACAGACCACGCAAGAAATCTCTGCATCATCTTGGACTCCTCGCTCACCATGAACCCCCTCCCCAGCACCTTGAGACCCTTACGGGTGAGTAGTCACGCTTTACAAGCCGCTTGATTGATAGATTGATTGATTGATTATCAGGTCCTGTGTGGCCTGAGAGCCTGAGATCATATTAAAAATGGTGGAAGACACTGTATTGTAATTGTCTGATAAAGTAGTGTGGTGCCTGTCGTATGACGGTGTCGACAGCACAATTGGGATAGGGGCATTTATGTTTGTGTGTAAAAGTGAGGTTTGATTGGTGTGGTGGACTCTTTGCACAGGGGGAAGCTGTACTAATCGGGGCAAGTCCCCGCAGGTCAAGGTCTCATTCAAGTGTGTTTGAGTAGGTTGGAAAGTTTTATTCTGAAACATTTCTTGTATTATTGAATACTGTTGATTTCTTTAGTGGAGTAGACAAAGTTCTTGCTTTGTATTTGTTTGCATGTGTATTGCTGAGGAGAATGCATTTGTGAAAATTGTAAAGGAGGGTAAGCTGCTGCAAGGAGTGAGATTGACGTTACTGTGTGCCACGATGAGAATGGTCGGTTGGTTTAAAGCCACGTTGTTATTGGTTGTCTACATTATTGAGTGTCACGCTGGTATTAGTTGTCTTGTGGGTAAACCATTATTTCCTGCTCAGAAACAAAATTCTATTTGTGATTTTTAACATTTTGTTGGGAAATGAAATGTTTTAAAGCTATACAACATTTGTTGAGGGGAGATGTAACAGTCCCTTTTAGAGAGGGAGAAGAGGCACCACCCGAAGATACTCCAAACCACTGTATGGCAAAAAATGCAGGACTTCACACATGTACTTGACTAAAACAATGGCTCAAGATCACAGAAGGTAAACTGGCATTTCCACGCTATGGTACATTTAATGTGAGAATCATTTAAAATTTGAAGAGGATAATACAACTACACAGTTTGTACCGCTCAATGCTTGGGAGGGTGCGGCTCATACCAGAGAGAAGGAAAGGTGCCAAGGAAGAGCTAGAAAGGCAGTGCGTACCTTCACTGATGCAAGGTGTGATGCAGAATATAGGAAGTGGAGAACTGACAAGATAGAGGGAGCCAAATTATACAGCGCATTAACAAGTGAAGAATTTGAGAAAGGAAAGGAGAGGAAAAGGAAAGGGAAAAGGGACAAGTCAAAGGAATAAGATGAGAGAAGAGAAAACAGAGATAGTGATTCTAGCAATAGTCTTCTAAATGTGTTGTTGTCAGAGTGACTGCCTCCATATATTGAGACCCAATTAAAAGGAGGGGGAAGCATTAATGCGAGTGGAATTCCTGGAGTAACTACCACAGCGCTATATGTGAACTCCCTGTGAATATGAATCAAAATCCAATAAGAGGGAATTCAGGGATTTGTGCCTTGGTACCTCCACAGCTCTTAATGCTCTAGATGCTTTCACTGTCGTGGGTACCACTGGGCCTGTGGTTCCTATATACAACCCTAGTTCTGAAGGAAATGTAAATCACAATGTGGATGTCCCTGTCGAGCTGAAGGCCTCAGAGAATGCTGTTATAAGTTCGAACGCAGGAGGATCTGTTCCTTTAATTCCAATGAATGTGAGTTACCCTTATGGTGTGAGTGCAGACTCCACGAGGAACTAAACAGGATTTGGGCCTTTAAGGTCATTCCCAGGATTGCCAGATATAAATACGCTCAACTGGGAGCCGCCCCTAAATGCACATAGTAGCACACCCAAAGAGAGAGCAGTACCTAAAGCCCCTGGCGTGCAGCCTAGCTTCAGCACTTAGGAATTAGATTAATGGTTGAAGGTTGTTAATGCCACTTCGAATGAGAGTGGAAGCTTCGAATTGAGCCAAGGAATGATTCAGTCACCAGCAAGGGTAAATTTAGTGGATGTAGCTAAATTGAAACTAGAATTAGATGAAATGATAAATGGAAGCCTTAAATTGACCCAATTAGATACTTACCAAGAATTTAAACTTTTGTTTATGAGTAAGGATGGAACAAGGCAGGGGAGGCAATTCTATGATAAATTTTCTGAAGCAGCTCAGAAGTATGAGGTAGATCTAGATTGGACTAAAGCCTTACAGAAAAGCCACCAACTCTGTTTTAGTGATAAGGACCTAGAGTGTACGAGAATACCAGGAATTAAATAGCAAATTTGGGAATTAATTCAAAACATTCGGATTTGGAGTGTGCTAGATAATTGGGAAGGTAAATTGACAAAAAGGAAAGGTCCAAAGAGATCAATGAGAGAACCGCTTCCTCCAGTAGAAGGGGGAGCGGATGCTACAAGTTTCCCCTCATGGGAAGTGCTCAACGCAGGTTATGGCCATGTGCTTTGGAGTAGGAGTGATCTTGCGCCATTCATAAATGACTTACCAAGATTAAGAGAGAAGCCTGTAGAATGGCACAAACAAGTTGAATGGTTTGTGAAAAGCTCGACTGTTTTGAGGACTGATCTGTATACCTTATTCGATAATGTAGTTCCAAATGATCCGTGGACAGAATGTAAAAAGCAACAGAATGGCTTGAGACAGAGCTCGTAAGAAATCCATTGACTAATGGTTCATGACCCACAGTTATGAGAAAGTATAATCAGGTGATGATGTGGTTGAAATCAAAGGCATCACGTCAAGATATAGACCAGGTCAAGATTGATAGGACAACCCAATAACCCAAAGAGTCGATTCATGCATATTATGAGCGATTACTACAGGCATTTAAGCAGTACAGAGGGACAGAGACGCTAGAGTCTAAGGATATTGTATGTTTTGTGGCTAGGTTTGTGACAGGACTGATGCCTGAACTTAGCATGATGATTCAGCAGCATTTGATTTGTTGGCAGAACCAGTTGGTTGATGAAAATTTGAGACACACAAAGTACTGCAATGATGAAATTGAAATGAAGCAGAAGAAATTGAAGGCGAAATTATTGGTGGCACCAATGAAGGCTGCTTAGAGAGGAGGTCAGAGTCAGCCTTTCATGGCCAATGTTCCTCCTATGCATGGAGTGCATCAACAGGGTGCTCCTGTGATGCAAGGTGAAGGTGGATTCCAGCCGCAAGGTAGAGATCATGGTGTCCAATTTGACCCAAGTACTGGGATTGATGTAGCTACTTTGAATAAGTCCAACCTCAGTCATTATTGTAATAAGCTAGGGCATTGGAAGTGTAAATGTTGTCTTAATCCTTCTAAACAGGGTCAAAATTCAGGGTCTGCACTGTCTCAGGATGATAAACCTGTGCATTCACGATATGTGCAGAGACCAAGGTGTCAAAATTTCAACAAGCCCCAAGCTCCAGTGATGCAAGTTCCATAACTCCCAATGCCACAACAAGCTGACAATGGCCTTTGATTCAATTTGAACCAAGTTCTGAATATGAATCAGAATACTTTCCAGAACAACAATACTTTTCACCAATTTCCCATGTTTGATACGGTTGACAATTATGGCTCCGATCAGTCCGCCTATTGGTGCCTGAGAGGGGAGGAAGATTGCGGGCTTGGTACAGTCTTAGAGGTAGACATGAATGGTCCATTTATAGAAGGTGAAGTAAATGGCCACCCGTATCATTTCTGGTTGATACTGGTGATACCTGCTCTACTGTTAGAACAGTGGAAGTTCCAAACCTACCCCTCTCTGGAAAGATGTAGGAGTTGCAAACAAACCCCATAACCGAGGAGGTACCTGTAAAAATAGGGAATTTTGAGGAGAATCATCAATTTGTGGTATGTGATTCGAGTCATGTGAGTTTTTTGTGAGGAGATCTATTGTGCAAGCTGAACTACACCATTAATTGCACCCGAAAGGGTGTGGAGTTCCAAACTTATGATGGAGATGTTGCTTATAAATTGGCTAATCAAACCCCAACAGTTGAGCTGTTCCCTATGATGACAAGTGAAGAGTTACCCCTGGATCTCAGAGAGACAGTGAGGTCAGAAGTTTGGGTTTTTTCAGGGAAGGACATTGGACTCATCAAAGGAGTTGAGCCTGTCTGTATACAGATAAAGCCTAATGTTGAGTACCCAAGAACCCTGCAATATAATCTAACTCATAAAACGATTGCTGGAATTACTCCAGTAATGGAGCCAATGATCCAACAAGGCATTTTGAAGGGGATTATGGGGAGTCCCTGTAATTACAGAAGCCCAGCTGTAAATGCAGCATAGTTCAGGATCTCCGAAAGATAAACAATATTGTAGTTCTTTGTTCTCACATGGTACCGAATCCTGCTGTGATTTTGCTTCAGATTCCATTTGAGGATGAATGGTTTACTGCCATTGATCTTTGTCAGAACTTCTTCTCCATACTGTTGCATAAGGACAGCCATTTCTCTTTGCATTTCAGGTCAGCAGTTATGTTTTGGCTTGGTGCCGAGTTCCCACTAGGGTATACAGAGAGTCTGTCCATTTTAGACCAAATTTTTAAAAAGATCTTGGAGTTCTTGGCTCATGCCCTGTATCTCTGTCCTGGTGCAGTACATTGACAATCTGATGGTTGGGTCAAATACTCAAGAGGCCTGCAACACTGACACTATTGCTCTGCTGAACCACTTGGCTGAGAATGGCCATATGGTGTCCCCCAACAAGTTGCAATACTGTTTGAATGAAGTCCTGTATCTTGGACATCATATTGAGAAGGGAGTCAGGAAGGTGTTGCAGGAAAGAATCTCAGTGATTCTGCAAATAAAACCGTAAACAACACAAAAAGAAGTCAAGATGTTTTTGGGAATCTGTGGCTGCTGATGGTGTCAGCATTGAAAGGTGTGAAGGCATTGTTATGGGGCACCCTCTAACTGTGTATGTGCCCCATTCTGTGGAAATATTGTTGACATGTACTCGCACTCAACACTTGACAAGCAGCCGCCTGACAAAGTATGAGTAGATCATACTTGTGGCTGAGAATGTCACATTAAAGAGATGCGCTGTTTTAAACCCTGCCACCTTGTTGACCCTTCCTGAGAGTGACCGTGAGGATGGTGAGGTGTAGCATGACTGTCTTGATGTTACTGAACTGTGCGCCAAGCCAAGACCAGATATACAAGATGAGCCATTGCCTGAATTTTGCATTGTTCATGGATGGCTCTTGTTTGCGAGACCGTGGAGGAAATTTAACAGCTGCCTATGCAGTCTGTACAGTTTCAGGAGTAATTGAAGCTTTGTGGTTCGAAGGAGTATGTTCTGCACGAGTGGCCAAATTGATTGCTCTTACAAGGGCATGCTGTGTCTCAGACCAGCAGAGAGTGACCATTTTCACTGAGAGTCAGTATTGCTCTGGTATTGTTCATGATTATGGACAGTTATGGTCTCAGAGGGGGTTTATGACCTCTTCAGGGTCTCCCATCTGAAACAGAGAATAGGTGCAAAAGCTTCTTGAGGCATTGCAAATGCCTGCTCAAGTTGAGGTCATAAAATATGCTGCTCATTGTAAGGGGAATAATTATGTGACTGTCTGCAACAGATATGCTGACAAGATCGCAAAGTATTGTGCTCATAATGCTTTCAACATTAGCACTGTATCACAGATGTATTGTGTGTCAACAGAGCAACATAGCGAAAAGAACTGCAGTAACATTGAGCCATTTAGGAAAAGCAGGTGGTCCCTTTAACAGGATGTAGTTGGATTTCATTGAGATGCCCATGTGCAATGGTTTGGGATATGTCCCGGTTGTGGTGTGCATCTTTTCACGCTGGGTTGAAGCCTACCAGAGCAAAAGGAATGATAGTCTCACAGGGTCAAAGTTGCTTTTGAGGAAGTTAACACCTAAGTTTGGCTTTTCGACTTCTCTGGAATCAGACCGGAAAAGGCATTTCCATAATGAAATCTTCAGAATGTTGTGTGCAGCATTAGAAGTTGTAATGGGGTAAAGGTGACGGCTAGATACAGGTTAAATATTCATATACAGCACATCAGGCCATACATTTCTGAATCATATTTGTCAAAAAACATGATATAATGCATTTAAATAGGCATAAACACATAGTAGAGAACAACTGTATATTTTTTATAACAAGATATTTTTTATTTAAGAAATTTCATTGATGGAAATATTCTTATTTTTTAAGATATATATTTTTTTGTATACATATGTTTATGTTATCGGTCTCAATTCTGTATAAATCATATACATGATTATATGCCTATATGAAAGCAAATATGGAAGCAGATATATACAAACATATGAGGGACAAAAATATTACAAGACAACACTGTACATAAAATTAAAATTCACTCAAAAGTGATGTGCTATAAAGCAGTTCAAAGGCTGGCAGTAGATAAGAACTACGCGCGTTTCAGCGTGTGTGCCTTCTTCAGGAAAACCTGGCTCAATGTTTTCTTCTAGTGATGTAATCAGAAGTAACCTTTAAGTGTAGGAATAAAGGTTTTTGCTCCTTTTTCCAGGTCCACGAGCTGGCACTCGGTTGGAACTCGGTTGTCCGAGTTACTAATATTTGAGAGCTCAGACGCGGCAGTCTCTGTATATATTTGGATGCTGCTGCTACAGACGATTTCAATATTTATTTAGTTCCTTATAGGCGTCGAGGTATGTATATATAGGCTTGTATCCAACTTGAGAGGTTAAAAGTATATGAAGTTAAAAGTTTATTTATAGTTGGAGTATAGCTTGGTTGTCAAGATGTTGGTTCAAGGAGATGCTAGTTCATCGTTCCGCAAACCAATAGGGGACTTCAACAAAATGGTGCCCTCTTTCTCACGCGGATTAGCCGCCAATAGCAACGATGTCCAAAAAAGCATTACAAGTTGATCAGAGACTTCATTGTAGCTGTAGACCTGAGGCTTAAGTTCTAGTGGAACAGATAAATGATACATTGAAATCCAGGCTTGCAAAAGTGTGTGCTTCTACATCTCTGAAGTGGCCTATGGCTTAGCCTCGTTTATTAATGAGTCTTCACAGCATACCTAATCAGAGGGCTGGATTGTCCCCCCATGATATCATCATGGGAAGAGCTATGAGACTGCCAGCTGTACCTGCAAACATACTTGTGAAATTTCCAAAGACATAATACTTGATTGCTGCAAAGGACTGGCTGACATGGTGTGTTCTGTGTCTCATCAGGTTGAAGCCATCGCATCCCCGCCTCATCTGGAGCAGTGCCATGACCTTAGTCCTCGAGACTGGGTCTTGGTGAAAAAACATGTACAAAAGAGTTGTCTGGAGCCATGGTGACATGGTCTTTCCAGGTGATTCTGGTCACATCAACTGCTGTGAAGTGTGGAAGTTCCCCTAACTGGGTGCATGCTTCCCACACTCACCGAATTCCGTGTCTCCTTGATGATGTTACAGCACCTCTCCAAGAAGTGCCTGTGGTGGTCGAGAGATCACGGGAGCAAGTTAGTCAAGCTGTGGGGGACCAGCAAGTGCCTGCAGCAGCACTTGCTTGGCATGAGGGAGGTCTTGAGGAGTCAATAGCTGCAGCAGAAGTGGGAGAGTCTTGTCCTGTAGTGACGACTGAGTTAGACTCAGACCCTTACAAAGGGCCTAGTGCTGTAGAACCATGAGTGGTAGCAGGAGAACGTTGGTCAAGAAGGCAGGAGAGAGGGAGACTGAACCCCCGAGGAGAAGGTGAGTTCCAGACTACTCCAGACGACACTGAAGATTCTGATTATATCAAAATGAGCTAGAGTACCCTGTTGGAAGTACTCATCCCATGAATGAACTTAATTTCCCACAAGTGGCACAGAGAGAGTGAGGGAGTTTTGGGAATACTGGGATTACAGTGTTGATCCAGTTGAACCTACTTTAAATGAATAGTTTGTTTGAATTACGATTTGGATTTATATTACCCTCAAAAAGACTGAGACATTGTTTTCTGGATGTGACTAGCAGTGACAGAATTATGCATTTATTAGAGATATGTATATAGATTGGTAGGGAAAGAAGGACGAGTACTGAGGCCTGAGGCAGCTGAATTCAGGAGAGACTAAGGGCCTGATTACGAGTCTGGCGGTCCTCGGACTGCCAGGCTCGTTGTGGTATGGCGGTCGCAGTGCAGCCACTGCCGCACCGGCAGTCCGACTATCCCATTCTGACTTGGGCGGTCGGACCGCCATGAGACTGCCAACATCACCAGGGAACCGTGTTCCCTGGAGTTGGTGCGGCGGTCCTGAAGCTGCAATATGCTTGGCAGGACAGCGGTGATTCTGCCAAGCATATTACGAGTTTGTTCTCTGCCGCAGTTTTCATGGCAGAAAACCATGGCAGAGAGGAAACAAAGGGGCCCCTATAGTGCCCCCTGGTGCCTCACACCATGTGAATGCTCATGTTGTTTCCCCCGTGTGCATGCACACCAGTTCCTGCAGGGCACGGATGACACAGTGCATGCAGTGCAGGTACCTTGTGTGGCGATCACATTAAAGTGCCATTTTCAAAGGCACCACCACCTTTGAAATAGGCACAGGCATGGGAACCGTCATGCTGCCTGCCTGCCTGCCAGACCACTTTTAAGCTGTCTGCAGCAACTCTTGGTGGTGCGGGGCATGGCAGTGGTGTGCCGCCCGCCCCGCCAAAAGTCATAATCAGTCCTAAGGGCCTGATTTAGATCTTGGCATTATTTTTTCGGTTTTCAGTTGGATTCTCCATCCGCCTACTAGGCAGTCCACCTGCTATATTTAGATGCTGGCAGGTCGAAAGACCCTCGGAGTGCAGCTGACTCCCTCGGATCTTTCTACCGTGTCGATGGTACCACAGGCAAAAGCAGCTGTTGGAGGGAGTACAGCCAGTTTTTCCGCCGGACAATCACGATGTGCCTTCCCGCCGATGCAGCTGTGGCAGGGAAACCTGCATGTGCGCCATACCCTGACCCCCCAAATGGCCCGCATGCTTGTGGTGGCCTATCCCTAGCTTGATGGGCAGTTGAGAGCCCAATTGCAGCATCAAGGAAGTAAGCTCTTGTTTGAGCTTGAAATGTTAAATAACTATTGTTTGTTACAGCAACTAAATATGACATCAACATTAAACTCAACACATATCCAACTCACAAGAAGGGTTCTTGAAGGTGTAAGTTTTGTACAAGGTGTATGATGATGTGTTATGTATATTGATTGGTAAAAAAAGATCCCGCCAGATTTCTGATCACTCCCAAAGGACTGTTTTGAGTACAAACATGCCTGCCAAAACGATAAATATACATGCATTTTTGTGATGTTATAAGGGACAGTTGTACCAAACAGGCCAATAGTTATAATTGTGTCAGGTGTCCTGTTCCTTCATTATTGTGAATGATGTTATGTTAGCCCTATTACAGGTGCCATAGAATAAAATGCACTTATTATACAGTGGATGTTCCAAACTTCACATTGGTGAGTTGGTATTATAGACAAATAGTGACCATGTGAGCCACAATGACTAGAAACATCAGAATAAATGGCTACATTTTTTATTTTGAACATATCAGAAATATGTTTTGCATCAAAAATACATTTTAATTTATGTTAAAAGTGACAGATTTGCATGACGTCTTACTCCTTCACAAATGTGCATGTAAGCCAGTTTGGTTTTGAAAAAGAAATTGATATGCATACATTTATTTAACACAGTTATGTGTACACTTTGGAGACAGAGTAACACATACCCCACAACTTTTTTTAAAATCTCCATTGTTATGTCCAGATAATAAGATCAATGATGAAAAAAATAGGATACTTTAAGGGTCTTGGCAGATGGAATGTTCCCTCACATATATGTTGGAGTATCCCATTTGAAAACTCAATATCAGGCTAAACTCAAGACTCATGAGGAAATTGTAGAAATGCATCAAGGTTTAATCTGTTAAATATTAAAAATTATATATGAATCAGTGTATGAAATATTTACTGTGATGTTGTACCAATTTGTGCCTAAAGTACAAAGGTAGTTTTGCTTTGTGAGATTTTTGGTGACATAAGTTCACTATTCAATACAACGCCTCCTAACCATTCAGAGGTATTAAACAGTTCCTGGAGAGAATTTTAAAAGATGAAGGGAAATGATCATAAATTATATAGGAGCTATATGGGGAGATTACAAAACTGTGGCTGAATGGTTTCTGAAGATGTTCCCTACATGCAGGAGATTATGATAAAAATGAACCAAAGTTTGACAAACTTGAAGCAGGTGAATTCTGATAACTGTGAAAATGTTTTGAGAAAAAAGTCATGATCTGTTCTATTTACACAGATACAACAAAGTTATAGTATTTGTCTTTTCAGCATCTTCAGGAGCAAGTGAAGGGGACAGTGGTCACGAAGGTGGGGCAGCAGTTGGCCACTGTGTTTTGGGTGCTTAGACCACAGACACCGATGAAAACAGTGGCACTGCGGGTGAGGGGACTGAAACAGAGGCCACCAGCTCATCATCATCATTTTCGGAGGCCTCCACATTCCATAAGTCCTAGTGGTGGCAGACCCTATAGTAACTGTACCACCTGCAACCTTGTCCACCAGCCAGAGACACATCTCCACCGTCCCTCTTGCTCCCCCCCACTTGGCCAAACCTGCCCCCATCTCCTTCACCACAAGCACCTCACCCCCTGCCCCTGCTCCCCGGCTACGCTGAGTGAAGTGGCTATTGACCTCTTACGCAGCATCTCTGTAGGCCAGACTGCACTCCTGAATGCCATTCAAGGCATTAGTTGCCAAATGCAACAAATGGGAGCATACCTGGAAGGCATTCATAGTTCTATGTCCATAACCACAACAACACCCACAGCCACCATAACCTCCGCCACACCCATAACCACCACCACCAGCACACCCACAAGCACCACAACCACCACCACATCCACAACCACCAGCATACCCACAAGTATCACAACCACACCACAACCACCAGCAAACCCGCAAGCACCACACCCACCACCACATCCACCACCAACAAACTCACAAGCATCACTACCGCCACCACACCCTACAAGCACCACCACATCCACAACCACCATAACCACATCAACCACCTCAACAGCACCATCATCCAAACACACACCTACACCCATAGCCAACTGACCAAATGCAAATGAACACACTCACCTGAATACAAAACACCTGAGAAACCACACACATTAAAACATACACCAGATGCACATGCAGCTGCAAAACATACACTCACATGCACCACAACCACACCAGCTAACTCAACAGCACACTCATCCAAACCAACACCCTCACACACAAAACAACACCCACCAAACACAAATGTACTCACTCACCAAAATACAAAATACCTGAGAAACCACACAGACACAAACATACACCAGATCCGTATGTAAGGGCAAAAAATACACCTACATGAACCACAACCACACCTACCACCTCAACAGTACACTCATCCAAACCAACAACCTCACACACAAGCAAACCAACACGCAAAACAACACCCCCAAACACAAATGCACACACTCACCCGAACAACATACACCTGCCAAGAAACGCATACGCAAACATAAACAACATACACCAGACCCATATGCAACTGCAATACCAACTGACACATACAAATCTCCCACTGCATCTCCCTCTACCTCCCAAACCCAATCCTATTTCACCCCTCGTACACTTACTCCACAGGAGGATTTGACCCCTTACATGTCCCTAACCCCTGTGAAACCCAAACCAAACCCTCCCAAAACAGGTCCCTACTCATTGGTCGCTAGATGTTCCTTCCTGAAGGTTACCCCTTGGCAGTCTGTTTAGGAGGCAAGTTTTGGGCAGCAGTCCAACAGGCTGTAGTGCTGAAAAAGTGTTATTTGTTTCCAGTTTTATGTTTTGTAAATACAAGTCATTTTTATGAGAGAAGTAGCTCATTTATTAATATTTGTTTTTGCTTTTCAAAAGTTTGTCCTGACATTATTATTAATTTCAAATTCATTGAATATTAACAATGTTAATGATGAAAATGTGAGATACATATTCTTAATGAGATTTACGACAGTAAAGGCAAAGCTTATTTAAGTAACATAGTTGTATAGTTCAAACATTAGAGATAATAAAATGTTATGAACATAGATTTTTTGGTGCAAGCATTCATCATGACGATGGACACTCACAACAAAAAAAGAAATTTGTGTTAATACAGGAGTGTTTGTTTTAACTTGATAAGTGATTAAAAATAAACACATATGCATCACACTTAAAAACATTTATGACTAACTTAAATTTATATATTTACAGAAAATGCAGTATACAAAGGGAAATGTGACAATAATATACATATCTGACTGATTTGCATATAGCTATGTCTGAACTGGGGTGGCGAAGTGAGCTAAAGAATGATGATGGATTCAACCCAGATCTGTGACTGGGGGTGAGTGTCTAAAAAGTTTCAGTGCTCCGTCCATCATCTCCTTGTGTTTGCAATAATATACATATGCAATGTTTTAAGTCTAGCACTGGCATTTATTTAACATTTATTGGCAAACTAAAATTTTGCCTTGTCTACTGCAATTTCCACATTATATTAAATTAAATTCAAATTATGTGTAATGCATATGTTTTTGATTTGATAGTTTGCGAAAATTTATAGAAACCCACATGTATGGACACATTGATCATTTTTTCATTGATGTCAATTTTGGGTTACAAGTCCTTTATCATGAAGTCAGCTTGCATCAAATTAAAAAAATATATAATGCTATTACAAAGGTGTGCTTCTTTTACTTTCTTAAAGTACCATATTACACACATCTGCATTACACATTCGCATAATATTGCTTGTAAGAGTGAGTGAATATAGATCGATAATTCAAAAGGTAACGAAAAAAAGAAGACTACCTTCGATTCCGGCCAAAACGGGGTTGATAGCATTGTGATCAAGTAGCAACAGCAATGGCATGACTTGGGTGATCGAGTCCATGATGAAAAAGGAAGTGTGAAACAAGAAGAAGGTAATCTTCTGCCTTATATCCCTTCCAATGCACCAACTAGGGGGCTTCCCATGTTGGGAAGACTGGCAGAGCTGGACTTAAGCTGACTTTTTGCTCCAGCGTCATAGGTCCTCCCACCATTTTCTGCAATGGATGCTGCGCTGCTTGTAGACAAAATTTACATTATGGTATTTAGAAAACATATTATATTTCAATTCAGCTTAACATATATATAAAAGCAAATTATGACCTTGTGCTCAATCAAAAATGAACTCAAGGCTGTGAGCTACTCTGAGGGTGTCTGGGAGCACCTGATCTAGGCTGAGTGATTTGAAGGATAATACAAATAGCAAATATTATTATTTTTTGGTTTGTAATGAATATATATATATTCACTGAAAAAACCATAGGTTTTAGGGACAGTTATAGTTAGTTGGACATTTCACTCGTACAAAACCCGTGAAATTCCCCCGTTATAGTTAGTTCAGCTAAATATAACTCGCGCCCCGCAATGCACTGCTGATGACGTCACATATTACATCACTCATGACATGGTCAGTGACATCACTGATGACATCACTGATGACATCTCAAATGACATCACTGATGACATCATGCAGTGACTGTGTTTCTGTAAAGTTTAAATATTTTTAATATATATAGGAAAAGACGTATTGAAGAATGAGTGGGTGTATAAGTGTCTGTATGGATGATTTAGTAGGTGCGTGACTGACTCTATAAGTGAGTGATTTAACGTATCTTACTGAATGCATGGGTTAGTGACTAAACTGGGTGAATGTCTGTATCCGTCTGTCTGTTGCTGTGTAAGTGGCTGCATGTGTTTGTGAATAGCTACATGAGTGTCTATATGAGTTATTGAATGGTTGTCTGAGTATCTGTATGGGTGCCTGAGTGTTTGTGTGGGAGGGGTGTGTGCGACCCTGTGCATAGATGTGTGAGTGGGTGATTCACTGGGTGGATGGTTTCAAGAGTGCATCTGTGATAGACTGTATGGGTGGGTAAGTGTGTGTAAGAGTGTGTTAGTGAGTGAATGTATGTCCCATTGGTACATGTGTGACTAACTACATATGTGAAAGGCAGTATATATGTGTGTTGGAGTATATAAATAGCTATAGTCTAGAGTGAGTGATTGTGATAGTGGCTGTATGGATGAGTGTGTGCTTGTATCAGTGATTGTATAAGAGCGTAACAATGTGCTAGTATTTGTATGATTAAGTGAGCTGGTGTGTGTATTACTGTATAGGTGAGTAAATGGCAGTGTGTTTAATTATTTGCATGACTGACTAGGTGTGTTAGTACCTCTATGGATGAGTGGCGGTGTTTGAGTGTCTATATAGGAGTAAGAGTGCATATGATAGTCCTGTACTGAGTGACCATAAGTATGAGTGACTGTACGGGTGAGTGAGTGGATGTGTGTGTGTAGACCTAAGAATCAGTGAGTGGGTATGTAGTTATTGGTGTTGGAGTGTCTATGGTTTTGCGAATGGCAGTCTGTAATTTAGAGTGGGTGTATCAAAGGTTATATTAGGGTGTGAGGAGGTGCATCAGATTATCACGTGGATGATGTCATCAGTGATGTCATCAGTGATGTCATTTGAGATGTCATCAGTGATGTCATCAGTGATGTCACTGACCATGTCATGAGTGATGTAATATGTGACTTCATCAGCAGTGCATTGCGGGGCGCGAGTTATAGTTAGCTGAACTAACTATAACGGGGGAATTTCACGGGTTTTGTACGAGTGAAATGTCCAACTAACTATAACTGTCCCTAAAACCTATGGTTTTTTCAGTGAATTTCAAATGTTTTTTAAATGCTAATTTCTAACTATAACGCCCCTAAAACCTATGGTTTTTTCAGTGAATTTCAAAGGTTTTGTAAATGACAATTTTTAAATGTATTAATTGTTATATTTCTTTTTTTGATACTGATTTACTACATTTTTAAAACTATTTATTTTTAGATATTTTATTTATTAAATTACATTGTAATTACATTATACATTACATTACAAAATATACTTTCTCAGAATGAATTACTTTAGTTTAAATACTTTGCAAATAGGCAATAGAGTTTTAAGTACAGTAGTTACAGTTGTTGCAATGGGCAACACAATTTCAAACACAATGCAACATTGAGCTCAATGTGAATTTCTAGTTAAATGCAATTAGTTACTTTATGGATTACTTTTCTAACCACAGGACTGGATCCTAGATTCAGTCCTGGGACATCTCCTGTAAACAGTTGAGTAAAAGCGTTTTGGTTACAGTAGTGATTTTTAAGGAATATTATTGTATTTTAAAAGTTGACACAAACTTTTTCACATAGAATCACCAATGTTATCATATGGGAGGAAATTCACTTAGCAGGTAAGTAGTGTTATCAGTTACTTTTTCTTACTCAGTGTTGGATCCTGGATCCAGCACTGGTGCATCTCCTGTAAACAGTTGAAAGAATGCGTTTAAGTCATACAGGCGATTTTTAAGGAATATTTGTAGTTTGTGAAAATCGACACTTTGAAACTTTTCTGCTGAAAACCAGACAATGGATTCCTATGGAAGGAAATATAAGTTACTGGTAAGTACGGTTAGAATTACTTTTCAGGGTCAGTGCTGGGCTAAAAGATGCAGCACTGGGTTCTCTCCTGATAACAGGTGAGTAAATCGGAATTCGTAGTTCGGTTGATTTTAGAGGAATATTATAAAGTTCCAAAACTCCACACTTAGAAGAATTTCCAAGTGAAACCAGTCAATGTTAGCCTATGGAAGGAAATTCAAGTTGCTGGTAAGTATGGTTAAAATTACTTTTCAGGATCTGTACTGGGCTGAAAGATGCAGCACTGAGGTCTCTCCTGATAACAGGTGAGTAAATCGGAATCCGTATTTCGACTGATTTTAGAGGAATATTACAAAGTTCCAAAACTGCACACTTAGAAGAATTTCCAAGTGAAACCAGTCAATGTTAGCCTATGGAAGGAAATTCAAGTTACTGGTAAGTACGGTTAGAATGACTTTTCAGGATCAGTACTGGGCTGAAAGATGCAGCACTGAGGTCTCTCCTGATAACAGGTGAGTAAATCGGAATTCGTATTTCGGCTGATTTTAGAGGAATATTTGTATGTTTCAAAAATCGACACTTAGAAACTTTTTCAGCAAAAAGCAGGCAATGATATCCTATGGAAGGAAATTCAAGTTACTGGTAAGTACGTTTAAAATTACTTTTCAGGATCAGTACTGGGCTGAAAGATGCAGCACTGAGGTCTCTCCTGATAACAGGTGAGTAAATCGGAATTCGTAGTTCGGCTGATTTTAGAGGAATATTTGCACAATGGTGAAGGAAGGGGGTGGGGCCTGAGGTGACATGTCTGCAAACACGCACTGTGGCGCATTTTAAGTTGGAGAATTAATTCCTCCTCAATCCTGAGGGTCCCTAGGGGCCAACTGGCCCACCAGATACCTCCAGTATGCGCCAGAGAGCTGCGTTGCAGAGAGGTGTTCAGAGGCCACGCCCCTTTTACAACACTCTGCAACGCAGCTCCGTGGCACTTACTGGAGGTACCTGGTGGGCTAGTTGGCCCCCAGGGACCCTCAGGATTGAAGGGGATTTAATTCCCCATCTTAAAACGTGCCATGGGGCCTGTTTGCACACATGTCACCTGAAGCCCCGCCCCTCCCTTCACCACTGTGCAAACGCGCCCTGTGGCGCGTTTTAAGTTGGGGGATCAAGTCCCCTTGAATCCTGAGGGTCCTCGGGTCCAACTATCCCACCAGGTACCTCCAGTAAGCGCCACAGAGCTGCGTTGCAGAGAGGTGTAAAAGGGCGTGGCCTCTGTACACCTCTCTGCAATGCAGCCCCTGGCGCATACTGGAGGTTCCTGGTGGGCTAGTTGGCCCCCAGGGACCCCCAGTATTCAAGGGGAATTCGCCTTCTGCAAACGCGCCAGGAGGCGCGTTTGCAGAGTGGTAAAGGAAGGGGGCGGGGCCTGCGGCGCGATCGTTTTTTTTTTTTTTTGGGATTTGTTTTTCCTCGAAGGGGGGCTGTGTGGCCCCCCTTCCTTTTTCCTTTTTTTGGGCCCTGGGGACTCCATCCCCCAGGGCCTTACCCCTTTTTTTCATTTTTTTTTTTTTTAAACGGGAAGGGGGCCGCGTGGCCCCTCCCATGGCCGATTCTGGCCCCGGGGATCCCATCCCCGGGGCATGGCCACTCTTTTATTATTTTTTAAGGAGGGGGCTGCGTGGCCCCCTCCTCAGGCCTCCTTTGCCCCGGGTACCCCATCCCCGGGGCAGGCCTTTATTTTTCTTTTTATTATTTTTTTTGGGGGGGGGAGGGGGGCCGCGTGGCCCCCCTCCCGGGCCACTACTTGCCCCGGGGACCCCATCCCCCAGGGCTGGCCCTCTCCGTTGGGGACCGTGGGGGGGTCCCCAATCCCCCCACCGTCCCGGCATTGCTTTCTCACATGGGGAGCTGCTGACATGCAGCTCCCCATGTGGAAAGCTATCTGCTTGCTTCATTGAAGCGAGAGCACGGAAACCTGCTCTCGCTTCAATGAAGCAAGCAGATTGCAATGGCAGGACGGGAGCCGCGAGGCTCCCGTCCTGCCATTGCAAACTACAGTGTCCCGGGGGTAGGCACCCCGGGACACTGCAGGAGCCGGCCCTGGGGGTGGCGGTCCCCAGGGCCACCACAGGCTCCAGGAGGGGGCCGCGCGGCCCCCTCCCATGTCTTTAAAGCCCCTGGGAGGTGGTGATCCCTGGGGCTCGTGGGGTCCGTTACGGACCCCCGCATTTACATTATTAGTGCCCCGGGAGGTGGCGGTCTCGGGCGTGTGGGGAGCCCCCACACAGGAACTGATTTTTTTTAAAAAAGAAGCCCCGGGGAGGTGGTGGTCTCGGGCTGCGGGAGGGCCGAGTGCCCTCCCGCAACATTTTTATTAGAAAGCCCCGGGGGTGGCGGTCCCCGGGCTTGGGAGCCTTAGAGGCCCCCCATTAACTATAAACCCACCTCTCGCATGCCCCCGGGACTTGGGCCACCCGGGGGCAAAATAACATTTTTTTTTAAAATGCTTTTTTCTGCCCAGGGGTCCTTGTGGGACCCCCTGAGCAGTCCTAGGGGGTCAGGGTGTTTCTACCCTGCCCCCTTTGTGCGTTTTGCGCACTTGTTTCTTCTGGGGTTTTTTTCTAATCGGCAGGATCCGCGAGCGCATCCTGACGATTTAAAAAAAAAAAAAAATGCTTTTTTCTGCCCAGGGGGTCCTTGTGGGACCCCCTGAGCAGACCTTAAGGAAAGCCTCACACAGGAAGGTAAGAATATGCACTGCGGGACACTTTCACAAACCCACTGGGGTTTTTATGGCATTTTAACTCTGCAGCGTGCAAGCAACTCACTTGAGGAATACTACCCGGTACTTCAAAGACCAGAAGGCAGTGCAACTGCTAATGGCCACGGAGGCGGGCCATAAGTGATTATAAGTGCGGGGATTGCTTGGCGTCTGCTGTGCTTATCTGCCCATGATTAAGTGCGAGAGGAGCATGAAACGCGTTGGGCGATTGAACTGGTGTTCAGTGACTTTGCCGTTGTAAGTTACAGCTGTCACCATTAAACAGTGCATATTCTTACCTTCCTGTGCGAGGCTTTCCTTAAGGGGACAACTTCTTCGTTGGATTTGTTTACGGCCCGTCCTGCCGTGAGGGAAGCCCCACCGTGCTGCGGACCACTGCTGACGCCGACCAACGTTCAGCAGATTTGGGCAGGAAGTGCCTGATGACAGTTTTATTGTGTAAACTTTCAAGGTGCGGGACACTTTCACAAACCCACTGGGGTTTTTATGGCATTTTAACTCTGCAGCGTGCAAACAACTCACTTGAGGAATACTACCCAGTACTTCAAAGACCAGAAGGCAGTGCAACTGCTAACGCCCACGGAGGCGGGCCATAAGTGATTGCTACCCGGTACTATTCAGTAGTCGCCTTTTTATTTGAACACAATAATAATGATGGACAACATCTGCCAATGTGTCCTGGTATTTCAGTAATTATAACAGTGAATGCAGCAAACACTAACTGGTAACCACATTTTTTTTATATCAATCTGCAATTGCATTGCACTGATTTATGTGACTGACCAAATCCTTTCAAGTCTGTTCTTTATGTTTGTGAAAGATCTTTTAAAAGCAAGTGCGGGAGCGTGGCAGAGCCGTCGACCAACATGGATGCACAGCATTATAGCTCCAGAGCCTGGCACCCACAAAAGGGGGTAGTGGACTCCTTCCTTGCCTCCAGGATCACTGCAGGGGAGGTACAGACCTCTGCATTGCCCCAGCAATGTCGTGACCGTGTGTGGGGCACTCGCACCCGTTCCAGGCTGCCTTGATCTGCTGAGGGGAGACGCGGCCAAACCTGCCTCGGAGGCCCTGCTTCGACAGGGGCTGCGTGCGAGCCAGAGGCCATGGCTGCGGTGTCTCGCTGGGCCCTCTCCCCTCCCCGCATGGCACAGCTGAGGACATCGACCTGGCCGCACAATCTTGCCCTGGCCGGGGTGCCTGCCCGCCTCGGAGACACCCGCTGTGGTTGGGGCTGCAGTCTGGCCCCTAGCTGCAGTTTCGGCACCCAGCGGTGCCTAGCTGAACCCACTGAAAGGCTCCCAGCCGCCACCACTTAGCCTGCTGCCATGATATAACTGCTGCTTCCTGCCCGTGGTGTGAACCGCCCCGCTGAGACACGGGGCATGGTGCGCTTACCATCGGTCCCCCTGGCCCTGTCTGCGCTATGGGCTATACACATGGGGGGCCTGCCTGGGAGCTGCTCGGCTGGCCTGACTGTTTGGGGCCCCCGCCTAAGAAACATACTGCCGCTGCTAGACCGGCACCAAAGCAGTGAGTGAGCACCTGTGGTGCCCTCTTTCACAAACGTTGCTGCAGGCCATCCCTTCTTCAACTTTGGCCATACGGGGTGGAATACCTCCTCCATAATTTTGACTTTGGTGATCCCACTGTGGATTCTGGCTGTGCTGCCTGCGGAGAATTGCTCTTTTGATTGTTGACCTGGGGTTCATCCCCCCGGCCCAGAACCTTCCGCTTCCATTGATCAGTGCCCCTTCCACCACTGCATCTCGCCCTCTGAGCTGCCACTTGCCAACTATGGGTTGCGGCGACCTGAAGCAGTGGTGGCTCACCTTTGACAGGCCCAAATTGGCAGACTGCCAAGGAGCCACCTCTGACATGGAGAAAGACCGTGGAGCTTCTGATCTCCCAAATCCCTCTGGAGGCATATAGGCCATTATGACTGAACTGAGGGCCAGATTCCTCACTAATGATGTGAGGTTCGTCATGCTGGCAGCCCGCTTGGACTACATGGGGGAGCGCCTGGATAGGTACGGTTCCCGCCTCGACACTGTGGAGGAACGGGTTTCTACCAAGGAGGACCACACCACCACCCTGATCTGCCGGCTGGAGAAAATGGAGCGCCTTTTGAAGGTGGTGGCAGTTAAAAACGAGGACTTAGAGGCACGCTCTCAGAGGAACAACATCCGTATCATTGGCCTGGCGGAGTTAACCAACATGAGGCACCCTGAGCATTTTGTGGAATCCTTGCTCACTGACCTCTTGGGTGCTCAACATTTCTCTACTGCGTTCATCGTTGAGAGGATCCATATGTCTCTGGGGCCGCACACCCTGCCAGGGACCCTGCCTGTCCGGTTGAGGCTGTATCTTGAACTATACATATCGCAATACCATTGTTAGGCTGGCACAGAAGAGTGCCCCGCTGCAATACCAGTGTGCTATACTTTCAATCTACCCCTCAGGAAACATGGGCTAAATATGGCATGATGTAACAGGCAAGACTCCGTGGTGTAGTGAAAGATAAACTAAGGTTCTATGGCACCACAGCTTATAGCCTAGCCTTCTGCAAACAGCTGAATGATGGTAGTCACCGCTCTTATGCTCCACCCCTGACAGCTCCTCACCGGACTTGAACATCGTGGCTAGTCCAAAACTGTTCCCACCTTTCTGAATTGTAGTTTGTTGATTATGCTTTTCTCCTTTACACCTGGGGGGTTGGCTCTCTCCCTTTGACTGGGGACTCATGTTTCCCCCACATAGAATGTCCTTCCTCTCATAATGCTTCTCCCTACCTTCCTAAGAGTGCATTGCTGTGTTCCACTTTGACAGATTGGGCGCTGAGTTCCATGGCGCTGCCTGTCCTCCATGGATGAATAATTTTTTTGCATTGTTGGGTTTGTTGTTTTTGGGTCTGACATCAAGGGAATTCACAGGGTTTTCTTTGTCTGGTGTGGGAGGGGGTAGGTTTATTGGGGTTTAGTTGTCATCGCTTATTGTTTCTCCTTTCCTTTCGCCCCTTCCTTCGCGCACATTGAGGTGATACCATTAATGTACAGCCTGCTGGGCACAGGTGCACAAGCCCTATTACTTTACACATATGATGGGTACCCCTAGACTGTCTGTTGAGTTGACGCGCCTCACCTGCAACGTCTGCGGCCTGAACAATCCATGAAACTATAAACTGGTACTAGCTTACCTAAACCACCACAATATCAAAGGTGCATTCTTCCAGGAAATACATCTCCCCACACAGGCATCCCCATCCTTAGCCACCTCATGGGGACCACACAGATACTTCACAGGGTACAGAACCTATTCCAGAGGGGTCTGTATTCTTATACATAAAAGTCTCCCATTCATGCACCACACTACCATAACTGATGATTAGGGGTGATATCTGCTGGTGGCTGGGACGATGTTGGGGAGGAAACTCCTGTTTTTAAATATGCCCCAAACACAGAGGACCCCTCCTTCTTTAAAATATTCTCCACCCTCTTGGACAGGTTTAACTCCGACACGCTATTAGGCGGAGACTTGAATTCATTATGGGCTCCCACTCATGATTCCTCCAGTTCCAGCCCGGGCAATAAGCCACAATGCCTATGCATTCTCAGGGACCTGGCTGACACACATGTCCTCAAGTATGCATGGCGCCTGTGCAACTTCGACACCACAGGCTATACTTTTCATTCTGCCCCATGCTCAGTATGGACACGCGTAAACTATTGGTTACTCTCCGCGGTCACTAGCTAGTGGCTCCAAGATGTGAGAAGGCTGCCACGAACACTTTCGGACCATGCTCCAGTTCTACTGTGGCTCACATTTCCATACAATGTGGGTTGGGATTGCCTGTGGTCCTTCCCAATGGCTGCCTTACACGGTGAGGTGTTCTGCTTGGAACTCCGCAGCGCTATCCTTGAATATTTCGAGATTGACACAGGTTTGGTTACTCAATATGCCACCTTGTGGGATGCATTTAAGAGGTATATCCACAGAATTTACATTTCAAAGCAAGCCGGGATCTTGCAGGACCTGGGCGGCAGCTTGGCTTGAGTGGAGGGTGAATTGGCATCCATAGATAGGGAAAACACTGTGTGATCCTCCTCGTTTTTACTCCGCAAACATGCAGCCCTAATTGAAGAATTTAATGACCTAGTGGATAGAGAGGCTTCCTTGCTGGGTAAACATGCTACGATTCACAGATATGGTGAGAGGAAGCACCTCGGGAGGACTCTGTCCCACCTCTTGTGCCCCTTGATGTCTATGTATGTGGATGACAACTTGCTGTTCATCAGGCATCCTTCGGAAAACTTAGACCCCATAGTGCGGGAGAATATTCGATTCAGCGGCCTTTTGGGCTTGCACATTAACTGGTCGAAATCCAAATTGTTCCCACTGACAGAGGCCATGACCCCACCCATCAAGTGAGCATCCCTTCTGGTGGGCTGCTGAATCCACTTAATATTTGGGGATTGTGCTTCACAGGGTCAGGGAACAGATCATCCGGTTAAACTATGGCCCGCCATGGACAAGCTTTCTACTCAAATAGACTGCGAAGTCCACCGTCCTCTCTCCATGGCAGGCCGAATAGCTCTCAAAATGAATATAGTCCAATTTGTCAATATCCCCATCCCCTTGACAAATTCTTTTTTAGCTCAACTGTGTAGCCTATTGCTGCAATTGGTGTGGGCAGATCACAGGCCATGAATTGTCTCACGCTTCCTTATTACTGAGGCGGGTTTGCTGTACCCGATCTCTGCCTATACTACCTGGTCACACAGGTACATTTTGCTTACTATTGGTTTCACCCACACGCTCGTTTGAACTACAACAGACCAGAACAGGACCTGGCGGACCCCACACCTCTTAACGTGATGTTGCCGCGGGGCAACAAGCTGGACCCAGCAGATGTTCAAACCATGTTCAGAGCCCAGAAGTGGAGCCAACGCAAATTGGAGGTGTTAAGGGCCCATAATCCATTGAAGAGAAAGAACGTTGAAGCAAGTTAAACTTGTGCCTTTATTTCGGAAAAACTGGGCATTTTGCCCAAGACTGTACCACTAGACCTAAGAAAGGTAAGACCATAACCAACCTTGAAATAACTGACAAAGTACTGGAAAACTAGAGCTCTCAGCAAGTAAAGAGATTGCCTTGCCAAGAGAGACCAAGTATAAAATCTCTCACTACGTGGCTAACACAGTCAGTAGGATTCCAGGTCATTGAACTATATAGGTGACTGTGATTTAAACACAACAGTGTTAACTATGTTAATTGATTCTTGAGCCACCAGAACCTTTTTTGACCTTTCCTTGGCTGTCAAACTGAGAATTCCGAAAGTGCCAAAAGATGAACCGGAACCACTGTGAGCAGTTGCTGGGTCCGAATTGTCTTCGGGCCTCATTAAATTTCGAACATACCCTTTGACATTGGTTTACGATAATCGGCATTCCGAACAGCTTATTTTTGACCTGAGTGACACACCAATGTCTTAGGTTATTCAAGGGGTTCCATGGTTGGAACGTCACAACCCCAAGATAGATTAGGTGCTCCGAATGATAACTCTAGATTGCTCGCTTTGCATGACTTCTTGTTACCAAGAAGCCCCAGGGTTGGTGATTCCTTTACATTACACTGTAGTGCTTGTCTAGATTCCTTACCAGAAGTGTATCAGGATTTTCAGGATATTTTTGACCCTGTGAAGGACTCTCAATTACCCTCATATAACGGGTTCAATTGCAGAATTGATCTTCTTCCCTATGCCACACTTCCTTGCAGCAGAATATATGCCCTCACCGAGCCCGAGACATAACACCTTGGACAGTACTTGGACGAGTTGTTGGAGTTGGGATTTATTTGCCATTCCACCTTGCCCATTTCATCCCCTTTATTTTTCGTCCTTAAAAAAGAATGGGGAATTATGGGTCTGTTTGAATTACAGAGCTGTTAACAAGGCCACTGTAAAAAAAATCGATACCCGCTCCCCTTGATTCCCATGCTGTTAGACCAAGTACAGCATTCAACAATTTACTCCGAACTGGATTTTCGCAAGGCCTACCACCTCATCTGGGTTAAAGAAGACAATAAGTGGAAAAGAGCCTTCTGAATGTAGTTCGGATTGTTTGAGTAAACCGTAATGCCCTTTGGCCTGTGCAATGCCCCTGCGGCATTTCAGCGTTTTATTAACGAAGTCCTTTTGGAATTCTTTGATGTGTGTGCTATTGTCTACATTGATGATATTCTCTTTTACTCAAATAATGAGAAGGAGCATATTCAACATATCTGAGCTATCCTTTAGCATTTTGGTGACCACGCTCTATTCGTAAAACTGGTAAAATGCTCCTTTCATGTCCAAACGGTCGAATTTCTTGGTTGTCTCTTGTCAACTGCAGGTATCATAATGGACCCAAAAAAAGTGGAGGCTATTCTGAAATGCCTGGAGCCTAAGACTGTGGAAGATGGCAATGGGTGCTTATTTTTTGCTAATTTCTACGGAAGGTTCATTCCCCATTTCTCGGAAGCATTAGCTCCAATAAAATGACTATTGAAAAAAAGACAACCTTTCTGTATGAGGCAGCAACTCAAGCATTCCACACCCTGAAAGAGAAATTCATGTCTGCACCAGTGTTGCGACACTTAGACTCAACCTTTGTTTGTGGAGACAGACGCCTCTTAAGTAGCTGTGGGAGGTAGTTATCCCAGAAAGACCAATAAACAAGCCATCTACAGCCGATAGCATACTATCCCAGGAAATTACTCCCTACAGAGCAAAATTATTCAGCGGCCGAAAGGGAGCTTTTGTCAATAAAACTGGTTTGTCCTGAATGGAGACACCATTTAATGGGGGTAAAACACACTGTGACCATGTTCTCTGATCACATGAATCTGCAATTGTTCAGCTCTGTTAAAGCCCTAACCCCACAACAAATATGATGCTTCATTTCTTTAGTGGTCTTGATTTCATCATCACAGGGCCCAACACAGCTGCAATCAGATGTCCTCTCCAGACTAGGGCATTTGTTGTCCAATGGCTAGAAACCCGACCCCCCGCCGGGCATAATTTCGCCAGGCAAAATCTTAGCAGCAAGTGAGGTTGATAGCTTAATGACTGATGTAAGAAATGAAATCAGTAAGCTAGACCCTCAAGACTGGGTTCAGAACCCAAAGCACAACATCAAGAATGACTTATTCTATCATGGAAACAACCTATTCCTTCCAACCATGCCATTGATTCAACAGGAATAAATGGAATAACGACTCCACATTAGCAGGAGACCCAGGCATACAAAAGACCTTAGAAAGCTGTAAAAAGCACTTTTGGTGGAAAATAAAGTGAAGGGATATCCAGGAGTATGTTTGCGCCTGTCAGTGTGTGCTAGAAACAAAGCCCAGCCCTTAGGTCTCTTACAACCTTTACCGATACCCCCCCACACCATGGCAAACCATAAGCCTAGATTTTATCACAGACTTACCAGTAGCCAACAAACACACCACAATTCTTGTTGTAGTAGACATATTATCCAAGGTGGCCCATTTTATTCCCCTCAAAGATCTTCCAATGGCAACAGAATTCAGTGACATTTTCATCCAACATGTGGTCAGACTACATGGCCTTCCATCGAAGATAATTTGTGAACATGGAGTGCAACTCACATCAAAATTCTGGAATTCTGGGAAACACTCAGTACATCCTTAGGCATCGAAATAGCTCTGTCATCCGCCAATCACCCCCAAACAGATAGGTACACAAAATGGGTGAACAGTCACCAGACAGGATTGCTCGATTTTTATTATCTTCGGTCACCAGCCAGTGGGATCAAGCTATCCCTTTGCTATTTAAACTGCACCCTCGCTTGAATGTTTGCTTGGCCTCTTTCGATTCTGGACTCACCTATGCTCCTGGACTCTCGCGTCTGCGGCTCCTGCTCTTCCGAGACTCGTGTGCTTCCTCTGCACGACTGCTGCCACTCTGGACCTGCAAAAGAACAAAGTAAAAAGGGACAAACATATTACCAGGTATTTGGGCACTTTGGAACGCAGAAACCAAATAAGAACAAAACAAAAATCACCAGGTAAAAGCTAGCCAGTGAACAATTGCACTTAGGATTTGCTCAAATTAGACAGCACCTAGGACTTGCTTCCATTAGACAGTGCTTAGGCTTTGCTGCAATTGTACAACTCTTGAAAGTCCCTTGGTGAGGGACATGTGCCTTTACTCACTGTGCTCTCACGCATTGGTGCGCTAAGACACCACACCCATTGGTGTGCATTGAAAAACCCTAACACTTAGCAACTATTGGTTTATCCTTTCTCTAATGCAAACATTAGATGCAATTGGAGGACTAGGGGCATTATACATGGTATCCTGTGATGTGTGAAAGGTTGAGCTAATTGTTTTTTTCCCCCTGATTTGTAAAGCAGAACTTCCTCTTGAACTAAACCAACAACTAACCATTCTCTGATTTGAGACAAAAATTGTACCAAGAACTGTTGTGTTTGCAATGTAAAGACTGATTTAGAGCAACCATGATATGAGAATTTGGTGCTGGCACAAGGGGCATAACTCAGATAGTGTGAGATGTGGTTTATATGCTAATTTTGTCTATCATTAACATCCTGCTGCGAACGTTGCCCCCCAGTGGAGCCCCAGTGGCATACAGCTCCCCAGAAAATGACTGTGGCCAGGAGACGTATCCAATCCACAGTATATTCTTTTTCTTCTCTTCTCTTCTCCCACTCTCAACCCCCTTCCCTTTGGGGACTATCGCCAGTGCAGTGTTCGTTAGCTGCTACCGAGGTTAGTTCTCAGAAGGATTGGAGGCCCAATGTCACCCCATCAGAAACACCTGGATTTCAGGTGAGTGGCTCGCGACATCCTGTTTCCAGAAATGTATTTTTGTTGGCATTAGGCCTCTGCGCTCTTTACCACTGCTAGCCAGAGTTAATGTGCTTATGCTGTCTCCCTAAAAATATGGTACAATTGGCTTACACCTGATTGGCATTTAATTTACTTATAAGTCCTTAGTATATGGTACTACATTTACCCAGGGCCTGTACATTAAATGCTACTAGTGGGCCTGCAGCACTCATTGTGCCACCCAATTAAGTAGCACTTTAAAACATGTCCCAGGCCTGTCATTCCAGCTTGAATTCAGTTTTAAACTGCCACATTGGCTTGGCATTTAAACCCCCCTTGCTAGGCCCAAACTGTTCATTTTAATATATAGGTAACCCCAAGGGTAGGGACCCTGAACAGCCCAGATGGTAGGGTATTTAAAAAGTAGGACATGTATTGTTAAGCTTTACAGGTCCTGGTAGAAAAAACTCTTAAATTCGTTTTTCACTACTGCAAGGCCTACCTTTCCCATAGCATAACATTCGGGGTACCTTATTACATTTAATAAGCTGTAATTTCCAACTGGAATCAGGTAGATTGGTCATGTTTGGTGTCTATGAATTTGTAATGAAAGACCCTCTTTAATGGAAAAGTTGGATTTTTCATTAAAATGTTGAAAATGCCCATTTTAGAAAGTTGGCATTTTTCTGCCCTGAAGCTCTTTTGTGCCCAGAGCCTGGCATACGTCACATGACTGGGGGTAACAGACAGTTAGACTTTATGATTTCCTCGCAGATAGTCACACAATTGAGGGATTAGCTGTGCTTGGATGGGCCATCTGCTGACAGTATTGGCGGCCCAGAGCTGAGCACAGCCCCACTTGCAACTGAATAGCCTGTGCTCTACCTTCACAAAAAGGGCTTATATACCTCACATTGTCACTGCAGCCAGCTTGAAGCCAGGGCAGGGGGAGTCAGGTAATTCCATGTACTTCAAAGCAATGGTCTATAAGCTTCTCCCACCTTCTAGAACCAGGGCATGAGTGTTTAAAAAGGAGAACTCTGAAACCAACTTTTCAGTATACTTCTGGACCTCTGGATACTCTGCCAGGAGGAAAGACTGCTGTGCTGATGAAAGGACTGCCACTCTGCTGGACTATTGATCTGCAGCTGCCTTGATGAATTGCTGCCTTTTTGCCCTGCTGCCCTCTTGCCTGGGGAAGAAGAACTGCACTTGCAACTTCATCTTGAATGCAGTGCTACCAAAGAGACTCCAAGGGCTAATCTGGCCTCCTGCCCTGAGCCACAGGGACATAAAAGCCCCCCCCAATGTCCTGCACCAGCACCTGGGCCCAGTTGAATTGGGTTCCTGACCCGCAAGTGGTGCCCCTCAGGTCCTGTACTCTTGGTGTGGCTCAGAATGCTATATTAAAGCTTTTGGGCCCTTTGCAACCATGAATGGGCCCGTTTTCACCAAGACCTCACCGCTCACACCAAGATTCAATGCGAAGCTCCATCAGCCGACTCTTTATGCTGCAGCATTGACCACTCATGGGGCTCGCTAACATGAAGCTCCAGCAACACATGTCTGCAAGGCCTCACCTGCTCTTCCCGCTACTCTGTCAGTCTCCTGCAACACTTTCCTTGCTCCTCGTGGCTTCCTCCACCACGAACAGGACTCATGGAATGGATTTGAGAAGGTAAAACTTCAGTGGGCCCACACTGATGACAGTAGCCGACCTGCGCTCCATCACGGTCAGCCTGAACTTGTGATTTTGACCACATCAAGTGTGACCATAGATCCCTAGTTGGTACCTTGAGCTTTTTGGTGTTATTTTCACTAAAATATTTTTAGACTTCATAACTCTGATTCTGCTGATTGGATTTTTGTCTTTTTGGTGTCCAATAATCTTAAAATGTACTCTATTTTAATAAATGAGTTTGGGATTTTTCTTGTGTTGTGTTCCCACTTTATTACTGTTTGTGTGCTGCATAAATACACATTGCCTCTAAGTTAAACCTGACTGCTTTTTGTGTCAAGCTACCGAGGATTAAGCACAGGTTAATTTGGAGTTGGCTTGTACCTCACCCTGACAAGGATTGTGGTTGCTGCTTGACCAGGACTCATACTCCAGCCAACAACCCAATCTCTAACATTGGTGCCAGTGGTGGGATCAGGTCTTGTGTTTGTGCAGTGCCATACAGTGATTTGTGTTACACCAAAATCCCAAGTAATTAATTTGACACCAGAGTTTAATTTTAATTTTGTCTCTGATTGGCCACATTTTTTTCCTTTTTCCAAATTTGATTCCTGCATCACATTTTGTGTGCCTGTGACTCTTGCGTGCCAAGATGGAGTTGAATATTGATGCCATTAAGAGCTACCGCAAGGTTAAGCTGAGGAAGTTGTGCAGGGCGAGGGGATTGAATCTCCCTAAGGACTATCCAAAGTTTGAGTATCAGATAACTCTTAGAGCCTGGGAGGACATCCGCAAATGCAAGCTGCAGCACAGGAGGAGGATGATGATGAGGAGGATGCTCTGAAAGAGGAGGAAGAGGGACTAAAGGCTGAGGAGGACTGATTTGCAGCTTCTTTTGGAGTGTAGTACTGTGTGTTTGTAGAGTTTTAGAATCTCTATTCAATGTATTCTATTAGAGCCTTCTATTGTACCTGTGTGAAGCAAATGTTCTACTTAAGTCAGCTGATGTGTGACTGGCGAGAGGAGAATCACACTACTCCAGGCCGTTGGAAATAAATACTTGGAGCATTTATTGGAGTGATTGGCCTTCTTCACTTAATTTTATGGCGACAATGTGATCGTAGGACCCGGTGACCGCTGATAAGATCGGGCATGAAACAAAACTGCATTGCATACTACTGAGGGTTTGACTTATTGTTAAAAATTGCCGGTGAGCCGTGTGAAAAGAGCAAAGTTATCCATTTAAGTAGAATCCTTACCTTTATAGCATGATGCAGCAGTAACAGTAACCACTTGTTCTCAAGTGCATCATCATGTAACAAGCACAGCGACCACTTGTCACAAGCCCCAGTGCAGGTAGAAGTGTAAAGACAAGCATGTGTTCTAATCCCCTGAGATGCACATCAGCCCAGTGTATCTTCACAGCCACGGCTTACACACACACACATAAATATTTCTTAATGCTATGGTGTTCAAAGCATTGCCTACCGTTAAACACCACTAAGCCCGGGACCCATTCAACTTCTTCTAAACCTAATGATCATGTGGGACTGTACCATGTGACTTTTAGAGGAAAATACCTAGGGAGAAGGAGAATTACATTGCTTGTGTTCTTAGAGGAAAGTACCTTGCAGACAGGAAAAGAGATTTGTTCTTACATATCGTCACCCAATTATAAGCATCTAACATATATTTTTATAATAAACAAAAGGCCTCTAATCCCAGCATGCCATCGTCTTCCATTGTCATTCCTCCTCCATTTTTGCCACATCATGGCAAAGCAACTATCTAATGGGAGGAGTGGATACACTTTTTTGAAAATTATTTAATTGCATTGGATGGTCAAGAATGTAGATCAGAAAGGATAAAGGCTTTATTGTTGGGTACCCTGGGCAAAAAAGGGCATCATGTTTTTAAGTTTCTGCCAGAGATACGTGACAATGATGACCAACCTATGCAGGATGTGTATAAAAAAGCCAAACTGCTTTTGGAATGTAGGTTTGCCAAAGAGGAAAACACAGTTATGTCTAGATACAAATTCTATACTTGGTCACAGATATCTGTAGATTCATTGGACGATTTTATATCTAGTCTGTGCAAGTTGTCAGTCAAGTGTAAGTTTAGCCAAATGCTGGAGGAACTAATTAGGGACCTACTAATCATCCAGTGTAAGAGCAAGAAGACTCAGAAACGCTTATGGGCAGTAAAGAACCCTTTGTTAAAGGATGCTTTAGCATAAAGGAAATTGTAGACGTATCAGAACTGTGCATGAGGGAAATGAGCGAAAAACTCTTAGCGAGTGCTGGGGGTGCATTGCTGCAGCTGGAAAAAAGAGGACTCTCCAGAGAATATAGGTGCAATCAATCCTAATAATCACACAGTAGTAAAGTACAGAAAAGGGTCAAAACAAAAAAATGCACTAGATGTGGAAGCACATTCTAATTAAGTGTCTCTAAATGATGTTATGCAGCTACCAAGGAGTGCAGGAAATGGGACTGCAAAGGACATTACGCTTGCATGTGTAAAGAGACCAACAAATCACAGAAGAGATGTGAGAAGACAGACATGCTGATCGAGTTCTAATCATATATCCTGAAACAGTCGAGGAAGGAAGAAAAATCAGGCCAAAGGCATCCTTTATAGTGTTGCGCAAGACTGTCAAACTAATGGTAGACTCTGGTTCTTTACACACCATTCTCCGTAGAAAAATGAGGTAGAGAAAGTGGCCACAAGTGGCAATGATGATTGAGGGCATAAATCAAAGAGGATATCAAGGCTAAAGAATCGATGATTTGGGATATTTCCAAGCTCCAATCAAATTTATGTCTAGACATAATGAAGGGAAGGTAAATGTAGCTAAGGATGGACCTTTAATATTTGGATGGGTGCGCCAATATGACTTACATATTGTTATTTTTTGTGGAGTTTTATATAGCGTGAACTAGACCTGAAGGTATCAGAGCGCTTTACACGAGCAGCAGTTACGTCACAGACGGACACATTCATTTTTGTTAGGCACATGGAGATTAAGTGATTTGCCCAGAATCACAGAATGTTGAGCGTTCCTGCCGAGACTCGAACCTGGTTCCCCAGCTCCCGAGGTCCACCGCCTTAGCCGTTAGTCCATATTCTCTCATGATTGATTGATCTCATGCTCCCCACCAAATTATAGTGGTGGATGAATTGGGTGTTAAGGAGGTGTTGAAGGTGATGAGATATATGTTTAATGAAAAATTGGGACAAATGAAGGGATACGTTCACAGGATAGTACTGAAATGAAGTACTATTCCAGTGAAACACAGGTTAAGAATGGTAACTGTTGTTGTGAGAGAAGTAAAAAAATTGTTGAAAGACATGATTAATGAGGGGGTCTTAGAGCCTGTAGCGGCAACTAGTTGGGTCTCGCCTGTATTCATATCTAAAAAAAACTATGGTATGCTAAGGTTCTGCGTGGATCTGCACAGTTTGAATCAACATGTTGTTAAAGACACATTTCCATTACCTAATATCAATGAGCTTCTATTACTGCTCAAGGGAGGAATGTTTTTCTCAAAGCTCGACCTCAAAAGTGCATACCATCAAATTTGGTTGCAGGAGGATTCAAAGGGTTTCACTGCCTTTGTCACAATGGAGGGCACATTTTAGTTTACGCGAATCCCCTTTGACTTATCCTCTGCAGCAAGCATTTTCAAACGTGTGATGACCATGTTCAATGGGATAGGGAGCGTAATGTACTTACAGGATGACATCTTGGTGTTTAGGGAGTCAATACAAGGACACAATTGCACCTTGAGGTCAGTGTTGTACAGATTACGTGAGGCAGGACTCACCCTGAGAAAAGACAAGTGCAAGTTCCTAGTCAGATACATTGAATACCTGGGCCATACCATCTCGGGTGAGGAGGGTAAACCCAAGGATGATCTACTTAGAGCTATGAGATCAGCACCCATTCCCCGAGATGATAAGGATCAGTTGCGATCCTTTATGGGTCTTATCAAATATTATTCGAAATTTGTCAACAATGTTGCAGAAAAAACTGAAGGATTGAGAATAATGTTGAGGAAAGGGTGTACATTTAGGTTGGGTGAGGAACAACAAGAAGCTTGTAATATGGTGAGGAAGGGTATCTTGGTGCTGTTTACCACTCAACGGAAATCCATTTAACCGTGGATGCTAGCGCTTGTGGAGTGGATGCTATATTGTCTCAGTTGTATGGAGGAGGAACGAGAACAGTGGCATTCACTTCAAACTTGTTAACTGAGAGCGAGTGGAACTACTCAGTAATAGAGTGTGAAGCCTTAACTGCAACATGGAATGTAGAACATTTCAGAACATTCTTGTGGGCTCTGGAGTTTTGTATCTGCATGGATCATAAGCCTTTGATCAAGGTGCTGACTCCAGGAGGGGCAGGGAATGGATCTGCCAGATCGGCAAGGCTAGCATCTAGGTTGCAGGAATACAGATATAGGATTAAGCGCATTCCAACTTGGAGGAATGCCCAAGGGTACTCTCTCACGTTAGTCCTTAGATTGGACTAAGGTCGATGAACAAGCTGTCTTGCCTAAAGAGCAAGAAGGAGCTGTAGCATGGTTATCCGACATGGAAGAATGTGAGTGCAGAGCGTTCATTACGGAGGAATGGAATAGGTGTATGGAAATTAACCAGGTGCTAAAGGGTGCAAAGCAAATGGTTGTGAAGCGAGGTCGGAGGGAGGGTACTATTGCTCCTCCCATGAAGGGACCATTTGTGAAGGTGTTGGATGAGTTAACACTTTATGGCAAGGTAGTGATCATGAGAAATTATAAATGTGTACCACCTGAAGGATTGAAGGAGAGAATCATTAACATAGTTCATGAGCGTCATTTGGGGCAAACCATGAATGAAAAAAGAACAGGGAACATTTCTGGTGGCCAGGTATGGATGACCAAATCATGGGTGGAAAAGTGTGATATGTTCAAAGAGAGTGAAAAGAAACTCGAACCAGGAGTCCAGGCTGTTCAAGGTCACATTGAGGACCCAGCAGACCATGGAATACAATATGTTTGGATTTTATTGGACCAATGAATAGAGCGAGAGGTGAGGTCAAGCACGAGTGGGTAATGGTGGATATACATTCCAAATGGATAGTAGGGACGTTTTTGACAGAAGTGACTACCAGATGTACCATTAAAACTCTGGAAAGAGTCTTCTGGGAGGAAGGTTCCATTATCTGCTGATCACAGATAATGGGACTCAGCTCACTTCACTTGATATGACAGCATACTTGGAAAGGTGCGGTATAAAACACCATCGCATTGCGCTGTACAACCCCCAAGCCAATGGGATGGTGGAAAGGGCTAACTGATTGGGTAAAGGTGCGATATTGATGCCAACTCGAGGAGAGGGTAGTGTGGAAGAAATGGCGAATAACATGGTATGGGCCCATTGTACCAAAGAGAATAGTCTAGCCAATCCATCACCGTTTGAAAAATGAGAGGGAGGAAGCCAGCCACAAAAAGGACATCCGCTTGGTTGGTGAATAATGGCAGAGAGGTAAAAGATGGTCGATTATTTAGATAGAGACATGTGTGATGCCCCCAAAATAGGAGAGCAAAGAGTACCAGTGCTCCTTTTTGCCGACGACACTCTACTAATTTCGAAATCCCCCCAAGGTCTCCAACAACTGATGAAGGATTTTTTAAGGTTTTGCCACAAGCAAGGTTTGGAACTAAATTAGGCCAAAACCAAGTAAATGATTTTTCCAAGCGAAATGTAAAATTGACCAAAAGACATTTGTTTCCTGGTGACACCATCTTGGAACAAATATCGGCCTACGATTACCTGGGTATCCGTCTTACTCCAAATTCAAATTGGGCACCCCATATTGATAAAGTTAACTTGATGCTAATTCAGCAGACTGCTCATTATTTCATAAAATCCTGGAAAAAACGGTGTCTAGGAAAGTGACCCCTACTCTTGAAATCTACAATGTCAAAGCATTGGGGGGGCACTCAATGGGGTGGAACTGTGGGGTATTGGGTATACTAATTGTCTTACTGCAGTAGAAAGCAGTTTTTTAAAATCTCTTTTAAACCTACCCCAAAGCACTCCCCTGACCCCCTGTGCCTGGAATTTGTTCAGAGAAAACTGGCTCACAAGCTTGACTAAAAACTGCTAATGTTTTGGCATCATCTGTGGTCTGTCTAAGAGTTAGCCCCATATCGAAAACCAGTGATTGGCCTCATGCATCATCCCCATATAACTTCGATCCCCTGGTTCAATTCCTTGAGAGGTTTACTCCAGCGATTAGGGCTGGAGGCCTACTGGACTAATCCCAAAAGCCTCTCTCTATTACCAAAAGCAAGGGCCAAATCGATTTATTGGGAATCAACTGTGGAGAAGGAAACATTGAATGGGGTGGGCAGTTTGTTTAAGGTTTTTATTGATTTTAAGCCCACGGCAAGGTACGAGGAAACAATTGACGAAATCATTCCTCCCTTGGCTCGCAATTTTTTTTAACAGTTTTGTTACAAGACTTTACCAACTAGAGTGTTCTGCAGCATATGGAGCCTTAATGTTTCCACGGAAACCCTCTGCCCAACTTGTAAAGCCAGCGCAGAATCAATAGTCCACTTGTTATTCTTTTGCCCCTATTATAAAAACTTGAGGGGAAAGTGGATTATTTCATTGTGCAGATTGGTTGGCCTTGGTCACTATCTTGAGGTATTGAGAATACTCTCCAAGGACACTAGCAGGATAATTGTTTTTTGTTTGGCTAAATACTGGCACGCACTTTGGACTATGCGTGCCAAATGTATTGTATGAGTTGCTTTTATATTTTTATTGTACATATTGTATTATATGTCTCTTACCCCATTATTTTAATGAGATGCTCTGTGCTTTCTAAAGATTTATTGATCGAAATATAGTCACATGATGATGATAATATCTTTTATGTCTTTTGATTGGGGAAGTATTAAAGGACTAGTTTTAGCATGGCTGTTAGTGTTCCGTGGCTATTCTGAGGCTTCTGTTGTCATCGCTCTGCTTAGACTATCAAGAGATTTGCCCACCTTGATGACTGTAATTCTGCTCCTAGCCTATACTCGATTTTATTGTGTATCATACGTTATATTATATTTAATGGACTTTTATTTGAGCTGTATTACACACTGTACTTTTATGGTCGTACGGCTGAAATAAAGTCTTTGATGAAGATGATGATGAAAAAAAAGGTGTCATTAAAGTGGGAGATAGGATGAAAGTGAAACATGGAAGTGTGAGTAGGGGTTTATCTAAATTTTGAGGCCCTTTCAAAGTAAATGAGGTACATGACGGGTATGTTGAGTTGGTGAATGAAAGGAGATGGAGTAAACGCAAAGTAGCACTTTAACAGAGAGAGGATAGTGATAACAACAAGGAGGAACACGTTCAAGGAGGTATCAGCAGTTACATGTTGATGGGTGATGAGGAGTTGGTTAGAAATTCTTTAGGTAACATGAGAAGGCAGGTTGAAAATGGGGGTGGTGATGTGAGAGAGGGAGTTTGTGACAACACTCTACCTCTGTTAGGTGCAAATGAGGTGTGCCATCAAAAAATTCGAAGACCGCCTCATTATTTAGAGGGTTATGTACAAGTTAGTTGAACATTTGTTAATAATCCTTTCTTAATTTTCTTAGGAAGATTGTTTTTATATAAATGTACCTTTTTTTTATTTAAGAGGTTTTATATAGCGCTGGCCAGACCCGAGGATATCGGATCGCTTTACAGCAGATATAAGGGAGAAATCACATAAAAGAGACAAAGGTAGGCATAAGTGTTCAAAAATCCCAGTGTGCTGTGCGACATTGAGGTAGAGAGGTCCTGAGGTAGTCTCGTTGCGTCTGAGGTAGTCTCGTTGCGTGCACAAAGTCTTGGGCTAAATCTCCCTCCGAGAGGAGGTGAACGAGGAGGGGTTAGGGAGCGGGAATGAGGTAGGGAGTGGAGGAACAATGACAAGGGTCTGTACCGTGCAGGAGGGGGTAAGGTGGTGGAACATTGCCTGGTGGCTGCAGAGTGCAGGCTTGTGCGTTTTGGTTCTCAGTCCGGGAAGGCACGGTTGAGGTAGAGGTCTTTTAGGAGTCTTTTGAATTTTATAAAGGAGGGGATAGTCCTGATATCGACTGGAATGGAGTTCCAGATTTTCGGTGCGTTCCCAGCGAAGGATCGAGACGCGGTTTTTTGTTTGCGTGTTTTCAGAGGGATGAGTAAGAGGGTGTTGGAACTCCTGAGGATTCTTGACTGGCCGGCTTTCTTGAGTTTGGAGGCCAGGTATTCCGGTTTCCCTGTGTGCAGGGCTTTGTGCGTGAGGCAAGCAGTTCTAAAGCTGGCACGCATTTCGACTGGGAGCCATTTTAGTTCTCTGAGTGCGGGAGATAAGTGGTCATATTTTTTAACTCTGGTGACCATTCTGGCAGCAGCATTGAGAGTTGTTTTGAGTGGCGCTAAGTGGGAACGAGCTGTACCGGAGAGGACTGCGATCCCATAGTCAAGTCTAGATAGCACCAGTGATTGGGTGGCTTGTTTGAGGTCCATGGGGGGGATGAAGGGTTTAATTTTGTTGAGAAGCTTCAAATTGAGGAAGGCACTCTTCGCGGAGATCTTAATGTGTTTGGTCATGCTTAGATTTTGGTCGAGGGTGATTCCTAGCGATTTTACCGAGTTCGCCAGGGTGAGATTACCGTTAAGAGCGTCGATTGCTTTCAGCCACTCTACGATTTGAGGGTTTTCTCTCTGTTGGAGATGAGGAGGATTTCGGTTTTGTCTTGATTGAGTTTGAGGTGGTTAGTTGATAGCCATTGTTGAACTTCTCTAAGAGTGTTGTTGAGTCTTAGAATGTCGTTAATGGAGGAGATTTCCAAGTAGATCTGGGTGTCGTCTGCATATAGGTGGAAGGGGATGTTGGCTTTTTTCAGAATGGTGGTGAGGGGTTCCATGTATATGTTGAACAGTTGAGGGGAGAGCACTGAACCTTCGGGGACACCTCTGTTGACGGGGAGTAGGTCGGACATAAAGGATTTGATTTTTATCCTTTGGGAGCGGTTGTGTAAGAAGGAGGAGAACCATTGTAGGACCACCTCGTCTGCACCTACTCGGTCTTTGAGAGCCTTGATGAGAAGATTGTGATCAACCGTGTCAAAGGCTGCCGATAAGTCTAAGAGGATGAGTAAGCAGCATTGGTCATTATCAAGGGACTTGAGGATGTCATCCACGATGTTTAGGATTGCGGTTTCGGTGCTACAGCCTTTTCTGAAGCCTGATTGGTGGTTGTCAAGCAGGTTGGTGTTGTCATTGTGCTGGTTCAGTTGAAGGAGAACGCATTTTTCGAGGATTTTGGCTAGGAAGGGGAGGGTGGAAACAGGTCTGAAGTTGTTCAGGATGTTGGTGTCTAGGCCTGGCTTTTTCAGTAGAGGTGTGACTTGGCCGACTTTGAGGCAGTCTGGTATGATGCCGGTTTTCAAGGAGCTGTTTATGATTTCACACCATATTGGTGCAAGGGAGAGTTTCAGCTTTTTAGACAATTGGATAGGTACAGGGTCGAGGCTGTGGGATGAGGGCTTGGAGGAGGAGATTAGTTTGAGAATCTCAGCTTCAGGTACGGGGTTGAAGGATATCCAGGCTTTCGTGGGGAGCAAGCTCGTGGTGTTTTCGACTGTTGGGGCTAGGTTTTTGCAGGAGGGGTTGAGGTTGATGTCAAGTGATAGCTCAATCTTGGTGATTTTGTCATTGAAGAAGTTGGCGAAGTTGTCACACAGGTCTTTGGAGGCCTGGACTGGGGTTGCAGAGGTCTTGGAGGTTTGTTGCCTAATGATGTTAAAGAGTTCTTTTGGCCTATTTTTCGCATTCTCAAGAGCGGAGCAGAAGAAGTTGGTTTTTTCATTGTTGATGTGTTTTTTGTAGTTCCTTCTTGCTGTTTTGAGTTTCTCGCAGAGGCTGGAGGAGGGATTATTTCTCCATAGACGTTCTGTGGCTCTGAGTTGTCTCCTTTCGTTGTTAATGTCCTTGTTGAACCAGGATCTGGAGGGGATGTTCCTGGATTTTTTCAGTTTCAGGGGGGCTAGTTGGTCTAAGATGGAGGACATAGTTGTGTTGTAGTGGGATGTGAGTTCTGTTGTGGAAAGACCGTCTGGGGAGTTGGGCAGGAGGGTGCTTATTTTTTCTTCTAAGTCGACTATGTTGATCTGTGCTAGGTTTCTTGTCCATGTGGGGGGGTCTTGAATGGGAGGTTGGCAGATGATCGGTTGCGTGATGCGGAAAAGGATTAAGTGATGGTCTGACCAGTCGACCGGTAGGATGTGGTCTATTGTGATTGCGTCGCGTTGGGCGATGATGGCATCGAGGGTTGCCCATTTGATATGAGTTTCTTCTAAGCAGTGCTGGGTAAGGTTGCTGGTAAGTAATAGCTCGTTCAGGTTTTGTGTTGGTGGGCTGTTTTTATCATTCCAGTGCAGGTTGAGGTCGCCCAGAATTAGGTTGTTGTTGTCTCGGAGAGAGCATTGGGCAATCAGGTCTGATAGGTGCTCAGTGAATGTGGTGGTGTTGCCTGGGGGATGATATAGGAGATGGCAGTGTAGTAATTTGTTATTGCTGGAGTTAATGTTGGCGGTTAGGCATTCGAAGGAGTTATAGTTGAAGGTCTCGATTTCGGTCACGGCCAAGTTGTTGTTATGAATGATTGCTAAACCCCCACCTTTTTGGTCTTTTCTATCTTTGTTGATGATAGAGAAACCCGGGGGTACGAGAGTATCCATGATTGGAGGCGAGGTGTCATTTAGCCAGGTCTCGGTGATGAAGGGTATGTCTATGTCATGGTTGAGGATGGATTCAGCTAGCTCTGTGGCGTGTTTAGTGGCTGATCTGCAGTTTATGAGCATGCAGTTGGTAGGGGTGTCGCTTTTTTTGGTTCTTTTCTAAGGTGAGCCGTAGGGATGTTAATGAGGGAGGCTGGGAGTCTAGGGGGTTTCGGAGTGGAGTGATCATTTCTGAATCCAATGAATACCTGAATCGAGGATTGAGGGGTGTGAGTAGAGGGGGTGGTGTACGAGGAGGCCAACTCGGTCGCTTCATCGGAGGACATAGCTTCCATAGTTCTATTAGGCCTCGGTGAATGTCTCGCGAGGGGGGATGAGGTCCAACTGGGTCGCTGAGCCTTGGGGAGCCTTTGGTGTGTGTGGTTGGAGATGGTGGGAGTACAGTGGGGGTTAGTGGAGGGCTTAAGGAGTGTAGCGAGGTTGTTTAGGATTTCGTTAAAGCCCTGTATTATAATAGCCACTTGGCTTTCAAGCAGGGAGAGCCGGCGCCCCGTCTCTTCTTGGGGGAGGGTAGGAGGGTTCTGGGGGGGTTCTTCCTGGAGGGAAGAAGACCTGACTACGTTGTGTTGTCTTCTGGTAGTTGTTGTGCTGTCAGTTATGGCTATGGGATTAGGCGCGGGGTGAGGGGGGTCATGTTGTGGTAGTTGCTTTCTTTTGTAGGTGGGTATAGGACGGTGGTTGGAAGACTTAGACTGAGTATTTAGGTCAGACGGTATTGTTTGCGGGAGGTTGAGCGTGGGGGGCTGTTCGAGGGGACGGATCGGCGCAGGAGGGGGCGCCTTGTTCTTGGTGCTGGAGGTGCTGGTGGTGGCACGGGGAGGAGCGTAGGGGTTTATGATAGCGGGCGCATGAGTGGAGTAGGTGTTCTGCTGGGGGACTTGGTTGTCTGGGTAAAAGGGGAGCGATGGGAGGGGGGATGTGTGTGAACGACGTTATTCCGCAGTGAGGGGAAGAGGAGGTCAAATGCCTCAAGGTTGGCATTGTTAGCTTGAATCAGGACTGTGCCGTTGGAGTAGATGGTCACAGAGGTGCTCCCCCACCGCGTCGTGCGGTTCGGGATAGAGAATGATAGTTTGCAGCTATGGGGTGTATTGGTAGTTTTGGTAATGTGAAGTTGTGATCTAAGGATGGAATTCCACTTGTCGGGCCTTTCTGTGTGAAAGATGAGGTCCATTTTTACTTGACCTTTGGAGGAGCAATGATATATGTCAGCAAATAGTGACTCTGGGTATTGCCTGATCAGTTTGTGTTTGAGGCTTTTTTTCGCTTTTGGTGAGAGGTTGAGGGGGAGACTGATTGAGAAGGAGTTCAGGCCGTGCGGTTTTACGTAGGACGAGGTGAGGGGGTTGGCATAGGTTGTCGTGGTAGCAGGTATTTTATCTAAGTTGGCGATGGGGCTAGTTTCTTTCGGGCTGGGTGTGTTCCGCTAACACAGGGGTCGGGGTGTGTTGTAGTGGAGGGCGGGACTGATAGCGAGGTCTACTTTAGGGCATAGGCGGGCCCTCGTTGCATTCTAGTGGGGTCAGGTGGGTCGCATCAGAGGTGGGCATAGATGAGTGTGTCTCTCTGAGGATTCGGGTGTCTTTGCAGTCTCTATGATGCAGGAGCCTTTTTGGTGGCCATTTTGGGGCCAGGTCCTGAGTGCATTGGGTTTGGGGTGGGGCCGGAACTGTGGTACGGGGGCCTTCGTTACTTGTTGTTGCTGGGATCCACAGGTACAGGGTGTATAGGGGGCATTTAGGGTGAAGGGGACTCACCGGAGCAGTCTGGTCATCGGTGAGAGTACTACTTCCATGTAGTCATCTTGGGGTCAGGCGTTCCGGAGCCTTTGGTTTACACGCAGACTGATTGCTCAGTGGAGGTTAGAGTGACTTTTCGGTAGTTCTTTGTCTTCTGCTTCCGTGCTAGAGCAATCCACTTGGTTGCAGTCTCTGAGGAGGGCTCGGATATGTGGTGTGTTACCGGTGGTGGTTCAGTGACATGGCGGCCATCTTGGGGACAGGCATTGTGGAGCTCTGTAGTAGCTCGTAGTTCACTTTCCGGTATTCCCCCAGGGCCCGTTAGATGATCACTGCGTGCTTTCGCTGACAGGGCTTTCTTGTGTGCCTTGTGGGGTGACTATTGTACAGTGAGCCGTCTATTGATCATGCCGGGTTACTTTTAGTAATTCAGCGTCGGGGCGGCCTTCTTGGGGACGGACGTTCTGGAGCACTAAAGTAGTTCGTAGTGCGCTTATCAAGATTTCCTCAGTGGCAGCTTGGTGATCCTTGGTGGCCTTGGCTGTCTGGGCTCTCTTGGGACCTCTGTGGGGTGTCTTTAAACAGCGAGCCGTCTAATTGATAGTTTGGGTTATAGTTGCCGTATCACAGGGCGGCCATTTTAGGGGCAGGCGCTGCAGAGTTCTGCAGTAGCTCATGGACAGCTATCTGAGGTCCCCATAGTGCCAGGTTGGTGATCCATGCGGGTCGAGGTGCTCGTGAGCCCGCTGCAGGGGGTCATCAAGTTGCCTGCAGTCTGTTAACTGGGAGTTTTCTTCCCTACTGTCCTCACTGAGCGGCCATTTTAAGGTCAGGCGTTACGGAGCTCAGGAGCAGCTCGCACTCCGTTCTCCCAATAATCCTCGTGATGTCTTGGTGAGGAAAGCGGTCCGTGTCCAGGGCTGACGGGTCTCTCGCGGGTCCGAGATGTGGTGTCCTGGGATCGTCTAATTGATAGTTTGGGTTATAGTTGCCGTATCACGGGGCGGCCATTTTAGGGGCAGGCGCTGCAGAGCTCTGCAGTGGCTCATGGACAGCTATCTGAGGTCCCCATAGTGCCAGGTTGGTGATCCATGCGGGTCGAGGCGCTCGTGAGCCCGCTGCAGGGGGTCATCAAGTTGCCTGCAGTCTGCTAACCGGGAGTTTTCTTCCCTACTGTCCTCACTGAGCGGCCATTTTAAGGGCAGGCGTTGCGGAGCTCAGGAGCAGCTCGCGCTCCTTTTTCCCAATAATCCTCGTGATGTCTCGGTGAGGAAAGCGGTCCGTGTCCAGGGCTGACGGGTCTCTCGCGGGTCCGAGATGTGGTGTCCTGGGATTGTGTGAGGTCTGCAGCCGCCGATCACCATTCAGGCGTCAGTTTCAATCCTGACGGTGTCGCGGCGCCGATCCTCGTATCTTTTTTGCTTGCCGATGTTGGGGGCTCGATTCAGGCTTATCCAGCTCGGGGAGCAATCCGGTGAGTTTTCGTTCTCTGTAGGAAGGGATGGAGGGGGGGCAGCATGGGTTCTCCTAACAGCGGTGATCCCAGTGCCCAGGAGCTCGATCTCAGTGCTCTCTCCCCGCGGCCAACCAGTGCTCATAATTTGTTCTCATAACTTCCTTTAATTTTTTTATTTTTTGTGTTGGGCAGAAAGGGAGGGGATGTGTAATAATTTGTACCTTTAAAGCTTTAAAATCTTTATTCAATGCATTCTATTGGAGCCTTGTATTGTGCCTGTGCGAAGCGAAGGTTCTACTGAAATCAGTTGATGTGTGGCTGGCGAGAGGAGGCTCACGCTTCTCCAGGCAGTTGGAAATAAATGCTTGGAGCCTTTATTGGAGTTACTGGCCTTCTTCACTGCAAGGGGCTTCTTTTCCCCATGTCCCCAGAACCAGAAGAGATTGGGAGACCCACAGGAGTGAGGTCCCGTACTGGGACCAGCACAGAAAGCAGTGAGTATTCCTCAGCCCTGCCCCGAAGAACTACGTGGACAGGAGAGCTGAAGGGGAGTGCCAGCTGGAACTGACTGTACAAGTAGCGAGGGCAGAGGTAGAGAGAGCCCTAGCTCTGAAGGAAAAACAACTAGTTCTGGGGAAAAAGAAACTGTTGTAGGCTCATGAACTGAGTCGGAAGGAGCTGGTCCTAAAGTTAAAACAGGCCTCAGAATGCAGCAGAAATGAAGGCAGCATTACCCCAGTGTCTACTGGAGAGGTGGTGGTCCTTAATCTTCGTACCAGGTGCCCATGTACGTAGTGGGAGTTGGCATAACTAGATGGTTTTCTGCCTATCAGGTAGCCCTGAGAATACACAAGGCCCCAGAAGAGTACTGGGGGGGGGTGGCTAATGGAAACACATGCCCCCAGTGAGGAGGGACACACTTCTCACACTAGAGGTGGGTGACCAGACAAGGTAGGCCCCCATGAGAGGCATACTTGTTGCCAAATTAGGTTTGACCCCTGACAGGTACTGCCAAAGGTTCAGGGACCACCATGAACTCCGAAGCCAGTCCTCGGTGGATTTCGTGGACTAATTGTCCAAGGCACTGGATGGTTGGGTGAAGGGTAGTGAAGTAAACACGTTGAAGGGCTGTACAATTTAGTTGCAAGACAGCACATGTTTATTCATTGGTTTCCAGAGCTATGCCAACACCTGGTTGACTGCAGGTTTACTACCTCATGGAAATCGCAAAGGAGGAAGACCTTTGGATGAGTACCAGAGTGTCTGAGAAAATTCCTGGGAATGATCCTAAGGAGGGTGGTTCAGAGTCCCACCAACAGAGTGAGGTGGGTACACAGTGACCCAGGCAGGTCTCAGTATAGAGTGGGAGGGAAATGGGTCCCATATCCCTTTTAAGAATAAGGGGGGGGGGTTTCTGGTGGGCGGAGACCCTTGGCACCCCATTCCTAACCTTGGTGCTTTGATTGTTCCTATTTGGGACACAAGCAAGGGGACCTGGACTGTACTAAGAACCCACCCACTGATGGGAGCTCCACAGGAGAGGCCCATATGGCCTTAGTGGGAGGTAGTCCATTGGGGAAGGTAGTAGAATATGCCCTAGTCTCCCTTAATTGGGAGATAAACTCAGAGAGTAGCCTGGTGATCTCTGAGGGTGGGGGTTTTCATCTCCATTAGGTCAAGGAAAATGGGGTCTCAGCCACTGTTCTGAGGGACTAACATGGTAGTGAAAAGGCTGGTTTTCCCAGAGCAGAACACCTGTCAGGTGTGTAGGATAGCCCAGGGGCACTTCCTTGTCCGTCCCATAGCCCTGGTATCCATAGTGGGGGGTGGGGAAGTGACCCAGAGGAGGGTCACAGTGAGTCTCCAGATGCCCATAGACTTAGTTATGAGAAATGAATTGCCACTGGTGACGGAAGTGCTAGGAAGGGAGGCCTCTCAGGGCACCCTGACAACTCAGACATCTTCGCATACCACTCCCAAACGGAGGGTAGAGAGGCCCAGATGGAAGGCGAGAGGGAGGCGGAGGAAGCTCTCACCCCTGACTCCTGTTCAGCCTCAGGCTACTGATCCTGGGCTGAGTGACCAGTCTCAGGCTCCCATCCCTGGACTGGTCAGAAGGTGAGAGGAAAAACATTGCCTAATATCTGGGGGTTTTGCCCCTCACTCTGAGAAATCTCAGAGGTCAGTGATCCCGGGGAGGACTAGGACCTGGCTCTTGACACTGACAGCTGTCAGTGGCCTCTGTTTGCTGCAGTCCTTATAGGCAGAGTTTTTCTTGGATTGTGGACAGAAGTCTGATCCAAGGGGTGGAATGGACCACATCACTTTGCTGGCCATGGTTGTACTGTCTGCTACTGGGATGCATTTGTGAGCACTTTGAGGTAAGGTGCTTCACAGATGGGGCTCACAGGTGAGGAGAAGGGTTCCCCATTGGTCAGTTCAGTGGCTCAGTAGAGTGTAGATAAAGAAATCCAACTGAATTCAGAAGGGTGCAGAACTAACAAGTGCCCCTGCAGTAGAGGGCTATTGTCTATGTTCTATCGTGTAAGCGGAGAAGTCCATCAGGTATTGATTATTCTTTCCTGGCTTTAGGCGGGGGTGGTCATGTTGGACCTGGCCCTCTTTGCAGGGTTACCCCAAGCGTTTTGCCTTTTTTCCTCCACTTTTTGCTGAATTAGTTTTTGATGGCCTATGTACTTTACCACTGCCAACCAGTGCTAAAGTGCTACTACTCTCTCCTTTAAACATGGTTTTATTGGCCTATATCAAATTGACATATTTAATTTACTTGTAAGTCAGTTGTAGAGTGGTATACCATATACCCAGAGCCTGTAAATTAAATGCTACCAGTGGACTTGCAGGACTTATTGAGCCACCCGCTAAAGTAGCACTGTAAAACATCCCTGGCCTGCCATTGCAGCCTGAATGTAGTTTTAAACTGCCATGTCGAATCGGCATTTAAACCCCTTTGCCAGGCCCAAACCTTCCTTTTTTAATACAAATAAGTCCCGTTCGCTCCAGGCTAGACCTTGAACAGCCCTGAAGGCAGAGTGCAATGCATTTAACAATTAGGAAATGTACATGTCCTGGTAGTGCGAACCTCTTAAATTCATTTTTCACTACCACAAGGCCTACCTCTCCCATAGGATAACATTGGAGTTACCTCATTACATTTAATATGGTGTAATTTCCAATTGAAAGCAGGAGAATATATCATGTGTTTTGTTTATGAAACTGTAATGATAAACCTTCTTTAATGGATTTTTCATTACAATTTTGAAAATGCCACTTTTATAAAGCAGCATTTTCCTAACCTTTGCTCTTTTGTGCACATAGCATGGTCTGGGTCACATGACTGAGTGTAACTGACAGACTTTGTGAATTCCACCCAGACGGTCACACAATAGAGGGATTAGGCGTGCCTGGATGGGCCATCTGCTGATAGGTTGGGGAGGCGGAACTGAGCACAGCCTCACTTGCAAGTGAATACCCTGTACTCTGCCTTCACACAAAGGGCTTAGCGACCTCACATTGGCACTGCAGCAAGCTTGGAGTCAGGGCAGGGGCAAAGTCACTCTCTAGAACCTTCTCCCACCTTCCAGAATCTTCCAGAACCAGGGCATCAGGGTATAAGAAGGGGACCTCAGACACCAACTCTTCGGTACACTTCTGGACCTGTGGATAATCTGCCAGGAGGGAGAACTGTTGTACTGCTGAAAGGGCTGCAGCTCATTTAAACTGCTGACCTGCTGCTGCCATGCTGTATTGCTGCCTTTCTGCCCTCTTGCCTGGGGAGAAGAACTGGACCTGCAACTTTATCTTGAACCCTGGGCTACCAGAGTGACTCCAAGGGCTAGTGTGTTGGCCTCCTGATCTGAGCCTCAGGGACATTAAAGGCTCTCCAATGTCCTGTGCCAGAAAATGAACCCAGCTGAAGTGAGTTCCTGACCCCCAAGTGGTGCACCTCAGGTCCTGGACCCTTGGTTTGCCTCAGAGAGCTGTATTCAAGCTTTTAGGCACTTCTCGTTTGCATTGAGACCTTTCCGCTCGCACTGCAATTCAACACAAGGCTCAATCAGCCCGACCCTTTGCACTACAGCATGGACCGCTCTCGGGGCCCACCAAGCAACAGCTCCAGCAATGGCCGTCCACGAATCCTGGCCTGCTCTTTGCACTACTCTGGCAGTCTCCCACCAGCGCTCACCCTGCTACTCACTGCTCCCTCCACAGCGAATGGGACTCTTGGCACAGATTTGAGTAGGTAAAACTTCAGCTGGCCTAATCTGGTGACTGTAGCCAACATGCGCTCCATCGTGGTCGGCCTGAACTTGTGACTTTGATCTGGTCCAGTGGGACCAGATATCCATAGTTGGTGCTTTTTGCAGCTATTTTCACTAAAATCTGTTAAAATTCACAACTCCGGTTCGATTGATTGGTTTTATTTTGTTTTGGTGTCAAATAATTAATTAGCATCTACACTATTTGTGTAAATTGGTTTGGGATTTTTCTTGTGGTATGTCTTCACTTTATCACTGTTTGTGTGCTGCATAAATACTTTACACATTGCATCTAAGTTAAGCCTGACTGCTTTTGTGCCATGCTACACAGGGTTAAGCACAATTTAATTTATTGACTTTTTGTGGTTCTCCCTGTATGGGATTGTGGCTGTTGCTTGACCAGGGCTCACACCCAAGTCAACTAACACCCCAATTTCTAACAGTCACCATGATTTGCAAATCTTTTGAGAGTCATATTGCATGTAGTTCTACTTGGCTTCATTTAGGTGTTTAGAATAGTACGTCCATCTGAGACACAAGGTGTTAACTGTCATGGTCCCAGGTATTTCAGGTTTTCCTGCACCTCAGAGCATACATGAGTACCCACACACACCATGCGTTAAACTATGCCATGAACCTAATTGCTATATTATATGGCTTGTATGTTTCATGGTTTAATGCATTAACTGGTTTTAAGAGTCGTCTCCAGTTTGTAGCACAGCTGCTTCTTGTTAAGTGCCAAATCCCTGGTGGCAGTGGTAGGTTTGAGCAATGAACCAGAAACATGGACAACCTCCTTCACGTTTTTAATTGTTGTAGACAATTGATAATTGCTTCATTACACCTTGCATACTGACCGGCACCTGCTAAGCACCTGCCAACGGTTCTCCATGGAAAGCCATCTATTTAAACCCCCCACCCTGAGGTCTCAGCTCTTACCCTCATCAACCGAAGATCCTCACCTGAGATCCCAACTCTGCTCTCAAGGCTCCCATCTTCGGCTCCCGATGTCTTCTCAGACTCCTGGGCTCTCCTGGACTCCTTCACTTCCAGTGAGCTTCCCTGCATCCAGCATCCTGTACAAAAAAACAAAAGAGAGAAAGGACTTCAGAAACCAAGGTATTGCCGCTCCGTGGCTTGTGGAACCAGAAGCTCATCCAAGACAAGGGGCCCGATTTTGAATCTGGTGGTCTTTGACTGCCAGACACACAGTGGCGCAGCAGTGGCGGTCCTGTGGGCGCCCTATTTTGAGGCAGCGACTGGGACCATCCACAGCTGCACCAGCAGCACCAGGGAACTGCCATTCCCTGGTGGTGGTGCAGCGGACAGGGCTATTCAATATGCAAGGCTGGAACATTGCGGTCTGCTAAGCATATTTCGAGTTTCCCCACTGCCAGCCTTTTCATAGTGGTTAGTCTGCCATAAAATGCTGGTGGTGGGAAAACAACCCCCCGCCTCCATGGGGATGCATTCAGGGGGGTACAACATATGCATTGCATGCACCCCAAGTTCCCAAATTTGTAGTCCATGCCGTGCTGGAACTTCATTTGCGTTCGCATTGCGGTCCCGTTTTCAGGGTACCGTCATGGGAACGGTAAAAGTAAAGCCCGCCAGACACGAGTTGTACTCATAATCTGGCTGGCAGAACATTCACAGCTTTGGCAGTGCTGTGCCAGCGCAAAGCCGGCGCAGCACCACCAAAGACGTAATCAGGCCCAAGGTAAATCCTTCATTTCTGGTTAGCACATAAGGCGATTAGGGCGCTTTTAATCATGTGATCTGTGAGCAGGTATTGCAACAACATTCTTGGCAATCAAAGACCATTGAACATTACAAAGACCACGCTTTGATCATAAAAGACTGATAGAACATTGTTTGAACAACAGGTTGTTTTCATGGTATGATACTTTTTTTCAGAGACTATGATTAGAGTGTGATAGTTACAAACATTATTCGAGTCTCATGCTCAGAGCGATATGGATCCTGATGTGTGAAGGCAACATGTGGCAGGGATCTGCGACCAATACTTTGTATATTTCTCACATACGATTCAAATATGTGTTAATTCATGATACTGTGACTCAACTGTATAGATTAATTGAGAAGAGAGTATTAGGTTTTATAAGTCAATCATCTGCTGTATAAGTATTATATAGTTCCCCTTGATCTATGGTAATAGATGTTTTCTGTTCATGCACATACACCAAATATACCAGATGCAGAAGAATGAGTCTGTGAGCAGTCATTTCCTTCAGAATTGCTGACCCAGAGAAGTACTGTAAGTCTGTTCAGCGTCTCTCTCTTCTCTCATACCAAACTCCCTTCTCCTTGGGAACTATTTTGGGTGCAGTGACAATATGCTGCTACCCGGGGTAGTTATCAGGAGGATATGGGAACCAACATCACCCCATCAGAACCTCCTGAAGTTCAGGTGAGTAGATTGCGACAGAAGGCTAAGCCACAAAAACTAGTGTTCCCTTTGGGTGATGACACAGATGGCATGGGGCAACTATATGCCCAAGACCTTGCCCAGGCCTTGGCAGGAAGTACCTCTGAACAGAACAGTTGTCTGCAATTGTATAAACCTACAATTAGAAATGCAAAAACTATGGAAATAAAATGCAGAAGTAAAGAGAGAGTTGGCACTATGTAAGCCTAGATTTACACAATGGAGGGACACTACACACAAGGAGTCTCATCCCATCCTGAACCCACCAAGATTTGAGAACACTTACTCCTTCTTCTTCATCACCACCTGAGCAGAATTTACAAATAAAAATTATGACCCCTAGTCCTGTGTCATTAGCCGCCTCGGAGTGCTTCAATAAAGATGGCGCAATATACGCTTTTCTCAAAAGTCAATTCCAGCTATACTTCATATGTAAACCACAGATTTTTACTACAGATGCATCCAGATTTGCCTTCATTATCTCTTACTTTGGTGGGGTAGCAGCATATTGGGTGATACCTTTAATTGAAACCAATGACCCAATTCTGAACAATTTTGCAGCATTAGGGCTGCAATGAGAAGGGTCTTTGTTAACCCTGGGCATCCAATTCCGCTCCGCTCGCGGAATTTGCGGAATTTAGGCAATTTCGCGTTCCGCGGAGAACGCGGAATTGCCAACAATTCCGCGATCCGCGGCGTAGCGGAATTATTTTCTTGTCGCGCTTTAAAAATGCGTTCTAGCGCGCGCGATAGCGACTTACCGGGATTCCTGCGTTCGCCGACGGGTTTTCCTATCCGTTCACGTGCGCCACGAGATTTCGGTAGCCGGCCGCGTTATCCCGCGAGAGTTTGCGATCGTGAACACGTCATTCGCCGCGCCATCGGACAACGCGAGAGTGTGCGATCGCGAACACGTCATTCGCCGCGCCATCGTGCACCGCGAGAGAAATTGCGACCGCGAACACGTCATTCGGGCGCGCCATCGGACATCCGGCGATATTTTTGTACAGCTCGCGATCCCAAACACGCAAAATGTTCAATCTGGAGAACAATAACATCGCAAGCAGCATCAAACCTTCTATAAATTGATGATTTGGCTGAAAAAAAAAACTCAGATTGATATTTGGCTGTCCTTTTTGGTCACATTTTTGGGGGGGGAGAGGGAGGAAGTGCCACAGAGTCTCCTACTTCCTGTTCCTGTCCAGCAGGCTCCTCCCAGTGCTTTGTCCATCTCCTGTTCATTTTTCACTTGGATTTGAGCTGGAAGGATCACTCTTTGTGTCTGCTGCATCATTATCATTGGATTTGAGGATTTTGGAATTTGAGATTTTACAAGTAAGTTGGTGTTGTTTGATTGGGGCATTGCAGTTGCTGCAACTTCATTTTTGGTACTTTTCATCATTTTTTAAAATAAATCGTTGTGGGTAGCCAGTAGGTCCAGAGCTAGTCATGGGTCATGGATTGCTGTGTGATGTATTTATTAATTTCAAACATCATTTAGGGGGCATGGATGGCATTGGATTGAATTGGAAAATGTGTTTTTTTGGGGTGTATTTCAGTTTTTTGGGCTGTGTGTTAAATACATGCCTTAGTTGTGTGTGGTGTGCTGCAGGCCTTGTTTAGCCCTGTGTATTTTCGTTTTTGCATTTTATTGCATTACAGGCAAAGCAAAAGCAGGGTGGTTTACCATGCAGCCTTTGCCTGGCTATTATAGGCCTGTTTTCAGTACATTGTTTTCCAGGCCTCCTGCTTGTTGCTTGTGATTTGTGAGTGTCCATGTGGCTGGTAGCCATTTCTGGTGGGAGTTACAAGTGTGCTGCTTTAGCCATATACTAAGGCCTGCATGTGTTTCCCTTTGTGGCCTAGGCTTCTTGTTGTGGGCCTGGCCATGAGGCTGGCGGCCATTTTGAAGCCAGGCAGTGTGCTTTTTGCCATGGGCCTGCATTGTCTGTCTTCAGTTTCTTGTTGTTGTGGGCCTGGCCATGAGGCTGGCGGCCATTTTGAAGCCAGGCAGTGTGCTTTTTGCCATAGGCCTGCACTGTCTGTCTTCAGTTTCTTGTTGTTGTGGGCCTGGCCATGAGGCTGGCGGCTATTTTGAAGCCAGGCAGTGTGCTTTTTGCCATAGGCCTGCATTGTCTGTCTTTAGTTTCTTGTTGTTGTGGGCCTGGCCATGAGGCTGGTGGCCATTTTGAAGCCAGGCAGTGTGCTTTTTGCCATAGGCCTGCATTGTCTGTCTTTAACCTCTTCGACGCTTATGACGAGCTCAGCTCGTCATGAGGCACAGTGGAGCTGTGCTCATGACGAGCTGAGCTCGTCATAACTGCCGCGGAACGCCCACACGGGACTAATTCCCCTGCTGTGCTGGGCGTTCCATTGAGTGGGTGGAGCTGTGACGAGCCCAGCTCGTCATGAGCACAGCTCCACTGTGCAGCATGACGAGCTGGGCTCGTCACGAGCACCGCGGCGCCGCGCGCGGCCCCTCCCCCCCCGCACCGCGGGGGAATTAGCCCCGCGTGGAAAGGGTTAGTTTCTTGTTGTTGTGGGCCTGGCCATGAGGCTGGCGACCATTTTGAAGCCAGGCAGTGTGCTTTTTGCCATATGCCTGCATTGTCTGTCTTCAGTTTCTTGTTGTTGTGGGCCTGGCCATGAGGCTGGTGGCCATTTTGAAGCCAGGCAGTGTGCTTTTTGCCATAGGCCTGCATTGTCTGTCTTCAGTTTCTTGTTGTTGTGGGCCAGGCCATGAGGCTGGTGGCCATTTTGAAGCCAGGCAGTGTGCTTTTTGCCATAGGCCTGCATTGTCTGTCTTTAGTTTCTTGTTGTTGTGGGCCTGGCCATGAGGCTGGAGGCCATTTTGAAGCCCGGCAGTGTGCTTTTTGCCATATGCCTGCATTGTCTGTCTTTAGTTTCTTGTTGTTGTGGGCCTGGCCATGAGGCTGGCGGCCATTTTGAAGCCAGGCAGTGTGCTTTTGCCATAGGCCTGCATTGTCTGTCTTTAGTTTCTTGTTGTTGTGGGCCTGGCCATGAGGCTGGCGGCCATTTTGAAGCCAGGCAGTGTGCTTTTGCCATAGGCCTGCATTGTCTGTCTTCAGTTTCTTGTTGTTGTGTGCCTGGCCATGAGGCTGGCGGCCATTTTGAAGCCAGGCAGTGTGCTTTTTGCCATAGGCCTGCATTGTCTGTCTTCAGTTTCTTGTTGTTGTGGGCCTGGCCATGAGGCTGGCGGCCATTTTGAAGCCAGGCAGTGTGCTTTTTGCCAGAGGCCTGCATTGTCTGTCTTCAGTTTCTTGTTGTTGTGGGCCTGGCCATGAGGCTGGCGGCCATTTTAAAGGCCGGTAGTGTGCTTTTATCCATAGGCCTGCAAGCTTGTAGCCTAGTCTGCCAACAGGCCTTTCATCCAGTGGGCCCAGAGGTAGTCAGGGGTGCATGAAACAACTGTTTCTGTGTGTTCTGTTCAATTTAAACATCATTTAGGGCACATGGATGGCATTGGATTGAATTGCAAAATGTGGATTTTTGGGTGTATTTCAGTTTTTTGGGGTGTGTTAAATCCATTCCTTAGTTGTGTGTGGTGTGTTGCAGGCCTTGTTTAGCCCTGTGTATTTTTGTTTTTGCATTTTATTGCATTACAGGCAAAGCAGTGTGGTTTACCATGCAGCCTTTGCCTGGCTATCGTAGGCCTGTTTTCAGTACATTGTTTTCCAGGCCTCATGCTTGTTGCTTGTGATTTGTGAGTGTCCATGTGGCTGGTGGCCATTTCTGGTGGGAGTTAACTAAGTGTGCTGCTTTTGCCATTTAGGCCTGCATGGTTTTCCTTTTGGCTTACTGCTTGCATCCATCCCCTTTGCCAGCTGCAGCTCCCTGAATGATGTGATGACTGAGCAAATAATTTAATGCCAAACAGGGTCCACTTCTATTACATTTGTATTTTGGTTGTTGTTCCTCTTCTTTCCTATCCTTCCTGACAGTGTACACAGTATGATATAACCAAAGAAGACGGCCAAGAAATATGAAAAAAATGACTGTCTGACATAAAATGTCTGGCACCTCGAAGGTTTGTTAAGAAAACCCTCACACACCAACCTGGTTGGTGTCATGCTTCATCATCGGGTCCCAGCTGGGTAGCCGAATGCTACCCGGCTGTGCTACAACACCTGTTTACAGTGGAGCGGGTTTCAAGGTGAATGTGAGTGTGATGAAGTGAGTGAAATATAAAAATACCTCCAGAATACTACCCGTTACTTTTATTCGTGGTAGTCTGGGGTATAGTTAAAAGAGACATGAGAGTGGATAAGAAACTACAAATATTCTGCGTAGTTTTTTTATTATCCTTAGGTCGACATGTTTCAGCCCTTAACAAAAATATATACGGGCTTTCTTCAGGACCTCTCAAAATAAATAAATGTGAGTGATGTGAAAAAGTGTGATAAAAAATTACCACATGAACTGCATTTTTAACACTCACGCTAAGGAGTGCTATTTATGCGGCAAGGACTGGCGATGTGTAGGTCCTTTTTAAAATGTAGAATACCTGTAAAGAAAAAGGCATAACACAAGACAGAATAAAAAGGAAAACATTAATTCCACTATTTTTGATCGTACTGGTCTTAATATATTGTGCTCACTCCATGCATTCTATAAATATCGCCAGTACTGGTGGTAAGTATCTTGTGTTAAATACTTAGCGAGGTGTCAGACAAATATGTACCAGATTGTTTACTGTGTACACGACATAACACAACACACACATGCCATGCACACCGTACAATCAGTGAAGTGATTATGCCTTCTCAGTTTGTCCTCTATTTTATAAACAAACCGGGGCAATGTTAAATTTGTGGAATTCACCCATGCGAGCTATCGCGCTACTATTGCGCTATGGACATGTATTATAACTCTAGTGCTTGTCTACCAATGTCTCTCATGAGGACTCTCGTGCTATTGTTGCGCTATGAACATGCCTTCTAACACTGGCGCTTATGTGCCAATTACAAACGTCTAACGACAATTTGCCATATTTTTCTTATAATTACATTAATTCTTATGTAGACGTTCTTATCTGGTCCAAGAGGGGGAAGAGGCACCTCTCTTACTTCACATACTACAGAAAATGGGAATTAAAAACGGAAAGAAACTCTTAATGAATGCTTGATCTAAACCGCCGAATAACTGAAACTAATCATCAGGGCATACAGCGGTATACTGGAATTGTCTTACTTTATGTGGCGGCGTCTCCCTCATACAACCTAGTGCAGGTCCCCTGGAACAGGCTGGCAACCGCTAAGGCATTTGAATAGTGTATTTATCGCCTGAGTTCCGGTGGTCGGAGTAACGTGCGCGTCATCACGTCGTAAAGCGTGTGACGTCAAAGATCACGAAAGGGCTAGACCGTCGCTTTTGGGATGCTAATGGCTCACCGACATACTCGTCATCACGTAGAGAACGTGTGATGAAAAAATAGTGTGTTAATTTAGCGCATGCGCAGTGAGGGGATTACCAAGATGTTACAGTAAAATTCAGCAAAATCTACTGAATAATATTAAGTTCCCGAGGGAATTCAAATGCCATATTAGGTTAATCGCAACTTCCATAAGAAACCCACAATATGAAAAGGTTTAAGATTTAAGGTTTAAGGTATAAAGTTTAGCCTTTAAAGATGTAAATCTAATGTGCCTAATTGCGCCTGTACAGTGTGGGAAATACCATGAAAGCCCTTGTTGACAATCTCACAAATGGCTACACTAATTTATATCTTTTATTTGTTTGTTTGTACTGCTAGTAATTGAACCACAACAACAAATGCACCATTTCACTGATGTTCTTCTCCTGGCTTCTTTGCTTTTAGGTGCACAAAAAGACAGAGGAGGAGGTGTCATCATCAACCATTGTACTGCCAGGCAGAAGTCCTGCTGCGCGTCACGTCCACGTGTGACCACAGACATCTCTGCAACTTGTGCACCTGCATCCTGCTGACATCTGAAGAAGATGGCCCCAAAGAAAGGTACCAGGTCCTCCAGTACCAAGAAAGTTGCCAGTGAGAAGAAGGGACAGAAGAAGGAAGTGGCACTTGCCAAGACTGGTGTGCCGGCCGATGTGTTTTTGGCAAAAACTTACGCCTGCAGCAGCGGTGTCCAGCGGGGACCAAGCTGGGAGCAGCACCTCTGCATCAGTGGGCCCACCCCAGCAACCTAGGCCCAAGCCCATGACTGTGGCAGAGGTAGCCAGTCTACTAACGACCAGTGATGTTGAAATGTCATTATCGCAAAGTAGTACCCAATCCACGCACTCGCAGGCGGAAACTCAGCAGATAAGTGGGCAACCCCAGCCGCAATCCCAGCCGCAACACCAGCCGGAACCCCAGCCGCAGCCAGAGCCGCAGCCGGAACCGCAACCACAGCCGGAACCACAGCCGCAACCACAGCCGCAGCCGGAACCACAGCCGGAACCACAGCCCACAATAGTAGTTGTTCCACCTGAAGTAGGGGCAGTTCAGGAAATCGAGCTTTTTGCAGACGAAGAGGAGCAAGCCACTGTTCCAGAAGATCCATTGTCTTCCATACCCCCAGCAAGGAAAAGGAGGGTTAGTCCATCAACTTCTTCTTCAAGCCCCGCTTCTGATGATCTAGATGCCACTTGGAAGCCACCAGCTCAGCCTGAGAGTGATGCACGCCACAAGACAAGGCTAGTGAAAAGGAAGGTTCCAGAAAGCCTTACAGTTATGGAGGTAGATGTAGACGAGGGGGTTGATGATGATGATGATGAAGAGCCAGTCATCACGAACATCACTCCTGGGCCTGCGGAGATGGAGACCAACATTATTAGACTATCCCAAATCGCTGCGAGGGATGTAGCACGGATACCACCAACACAGGTAACGCCAACATGACCTCCAGCTTCCATATTTGCCTTTGCAAAGGTCCGGCAGGGACCTACATCCAGCTCAACCACCACCTCAGTAGGTGGTGGTAATGTAAGTGCACAGAGTCAAATTCCATGCACACCCTCCATTTCATCTGGTATTGAAAGTGGCACCTTCAGCAGCGCCAGAAAGTTCTCCTCCCCAGTTTGGGACTTCTTTTCGGTTAGCAGTAAGGAGGAGAACATTGCTATATGCTCAATTTGTCGGCAGGCTGTTAGGCGGGGTAAGCTTGGTACAAACTATGGTACCGGAGGACAAACAAGTCATCTCAAAAAACACCACACTATCAAGTGGGAGGCTCACCTACTTCACTTAGAAAAAAGGAAAACTGGACCCATTGCTGTTGTTGGGGATGAAGAAGTAGGGGAAGATATGATCGCGGTGGAAGGTCAACAAGAGGGAGACATTTCTAGCCCTACCCCCAGCAGTGTACTGGTAACGCCCACATCCTCAGCAATATCTGAGTGGCACCGTAGTAAGAGTCAACATGAGACACAAAGGCAACCGGGCACTGCAATGAGCAAAAGTGCAGCGTTGTTGAGCCTAGCTGGGTTCAAGAAGAAAGGTGCACCACAAAGGAAAATATTCCAGCCTACCATTGACAGCATGCTTAGGTCGGAGGGGCAGTACCAACGCAACCACCCAACGGCACGGTTGTACAATGCGAAGCTGGCTAAAATGTTAGCGCTGGACCTTCTCCCTTTTTCATTTGTGGAAGGGGTGGGTTTCCTTGAATTTGTGTCAGCCATCTGCCCTAAATGGAAGGTTTCCAGCCGGTCCTATTTCGCCCGAGTTGCTGTTCCAGCACTACATCACGATGTGCTGGAATTGGTTGGACAAGCGTTGCAGCAGAGTGCTGTTCACAAAATCCACCTGACAACAGACATGTGGACCAGTTGCCAAGCCACTGATTACATGTGCATCACTGCACACTGGGTCTCTTTTGTGGGGGTTAGAGACAAGCTATCTGAAGTAGGTGCTGTTGACACAGCTGCAATTTTTAATGCTTCTCGGAAACATGCAACCGTAGCCATGTTCGCCATGGAGAAATCTCATACTGCTGAAATTTTTTTGGAAGAGTTTAACAGCAAGGTCTTTGAATGGCTGCGCCCCAGAGGGCTTCACATTGGTTTTGTTGCCACGGATAATGGCAGTAATATACTTAAGGCCATGACGCTTGGTGAGTATTTCAGGGTCCCGTGTTTGGCGCACTGCATTAACATTATAGTTCAAGACTTTCTGAAAAAAGAACCCATAGTCAGCAACTTACTGACCACCTGCCGCAGAATATGCACGCATTTCAGCCATTCTTTTAAAGCCCGGAAGCAGCTGAGGATCATTCAACGTGACTATAGAATGACAGTCAAAGCACTCATCCAGGAGGTGGCAACACGTTGGAACTCAACGTATTACATGCTTGACCGTCTGTTTGAGCAGTACAGACCAATCAATGAATATGTCATGCGAAGGGCGGATGCTACTGTGAAAGGCATGACCCTTCAGATGGACCAATGGTGCCTAGTTAAATCTCTTACAGAGATGCTTCTTCCTTTCGAGGTCTTCACACGTGAAGTCAGCAAGGAGGACTGTACTATGGGCCAAGCTATCCCATTGTTGCACATGCTAGAGCAACAGCTGAAGGGGGTGTGTGAAGCGTACAAAGGTGTGGAGGGAAAAAAGAAGCATATGAGTTGGTGGAGAGCTTATCATGTCGCTTAAGTGAAAATGCAAGGGTGCAAAATAAGATTATGTCACAACAACATTACATTTGTGCCACAATTCTGGATCCACGGTACAAATCGGCACTGCACAGTAAGACATTACTCCCTTTTTCAGAAGTGGATGTTGCCCGGTACAAAACTTGGATAGCTGAGGCAGCCAGTACATTGGAAAATGAACGGCTGGTAATTAAAGGCCTCAAACCCACGTCAAGTACTGCAGCAGAGCATCCGGCGTCAAGTTCAACTTCAGAGCCTGTGGGCAGTGCATTTGGTTCACAGCTGTCACCAACACTATCGACAACAGCAATAACCGGATCATCAGCCCCAGTACAAACGGCACAGGATTGGTATTTACAGCAAGGACTTGCTAGGTCCAGTGCTGATGCAAAGACAAAAGAGGCCGCACTAAGTTTAGCACCCCTGAACATTGACCGAATGGTCCAGGCCTACCTGGATGACCCAACAGAGGTCTACATTGATCAAAACCCATTGCGGTATTGGTATGGCAAAAGGGGCCAATGGCCAGTGCTCAGCAGGCTGGCGATAAACTATCTGGCTTGCCCTGTCGCAAGTGTCTCTTCTGAACGTATTTTCAGTGCTGCTGGTTCCATTGTAACAGTGAAAAGGACCAGTCTCTCACCCAAAAACGTTGAGAGGTTAACCATGATCAAAATGAATCAGCAATTTATACCACCGAATTACACAATACATGAATCAACGCAGGAAGATGAGGACAGCGGCTCAGGTGACGGAAGTAGCATGTTGGATGCTGATTACCTACTTCTGGTTGAACCTCCAGAGTTTGAGGATGAGCTATACTTCCCTGACAACTAGGCTTCCACTTCTTACTGTGGTTCTCCCTTATTTACTTCTATTTGTGTGTCTGTCTTTCTGTTTGGAAACTTCAAATCACAACAAATCCATCACCACCGTCTTCGTATTTTATTGCCTTATATGAGTTTCAGCTCTCTGCATTTCAGTCCACTCCTCCGAGTCCTGCTCCTCCTGAATCGACCTAAATCTATTGCCCTCAAGCCAGATGATAATTGGATGTAGCATAATCGAAGAAAACTAAAATCTTGCCTCGTTGAGTCTCTCCAAAAGAAGTGGAACATGATGATGACTACTATAGCTATCCTCCTTTCCGAGCCGATACAGACTGCCCATTAACTGAAGATGAGAAGGAACAGGTAATGAATGATGACATGCATTGGACGCTGACTGAGTGATTTGTGTTGTTGTTGTTTGTAGTGCATGAAGGTAATTCATTGTGTAATATTATCTAATCTACACACTAAAAGTAACTCAATGCAATGTTTGTTTCCATTCTTGTTTTTCAATAACAATTTTCTACTTCTACTGCAGGCCGATCCATTGCATTTTGAATATGGAAAGGGGACTCAATCTGTACACTACTGCACACTGAGTTGGACAACACACCATGATGATGACCACAGTGACATTATCTCTTCGCAGTCACTCAGTACGATCAGAGATGATTGATGGAATAACTCAGTGCTTTTCATGAGTGCATTAAAAGGTAACCAAGTCAACAACAACCACTGCAGACCTACATGTCTGTGTAGTGGTGGAGTCGAGTGTGGTGGTATGACTGACAGCGGGGCATTGATTTAGTCACTTAATTTGTAAAATGCTATGTTGCTGTATATCTGCTTTGTCTGCCTCTGTCAAAAAATGTACGCTAAATGGAGGATGTGTCACGGGTGCCGTGGGCCTGCTCTGTCCTGTTGTTGTTGGAGGTTAATGCTGGAAACAGACTAGAGTAGACATGATGTATCCAAATCCATGCCGCCTCTGAAAGTGTTCTTGTTGCACTCCACCGTAATTTAGGCATTTTTTTTCTACTTGATTTTTCAATATCCCTTTTGTTTTCCCATCTGCAATTACAGGCCGGCCCTTACCCTGTGCTACACTGGGAAAAACAACTCTCACTTACCTTACCAATGAATCTACATCTGCCAGGCAGGCAGTGGCGTCACCCAAGATTGATGGCCGGAGCGTCCATGGAAGGGAGGACCAAGACGAATGCCGAGATGCAACTCCACATTTTAACCAGGATAACATACAGTAACAGTATCAACTTTCATCATCTTTTAAATTTGATTCATTTTTTGTCTTCAATCATTACTACTGTGTGTTGTTGTTGTTATGTTTGCTCTCTGCTTATAATTCAATTCATCCCTACAGCAATTTTTGGCTTTTCTTTGCTATCTTTAAGCCCGGGCCGGTACAACACAACAGAAACTGAATGTAATTCGGGTCTCTCTGAGGGCAGACAGGCAAGGCAAATTGCATAATATACTGCTGCCCTGTACTGTTTAATTGTCTAGTAGTAGTAGTTAGTAAGTACTATCATTAACCATCAAGTTATCATCATCATGCATGCATTTCCTTTTTCTCCCTTAACTGATTTATGGATATGGTTGTCTGCCAAGATTGTGTTTTGTTGTTGTCCATGCGTACTGTTTTTCTTTGTCAAACCTTTCCCAAAACCCCCCTTCCCAACCATTCATCAAACCCTAACCCTCTTCTCCCGGGCTGTGTGACTTATTGAGGTGTGACTAAATTAAATGTACACCAATAATTTATCACACGCTTGCTGGGGCGGATGTGGCTAAAGCAACAAAAATGCATTTCAAGGCAGGGCGCGGATCTTCTGCTTGCCCACCCTCCTATGAGCAGTATATTTGCGATTTTTTTTTTTTACCAAAGGAACCTAATCCATCAACATTAATTGCCGGCATAGATTGGATTTGTTGTCATCCTCCGAAACAGCACTAACGGTTATGCTTGTGTCGAGTCACGGTGTACTGTAGGCCTAGTCGAGTGACTCGACACAGCTAGAGTTTGTAACTCTATGTACTAGGCTATCCCCGCAACCATTATGTTTCCTTGTATTTTGGCATATTATTGTTTGGCAGTAAGTTCCGTACTGTATTTCGTTCTACTACTCCTCCCACAGTCTCTCTCAGGCGACTGACTGTCTCATTTTCTTTTATTTGCAAGTGAAACTGCCAGGGTCTACTACTACTACCACCACAACCATGGCATGTTGGGAAAGAAAACCATCATCACCATGCAGCCATCGCCGTGCCCAAGTTAAACATCAAGCACAGGTAAGAGAAGAAGTTTGGGGGAGGCATAATTAATAACAGAATTTTTTTCACTAATTCTATTTCACACACCCCTTTGAGTCCAGTTGCAGAATGCATAGATTAGGAGGAGAGACTGACAGTACTAGTAGCACAAGTCCCTCAGTGAGGGGTACCGCATCTGTCTGTTTGTGTCTTAGTAACTCAGCCAATTATTTAAATCAAACACTGGCTGTGGCACTGCACCAGCAAGGAAACCGTGTGACGTAAAACAGTAACCCCACCCACAAAACATTAACCACATCGTATAAAGTCTAAATATGTAATTTAATACCCTAACAAAAATAAACTATGTAAAAAAAATCCCACAACACCTGACCCACCCCTCTCCCTAACCCCAACCAATGTTCATGTCCCGGAACGAAAAAGTCCAACAAATGTCCAAAAGTCCAAAACCCAACGCCCGATTCCCACCCACCAAAAGAAGCTATAAAAAAGGGGCAATAAATAAACGGGGTCTTAGCGGGCTCGCCTCTCCAGGACTCGGATGCGCTCCTCTAGGTGGGCCACGCGGTGCTTCAGCGCGCAGCAGTTGCATCCACAGGGGGGGGGCAGCAGTGCTTCTTGCTGTGTGGCGGCGGGCGGCTGACAGGCGGTGGTGCCGTAACACTGTAGGGGGTTGTCTGGGGCCCGGGGCATTGGAGGAGGCTGCAGCTGCTGCCGCCTCCTCCTCCTCCTCCTCCAGAAGAACCAGCCGCTGGTATTCGGCCTGTATGGCCTCCAGCTTCCGGCGCCGGGCCTTGGCTGCCAACTCCTTCCTGTCGACTTTACCTTTGGAAGGAGTCACTATATCAAGAAGAAAAAACAAGACTATTGTAAAATATACTCTTAGCAAAGCAGTCAGACAAATTCATTCTACACATAGTGGCACAGTAGCACTAGCAAGCACAGTACGTAACATTTGTGGTATGTATCTATCCTCCCACTACCTCGGCCTCGAACATTTGTGGGAGTTTCAGGCATTCCACCACCCATGCATCTGATTCATATCACACACCTATGCATGCATCCCACGTATCCTTCTCTGCCAGTCAAAAATATAAAATCTCGCCCGTCCTTCCTCCTTCCACCCTTCTTTCCCTTTTCGTTCAACCCATCCATCAAGGTCATCTGATCAGACTTTGTCTTCTCCATAAAAATTTCACAGCTGAGTTGAGTCCGATAGAAGAGGCCATTGGTTACTCTCAGTACACTCCCGTCGCTAATGCTATTGCTAATGCTAAGTAAAGGGTGTCTTCTTCAACCGTTCACAACAACTTCTTACTTAAGTCTCAACAGTACAGTATACATTACACCCTTGCAGCGAGTGTAATGTCAATAAGTAAGGATTAGGAATATAACTTACCACCGCCCGCCACTGCTGCTGGCTCACCCCCTGCAGCTCCTCCAACTGCCGCATCGCCTGCACCCTCAGCGGCCGCGTCACCTTCGCCGCTGGCCCCGGTACTGGTGGTCGGTAGTACGCCTAGAAAAACATTACACATTTTTCAGATGCCATATACACCTCCCCCTATTTTTGACTAGCAAGAATGAAAAAAAAGTTAATACATACATAATACATATACAACATACATCACTAGTATAAATCAGGTAGTAGAGTAGACACTGGTAGTGTTATATGGTCCCTAGGTCATTCTAGTCTTTGCTAAGTTACCCCGAGCCATGTAACCATTTTAGCTCTGTCTTTTATTTTTGCGCAAGTTACCTCGCAGCTTGTTGTGAAAGACGCCTTTGAGCCCACATGAGCTCATACTGCTACTGTCTGAGCGCTGCGTACAAGGTCGAAAAACAACCGACTTTGTTATGGAGTTCTGGTGTTAGTCCATATTGCTTATCCATAAAAAAACTGCACTTTTTGGCACGACTGAGAAATGCTTGCACTATACTAACGCGCACCATTTTTCTCATTACAGACGGAAGATTCCCTTATACGAAGAACCAGAGCTTTGCAGACCTTATGATGTAACCAGTACTAGGTTCTTCTAAGGTGAGGGCTCCCCAGAATTCTCACATCTCCATTTATAATTTTATATAAGCTAGATTCCTACCAAGGGGAGGGTGGTTCTTCCACCACTGTTCAGTTATCATGATCTCGCCTTTTGCCGTCTATGGACTTGTAGTTGTAAATAACTTGTAAGTCTAACTAAGTGTAACAATGTTTATTGTTTTAATCTTATGCATTTTGCTGTTGCTGCTGCATTATACAACGTACAGAGCTTGTCAGTTGGAAATAAAAATAAACCTTTTGAACTTACATAGACTCGGTGGTATTTGGTGTGGACTTACACGAGAGAGTGAGCAAAAGGGTGTGCATTGCTTCTGCGACAGAGGTTGGGAGTGTTATGTTGTCTGGGTTGTCTACTCATTGGGTATTTTGGGGGGCGTTTGGAGTAATGAGACACTATAACTAGTTGGTCAGGGGATTGTGGTGGCTTCTGATTGAGGTGTGAGGAAGGTCCAACCTCCCATCACCAATGTCCTATTTTCTTGTGCAAAGTTCTGTATGTGCAGAATCCCTACAACAGTAGTAGTATGTCCTATCCTATCTAAAATTCTAAAATGTGGTTGGGCATTTTCTTGGTGGGAATTGTCGAAAAGCCTCAAGAATAAGAAGACTAGAAGTAGTAGAAGAGGACAACCCAAAGGACTGGACTCAATGGCTATAGCTATTGGTGAATATGAGTTTTATTTAAAATATTTTAAATAAAGAGTGGGCAACTGGGCAAGCTTAGCTACAGACAGACTAATAGTAGTAGTACAGAGAGTCATAGCAGACGCAGTTAGAGGCAGGGATAACAAGAATTTAGAAACAGATAGTATAGAGCAAAGAAGATTTTGTCAAAATTCGAATTAGGAGGATACCTAAATAATAGTTCGGAAAAATAAGGTGCAGGAAAAGTTTGCGAAATATAATTAATAATATTAACCACTGGAGGACTTACTGGGGCCAGCAGCAGAGCCCTCGATAGAGGAGCGGTCCTGTCCCTGGGAGGCATCTTGTTGATCTTCGTGGCCCACCGCCTGCGACCCCGTCTTCTTGCCCCTGGGTGCTGCTGATCATGTAAGATTTCATAAAGAAAGAGACAAAAATTAAAGTTTGGTGTGAAATAAATAAAATATTTTAAAATACGCACCAAAAACTTTTGGGTAACAACAATTGCAATAAAATTGACCTATCTGATCGACTGGTAGTATTGCGAGATTCACGGACCGTCTAGCAAGCCTAACTACCACCTGACCTAGCCCACCTATTCCAATCCAGACGGGCCAATTGTTCAGTAAGTCTGCATTTCCATTTATTTTAGTCCTCAAAAATGCATAGATGGAGGACACATGCATACATTTTTGCATACACCAAATTGTTGGCTGGTTGCTGCTGATGTTCTGCTAGTGATGATATAAGCCTATTAACACTCAGAAAACAAACTACAAAAGGTTCTGCGAAGGACTGGGGTAAGCAGCACTCAGCAGCACGTGACATGACAGAGGATGCGTCACGCACACCACTTACAATTTACCAACTAATAAGTAACTAAACCTATCAATCCACCACTATCCCTTCTTAGTGGCAGGAGGACAAAGGAAGGACTACTCTCTCTAGCATTACATCACTTAAGTTCTCTAAAGTAAACTCTTACATAATCATCAGGCCAAGCGAGCGCAAAGTTGCAAACAAGTAAGATTAGTAGCGCCGAGCGCCTGTGTCATAACAATCACAGATTTGTAAACGTAATTTACCTGCAATGTAAGCAGCAGCATTCTTGCTGGTCGAAAAAAAAAATATATTCGCAATATATAACACAGAGCAGAACACAAAGTAGTAATATTAAATAGCTACTCACCAAGCCCCGGGACCTCCACTCCTAGCAGGTCCAGCAGGACCTGCTCCCGGTCCAGAATATCGGACCACCGGTGCGTCAGCTGATTATTGGTGCGCCGGACACCAGAGCAGCGAAACACTGCCTGACGCACCTTGCCCCACCGCTGCCGAAGCTCCCGGAGCCCGTACCCGGACCCAGGCCTGCCGCCTGCTGCCAGGGTTAAGGGGAGGTGGCGCTGAACAAAAAAAACCAGAGCGGCCACCTCGGACTCATTAAATAAGGCCCGTGCCTGCACCCCTTTGGCGCCGCCTTCCGCAAGGAAGGCGGTCGCGGCTCTGGCTCCGACTTCGAGCCCTGTGGCCCTTTGCCATGGTTCTGGGTAGGCGGGGGACGGAAAAGAAAAGGTAGGAATTACAAAAAAGTAAGTAAAAAAAAATGAAAAAGCAGGTAATAGAAAAAGTGTGAAAAAGTAGTTAAAAACACACAAAAAGTAGAAAAAAACTCAAAATATAGAATCAGGAAAATAGAGAGATAGATAATAAATAAAAAGACCCAAAAAAGTTTACAGAAACAAAGGATTGAAAAGATAGAGGGAGGATTGAAAAGCAGGCCCAGAACCATAGCAATAGACTGAAAAACAAGATGGCCGCGCCCATTGCGACCGCATGGGCAAGTTCGCGCGATATTTCCCCCCCGAGAACGCAAAAAGCGTCGCGAACACATAATGCGCGTTCCCGACAGGAAACCCTTATCGCGAACAGGCGGGAGCATGCAATACGCGACCCGGAACTGGCAATAAGCAGCGCGAGCGGGCGGGAGCATGCAATACGCGACCCGGAACAGGAAATACCATCGCGAGCGGGGGGGACAAGTGAAAACAAGATGGCCGCGCCCATTAGCGACCGCATGGGCAAGTTAGCGATATATTTCCCCGCGAGCACGCAAAAACACATCGCGAACGGACAGGACCAGCAATTCTGCGATTTCACGTAATCTCCGCATGCTCGCGGAAATTTTTAGCAATTTGCCGGAGATTTGCGTAACGCGACTACGCAAATTCCGCCCACCCCTAGTCTTTGTGTAGCATGTTTTTGTTCAATCTAGTGAAAACAAGTTGTTGAACCTCAGGCAGGGTACTAAAGACCTCCTAACATACGTGACTAATTACAATCACTTGATGGCTGAGACCGATTGTCCAGAAGCGAAGTGTACCTTGCTATTTTATCGAGGTCTAAGAGATGATTTGAAGGATTCATTATCACACATAGTAGATTTACCTGATGACTGTTCAGAATTTATAGATCTAGTAGTCAAACTAGATCACAGACTTGGGGAACGTAGAATGAAAGGCCTTGTAGTGATACAAGAGTAGCAGTCTAAAAAACGGAGAAAAAAGAACCAGATAATAAAACCCCAGATTATGTACCTATTTAATTTGGGAGTTTAAAAGGTCCCTTGTCAGCTGAAGCAAAAGAAAGACGCCCGTAAATTACATTTATGTCTCTATTGTGGCAAGGTTGGGCATTTTGCCTGTGATTTTCCAGAAAAACCCAAGAAAAGTAAAACAGCAGCCATTGATGATGTGATAGAAATGGAGTCAGAAAACTGAAGTTCTCGGCGGGTAGCGAGATCGCCTTGTCAAGAGAGAAAGACTGCAACATCTCACAATACTTGACTAACATAGGCAATTGAATACCACAACGTTTTACCATTCGAGTAAGTATTATATTGTCATCTCAAAGAAGGCAGATTTTACCCATAATAATAGACAAGGGGCCACCGGAACTTATTTGGCCTATCCTCACTGCCCAGCTAGCACTATCTTAAGTGACAAAAGATACCATGGAGCATGTGAGGGCAGTATATGGATTTGAGGTATGCTCAGGTTTATTACAATTTTGTACAAACCCTCTAACATTAGTTTGTGAAAATGGCCACACAGAAACTTTAGTGTTTGATCTGATTGACACTCTAACCTTTGGGGTGATTTTAAGTATATCATGGCTAGAGTATCAGAATCCTAAGATCGATTGGGCATTAAGAACAGTAATCCTGGATTCCCCACTCTGCATGACAACATGCTACCAAGAAACTCTAAGTTCAATCACACCATTGCATTGTTCAGTAGCATAGGGACCAACAGTTGACATACAACCTCATGTATATCATGATTTCCAGAGTGTGTTCAATCCTGTGAAAGCCACACAGTTACCTCAACACCAAGTTTTTGATTCTCGTATTGATCTCATTCCTGGGGCCACACTTCCTGTAAAAGAGTATATGCTCTCATGGAACCTGAGACTCAGTACCTGCAAAAATGTCTGGATGAACTGCTAGATCTAGGTTTCATACGTCATTCTACATCACCTGTCTCTTTTCCCCTCCTCTTAGTCCCAAGGAAGAATGGGGAATTAAGCTCTTGCATATCGGGCAGTCAATAAGGCTACTATAAAGAACCGGACCCTATCACCATTAAGTCCAGTACTGCTAGCCCAAGTGCGCAATTCCACCATTTACACTAAGTTAGAACTTCGTGGTGCTTATCACCTTATCCGCGCAAAAGGGGGAGATGAGTGGAAAATAGCCCTCAGGACTAAATGTGGCTTGTTTGAATACACAGTAATGCCGTTTGGCGTGTGTAATGCCCCAGCAGCATTTCATTATTTTATAAATTGAAGTCCTGCAAGATTTCCTTTATGTATGTGCTATCGTCTACGTTAACAATATGCTAATTTATTCAAATACTGAAAAGGAACATGTGGAACATGTGCGCTCTATTCTACAGAGGCTCAGAGAGCACGTCTTGTTTTCTAAATTACACAAATGTTCTTTCCATGTGAAATCAGTTTATTTTCTAGGGTATCATCTGTCACCAGCAGGACTAATGATGGCTCCCACTAAAGTGGAGGACATTATGAACTGGCTGGCTCCTACCACAGTCAAGAAAGCACAAAGGGTAATTTGCCAACATTTATAGATGATTTATTCCCCTATTATCAGAAATAGTCACACCAATAACATGCTTGTTAAAGAAGGGACAGGCTTTTTAGTGGTCTGAAGCAGCAGCACAAGCATTTCACACAAGTATGACAAATTCACGTCAGCACCTTTGTTACAAAACCCAGACCCCTGCCGGCCCTTTTTCTAGAAGCTGAAGCTTCACAAGTTGCTGTGGGACTGATCCAAAAAGGCCCAAAGACTGGACTTCTCCATCCCATAGCCTACTACTTGCGCAAATTGCTTCCTGCAGAGCATAATTATACAGTGGCTGAAAGGCAGCTTTTAGCAATCAAGTTAGTGTTCGCAGTATGGAGGCATCATCTATTAGGGGTAAAACATATGTCACAATTTTCTCTGACCATAAAAATGCACAGTTCTTTAGCTCTATCAAAGCCCTCACACCCGTCAACTGCACTGGGTCTTCTGGTTTAGCACCGTTGATTCCATCATCACATACTGCTCAGGGGCTAAACGATTGCAATCGAAGTTCTCTCGCGACCAGGAGACTCTCTAGATAGCAATCCTAAGCAAAATCCTCCCAGTATTATTCCGGCAGAAAGAACTGCAGCTGTTAGTGACATGGATATTTTCATGGCAGCGGTTAATAAAAAACGTAGGCAGCTGAAGCCTCTAGACTGGATTCAACATCCAAAGCAGAGAATTAAAGATGACTTATTCTTTCATGCTAATAATGTGTACATGCCAACCCGAGGTTTGCGGCAATAAGTGATAAAGTGGAACCATGATTCCGCTTTAGCAGGACACCCTGGAATTCATAAATCATTAGGCAACCTCCAGAAACACTTTTGGTGGGAAAGCATGAGAAAAGATGTGTAGAACTATGTTTCTACTTATCCAATATGTGCCCAAAATAAATCACAGCAGATTGCACTCTTTGGCCTGCTAAAACCACTGCCCATACCTCCCAAGCCATTGCACACTATTAGTGTTGACTTCATTATAGATTTACCTGAGTCCAACAAAAAGACCACGATTTTAGTAGTAGTAGACACGTTTTTCCAAAATGGCCCATTTTATACCCTTAAAGGTTTACCAACAGACCGGGAGTTTAGTAGCATCTTCCTCCAACAAATAGTCAGTGTTAGAAATGGGGGTCTCTAGTTGGCAGAGGTAGGTACCTTTGTCCAAATAGGGACCCTTGCTTCTAGTCAGGGTAAGGAGGATACACTCCTAAAATAACCCCTGCTCATCCCCCTTGGTAGCTTGGCACGAGCAGACAGGCTTATCTCAGAGGCAGTGTGTAAAGCATTTGTGAACACATACAGTAACACAGTGAAAACACTACAAATGGACACCACATCAGTTTAGAAAAAGAAGTAGTCTTTATCTAAACCAAAACAAGACCAAATGACAAAAATCCCCAATACAGTAATAAAAATATGACTTTCAGATGGTAGAAATAGTTCAGTTCCAAGCAAATTGCAGATGCGATACTTTTCACACAAAGTACCTGGGATGCGTCACGCAAACAAACAAAACGGGCCGCAGGGAAGGTGAGGCATTGGTTCCTTACACTCAGGGAAGGTGATGTGTCAGTTCCTTGCTCGGGGGAGGTGATGCGCCGGTTCCTTACAGCTGCGCAGGGGAGGTGAAGCGTTGGTTCCTTACCGGGGAGGAGGTGATGCGTCGCTTTCTTACTGCGTGGGGAGGTGATGCATCGGTTTCTTACTGCGTCCCCCAACGATGCGACAAACTTGGTGCCTCGATGTGATGCGACGATCCGGGACGATGCGTGGATTCTTCCAGCTCCCAGCGGAAAACAGTCTCTAGAGGTCCAAAACAACAGCAGGCACCTCTTTGCAGGTCAGAACTCCCAGCAAGGAAGTTCAGGGGAGCTGGTGGTGAAGTCTTTGTGTCCCTGAGACATCAGCACAGGAGGCAATCTCAGTTTCAAGCCCTTGGAGATCTTCCTCAAGCAGGGGACACAGCAAACAGCAAAGTCCTTTTCTCCTTTTCTTGGTAGCAAGTAGCCACTGCAGGCCAACCCCAGACAGCTAACAGCACAGGGGCAGTATTCCTCCTCAGCTTCTCTGGCTCTTCTCCTTGGCAAAGGTTCCTCTTGATTTCCCAGAAATGATTTAAAAGTCTGGGGTCTGGGCCCCTCTTTTTATACCCAAAAATCCTTTGTTCTCTGAAGGCAGAAGTGCCTGTACCCAGCCAAAACCAGTTCTGTGGGGCACTTTGCAAGTGCACAACAACCTCCATTGTCAGTGTGAGTGCTGGCTCCAGACACACCACAGGGGGGTGGAGCCGTCATTGTGGAAGGCAGGCACAGCCCTATTCTGGTGCAGGTGCTACTCCTCCCACCACTCCAAATGCAGACAAGGCATATTCAGCCCAGCCCTGACTCATCAGGCTCTCTGGAGCCACTGCCCCTCTCCAGCCCCTGTCATCCAAAAGCCAGACATGCAATACACAAACCTAGCAGAGGCACACTGGATGGTTAGGCAAGAAAATACCTTCTTTCTAAAAGTGGTATTTTCAAACACAGAATGTAAAAATTACCCTCACTAAAAGATGCACTTTAACATTCTGAGTTCAGGAATACTAAACTTTATTTTCCTACCTTGTTCCCAGGGCCAGTTATGTTTATAAGATGTTATAAACAAACTCCCCATTCTGTCCTATGGGAACAGGTAGCCTTGCAATAGTGAAAAAACGAAATTGGCAGTATTTCACTATCAGGACATGCCACACACATCAGGGCATGTCCTACCTTTCACATACAATGCACCCTGCCCACAGGGGTACCTTGGGCCTACATAGGTGTGACTAATATGTAGAAAAGGGAAGGTTTAGGGACTGGCAAGAGTGTGCACTTGCCAAGTCGACATGGCAGTCCCAGACTGCACACAGGCTCTGCGATGGCAGGCCAGAGTTACATTTTACAGGCTGCTTCTGTGGGTGGCACAATCAGTGCTGCAGCCCACTAGCAGCATTTGATTTACAGGCCCTGGGCACACACAGTGCACTATACTAGGGTCTGACAAGTAAATCAAGTATGCCAATCATGGAATCACTAATCCATAACAACAATTTATAAAGGGAGCACTTGCACTTTGGCACTGGACAGCAGTGGCAAAGTGCCCAAAGTATCTAGACCAGCAAAATGGAGTTCAACACACAGCAAAAACACAGGAGGCAAGGGCAAAAAAATGTAGGGGAGACCCACGCCAATGGTGCCAGGTCTAACAGTCAGATTGTATGGCCTTTCTTCCAAGCTAATTTCTGATCGTGGACCACAGTTTTTTTTCAAAGTTTTGGAAGAAGCTTTGTGCAGCCTTTTAAATTAAGGTAGCCCTGTCATCCACTCAGCACTCACAAACAGATGGCCAGACCGAATGGGTCAGCCAGCCCTTAGAACAAACTATTCACTGTTTACTAGCTCACATTACTACATAGGATCTGCCTGGAGTTCAGGTGAGTGGCTTGCAACATTAACGTGGCGGTGCATGTTCAAGGTCCTTCTCTAACCACTGCCTCTGCTATGAGGGTACCACTACATTCCTCCCCACACAGTTTGTTACTTTGTTTTATGGGGCGTAATGTGCAGGGATTGCCGGGTGGCAAAGCCCATGTGATTTCAGCAACAGCACTCTGGTGACTACACTGCATCTAGGAAAGGTACTGTTGATTTAATATTGTTGTTCTTTCCTTTTTAGCCCCTTTTCTTGAAATGTATTTCAAGTCCCAGATGCCCGAGGTGGCAGCTATCTTCGGTGTGGTTTGGTCAATAAGAACCGGCCAAGCCTGAGCACACATGTTCACGATTCCTTGGACTTCCTGGAGGCCAGTCCATTCCTTGCTCTGGCCATCTCCATGGTGATGCATCAGGGCCTTTTCGTTTTCTTTGCTGAACCATGAGAATTCACCAACAGATCCAGTCTAGAGACACAAATAGTGCAGTAAGACCGGTCCGGTGTTTGGCGGTAAGCCCGTTTTAGATGGCATTGTTGTCACAAGATGGGAAGTCAGTCTAGCTGCAGCTCTCTTCACTTATACATGTATTACTTAAATGCTAAACCCTATTTGACTCACATATTCATTTCCAGGCCAGAAAAGTCATCATAAAAAATGGCACGCATTTGTTTGTACTCATGGTTGTAACATATGAGAGATTAAGGTCACAGCTCCCCTGTGCTTTTAACCAGGAGCTGGTTAGAGTCATTGTGCTTTACTCTGGTTTGAGTGTCTATAACTTGAGAGTAGAATGCTAGCATGTGTATTAACATGAGGTGTAAACAGTGTCATAAACCTTAATAGAGCTGAGTGAGAGATTAGAGGATTTCTAGAGTGCGTGTATTTTTGTGTGCATGAAACCGTGAGAATATTCTCCAACAGTGTGAGAATCCTGGGCAAATTATATTGTGCAAAAACATCATTGCCAGTAACACTGTGATTCAGTTACCTTTTAGCCAGCACACCAAATACTTTCGCAACTGGACATTGTAAATCAGTGTTCGCCATTCTTGTCATTTACATTTTTCTTTTCAGAGCTCCCTTCCACAGTTCCCTTCCCAATTTCCTTTCCCTCACCTGGCCACTCTAATTGTCAGTGCTATAATAGTTTCTGAGATCAAGCCACCTTGAGATGGAACAAGAGATCACCGAGCAGATCCCGAGGAAGGCGTCATCATCAAGACAAGGCTTCTATCCAAGCAGCAGCCACACTATGAGCACCTCTCCACCCTCTTCTACTCCTGAAGATGCATATGTTTGGGAGATTTAGAGTAGAGCATTTTGTGGGACTGGCGCACAGATGTAAGTGCATCCTGTGCCTCATCCTGACACATGTATATGCTTATGACAAATACATTTTACTTTAGATTTCTAACCTTATGCATTTTCTCCAGGAACCAGATTGGATCCAGAAAAATCTTTCCTCAGCAAAAGCTCACCAGTGCTGCCAGGTTGCATAAAGCTGTTTCAGCTGTGATTAAGCAGCTCAGGATATGATGATATCAGAAAATAAAAGGTGCAAACTAGTACTCTGGCATCAGTTCCTACTCTATGGGCTTCATTGACATTGATTGTCTGATAAAATCCTCTGCTTTTAGACAATTGCTAGGTTTAATGTCCTAAGATATTAGAGATTAAACCTTATGGGAGATGGTGTAAGAAAAATCATTATTTTACTCCCATGATAGCTGCATGTGGTGTCTGGGCTGTGATCATGGCTCTGCAGGCTGTGACTTCTGTTCCTTGATGTACCCGAAGGTCTTCAGATAGCAGGATTCCTCTCTATTTTTGACCTAGCCCTGCAGGAACACCTCAAAGCATTTTCAGTCATCTTCAGGCAAGTCTTGCTACAGGGAATTATCTGCAAAAGGATGTTTCACAAAAGAACCAGAAAATTTGCCTAAGGAAGGAGAGGTTTTCTTCTTCCTCAAGGAACCAGTCCCAACTCAGGAACCATTCAGCATCTCAATGCTCTTCCCTGATGCTGGATTCTGAAAAGGAAATCAATTCTGGCTGGACTCTGAAGAAGAAATCAATTCCTACCAAGGGTCTGTCCCCCATTGAGCTGGTACAACCTATGATGCTGACTCAGCTGCTGCTTTTGGACCAATCCTACGTGCTGCCTTTCGAAGAAAGCTAAAATCACCCAAGTAGTTAAAGAAAATGTTAAGGAATATTTTGATGATATCAAACACACAAATGTTGATAGGAGGATCCCTGCAATAACACTAACCACTGACAATCCCTCCGGTAGCATTGCAACCCTTTGTTTTTTTGCCCACTATGCCACCTCAGCTTAGACACAGCCATATGCAAATCAGTCTTGAACTCAGTAGCGGTCGGTGGTGGGAGTGCTGCCGGACGCTGACGTGGGGCGGGGGAGGGGCAGGGTGGGGGGTAGTAAACTACGGATTACGGGTGATTACAGGTAAGTACACATATAATAAAACAAATTTCGTTTCTCGCTCTGCATCGCCAAATGTGATGCAGCGCGAGAAACGAAATTCGTTTTATTTATTTATATGTGTACTTACCTGTAATCGCCCGTAATCTGTAGTTTACTACCCCCCACCCTGACCCTCCCCCGCCCCACGTCAGTGCCCGGCGGCACTCCCACCACCGACCGCTACTGCTTGAACTTGCTCCAATAGTAACAGTCCAGCCCGAACTGCCAAGTCAGGTCCTCTCTGAACAGGATCACAAGCAAACCAGGAAGGGTTTTGCCCTTATTGGGGATATTCAGTTGGGTGTAGTTTGGTTCCAGTGGCACAGTGTTCAAGGGACCCCCGACTGGGCATATCCTTGGTCACTTAGGGCATTACATCAAGCACATAAAAGGTGATGGCAATAAGTCTAACCACTGGCAATTGCGTGGGTAGGATTCCAACCCATTTTTCTTTTGCTCACCATGCCACCTCAAATTAGACCAAGCCATATACAAATCAGTCTTGACCCTGCTCCAATAGGAACAGCCCAGCCCGAACTGCCAAGCCAGATCCTCTCTGAACCAGAGCACAAGCAACCCAAAACTAATTACCCCCTAATTGGAGCAAAACTACAAATCTGAATGTGAACATCAGTGCTTTGAAATTGAACAGCAGTATCTTTAAAGTGGGTGTTCAACAAACATTTCAGGTAGATTTCTTTACCTGAGTGGACCGTTCAGATAATGTTTTGCACAAAACTACAAATCTGAACACAAGCAGTAGTGTTTTGAATGCGAGCAACCGGAACTCAACTCCCAGCTACATTTTTGAATTGAACTTTAACCTGAATAGACTGTTTCTGCAATTTTTTGATTGCAAGATGCATTGCGTAATTTCCTTTAATTTTGAGGTCATTTTGCATGGTTACGTTACACCAAATTTTGTGAGTTGCACCCACCTCAAATTATGGGCTGCACCTTCACCTGAACTTATCCGTTTTAAATGAGCAGATTTTTGCTACAGGTAATTCTCTTTGGCAGCCTTGTTCTGCAGCGTTTTTGTGTTTCCTGGGTGCCCATATCCCACCCAGGGCTCCCACAGGCAGCAAAGTTGTTGGGCAATAGGAGAAGCCCCAAGCCCTCCAAGACCCCGCTGTCACCCTGCATGCATCAATCTTCCTCTGGTACCATGCCAGAGCCATCAAACATTCTATTTTCTTGGCTTCTGCATGTCGGCTGGAGCAATGCAGACTACCCTGCATGCAAGGAGAGTGGGTAGGGAGGCAAGAGGCTGAGGTACCTTGCCCATCCAGACATGGGCATTGGGGCAGGAAATGCACTACGGGGGGAGGCAACTCACCCAGAGTGGCAAGCGCTCTTCTCTGAGGATGGGGTCGCTGGGACTGTCTTTTTACTCAAAGTTAAATTCAGATTAATCTCAATAGTCAATATATGACAGAAATGTAAAATCAATATTGGTTTATCAAATCAATCAATAAATGCATCAAAAGCGTTTTCCATAAAGGAAAGAATTCATACTCTGAAAATCGGGGAAATTTGGAGTTAGTCAGAAGCCATAATGGGTTCTAGTCTGAGAGAGAGAAACACACAAAGCTTTGGGGGGCATATTACCAAGGATGTGCGATAATTATCGCAAAGCGCACTTAGCACTGTTTTTTTTATCGCCGGCTATCGCTGGATTACATCGCGGAGATAACGCGTTATTATCAACGCTTATCTCCAAGGCGATAGAAAATCCAGCGATAGCGGCGAAACCCAGCAATAGCGCCGAAATCCAGCGATAAATTCCATGCGCTAATGAAAAGCTTGCTAATAGGCAGGTGAGGACTTAACCTTACAATCCACCTCCCATTGACTAGAATGGTTAAGTCAAGTTTTAAAGAGGTGTTAGATTCCAGCGATAATCGCGGTTAGAGCGAATTATTTTATCGCTTCGCGGGCATTGCTAATAGGGGGAAGTTGTGTTTGCGACTGTTTTCAGTCGCTTTTAGTTGGGAACACCTACTTTGCATGTCATTAGCGATAATTATCGCTGACATGCAAAGCGGCAAGGAAACGGCCACTTTCGCCATAAAGCTGTCGCTAACAGCTGTTAGCAACAGCTTGCTAATAGGGCGATAAAAATATCGCCGCTTTAGCAGCAAAAAGTGCCGCTAAAGTGGCGATACTGCCCTTGATAATATGCCCCTTAGTATTTAAATCAGCTCAAAAAGATCAAAAATTATCAAAGCAAAAAACTAAAGAGAGGTTTAGGAAACTCAGTAGAGTCTCAAAGCAATATAACATAAAGTCTGGGTATAGGTTAATTGAAAAATTGGCAAAAATAAGTGATTCTCAAAAAGAATGGGTTGGAAGTGGCAACCCACTCTAGGAACACGCACTATTATAGACTTCACATTTCACAAACCTTTTGCAACATGTTGCTCTTCCTGTCTCCAGTCAGCCAACAAGCATCTGATGTTCTCCTGGAAGCAGGATCACTCCTCATCCTTATACAGCAATGTTACGTTTGCAACTAAATGATATCAACTATGCTTTCACGTGGAGTCCACTTCATTCGGGTTTGCGTAAAAATAAATTCCTCAAACAGAGCTAAAGTAACCTTTAGGAATATGCACTAATCATTATAGCCTTTTAAATAACCAGGACTCCTCTGCACTCTTGCTCCTCTTGAGTTCAATTTTTAACCATAGCAATACATTATTTAAGCAATATTATCCAAGGAGAGGGCACTTCCAGGTATTTGACTCTGGCCAATAACTATGTGAATGTGCCCTTCCCATTGGATAATATTAACATTTTAAATGGCAATATTATATCATTATAATGGTAGAAATGGAAGCACACTTGTGTGAGAGTGAGGCCCAGTGCCTAGGGTACCATTTGTATTTTGACAGGTGTGAGACAGCTGGGCAGTAGGAATATTGTGGATCCCTGCAGATACCAAAACTTCACAGAAATTTGAGGAAATGTGTGAGTTTAGGCAAAGTTTGATCTTTGCAGGACAATCTGGTGAGAAAATGTAGTGAAATCCATGCAAGTCACACCACCCCAGACTCCACTGGGTGTCTAGTTTTCAGAAATGTCTGGGTTTGGTAGGTTTTTGTTGGAGTCAACCAAGCCGAGGCCCAAATGTCTCAGCTACCCACATCTACGGAAGGGCCATTTTTTAAGGCTAAAACTTTATGTTTCCATATTGCGTTTTGGGGCCTTCCGGATGCGGGTGATAGACTAAGTCAAACAAATAGACTACTATTTTTATTGGGAGAGGTGGAGGAATGCTGGGTAGTAGGAATTTTGTTTAAAAATGCTTTCTTTGCATAAAGAAAGTGAACTGTAGAAGCTATTACAAACATGAAGGGTAGAAGTAGCTAGAAAATTATATATCTTAAAATACCAATATAGTACGATAGAAGTAGGAATAAATTAATCATAATGACCAGCATGCATTACAAGGTTACAAAAAAGTAATTGGCAACTAAAGAGTACAAGCTTCTTATATTTTTTCATTTTTCATATAAGGGAAAAGTAGAAAGAAAATTGTAAAAAGAAAAGATAAAATTCAGGAAAAAGACCATCACAAAAGAGAAACTGTATAGGAATAGAAAAGCAATAGAAAGCAAACATTTAACATTCCATATGTTATGTTTCACAATAAAATCAATGTTAGTAATAACTATACAGTTAACAGAGTACCTAATAGTATTTTAGGAGTTTTTAAAACTTCTACCAAAACAGTGTTATTGAGAACATCTTTGAATAAAAAACAAAGTCAAAATCTTACATAGTCTGCCTCTTTTAAGAGCTATCTGCTTAGATATGGCAATGGTAATATCTAATCTATTATTACAACATATTATATTCCATCAGTGTATAAAATAAACATTATAAGTGCTCTTCCGATTAGATGTAATTACCTGAAAGGCAATTGCTATAAGAAGATCCACAAATTTACTGGCTAAAGAATTAGTTGTCCAAATGGCAGGAGATCCAGCAAAGGTATTTTGAACTAATCATATATCCAATATATTGTCCCAAACTTGCTTCCAAAACACTTTTATTTTTAAACACTTTAAAAACATATGCATAAAATTACTAGCATCTATTTGTCATGACCAACATTTATTATTTTTGACTAATTTCATTTTAAAAAGTGAACCTGGGGTTAGCAACAATCTATTCCAATTTACAATCTTTTATAAATGGGATTATAAAGTTTGTGCAAGAATGAAAATCTTGCCACATGTAGAAATAAATATAGAGCAATCAAAATCTTTTTTCCTTGACAATCCTGTTCCGTATTTGTGCCCATGAGAAACACAAACAATAGGTTTCTTTATAAATAAATGAAGCTGTAGAAGCAGTGTCAAATTTGTGAAAATTGATACAATTATTATCATGTTGCCAATAATTCATAAAATGGCATGAAGCGATCATTCAAAATTGCCTTTTACCAATCATTGTTTCCAGTATATAACTCTGTTAGCAAGTTTAATATTTGAATTATATCAATTTGGATAATTCGTACAATAAGAAGGACACTGTCAGGTAATGTTAATGTTAATATTATCACCACTCTGTCCACCCTGGTCAGGTTTACATCCAACTCATTGTCTATAAGATAGATATCATCAATGTATGGCAATACCTCAGGATCTGGGTGTAAAATCTTCATAATTCATGCTGAGAATAAGCCAGGAGTGTTGAGCTGCCCCAATCTGAACTAAAGGCGGTTAGATACTCAGGTTCAGGTGCTTTATTTTGAGTGAAAACACATTGGAAATTTTCCGCACCGGGTTGGTCATTAGACCCATGCTATTAGCATTTTGCACCGCATAGGTTTGCATATGTGAATTTAGATTCTTATAGTCTAAAACTATCTTATAGGAGCCGTCTGGTTTGGAGGCAGGAAAAAGAGGTGTGTTCATTAGAGAAAGGCAAGGTACTATTATGCCAGGATATTGCAAATTATCTACTATTGCTTTAATACCATGTTTGACTTCTGGTTTTAAGGGGTATTGAGCCTGTGCATGAGGTTCACTGTGTAAGGGAATGACATGTAGAACTGAGTGTTTATCCCACCCACTTGGTTCCTGTATAAGGCTCATGTCTTACAGCACATTCACTGGTATAGATTTCCCTGATGTCTTCAGGTACTGTGGGAGAAAAAGCTACTCTGATTACTTCCTCCCTCAGGGGTGCAGTCCTCTTCAGTTAGGATGATGTCATAATCATCAGATGACTGCAACCAGAAGACTGCTTTAATGGTACATGGTATATCTCCTTCAATTTGTATGTTTAAATTGTAAACCCTATCAGGAGGATTTAAATGTTTATCTGGGGTTTCAATTTGTATAAACTCATCAGTTGGATTCAGTCAGTTAGTCAAAGTAACTTTATTCGGTTTCAAAAAGAGAACCATTAAAGTGTATAAAATCGACATTACAAATTATAATTCCAATGACCTAATTACAAAGCAGCGAGAAAGGCAATTCTTACAATTCAATTATTAAAAAAGAGATAGATAAAATAGAATAAAAAGTATATAATCCTTAAAATTCTATCTTTAGCTGTACACACCATTTAATTCATGGGGCACTTAGGCTGTATGCTGATGAATCGAGCTAATCTGATTCAGCTACAAACGCTAGTACCATTTCCTAATAGCCATTGCAACTTTAATGTAATTGGAAACCCTAGTGCATATATCAAGTGTAGCCAAGGAGTGCAAATAGTTAAAATCATCAATATAAGAACATGGCCTAATTTCTTTTAAAATAGGGACTATACATTTTCTTCTAGGCTCTTTATAGAGAGTGCAAAATAGCATAAAGTGCGATGTGCTTTGGTCTGCCAAATTGTCGCACGGGCAGGGCACCAAATTGTCTGCCCACCCAATTTGTTTTGGAAATGCCACTAGAAAATCAGGGTAAGTAAACCGAATCTTGTTAAGTAAAAGCGTGTCTGAATATTTATAGTGAACGTTAAATAAAATTGCTGCTGTTCAGGAAATAAGCAAGAAGAGCCTGCTACCTCAGGTTGAGAGCGGAAGGTGTTTGCCCCTATGGAATGCGCCTCTTTTATAATATTTTTCGCATTCTCATGAATACTGGCTGGGCGATCAAAGTAATGTCCCAGGCGTAGCTTATAAAAGCTATCCCAGACAAATCGAAGCCAAGGGATATTTAGTGCTCTATCTAGATTAAGACAATCTTTTATAATCTCTCTGCAGAACACCAACTCCTCTGATAACCAAATCTTAGCCCATAAAAGAATAGGGGCGATAACTATACAATCCTCTACAAAGCCAAGCCCCAACTCATGATGACAAAAAATTGTGGGGGCACTATTTGGAATCATCAGTAGCCTTTTTATGAATTTGTTTTCCATGATTTGTAACTGGTGGCTGTTATGATTTCCCCATACAGCTGCTCCATATGTTGCCACAGGCACACATTTGGCTTTAAAGAGTGTAACTAGCTCAGTCACCGGTTTATGTCCCAATTTGCAGGCAAAACGGAAAAGCCCCTCAGCAACCCTACCCACATTGTGCATCTTTGAAGTAACAAGCAAATCCCAATTCAGCCTATTATTAAAAAGGTTCCCTAGGTAATTAAAATTATTCATTTTATCAATCCTCTTAGCTCCCACAGCATAGTTTCTAGTTTTAGTCTTTTTAGGCCCACACACCATAACGTATGACTTAGTAAAATTAATCTTTAAATCAAGTGACAACATAAAATCAGCAAATGCATTAAGTAATTTTTTGGAGGCCATTTTCTGTCAGGGCCATTAAGACAGTATCATCCGCATAAGAGAGTAGCGGAACCCGAGTGCCCCGAATGTGTGGACAGTCAAGTTCTTTATCTGACAAGAAAGCATCAAGGCCATTGGTGTAAATTATGAAAAGAAAAGGAGCTAAGATACATCCCTGCCGGACACCTTCTGTCGATGCAATAGGCCTAGTTTTCCCCCCCTGAGCGCCATATCTTATAGTTACAGATGTGGAAGCGTGGAGCCCGCGGAGAAGAGAAATGAGAGCTTCCTCAACTCCCATTTTCCCCATCAGTGTCCACAGCTTATCCCGATTTACGGTATCAAAGGCACTGGACAAGTCCATGAAGGCCAGTTGAATAGAACCCTTCCTAGCCTTCATGTACTTGCCCATAATCAGGGACAAATTGAGGCACTGTTCGGTAGTGCCCATCCCCCTCCTAAAGCCATACTGTGTCTGTCGCCCAGGTTTCAAGTCGAGCAAGGACAACCCTTCCCAACAACTTCGCTGTGGCATCAATAAGGGAAATTGGCCTGTAACAAGAAGGGTCACATCTATTACCCTTCTTGAACACAGGGACCACAATGGCCTCCTCCCAAGTTGCTGGAATAGAGCCGGTCCCCACTGCTTTAAACACGTTGGTCAATAATGGGGCCCATAGATTAGGATTACTTTTAAAAAGATCTAATGGCACTCCGTCCGGGCCGGGAGCTTTCATACTAATTCCTTTTGCTATTGCTTCCTCGACCTCAGCTACTGAGATTGACGCACTCAGATGAAAGGCCGAGATTAGGTCTTGGGGCAAATCCTCACTGGGGACCTCAAAATGGCATCCTTTAGGATTAAATATAGCCGCATAGTGGGCTTCCCAAACATCCCCCAGAATCAGGGAATCCATCTTGCCCATTTCCTCATTAAATAATGGGCAATTTATAATTTCCCGGAAGCTTTTCGAGTCCTTAAGGGAGCTAGCTCTCTCCAGATCATCCCAGGCTAAATGCCTCAGTTCTTCTTTCCTCTGCTTAACTATACTTTTGTATGCCTTCTGAGCATACTTAATTTGAGCCTTGTCTCGAGGGTTTGCGTGCAGTGCCAGTTTTAAAATTTTATGGGCTCTTGAGCATTCCACGTTAAACCACCTTTTCTCCGGGGGGTTCATCACCTTAATTGATTTAGTCAAGTTTTTAGCTACATCAGAACAGATCAATTGAAATTCCTGAATGATCACAGCTTGGGGCAGGTCATGGGCTAAACATTTCACAATCGAGTCGTAATTGGTTATGACAGTTTTTGCTTCAAACTCAGAGGGGTTTACTTTATTCCAATTAAGTCTTACCCCTTTGTTAGGATTAAAATAAACTTGATAGCAATCAACATTCCCTGGCTGAGCTATTACACTAAGGGACGCTATGAGGGGATTATGATCACTTGCATTGTTTGGATCCACCTCAACGTCACCAATAAGTGGCAGGAACTTCAGTGAAATGAGCATAAAATCAATAAAGCTCTCCCTACCTCCACGAACATAGGTGGGGCACTGTATTGAGGAGTTGCTAGCTAAATCGTTAATGAGACCAAGGTCATTCTATCCCACAGGCATGACCAGAGCTATGAGGGCACATCGAACAATTAAAGTCGCCTACCCAGAGAATACATAAGGGTTGCCATTTCTCAGAAATTTTATTAATTTCTCCCTGTAACACCTCAATAACCTGGGAGATGTTGTGGTTAAAAATATTATAATACCAGTTCACCACTAGTAACTTAACTTGTAACATATTGGTAATCACAATTAACTGAAACCAGGGAGATGTACCAACAACAGTAATTTTTATAGCCTCGTATTTTACTGATATTAGCTTTGCCAACCCTCCTTTTGCCCTCCCTGATGACGAGGTGGTTGCGTTGACCGTATAAGAACAATAACCATTCAGCGCAAAGTCCTTCATATACAATGCGTCCTAAAGACAGATGATGTCAAAACCTTTGATATATGTTAGCCAAACCTCGTTGGTCAGTTTAGAACGAATACCTGCTATGTTCCATGAAATAATTTTAAGTAGAGGCTTATTGTGACCCTGGTTTTCCAACCCCATGAATTCGTTATTTTTAACTTGGTCAACTGTGATAGTGGGGGGACCCGGATTCTCCCAAGTCGTGATATCACTTAGGATTAAATTATGACAAGGGGAACAATTTTCGCATTTGTCCCGGTTCATCCCACTAATGTTTATTGTAGGGGAGGGGATTTAAAAAAATACAGAATCCATATTAGTGAGTACATCAGTGTAGGATCCTGTCCCTTGAGCACTGTAAGGTAATCCCATTCTTGCTGTAGCTGCTGGTGGACTAAGGCACTCAGTTAGTCAATTGATTTCTGACAGCCCAGAGAGAAGATCAAACCGGTTATAATGGCTAAATGGAGGAGGCTGTGTAAACAGATACATACTAGGGCCCACCCACAATGACTGTTTTCTCGTCAAGTGTTCAGGTTGTGGAGGGTAGAAGAAACCCAACGGATAGACCTCTATCGGCTCGCCATAAGAGCCTTTAAAATGCGTTAGGCTAAAGCGTACACACCATGCATTATTAAAATTAAGCACAACACAATCCCCTCCCCCACATTTGGTCGTGTGGCCCAGCCAACTCACTCGCCTGGCCATGATAATATTGTCCGACCAATTTATCTTCAGGGAGATTTTCTTAGAACACCAGTGGGCCGATTTGTTGACTTTGACAGGTTTCTTCTGTCATGTGGTTTGTGGCCTCATGGTCTGCCTTGCTAAGTTGGCTTAGGCCTGGCTGCCATGATGACTTTTTTGCGCACGTTACTTTGAGCCTTTGTTTTTCAAGCCTCTGCTTCTGCCCGGCTATATTGGGACTGTCTGCATTTCTGCCTTTCACCTTTTCTCCTGTTCCCTTTGGGTTACATTTGCACAACATGTACAAGGTCGAAAAACAACGTCCCTTGTTCTTGCTGATCTGGACAGTCCCTCGCACTTAGACATAACACTAAGTACAGCTGCACTGGAGAAATTCGTGTGCTTTTAATATTGTGATTTCACTGTTAGAGGCACTTGGAGAAAAACCTTTCCAGAGAGAAGAGCTGTGCGTGTCTGATGATGTAAACCTTGCATCTAGATATTGAGGTATGGGGGTTCGCCTGACAATGCCCAGAGGTCTTCTGTTTTTATAATAAACTAGCTACTAGCACGGGGAGGGTGGTATGGTCATTTAGCCCTATATCCACTGCTTTATGAAATGCTTTCCCGTTTGTATTCTATGGAATTGTAACTATGCTTATTATTTTATCCTTATGCATTATGCTGATAGTACTGGCACGTGTACTGTATCTTAGAGCACGATAGTTGAAATAAACATTTTAAACTATACTGTGTCTCTTATTACGCACGTTGTGGACAGGTATGAGTGAGTTATGAAAGGGTGTCCTTGCTCCCGCGAGTCCTGAGAGAGGGAGACCGTGTTCTGGGTTGTCTAATCATTGGTAGCATCGTTGCTAATGAGACGCTAAAGCTAGTCGGATTGGGATTGTGGGTACTAAGGTGCATGGTTGGTTCACCACTATACTCCGAGGTCCTATTATCCTGTGCATAGCTCCTGTGTATGTGCAGAATCCCTACAACATGGCGCAACCAACGAGTGGGCTGCTTATCTGCGAGACGCTTGAGTAGTACTTGTGCTTGTCCACAACCCCCTTCGCAGACGCTTCCGGAAGCGTGTGTGAGGGTGATACCTCCTATATTGATGTTTTTATAGGTTCTTTCAAGCTTGAAGTTGTTAAAAGGTTTTTAAATAAAACCCTATATTGTACTGCCTCATATTAGGTTGTCGAATATTGTTAGCCTTAAATGGCTGTCCAAATTGCGGCACATAGCCGCGCAGCGCTCCGGGCTCACTTGACAGTGTATGGAGTGCCTGACGCGGGTGTCGATCTGATCTTTGTGGTACAAGCGGATCCTGCTTACCACTTTATGGTGTTTTACTCTTGGGTCACCTTCCCGGCGGTGGATGGGACGGATAATGTGTTCCATGATTATACAGCCACCGCTACTCCTATAGTTTATAGGCCATATCGAAATCTTGAAGTACTGCGCATGGCAACACCGTGTTTGGTTTAATGGCGCCCTACCCCAACCGGTTACCCCAATTCGTTTAGGCCCCTAATCGATTGAAGGGGCCACTTGGCCAGTTTTGGCCGGGTATACCCCACATCCGTGTTATATGACGCTAGCAGTTGCTGAACTGCGTGACTTGCATACGTCTTTGATTCGTGTGCACAGAGCTTTAGTACAGTATGTTACAGGCAACATCCAGGGAGCCCCACCTGGAGTTGCGGCGCATCCAGCTGGAGCAGGCGGTGTGACCATAAGTCCCGTCATGGTTAATTCGGTGATGGGCAAGCGCCCACAAAATAAGGACGATTTGCCTTATTGTCGTGCAGAAAAGTTTGACCAGCTGGAGGTAGTTTTTCCGAATACTTCTCCTGTGGAAAAACACAGGATTTTGACGATTAGTTTGCCAAAAGACTTAATTCCCGAGTTGACAGAATGCAACAACTGGGGTAAGGTATTCGCAGCAGTGTATGCGAAGTGTTTAGGCACTCCTTCCATGACAGTTCTCCCCTCTGTGATTAAACGTGTGCAGGATGAGCATGGCCCTGAAGCGGCTGTGGAATTAGGGATGAGACTGGTGGGAGTGTTCGACGTAGTAGCTGATTTGATCCTTGCGAATGTCAAGGGCGATGCAGTTAACTTTCAAGTAGCTAATGCTTTGGCTTTGATCCCAGAACCGGACAGGCCACGCGAATTACCGAAAATTATTGCACAGGATTACAAAACCATTGGCCGCAATAGCCTGGGAGTCAAGTCTTTTGCTAAACCGCAAGCACAATCGCAACAACAACCAAAAACTCAATCTGAGAAAGATGAGAAACCGTTCTTTACTAAAAAGAGCTGGAGGTTGAAAAAATAGGGTAAGCAACAGAAGAAGCCAGGGTCGCAAGGCGCTTTCCCGGTTTCCGTCTCTTCTGAACGCACTTATGATTTGCGCGATAGGGCGAGAATTAAATCTCCAGAGAGATTTCAAGTCCCTGATTCGCGTTCTCCTCGTTCTTCACAGGCACCATCGACCTCCCAGACAGGTGGAGGAGAACGCCAAGATAGAGGCAGGGGTCGTGAGGCTCCACAGGGACGAGACCAACCTCGACAACAAGTCCGAGGGAAACCAGAAGACTTTCCACGTTCTCGCCCACAGTTTCAGAAGGAGAAAGTTGCAGCTGTAACAGCGAGGTATGCCACAGACGGAGAGAACGAGACTCCTGAATTGGACGTGGGCAGTGACGCTCCTTGACAGCGCAGCGGAAGTTACGATAGTGCGGGAGGCACTACGTCCTCATGTGGAGGCGACAGCAACTGAAACATTCATTACTGTCGTGGACAGCAGACACCAGAGTGGCACCCCCTGACAGACTATATAATATTGTCATTCAAATTGAAGGTGACATACAGCGTGTTATTAAAGGGATTTTTTGGGAAAATCTGACCTCTTCTTACGACATTCTGTTGGCGGAGGCGGATTGGCCGCCCCCATTCGTACTTGCTGCGCGTAGAGGGGAGGAGGTAATCCTTCATGTCCCCAAGGACAAAGCGGAGGCTCTCGCAGCTGAATGGGCTGTGTCCCTGGCTCCAGCGTTATACCGCAACCATGTGGGCTGGGATGAAGACTCTCCCCCCCCCCATGAAATTCCTTTGCGGTCGCTGTCACAGCCACAACCCCAATATCCCATCAAGCGGGAAGCTAAAGGTCCCGTTTCCGAAATTCTGACACAGTTAGAATATCAAGGAGTGATTGAAACATGCGTGTCACCCATGAATAATCCCCTTTTCGCAGTTTCTAAACCCGACGGATCATACCGCTTAGCTTTGGATTACTGACATTTGAACTCCCATTGTCTGACCTTTGCGGTACAAAATACACACAGTTCTGCGCTTGTAGGCAGTCTTGTTCGTAAAAAATATAAAACGACACTTGACCTATCCAATGGATTTTACACGCACAACTTGTCCCCGGAGTGCAGCCAATGGAGCGCTTTTACCTCCGGTGGTAAATAATAAAAAATTCCGGCGTTTACCCATGGGCTACAAGAACAGTCCGGGTGTATTCGCCGCCCGTGTTGTCTCTTTGTTAGATGGCATAGACCCAGATGCGTGTTCGTACGTCGATGATATCTATCTGACAGACGACGAATTATACCCGCATCTTACCCGAGTGGACCGCATTATTCTTGAATTTGCGGTTTTAGGTTACAGATTTAATTTTGCCAAATCGCACATTGCTGAATTTACCGTTTAGTTTTTGGGCTATGAGCTCAACAATGAAGGTAAGGGGTTAGCCCCCCATTTTTTTGAGAAATACGCACTCTTGTGCCCTCCAACCACTTTGAAGAAGCTTCAGTCTTTACTGGGTTTTCTAAACTTCGGGCGTACTTACATTCCCGAATATGCCCAGCGTATCAAGCCACATTATGCCTTGATACAACCTAACTTTTCGAAGTCATACTGGCTTCCTGAGCATTCTTCTATACTGCAGTCTTTGCAGTCAGATCTACTTGAATCTAAATTCTTGTTGACTCGTGACAACCACACAAACCTGGTGATTAGAATCATTCCGGGGCAGTGGGTTTCACGTACTTAACCTTTAACGAAGGTGACACAGTACCGATTGCATACAAGTCACATCTGTACACTTCCGCGGAAATGCGCTTCTCCTCTGTTGAGAAAGTTTTGACTGCAGTGCAAATGGCGATTCTAAAGGAACGCGCACTGGCACAGGGAAACGCATTCTGGTGGTAACACCATATCCTGCCCTAGAGGCAGTGACGAAAGCAAGTGTACCGAACTCTAAGGCTTTGCACCCCCGTTGGATACAATGGGCTACATCTCTGACGTCTCCGGATGTCACTTTTACCTTTGATTCCTCTCTTCAGACACAGGAGTTTTTACAGTATGAATTCGTTCATCCTCCTTTTCTGTCCTTGCTACCGCTTGAGGAGTACGAATGTATTATCTATACCGATGGTTCGGCACAACCGGCCACGGGTTCCAAGCATGCTTATTCAGCAGCATGTGCTATTGTTGCAGGTACCATGGTGAACGGAGAGTTCAAATCGACTGTAGTGCACACTCAGGCACTAGGAGACAGTACTGCACAATTGGCCGAGCTGCGTGCTTTGGTGCTCGTGCTTGAGTTCGCAAATCCAGATGTGACAACCCTTATTGTATGCGATTCTTACTACTGTGTTCAGTCTTTCAATGACAATCTCTTCTTTTGGTCGCAAAACAACTATAGAGATGCAAAAGGCAGCACAATTAAGCATAAAATGCTTTGGGTTCGAGTGGCAGATCTGAAACAACGTCTGCCTCTCACACAGGTGATTCACACTCTTGGCCACCAGCGTGTGGGCGCACACGCTGTTGGTAACTGTTTGGCAGATGAAGCTGCCAAATCAGCAGTAGCCACGTGCACAGTAGCAGCAGTTACACGATCCATGACTAGAATAGATAATGATATTTTAGCAGCTATTGCTGCAACAAAGGAAGGTGCTAATTACCCTAGGGGTTTCCCTTCCAAATACTCTTATCAGTTAGGTCCCGAACAGGCTCCTTACGTAAAAATTCCAGACGTTGGTGATCGGCTGATTCCCAACGCTGACCGCAGACTTTCCTTGATAACGGTCGCACACGAAGGCATGGCTTCGGCTCATGCTGGCGTGTCTGCGACAGTTTCCATCTTGCAGCAGCGTTACTGGTGGCGTGGTTTATATAAACAAACCCGTACTTATGTGCTTTCTTGTGACGTTTGTCAGCAAATTAAGCCTTCCACGGTTACACGGCCACCATAGACACCGCTCTACATTTCTAACAGACCTTTTGGGTGTGTTTACCTGGATCACTGCGGTCCATTTTCTTCTGACACTGCATATAAATACATCTTAATTGCAGTGGATTCGTGCACACGTTTCATCTGGGTTTGGCCACAACGGAGTGCTGACGCTCGAAATGTCATAAGGGATTTGCGTGTCTTTGTGGGAATTTTTGCCTGTGGCACCTTCTATTCTGACCAAGGTCCGGCGTTCGCCTCTAAGGCGTACAAGGACGCAATGGGGTCACTGGGGGTGCGGGTGAAATTTTCGTCTCTATATCGGCCTGAGGGCAATTCGATTGTTGAACGAATGAACCGTGACTTAAAGCAATCCTTGACAGCTAGAGTCTTAGGTACAGGCAGGAACTGGCTGGCCCACTTGTATACCGTACAACGTGCACTTAATAATCTCCCTAGAAGACTTCTGGGTGGGCGGACCCCATACGAAATGCTCTTTGGCATACGAATTTTTGTGCCCAACCTTGATGGTCTAGACATGGCGGCGCAATCCGCAATCTTTGATGTAGATAACCATTCTACTATGTTACAGGACTTACAAGAAGCCCGAGACAAACTTGCAATCGAACATTTACCTTCAGCCACAGACGCTGCGCTGCACATTCCGGTTGCCGGCTGGCTTCCGAAGGTTGGAGACCTGGTCTGAGAGAAGGTGGAGAACAAAAAAGAATTTGGCCCCTCTTATCGTGCACCGGTTCTATTCCTTGGCTTGAAGGGAACTCGTACAGTCATCTTACCACCGCTTCCTGGTCGCAAAGAGAACAGATACATCTCAGTGGAAAATGTCAAGCTACAACATCTGGACGATCCTGAATAGTGTAACACCAGCGGTCTCTTGTCCAGTCATTTCCCGGACAAATGTTTGTGGCCCTCCAGCCCGTACGGTCACTGATGTTGCTATTGAGATGGTAGATTTGCCTGATCGCTTACTCGACTACCCGGATTCCCCCTGCAATGAGGAGACTGAGTATACCTACCCTGCCACCGAGTCGGTGGCTCACCTACCAACAACGCCACTGAGCCCAACACGTTATTCCTTTGACTCGGATTCCACCTCATCACTTATCCCGTCCAGATTCAGTATTTTTGTATCCTGGTTTAGAGACAATTTTTTGATTCCCCCCTGGACATTCATCTGGTTGGTACTATTCCTGATTTTTCTGTTCATGTCCATTGGCTTTGTCACAGTTTTTTTTCTACTCATCAATGGTCACTATTTACCAGAACGCTCTGCAGTGAACTGTGTCACTGGAACTTTGGCTCCGCATTCTTCTTCTCACATCATGAAGCGTGACCACACATTCGTGAACATTTCAGCTTTCAGAGTCGCTGATGGCATCGTATGGGATGCGGTAAATTTCCAAATTCATGGACCAACCGAGATTATTAATGTACCAAATGTCCTCCGTGTTTCAATGGGTGATGTCGTTAAAAGTAATATTCATTCTGACGATTGGGATGTACATGCAGTTGAATCGTTATTTACTGATTTGAAATATTATGCTGCTTTTAATGCTGAAGATTTGTACATGAATTCTGCAAGTTATGCCGATTTATATTGTTACCAGCATTGGGGCAACCACTTTCTCCATAAACCAAGTACCCTTCGGGGTCTTTTTAATTACACCCAATGGGAGCATTGTCCAACCCCTTTGCCAGGTAGCTCCCAGACTCTTAAAAATAAGTTTACTTATTCCAGACAGGAGACCCCCTTCAAGATCAAAGTATACAGTGTGCATTCCGGTGGTAAAGTTAACACGGCTTTGGCACCCCTCCCACCCCTATGTTCTTGACCTATGCCATTTATATTTGCATGTCCTCGTGACAGACCAGCCCTATCTGTTGTGAGTGAACTTGATTGATTTGAGTCCCCCTGCTCCGGCCTTATATTGTTCCTAACGATGTTCCTAACCATGATGGGATCTTGGGTTACTGAAACCGCTGTGTTATTACTAACATTATTAGGCGGTGGCTGTATGCGAGGAACCTGGCTGTTTACAGTAGATGTTGTGCTTGGAAAAGTCAAGGAACTTGGCGGGATACTAGGAGTGATATCAATTATGTCAGAGCTTCTTGGGCAAGCGATATTATCAATCTGGTTTTTGGGATCTGAGTCATTACCTAGACCCATTAGGACTCGGGCAAGCTGTTCTTCAATACTGGGTAATCTAACTAAGATGGGTGTCAAAGCCTCTTGTACAATTCTACTGAATTTGTCTACATTGTTATCAACATTGTTGTCTAGTTCATTTAATGCATTAGCTCTCCCTCCTCCCAACCGAGTCCTTGAGGTATTGCCAGTTGAATGAGTTTTCTTAGTTCTTTTGCCCCTTGGAGAATGGCCTTTTAGTTTGCAATCAGCCCCTGCTACGTCCGTTCGTTTTCTTTTCCCACCATTTGCAACTTGCGATACAGTAGGTTTCTCCAGTGGAAAAGTGAGAGGGTAGGTTCCTTCATTGGGGGCATGTAAGACACCCTGAGTTGAGATGATTACGGTTGGTGATAAAGGAGGTTGCAGCCTCTGCTCTACAACAGTTTCTGAGATAGATATTTGACAGTCAGTTGGGGCAGTTGGAATTAAGCAAGGGGCTAGTGAAAGTCTGCGTTCAGTAATTTCAATCTCCTTTGTTTACGCCCCTACCGCTTTTAGTAGATAGCCATCCAATGTTGTGCCCATTGTTTTTTGTGTGGGCTTTCGTTTCCCCATACTACGAATAGCCGTTCATAAATTTCTTTTTTTTAAATAATGAATAAGGAAAAATATAAAAATGTAAGATGTTTTACCTTCACGTAGCTTCCCCGAACTATGTCATAAAAACAGGAGTCCCAAGACCGGATAGTGAAGGACCAAGAGGGGTGGCCCAGCCCAGCCTCCTCCAGGCTCTGACGGGCACAGCCCGGGCACGCCTGCGCACATCCCGCACTGCGGGAGCCACAAAATCCTTTTAAGCACCTCCGGGTGCAGGAAGGGCAGCGTTGGCGCCTCCTGGCGCTGGGAATTATGGGGCTTGATGTCCCCCCACGCAGAAGTGGTGTCTCAGGCGTTGGCGGCTTCGCATCCAGAAACCATTGACACATCTAATGCACTGTTGTGACTTCCACTGCACTACAGTCCTGTTTCGAAGGAGGACTCATAGTTGTATCATCATGTTTTTTAGAAAGTCCTGCTACTCTTCTTCTTTAAAGAAGCTTTAAATTCTAATCCTTTCTCATCCGTCTTTATGCTGGCTTCCGTCTTGTCTCCTGCTTCACTTTTTCAGCTATATTCCTCCTTTCTTCGATACACTGATCGGCTCCCTCTCGCTGTTAGTTTACCATAAGTATCCTGAAAAGAATATGGAGAGCAGCTATCAGAATACTGCTACCATTCAGGTTTTTTAAATTTTTATTGCAGCCTCTTAAATTGTAACCACCCCTACTAGATTCCTAGGATGTGAGTGATCCAGTCAGTGTCAGCCTTTAGCAAGGAGGTGCTGGGCCCACATCCAGGGCGCTGACTTTCAGAGGGGGGCCGGAGTAGCTTACAGCAATCTGCAGCAGTCTCCCTCCACCCTGGCTCTAAAGAAAAGTGTGTTAACTCTTGTTATGAAGTCTATTTTTCACTTTTTCCCCCCTCATCTTCCACATATCCCTCCTATTTTTCCAACTCAGTGACAATTAAAGATGATGAGTGGAAGGAGGGCATCAAACTGTGTTTTTCCCAGTATGCTATCTGAGCAAAGGCCAACTCTGGATCAACTTTTTTTTCGGTTTCTCCCTCGGTTTTTTCTTTCTTTCCATTGCAGATTTCTCTGTAACAGAACCTTCACTATCGCCTTTACCTTTTAAATGAGGCTTAACAGCTTGCCAAGGTACCCAAGGTATCAAGACCCACAGAGGTATCAACTGTCATGATTATTTTTGGGCGTTACCATTCACAAACTTGAACTGGAACTACTTTCAGTCTCTGATGTATAGCCAGAACTGAACCTTCTACCTTAATGTTGCTTAGAATGATAGGGGAAACTGTGGATAAGTTTCCCTTTAACAGAATGAGCTCCGTGTTAATTCTGTACCTGTTTAAGCATGTCAGGGAAAACTGCCAAAGAAGGCGCGCCATGCGTGCAGGTGTAAATGCATGCAAATATGCTTCTTCAGGTGCTACACTCCTCTACAGGTGGCATCATCCTAAGAGGAAGACTCATAGTCAGTATTCTATGTTTGCCTTGGAGTGTAGTGTGCAGATATACTGCTTCTAACTTATTGGTCTTACGAGCAACCCTGAAAGCTATTTCTTCACGCTTCATGGGCAATTTTCCCATAAGAGTCTGTGGACTAACGGTCTTTACTTGTGTTGGAGCAGCTGGTCCTGCCGCGAGAATAGGTCTGGAACTCAGCATGCGTCGTACAAACTGTAGAAGTCTCCCGGATAAAGAGACTGTGCAATTTAAACTTCCTATTACCTCAGCAGTTGCTAGTTTGTCAAGGTGAGGAATGGGAGTGTGATCAGCCAAGACTGGCCATGTAGCCTCTTTATTGGTCAGGGGTCCCAAATGGACTTTTCTGTGCATATGTGGTGATTGACCAGCAAACCAGTTTTGATGTTCCTGATAAGTCAAAGGGATTTCCGAGTCTTGATAAGCCCTATAATGTGCAGGTGGCTGCATTGCTTTGAAAGATTGAAACTGCCCTGAGGCAGGATCAAGTGGCTCGAACTCCACCCATGAGTAAAATACCTCAAAGGCATACTCCGTATGTGCGGTTATTACAAATGTAACTGCCCTCCTGCATCAGGGACACCTCATGACTTGAGATCCTGAGTAACTGCTTTCCTGTAATTGGCCCCTATTGCAATAGGTGCCACAATAGAGAAAAGATTCAACTGAAAATGGCATCAAGGAATTAGAGAACCCACAGAATGGGGAATAACTTTTATGAGTTCAAGCTTAACAAACCTACGGAAATAGGAGGTAACCATAATTACTATGGACGTGTCCGTAATGATGTAATAATGGTTCATGTGTGTGTAAATATTGAAAGAACTGTTCAAGGTGTAACCGTTAGACAGGAGACCCCAATTGGGCGCCAACTGTTGTGTATACTATGACTCTGGTGTTGATGTACAAGATTTGCTTTCACATCCACGGGTGACAAGGGGGAACTTGGTTCAATGCACTAGCACTGCATTGAACCTGCAAAAGACAGGTTATTGTAACCCTGCAGAACCCCACCCAATACGTTGTTGAAGTGGAACCCCAGTGTTTGGATTAATAACAATCACAAAACTGGGATCTGGGGCACCCTGGTACCAGGAACAAACCTATTTCACTCCTCACAATATCACACACACACGGTACTAAGAACAATAGACGCTTTTAACTAACAGCATGTATTGCAACATGGTGAACCATTTTCTCAGCACATCTAAAATAACTACACAGAATATCATAAAGACAGCAAATAGGCACATTGTGAACAGCGAGAATAAAATTAACATTTCTAACATAGTTAGAATATCATTTAAAGCCTGACACACTAAAACCTACTTCTTTGTGCTACGCTAGGAGAGCATGGAGAGTAGAACTTGCAACCTAGACTTTCTTAAGGAGAAGCACACACTGCATACCTTGGTGACAGCAAAAGCTGTGGTTATGAAAGAGGTGTGGAAGCAGCATTCCGTGCGCAAAGATAACACATGCCACAGCAGTGTCCTTTCTCTGGGACTCAGCTTGTTATCTGTATCAAATGCCATGTATCATCTTCTTGGTACGCTGACAGCAGTCAAGACCATCTCCGCCAGTATCTTGTGTGATAACCTAGGTGAAGGACATCTACTAACAAGTGGTCAAAGGGCAGTCCTTATCTATTAAGTCTTATCAGAGATTGGAGTTTCTGACATAAGTTTAGGAATTTCTGACATAGATTATGTGAATTAAGGTGTGCATGCCAGATGTATCGTTATGAACATGTATGATAAATGGATGTCAATTAATACTAGACTCTTTTGGCTATATGTCTGTGTTTTTTCTTATTTGACCTTGTCCCAGACTGATGTCTCATCAGGTGCAATATCAATGTCATTGTCTGATTGACTTGACACTTTCACAGTTCTGGAACAATAAGGTCAGGCGATATCTGCATCAATGACAGACTTGGCAATGATTCTGCACAAATTGCGGTAACAATGGCAACTCCAATGACCTAAAATTGAGAAAATGGCGACTCCCATTACCTAAGGTGGAGTCGGGCCTACATAAGATGGAGTCAGACCTTCGGGGCTTTATGTCACTATGAAGATCAAAGAATTCTATGGCAAAGACCTGAAACTGATCATTAAAAGTTTTATAGATTAGTAAACTATTATTAACATGGCGTGCATTCAAAGTAGATTTCTCAAAATGAATGGCCAAATCAATATTGACATGGGCATGATTGGAAATCAAATTAGAATCTACTTCCACCTTGATTGGGCATATTCTTTTCTGAAAACAAGTATAATCATTCCCAGTTCTAGACTGACGGTCTGGGAAATAAAAAGTATATTCTGGAGTATCAGGATTACATAATCTCAGTACGAATTTTGTTGATTCCAGAAGTTTCCCTCACGGAAATTTAAGATAAATGTGTGATTTTAGCCAAATTATGTTTGCAGAGCAATCTGGCGAGGATATGTAGTGGGATTCATGCAAGTCACACCACAATGGACTTCCCTGGGTGTCTAGTTTTCAGAAATGTCTGGGTTTGGTAACTTTCCCTTGGTGTCAGTTGAGGAGTGCCCAAAAACATTGCAAGAATGGGTCAATTTTACGAGATGAAAATCTAATGTCTCTATCTTGTGTTTTGAGGCCTTCCCTGTCAAACTAGTGAGGTAATGTTTTCATTAGAAGAAGTGTGGGGAAACAGAAAAATTGAAAATCTGTTATTATCAATTCAATTTCTTTACATTTGTTGCTTCCAAATGAAAGTAAGTGTGCAAGAAATAGCACATTGAGCAAAATGCCCTCTGAATCACATGATAATATAGGTAAACCCAAGTAGAGGGTTGAACAAATAACGACTATTCCTAAACTCATTATCTTGGGCACATTTTTATAATTTCTAAGTTTCTTCATATTCCTTTTTCAATCATTAGAATTTATCCTGTGAATTGATGCATGTTTGATACACAGTGAAATATCATAAGGAGCTGCAGCACAGCTGTTTTCTCTGGGTATGCACATATTTGGACAATTCACAAACAATCTATATAGCTGCAACTATACATTTCTGACAAACTGAACACTATATTAGTTTTGTAAAACCGGCCATTGGGGCAAAAAATTACCCACTAAAGCCGTCACCTATTTCTTTTTTCCTATTTTTTTTACATTAGTCTTGATTTCCAAATTAGTTTGTTTTGGAAAATCATGAGCAGTCTACAAAAATGACCCTTTGGTGAATACCAAATTGTATCCACTTTTCAGAAATGCATAGCTTTTAAGGTACACTGATGGGTTTCAAACCACCTGTTCCCACCACAAATTTGTATTTAGATAGAACCCATAAAAATAAAAAACTGGACTATCATTTAGAAAAATGCAAAACAAGTGGTTAAATATGATTTTTGTTTTATAACTCTTCCTGTTCATGAAACTACAAAATTGTTATCTTAGCACAGCAAACATTTTGTCAATGCCATATTTAAGAAAAAAGTCTCTTTTTGGCACAACACTTTACCCATTTTCCCCCCCAAAACCCAAAAGTTTGCTTTATTTTGGCTATTTTCTCTGTGCCCTCCAGGAAAATCTACAAACCACAGTGACCTATAGAATCCCCAACATGTAAGAAAAAAGGAGAAATAGTTGGCCTGAATACCTTTAGTGGAAAAAACATTCTGAAAGGCTCTAGCACAAAATTCCCCAAACTTTCAAAAATGCTTCGACAATGGCAATAGATCTTGCTTATGAATGAATGTGGCTTTTGCATCATTGATGTGTTTAGGCATTCATTAAGGCATTGTATGTGGACTCTGTCACTCATCTTTGCACTTTGCACTCATGCATTCATTCATCCATCCACTAACTATTCTTGTATTGACCCTTTGACACAACCACAATAAAACATTCACAAACCCAACATATACATGATAAATTAAAAGAATATAAGTAGAAAAAAAAGTGCTGTGGTCATATGCTTGGAAAACTGAAATTAAACATAGTTGTAGTGGGTATTCATCTTGCATGGCCACCACATGTAGAACATATTTGTTGGTCTTCTTGGAATGGGAAAACAATTATACACTATGGACAACAGCATTCCATAATGGTCTCCTGGTTTAGAGGAAGTGACCACTTGGGATGACGTGCACTGCACATGAAATGAGCAGCAAGCAAGGGTCCTGTTAGCACTGCCAGGAGAACTTTAGCACTATCCTAAATATTAAAATAAAGAGGAAAAGCAAGGAAATTAATGGGGAACTATAAAAGGAGAAAAATGAAAACTAAAGGATTGGCCAATTAGTGCTGACACTGAGGCGTACTCATTTTCAGGTGGATGTACACATGTGATCAGAGACTGCAGTCATTCGTAGAGCAGGAGAGTCAATGAAGTATGTGGACAGAATCTTTAACCCATTCAGTACACTGTCATGGATGTAAGCAGTGTGTCAATGGCACTCAAACACTCTAATGGCAGAACAGAGCTGAACCAAAAACCCTCTGTGCACCTATGTGGATATATATTTATCTATACATGGATATATGCACTATTTAATCATTTTCTTTGTTACAAAGTCGTAGCAGACAGCTAAGAAGATATTCTAGCAAGAATTGTTACTGAGCCAATGTTCTTCTCCTAGTACTTGTCATATGCTGTAACTGACACCAAACGCCTTCCCTGCAAAGGCAATCTGTGACATTCCATTTAACAACATGCCTATCTGTAGGCTTTAATACAGAGAAATAACAATCCACCCTTAAATGCCAATTGACTTCAGCATATGCTTTTCACAATCAATATGCCAGGCCCGCTGCCTTTATCATAACTTTTCATAAAAACGATAAGGCCTACAGCCTTTATCATTCACATGTCACCAAACGTAACTCAAGCCTACTGTACTGAACATAAACTTTCTCTAAGGAAACTGTCCAGCAACAGTCATAAAAGTACAATTGTGTGCAAAATTAGAGTTGGCCAAGCACATTACTATCTCTCCGAAGAGAGCCTAGCAAAGATTATTGTAGTGCATATCTTCTAGCCCCTCAGTTTGTTTGGGTGAATCACTAACACCAAACTCCTTGCCTACAATAGTAATCTGCGAAATTCCATATAACAAAATACCTTTCCTACAGGCTTTAGCACAGTGTAATAACAATCCATCCATAAAAGTCTGTTGTCTTTAGTGTATGCTTTTCACAATAAGTAGGTCAGACCTACTGGCTTTATCATAGCATTTCATAATAAACAGATCAGACCTTTGAAATGTGGCATAACTTTTCCCAATGAGCCTAAGAATCCTTTACCCTTCACCTTTGGCTTTACATCTTAACCATCACTGGCTAATTCCTGTGCACATAAGCTGTCAACCATCATGTATACAGTTATAAAATCACAAAGATCTAGAAAAATACAGGTTGCATAACAATATACAAGCCAACTCAACAGGGCCTAACAAGAATCATCACAGTGAAAACCCCCTTGGTTTTCGTCGAGTCAAAGGCCAAAACCAAAACACTTATTTACCATGGTAATCTGTGAGATTACATGTAACAAAACACCTATTATAGACTTTAATACAGAGTAATAGCAATAAACAATAAAATGCCTATTGACTTTAACCCCTTCGCTGCGAGGCCTTTTCCCCCCCTGTGCTAAGCCTTTTTTTGGCTATTTGGGGTAGTTCGCGCTTAGGCCCCTGTAACTTTTTGACCACATAAGGTATCCAGCCAAATTTGCGTCCTTTTCTTCTAACACCATGTCGATTTTAAAGGTACCCAGGGTTTGTTGATTCCCCTGGAGGGGACCCAGAAATTAGCAAAAATACAGCTACATTTTGTTTTTTGGGGGAAAAATGGGAAAAAAGGGCTGCAGATGAAAGCGTCTGTTTTTTTCCCTGCAAATAGTATCAACAAAGGGTTTGTGGTGCTGAAATCACCATCTTCCCAGCTTTCAGGGACTGACAGACTTTTGTCAGAAAACCAACATTTTTTACGCAGTTTTGTCATTTTACTGGGACATAGCCTATTTTTGCTATCTTTTGTGCTTTCAACCTCCTTCCAGTTAATGGTAAAAATGGTAAAAATGGGTACAATGATGGATCCTAGAGAGCTATACATTTCTGAAAAGTAGATAATATTTTGAATTCAGCAAGGGGTCATTTGTGTAGATACTTCAAGGTTTTCTTATAGAAACTAACAGTTGAAAATAGGAAAAATTGAAAATGAGTTAAAAAAAAAAACAGCCATTTGTGACAACGTTTTCACCTGTAACTTCTTCTAAGTAACTGAGCAGCATCTTGCAATTGTTTTTTATTGTGTACCGGGTATATAGCAATTCATTTGGGAAAATATAAACAGGGAAAAATCGGAATGAAAGACAACTATGTATTTCTGAAATGGGAACAAAATATAGAGTTTAGAAACAGTAGCTATTTGCACATCTCCGAAACTGTGGATACCCATACCAGCATTTGAATTATAGGACATTTTTCAAAATTACTTCTTTTTTACACATTGTCTTACATTTGGAAGGCAGAAATGCATTGAAAGTCAATAGGTAATAACAGTTGCTCTACAATTCTGTGTTTCCCTAAGTCTCTCGATAGAAATGGTACCTCACTTGTATTGGTAGGTGTAGTGCCCGCGACAGGAAACGGCCCAAAACGCAACGTGGACACACCACATTTTCACAGTGAAAACGGACCCTTTTTTTGCAAAGGGCCTAGCTGTAGATTTTGAACCCTAGCTCTGCCGTCCCCTAGGGAAACCTAGCAAACTTATACATTTTTTAAAACTAGACACCCAGGGGAATACAGCATGGGGTGACTTGTCTGGTTCTCACCAGGTTCTGTTACCCAGAATCCCTTGCAAACCTCAAACTTTGTCAAAAAAAACCACATTTACCTCACATTTCTGGGGTGGAAAGTTCTGGAATCTGCGTGGATCCACAAAATTCCACCCACCCCGCATTCCCAAAGTCTTCCGAGAAAAATGGTACCTCACTTGTGTGGGTAGGCCTAGTGCCCGCGACAGGAAACGGCCCAAAACGCAACGTGGATACACCACATTTTCACAGTGAAAACGGACCCTTTTTTTGCAAAGGGCCTAGCTGTAGATTTTAAACCCTAACTATGCCGGCACCTAGGAAACCTAGCAAACCTATACATTTTTGGAAGCTAGCCACCAAGGGGAATCCAGGATGGGGTGACTTGTCTGGCTCTCATCAGGTTCTGTTACCCAGAATCCCTTGCAAACCTCAAACTTTGTCCAAATAAATCCATTTTCCTCACATTTCTGTGTTGGAAAGGTCTGGAATCTGCATGGATCCACAAAATTCCACCCACCCCACATTCCCCCAAGTCTTCCAAGAAAAATGGTACCTCACTTGTGTGGGTAGGCCTAGTGCCAGTGACAGGAAATGGCCCAAAACGCAACATGGACACACTACATTTTCACAGTGAAAACTGACCCTTTTTTTGCAAAGTGCCTAACTGTGGACTTTGAACCGTAGCTCTGCCGGCACCTAGGGAAACCTAGCAAACCTGTACATTTTTAAAAACTAGACATCAAGGGGAATCCAGAATGGGGTGACTTGTCTGGCTCTCACCAGGTTCTGTTACCCAGAATCCCTTGCAAACCTCAAACTTTGTAAAAAAAAAAAAACATTTTCCTCACATTTCTGTGGTGGAAAGTTCTGGAATCTTGTGTGGATCCACAAAATTCCACACATCCCGCATTCCCCGAAGTCTTCCGAGAAAAATGGTGCCTCACTTGTGTGGGTAGGCCTAGTGCCCGTGACAGGAAACCGCCCAAAACGCAACATGGACATACCACATTTTCACAGTGAAAACGGACCCTTTTTTTGCAAAGTGCCTAGTTGTAGATTTTGAACCCTAGCTCTGCCGGCACCTAGGATAACCTAGCATACCTATATATTTTTTAAAACTAGAGATCCAGGGAAATCCTGGATGGGGTGACTTGTCTGGCTCTCACCAGGTTCTGTTACCCAGAATCCCTTGCAAACCTCAAACTTTTACAAAAATAGCAATTTTCCTAACATTTCTGTGGTGGAAAGTTCTGGAATCTGCATGGATCCACAAAATTCAACCCTCCCGCATTCTCCAAAGTCTCCCGAGAAAAATGGTACCTCACTTGTGTGGGTAGGCCTAGTGCCCGTGAAAGGAAAAGGCCCAAAACGCAATGTGGACACACCACATTTTCATAGTGAAAACTGACCCTTTTTTTGCAAAGTGCCTAGCTGTAGATTTTGAACCCTAGCTCTGCCGGCCCCTATGGAAACCTAACAAACTTATACATTTTTTAAAACTAGACACCCGGGGACTACAGCATGGGGTGACTTGCCTGGTTCTCACTAGGTTCTGTTACCCAGAATCCCTTGCAAACCTCAAACTTTGTCAAGAAAAACACATTTTCCTCAAATTTCTGGGGTGGAAAGTTCTGGAATCTGCGTGGATCCACAAAATTCCACCCACCCCGCATTCACCAAAGTCTTCCAAGAAAAATGGTACCTCACTTGTGTGGGTAGGCCTAGTGCCCGCGACAGGAAATGGCCCAAAACGCAACATGGACACTCTACATTTTCACAGTGAAAACTGACCCTTTGTTTACAAAGCGCCTAGCTGTGGACTTTGAACCGTAGCTCTGCCGGCTCCTAGGGAAACTTAGCAAACCTGTACATTTTTAAAAACTAGACACCGAGGGGAATCCAGAATGGGGTGACTTGTCTGGCTCTCACCAGGTTCTGTTACCCAGAATCCCTTGCAAACCTCAAACTTTGTAGAAAAAACCCCCACATTTTCCTCATATTTCTGTGGTGGAAAGTTATGGAATCTTGCGTGGATCCACAAAATTCCACACACCCCGCATTCCCCGAAGTCTTCCGAGAAAAATGGTACCTCACTTGTGTGGGTAGGCCTAGTGCCCGTGACAGGAAACCGCCCAAAACGCAACATGGACACACCACATTTTCACAGTGAAAACGGACCCTTTTTTTGCAAAGTACCTAGCTGTAGATTTTGAACCCTAGCTCTGCCGGCACCTAGGGAAACCTAGCAAACCTGTACATTTTTGAGAACTAGACACCTAGGGGAATTCAGGATAAGGTGACTTGTCTGGCTCCCACCAGGTTCAATTGCCCAGGATCCCTTGCTAACCTTAAACTTTGCAAAAAAAACACATTTTCCTCACATTTCTGTGGTGGAAAGTTCTGGAATCTGCGTGGATCCACAAAATTCACACCCTCCTGCACTCCCCAAAGTCTCCTGAGAAAAATGGTACCTCCCTTGTGTGGGTAGGCCTAGTGCCCGTGAAAGAAAACGGCCCAAAACACAATGTGGACACACCACATTTTCACAGTGAAAACTGACCCTTTTTTGCAAAGTGCCTAGCTGAAGATTTTGAACCCTAGCTCTGCCAGCACCTAGGGAAACCTAGCACACCTTTACATTTTGGAAAACTAGACGCCCAGGGAAATCCAGAATGGGGTGACTTGCCTGGCTCACACCAGGTTCTGTTACCCAGAATCCCTTGCAAACCTCAAACTTTGTAAAAAAACACATTTTCCTCACATTTTTGTGGTGGAAAGTTCTGGAATCTGCGTGGATCCACAAAATTCCATGAACCCCGCTTTCCCCAAAGTCTCCCAAGAAAAATGGTACCTCAATTGTGTGGGTAGGCCTAGTGCCCGTGACAGGAAACTGCCCAAAAGGCAACGAGGACACACCACATTTTCACAGTGAAAACTGACCCTTTTTTTTGCAAAGTGCCTAGCTGTAGATTTTGTACCCTAACTCTGCTGGCACCTAGGGAAACCTAGCAAACCTATACATTTTTGAAAACTAGACACCCAGGGGAATCCAGGATGGGGTGACTTGTCTGGCTTTCACCAGGTTCTGTTACCCAGTATTCCTTGCAAACCTCACACTTTGTAAAAGAAATCACATTTTCCTCACATTTCTGTGATGGAAAGTTCTGGAACCTGCGTGGGTCCACAAAATTTCACCCTCCCCGCATTCCCCAATGACTTCCGAGAAAAATGGTACCTCACTTGTGTGGGTAGGCCTAGTGCCCGCGAAAGGAAACGTCCCAAAACACAACGTGGACACACCACATTTTCAGAGTGAAAACTGACCCTTTTTTTGGAAAGTGCCTAGCTGTAGATTTTGAACCCTAGCTCTGCCAGCACCAAGGGAAACCTAGCAAACCTATACATTTTTGAAAACTAGACACCCAGGGGAATCCAGGATGGGGTGACTGGTCTGGATCTCACCAGGTTCTGTTACCCAGAATACCGGGCAAACCTCAAACTTTATTAAAAAAACACATTTTCCTCACATTTCTGTGGTGGAAAATTCTGGAATCTGCGTGGATCCACAAAATCCCACCCACCCCGCATTCCCCAAAGTCTTCAGAGAAAAATGGTACCTCACTTGTGTGGGTAGGCCTAGTGCCCGCGACAGGAAATTGCCCAAACTGCAAAGTGGACACACCACATTTTCACAGTGAAAACTGACCCTTTTTTTGCAAAGTGCCTAGCTGTAGATTTCGAACCCTAGCTCTGCCGGCACCTAGGGAAACCTAGCAAACCCTATACATTTTTGCAAACTAGACACCCAGGGAATCCGGGATGGGGTGACTACTCTGGCTCTCACCAGGTTCTGTTACCCAGAATCCCTTGCAAACCTCAAACTTTTACAAAAATAGCAATTTTCCTCACATTTCTGTGGTGGAAAGTTCTGGAATCTGCATGGATCCACAAAATTCAACCCTCCCGCATTCTCCAAAGTCTCCCGAGAAAATGGTACCTCACTTGTGTGGGTAGGCCTAGTGCCCGTGAAAGGAAAAGGCCCAAAACGCAATGTGGACACACCACATTTTCACAGTGAAAACTGACCCTTTTTTTGCAAAGTGCCTAGCTGTAGATTTTGAACCCTAGCTCTGCCGGCCCCTATGGAAACCTAACAAACTTATACATTTTTTTAAACTAGACACCCGGGGACTACAGCATGGGGTGACTTGCCTGGTTCTCACTAGGTTCTGTTACCCAGAATCCCTTGCAAACCTCAAACTTTGTCAAGAAAAACACATTTTCCTCAAATTTCTGGGGTGGAAAGTTCTGGAATCTGCGTGGATCCACAAAATTCCACCCACCCCGCATTCACCAAAGTCTTCCAAGAAAAATGGTACCTCACTTGTGTGGGTAGGCCTAGTGCCCGCGACAGGAAATGGCCCAAAACGCAACATGGACACTCTACATTTTCACAGTGAAAACTGACCCTTTGTTTACAAAGCGCCTAGCTGTGGACTTTGAACCGTAGCTCTGCCGGCTCCTAGGGAAACTTAGCAAACCTGTACATTTTTGAAAACTAGACACCCAGGGGAATCCAGGATGGGCTGACTTGACTGGCTCACACCAGGATCTGTTACCCAGAATCCCTTGCACACCTCAAACTTTGTACAAAAAAACCCCACATTTTCCTCATATTTCTGTGGTGGAAAGTTATGGAATCTTGCGTGGATCCACAAAATTCCACACACCCCGCATTCCCCGAAGTCTTCCGAGAAAAATGGTACCTCACTTGTGTGGGTAGGCCTAGTGCCCGTGACAGGAAACCGCCCAAAACGCAACATGGACACACCACATTTTCACAGTGAAAACGGAACCTTTTTTTGCAAAGTACCTAGCTGTAGATTTTGAACCCTAGCTCTGCCGGCACCTAGGGAAACCTAGCAAACCTGTACATTTTTGAGAACTAGACACCTAGGGGAATACAGGATGAGGTGACTTGTCTGGCTCCCACCAGGTTCAATTGCCCAGGATCCCTTGCTAACCTTAAACTTTGCAAAAAAAACACATTTTCCTCACATTTCTGTGGTGGAAAGTTCTGGAATCTGCGTGGATCCACAAAATTCACACCCTCCTGCACTCCCCAAAGTCTCCTGAGAAAAATGGTACCTCCCTTGTGTGGGTAGGCCTAGTGCCCGTGAAAGAAAACGGCCCAAAACACAATGTGGACACACCACATTTTCACAGTGAAAACTGACCCTTTTTTTGCAAAGTGCCTAGCTGAAGATTTTGAACCCTAGCTCTGCCAGCACCTAGGGAAACCTAGCACACCTTTACATTTTGGAAAACTAGACGCCCAGGGAAATCCAGAATGGGGTGACTTGCCTGGCTCACACCAGGTTCTGTTACCCAGAATCCCTTGCAAACCTCAAACTTTGTAAAAAAAAACACATTTTCCTCACATTTTTGTGGTGGAAAGTTCTGGAATCTGCGTGGATCCACAAAATTCCATGAACCCCGCTTTCCCCAAAGTCTCCCAAGAAAAATGGTACCTCAATTGTGTGGGTAGGCCTAGTGCCCGTGACAGGAAACTGCCCAAAAGGCAACGAGGACACACCACATTTTCACAGTGAAAACTGACCCTTTTTTTGCAAAGTGCCTAGCTGTAGATTTTGTACCCTAACTCTGCTGGCACCTAGGGAAACCTAGCAAACCTATACATTTTTGAAAACTAGACACCCAGGGAATCCAGGATGGGGTGACTTGTCTGGCTTTCACCAGGTTCTGTTACCCAGTATTCCTTGCAAACCTCACACTTTGTAAAAAAAATCACATTTTCCTCACATTTCTGTGATGGAAAGTTCTGGAACCTGCGTGGGTCGACAAAAATTTCACCCTCCCAGCATTCCCCAAAGACTTCCGAGAAAAATGGTACCTCACTTGTGTGGGTAGGCCTAGTGCCCGCGAAAGGAAACGTCCCAAAACACAACGTGGACACACCACATTTTCAGAGTGAAAACTGACCCTTTTTTGGAAAGTGCCTAGCTGTAGATTTTGAACCCTAGCTCTGCCAGCACCAAGGGAAACCTAGCAAACCTATACATTTTTGAAAACTAGACACCCAGGGGAATCCAGGATGGGGTGACTGGTCTGGATCTCACCAGGTTCTGTTACCCAGAATACCGGGCAAACTTTATTTTAAAAAAACACATTTTCCTCACATTTCTGTGGTGGAAAATTCTGGAATCTGCGTGGATCCACAAAATCCCACCCACCCCGCATTCCCCAAAGTCTTCAGAGAAAAATGGTACCTCCCTTGTGTGGGTAGGCCTAGTGCCCGCGACAGGAAATTGCCCAAACTGCAAAGTGGACACACCACATTTTCACAGTGAAAACTGACCCTTTTTTTGCAAAGTGCCTAGCTGTAGATTTCGAACCCTAGCTCTGCCGGCACCTAGGGAAACCTAGCAAACCCTATACATTTTTGCAAACTAGACACCCAGGGGAATCCGGGATGGGGTGACTACTCTGGCTCTCACCAGGTTCTGTTACCCAGAATCCATTGCAAACCTCAAACTTTTACAAAAATAGCAATTTTCCTCACATTTCTGTGGTGGAAAGTTCTGGAATCTGCATGGATCCACAAAATTCAACCCTCCCGCATTCTCCAAAGTCTCCCGAGAAAAATGGTACCTCACTTGTGTGGGTAGGCCTAGTGCCCGTGAAAGGAAAAGGCCCAAAACGCAATGTGGACACACCACATTTTCACAGTGAAAACTGACCATTTTTTTGCAAAGTGCCTAGCTGTAGATTTTGAACCCTAGCTCTGCCGGCCCCTATGGAAACCTAACAAACTTATACATTTTTTAAAACTAGACACCCGGGGGACTACAGCATGGGGTGACTTGCCTGGTTCTCACTAGGTTCTGTTACCCAGAATCCCTTGCAAACCTCAAACTTTGTCAAGAAAAACAAATTTTCCTCAAATTTCTGGGGTGGAAAGTTCTGGAATCTGCGTGGATCCACAAAATTCCACCCACCCCGCATTCACCAAAGTCTTCCAAGAAAAATGGTACCTCACTTGTGTGGGTAGGCCTAGTGCCCGCGACAGGAAATGGCCCAAAACGCAACATGGACACTCTACATTTTCACAGTGAAAACTGACCCTTAGTTTACAAAGCGCCTAGCTGTGGACTTTGAACCGTAGCTCTGCCGGCTCCTAGGGAAACTTAGCAAACCTGTACATTTTTAAAAACTAGACACCGAGGGGAATCCAGAATGGGCTGACTTGTCTGGCTCTCACCAGGTTCTGTTACCCAGAATCCCTTGCAAACCTCAAACTTTGTAGAAAAAAACCCCACATTTTCCTCATATTTCTGTGGTGGAAAGTTATGGAATCTTGCGTGGATCCACAAAATTCCACACACCCCGCATTCCCCGAAGTCTTCCGAGAAAAATGGTACCTCACTTGTGTGGGTAGGCCTAGTGCCCGTGACAGGAAACCGCCCAAAACGCAACATGGACACCCCACATTTTCACAGTGAAAACGGACCCTTTTTTTGCAAAGTACCTAGCTGTAGATTTTGAACCCTAGCTCTGCCGGCACCTAGGGAAACCTAGCAAACCTGTACATTTTTGAGAACTAGACACCTAGGGGAATACAGGATGAGGTGACTTGTCTGGCTCCCACCAGGTTCAATTGCCCAGAATCCCTTGCTAACCTTAAACTTTGCAAAAAAACACATTTTCCTCACATTTCTGTGGTGGAAAGTTCTGGAATCTGCGTGGATCCACAAAATTCACACCCTCCCGCACTCCCCAAAGTCTCCTGAGAAAAATGGTACCTCCCTTGTGTGGGTAGGCCTAGTGCCCGTGAAAGAAAACGGCCCAAAACACAATGTGGACACACCACATTTTCACAGTGAAAACTGACCCTTTTTTTGCAAAGTGCCTAGCTGAAGATTTTGAACCCTAGCTCTGCCAGCACCTAAGGAAACCTATCACACCTTTACATTTTGGAAAACTATACGCCCAGGGAAATCCAGAATGGGGTGACTTGCCTGGCTCACACCAGGTTCTGTTACCCAGAATCCCTTGCAAACCTCAAACTTTGTAAAAAAACACATTTTCCTCACATTTTTGTGGTGGAAAGTTCTGGAATCTGCGTGGATCCACAAAATTCCATGAACCCCGCTTTCCCCAAAGTCTCCCAAGAAAAATGGTACCTCAATTGTGTGGGTAGGCCTAGTGCCCGTGACAGGAAACTGCCCAAAAGGCAACGAGGACACACCACATTTTCACAGTGAAAACTGACCCTTTTTTTGCAAAGTGCCTAGCTGTAGATTTTGTACCCTAACTCTGCTGGCACCTAGGGAAACCTAGCAAACCTATACATTTTTGAAAACTAGACACCCAGGGGAATCCAGGATGGGGTGACTTGTCTGGCTTTCACCAGGTTCTGTTACCCAGTATTCCTTGCAAACCTCACACTTTGTAAAAAAAAAATCACATTTTCCTCACATTTCTGTGATGGAAAGTTCTGGAACCTGCGTGGGTCCACAAAATTTCACCCTCCCCGCATTCCCCAAAGACTTCCGAGAAAAATGGTACCTCACTTGTGTGGGTAGGCCTAGTGCCCGCGAAAGGAAACGTCCCAAAACACAACGTGGACACACCACATTTTCAGAGTGAAAACTGACCCTTTTTTTGGAAAGTGCCTAGCTGTAGATTTTGAACCCTAGCTCTGCCAGCACCAAGGGAAACCTAGCAAACCTATACATTTTTGAAAACTAGACACCCAGCGGAATCCAGGATGGGGTGACTGGTCTGGATCTCACCAGGTTCTGTTACCCAGAATACTGGGCAAACCTCAAACTTTATTTAAAAAAAACACATTTTCCTCACATTTCTGTGGTGGAAAATTCTGGAATCTGCGTGGATCCACAAAATCCCACCCACCCCGCATTCCCCAAAGTCTTCAGAGAAAAATGGTACCTCACTTGTGTGGGTAGGCCTAGTGCCCGCGACAGGAAATTGCCCAAACTGCAAAGTGGACACACCACATTTTCACAGTGAAAACTGACCCTTTTTTGCAAAGTGCCTAGCTGTAGATTTCGAACCCTAGCTCTGCCGGCACCTAGGGAAACCTAGCAAACCCTATACATTTTTGCAAACTAGACACCCAGGGGAATCCGGGATGGGGTGACTACTCTGGCTCTCACCAGGTTCTGTTACCCAGAATCCCTTGCAAACCTCAAACTTTTACAAAAATAGCAATTTTCCTCACATTTCTGTGGTGGAAAGTTCTGGAATCTGCATGGATCCACAAAATTCAACCCTCCCGCATTCTCCAAAGTCTCCCGAGAAAAATGGTACCTCACTTGTGTGGGTAGGCCTAGTGCCCGTGAAAGGAAAAGGCCCAAAACGCAATGTGGACACACCACATTTTCACAGTGAAAACTGACCCTTTTTTTGCAAAGTGCCTAGCTGTAGATTTTGAACCCTAGCTCTGCCGGTCCCTATGGAAACCTAACAAACTTATACATTTTTTAAAACTAGACACCCGGGGGACTACAGCATGGGGTGACTTGCCTGGTTCTCACTAGGTTCTGTTACCCAGAATCCCTTGCAAACCTCAAACTTTGTCAAGAAAAACACATTTTCCTCAAATTTCTGGGGTGGAAAGTTCTGGAATCTGCGTGGATCCACAAAATTCCACCCACCCCGCATTCACCAAAGTCTTCCAAGAAAAATGGTACCTCACTTGTGTGGGTAGGCCTAGTGCCCGCGACAGGAAATGGCCCAAAACGCAACATGGACACTCTACATTTTCACAGTGAAAACTGACCCTTTGTTTACAAAGCGCCTAGCTGTGGACTTTGAACCGTAGCTCTGCCGGCTCCTAGGGAAACTTAGCAAACCTGTACATTTTTAAAAACTAGACACCGAGGGGAATCCAGAATGGGGTGACTTGTCTGGCTCTCACCAGGTTCTGTTACCCAGAATCCCTTGCAAACCTCAAACTTTGTAAAAAAAACAAAACACATTTTCCTCATATTTCTGTGGTGGAAAGTTATGGAATCTTGCGTGGATCCACAAAATTCCACACACCCCGCATTCCCCGAAGTCTTCCGAGAAAAATGGTACCTCACTTGTGTGGGTAGGCCTAGTGCCCGTGACAGGAAACCGCCCAAAACGCAACATGGACACACCACATTTTCACAGTGAAAACGGACCCTTTTTTTGCAAAGTACCTAGCTGTAGATTTTGAACCCTAGCTCTGCCGGCACCTAGGGAAACCTAGCAAACCTGTACATTTTTGAGAACTAGACACCTAGGGGAATACAGGATGAGGTGACTTGTCTGGCTCCCACCAGGTTCAATTGCCCAGAATCCCTTGCTAACCTTAAACTTTGCAAAAAAACACATTTTCCTCACATTTCTGTGGTGGAAAGTTCTGGAATCTGCGTGGATCCACAAAATTCACACCCTCTCGCACTCCCCAAAGTCTCCTGAGAAAAATGGTACCTCCCTTGTGTGGGTAGGCCTAGTGCCCGTGAAAGAAAACGTCCCAAAACACAATGTGGACACACCACATTTTCACAGTGAAAACTGACCCTTTTTTTGCAAAGTGCCTAGCTGAAGATTTTGAACCCTAGCTCTGCCAGCACCTAGGGAAACCTAGCACACCTTTACATTTTGGAAAACTAGACGCCCAGGGAAATCCAGAATGGGGTGACTTGCCTGGCTCACACCAGGTTCTGTTACCCAGAATCCCTTGCAAACCTCAAACTTTGTAAAAAAAACACATTTTCCTCACATTTTTGTGGTGGAAAGTTCTGGAATCTGCGTGGATCCACAAAATTCCATGAACCCCGCTTTCCCCAAAGTCTCCCAAGAAAAATGGTACCTCAATTGTGTGGGTAGGCCTAGTGCCCGTGACAGGAAACTGCCCAAAAGGCAACGAGGACACACCACATTTTCACAGTGAAAACTGACCCTTTTTTTGCAAAGTGCCTAGCTTAGATTTTGTACCCTAACTCTGCTGGCACCTAGGGAAACCTAGCAAACCTATACATTTTTGAAAACTAGACACCCAGGGGAATCCAGGATGGGGTGACTTGTCTGGCTTTCACCAGGTTCTGTTACCCAGTATTCCTTGCAAACCTCACACTTTGTAAAAAAAAAATCACATTTTCCTCACATTTCTGTGATGGAAAGTTCTGGAACCTGCGTGGGTCCACAAAATTTCACCCTCCCCGCATTCCCCAAAGACTTCCGAGAAAAATGGTACCTCACTTGTGTGGGTAGGCCTAGTGCCCGCGAAAGGAAACGTCCCAAAACACAACGTGGACACACCACATTTTCAGAGTGAAAACTGACCCTTTTTTGGGAAAGTGCCTAGCTGTAGATTTTGAACCCTAGCTCTGCCAGCACCAAGGGAAACCTAGCAAACCTATACATTTTTGAAAACTAGACACCCAGGGGAATCCAGGATGGGGTGACTGGTCTGGATCTCACCAGGTTCTGTTACCCAGAATACCGGGCAAACCTCAAACTTTATTAAAAAAAACACATTTTCCTCACATTTCTGTGGTGGAAAATTCTGGAATCTGCGTGGATCCACAAAATCCCACCCACCCCGCATTCCCCAAAGTCTTCAGAGAAAAATGGTACCTCACTTGTGTGGGTAGGCCTAGTGCCCGCGACAGGAAATTGCCCAAACTGCAAAGTGGACACACCACATTTTCACAGTGAAAACTGACCCTTTTTTTGCAAAGTGCCTAGCTGTAGATTTCGAACCCTAGCTCTGCCGGCACCTAGGGAAACCTAGCAAACCCTATACATTTTTGCAAACTAGACACCCAGGGGAATCCGGGATGGGGTGACTACTCTGGCTCTCACCAGGTTCTGTTACCCAGAATCCCTTGCAAACCTCAAACTTTATTAAAAAAAAAAACATTTTCCTCACATTTCTGTGGTGGAAAATTCTGGAATCTGCGTGGATCCACAAAATCCCACCCACCCCGCATTCCCTAAAGTCTTCAGAGAAAAATGGTACCTCACTTGTGTGTGTAGGCCTTGTGCCCGCGACAGGAAATTGCCCAAACTGCAAAGTGGACACACCACATTTTCACAGTGAAAACTGACCCTTTTTTTGCAAAGTGCCTAGCTGTAGATTTCGAACCCTAGCTCTGCCGGCACCTAGGGAAACCTAGCAAACCCTATACATTTTTTCAAACTAGACACCCAGGGGAATCCGGGATGGGGTGACTACTCTGGCTCTCACCAGGTTCTGTTACCCAGAATCCCTTGCAAACCTCAAACTTTTACAAAAATAGCAATTTTCCTCACATTTCTGTGATGGAAAGTTTTGGAATCTGCGTGGATCCACAAATTCTTCCCAGTCACAGGCCTTTGCCCCACCCACACAAGTGAGGTATCAGTTTACTCAGGAGACCTGGGGGAATGCTGGGTGGTAGGAAATTTGTGTCAGTGTGTCAGCCCGGTGATCCCACAACTTTCCCACACAGAAATTTGAGAAAAAAGTGATTTTTTCAGTTAAATTTATTTGAGGTTTGAAGGGGATTCTGGGTAGGAAAATGTTGGGGGGCCCACGCAAGCCATACCTCACTGGACTCCCCCGGGGTGTCTAGTTTTCTGAAATGTGTGGGTTTGGTAGGTTTCCCAAGATGGCCGCCGAGCCCGGGGCCAAAAACCCAGGTGAACCACCTTGCAAAACCAGGTTGTTTTGTTATAGGAAATTTTGATGTCTCCTCAATACATTTTGGGCCCTTGCCTGTCGCGGGTACTTGACCCACCCACGCGATTGAGGTGCCATTTTTATTGAGAGACCTGGGGGAACGCTGGGTGGTCGGAAATTTGTGTCAGCCCGATGATCCCACAACTTTCCCACAAAGAAATTTGAGAAAAAAGTGATTTGTTCAGCTAAATTTGAGGTTTGCAGTGTATTCTGGGTAGGAAAACTTTGGGAGTCTCACGCAAGCCATACCTCGCTGGACTCCCCTGGGTGTCTAGGTTTCAGAAATGTGTGGGTTTGGTAGGTTTACCAAGATGGCCGCCGAGCCCGGGGCCGAAAACCCAGGTGACCCCCCGGTGTTTGCCTGTCGTGGGTACTTGACCCACCCACGCGAGTGAGGTACCATTTTTATCGGGAGACCTGGGGGAACGCTGGGTGGTAGGAAATTTGTGGATCCATGCGGATTCCAGAACTTTCCCACACAGAAATTTGAGAAAAAAGTAATTCTTTCAGCTAAATTTGAGGTTTGCAGGGGATTCTGGGTAGGAAAATGTTGGGGGGTCCATGCAAGCCATACCTTGCTGAACTCCCCAGGGTGTCTAGTTTTCAGAAATGTGTGGGTTTGGTAGGTTTACCTAGATGGCTGCCGACCCCGGGACCAAAAACGCACATTCCCCCTATGTATCCGAAAACGACCTGGTTTTGCAAGGGGTGTCACATGAGTTTTTGGTCCCGGGTTTGGCAGCCATCTAGGGAAACCTACCAAACCCACACATTTCTAAAAACTAGAGACCCGGGGGAGTCCAGGGAGGTATGGCTTGCGTGGATTCCCCAATGTTTCCCTACCCAGAATCCCCTGCAAACTTCAAATTTTGCTGAAAAAATCAAATTTTTCTCAAATTTCTGTGTGGGAAAGTTGTGGGATTACCGGGCTGACAAAAATTTCCTACCACCCAGCGTTCCCCCAGGTCTCCCGATATAAATGGTACCTCACTCGTGTGGGTGGGTAAAGTACCCGCGACAGGCAAGGGCCCAAAACATATTGTGGAGACTTGAAAATTACCTATCATAAAACGATCTACTTTTGCAAGGGGGGGTCACATGAGTTTTTGGTCCCAGGCTTGGCGGCCATCTAGGGAAACCTACCAACCCACACATTTCTGAAAACTAGAGACCCGGGGGAGTCCAGGTAGGTACGGCTTGCGTTGATCCCCCAACGTTTCCCTACCCAGAATCCCCTGCAAACCTCAAATTTTGCTGAAAAAAATCAAATTTTTCTCAAATTTCTGTATGGAAAAGTTGTGGGATTACCGGGCTGACACAAATTTCCTACCACCCAGCGTTCCCCCATGTCTCCTGATAAAAATGGTACCTCACTCGTGTGGGTGGGTCAAGTACCCGTGACAGGCAAGGGCCCAAAACTTATTGTGGAGACTTGAAAATTACCTATCATAAAAAGACCTGGTTTTGCAGGGGGAGCACCTGGGTTTTTGACCCCGGACACGCGGCCCTCTAAGGAAACCTACCAAACCCACACATTTCTGAAAACTAGACACCTTGAGCAGTCCAGTGAGGTATGGCTTGCATGGATCCCCCAACATTTCCCTACCCAGAATCCCCTGCAAACCTCACATTTATCTGAACAAATCATTTTTTCCATACATTTTTGTGTGGGATCACCGTGCCGGCACAAAGGTCCTATCACCCATCGTTCCCCTTGTTCTCCCGAGTAAAATGATACCTCACTTGTGTGGGTGGGCCAAAGGCCAGTGACTGGGAAGTGCCAAAAACATAGGGATTAAAGGTATAGCACCGCAAATTCTAAGGGCTACATTTTTTTAAAAATACGTTTTTAGCGGATTCTGCATTGGACAGCCACACAAGTGAGGTATCATTTTACTTGGTAGACCACAGGAAACGCTACGTGTTAGGACATTTGTCCCGGGACAGTGATCCCACACAAAAACGTGTGGAAAAAGTGATTTTTTCAGCTAAATTTGAGGTTTGCAGGGGATTCTGGGAAGAAAAACGTTGGGGGATCCATGCAAGCCATACCTCACTAGACTCCCCAGCGTTTTTAGTTTTCAGAAATATGTGGGTTTGGTAGGTTTCCCAAGATGGCCGCGAGCCCCGGGCCAAAATACCAGGCCCCCCCCAGCAAAACCAGGTAGTTTTATGATAAGTAATTTTGAAGACTCCACAGTACGATTTGGGCCATTTCCTGTTGCAGCCACTGTGCCTACCCACACAAGTGAGGTACCATTTTAATCAGTAGACCTGGGGGAACGCTAGGTGGTAGGAAATTTGTGTCAGCCCGGTGAACCCACAACCTTCCCACACAGAAAAGTGAGGAAAATTAGATTTCTTTCAGCTAAATATGAGGTTTGCAGGGGATTCTGGGTAGGGAATGTTTGGGGGATCCACGCAAGCCATACCTCACTGGACTCCCCAGGGTGTCTAGTTTTCAGAAATGTGTGTGTTTGGTAGGTTTTTCTAAATGGCTGCTGAGCCAGGGGCCAAAAACCCAGCTGCCCCCCCCATGCAAAACCAGGTCGTTTTGTGATAGGTCATTTTGAAGTCTCCACAATACGTTTAGGGCCCTTGCCTGTCGCGGGCACTAGGCCTACTCACACAAGTGAGGTACCATTTTTATCAGAAGTCTTTGGGGAATGCGGGGTGAGTGGAATTTTGTGGATTCACACAGATTCCAGAACTTTCCATCACAGAAATGAGAGGAAAATGTGTTTTATTTTTACAAACTTTGAAGTTTGCAAGGGATTCTGGGTAACATAACCTGGTGAGAGCCAGACAAGCCATCCCATCCAGGATTCCCCTGGGTGTCTAGTTTTCAAAAATGTATAGGTTTGCTAGGTTTCCCTAGATGCCGGCAGAGCTAGGGTTCAAAATCTACAGCTAGGCACTTTGCAAAAAAAGGGTCAGTTTTCACTGTAAAAATGTGGTGTGTCCATGCTGCGTTTTGGGCCATTTCCTGTCGCGGGAACTAGGCCTACCCACACAAGTGAGGTACCATTTTTATTGGAAGACTTTGGGGAATGCGCGATGGGTGGAGTTTTGTGGATCCACGCAGATCCCAGAACTTTCTATCACAGAAATGTGAGGACATTTTTTAACAAAGTTTGAGGTTTGCAAGGGATTCTGGGTAACAGAACCTGGTGAGAGGCACACAAGTCACCCCATCCTGGATTCCCCTTGGTGTCTAGTTTTCAAAAATGTATAGGTTTGCTAGGTTTCCCTATGTGCCGGCTGCGCTAGGGCCCAAAATCCACAGGTAGGCTCATTGCTAAAAACAAGTCTGTGCCTAGTGGGCTTTCTGCCGCCCTGGGGGAGGGAATCGGGGGGGGGGTTGCCCCGATATGCCCTCAAGGGGGGCAGAAAGACTGTGGCTATTTGTTTGGGGGTGGGGGCATTGGTATGCCCATTCTGGGCAGCCCCCACCCCAAGCATAAAAAAGCCAGCGTAATCGCTGGCGCCTAGTGGGCTCTCGACCGCCCCCTGGGGGGCAGATCAGGGGCCCCCATCTGTCTCCTGGGGGGGCAGAAAGACTGTGGCATTTTTTGGGGGGGAGGTGTGGGCATTGGCAGGCCCTTTCTGGGCAGCCCACACCCCTAAATTAAAAATTAAAATATTCCCTGATGCCTGTTGGGCTTTCTGCACCCCCCTGGAGGCAGATAAGGGGCTTTTGCCCCTATCTGCCTCCCGGGGGGGGGGCAGAAAGACTGTGGCAATTTTTTGGGGAATGGGGGCATTGGCATGCCCATTCTGGGCAGCCCCCACCCCTACGTATATAAAAACAAATCCCTGCTGCCTTGTGGGCTTTCAGATCAGGGGCTACTGGCCCCATCTGCCTCCTGGGGGGCAGAAAGACTGTGCCATTTTTTTTTGGGGGGGGGGCATTGGCATGCCCATTCTGGGCAGCCCCCACCCCGAACTTTGGGGGGAAAAATCCCTGGTGCCTAGATCAGGGGCTATTGCCCCCATCTGCCTCCTGGGGGGGCAGAAAGACTGTAGCATTTTTTTTGGGGGTGTGGGCATTGATATGCCCATTCTGGGCAGCCCCTAATCCTACGCATATAAAAAAAAAATCCCTGATGCTTAGTGGGCTTTCTGCTCCCACCCGGGGGGGGGGGCATATCAGGGGCTATTGCCCCATCTGCCTCCTGGGGGGGCAGAAAGTCTTTTGTTTTCTTTGCGTGGGTACGGTGGGGGCATCTGCATGCCAATTCTGGGCAGCCCCCACCCCTTGCCTATAAAAAAAATCCCTGGCATCTAGGGTGCTATCTGCCCCCCCGGGGGGCAGATTCGGGGCTAATGCCCCCATCTGCCCCCAGGGGGTGAGAAAGACTGTTTGTACCCACATTATATGAGGGGAGCAAAGGCCCTTGCCCAAGGGGCCGCTCCCCCCTCATTGGTGGCTAGTGGGTAGACCCTGCTTGGGGATCGCCCTCCTGGGGCAATCCCCAAGCAGGGATCCACTAGGGAAGGGTACCATTGGAAAGGGGAGATTCTCCCCTTTCCAATGATACCTCTCCTAAGTGTTTCGGTGCTCGGGGCTGAGATAGCCCCACGAGCACCAAAACAATGAAACTGAAACTAAGTTTCAGTTTCATTTTCATTTTCATTGCAATGACGTCAGCGCGCCATGCGCGCGATTGGCATTGCAATGAAAATGCAAATTGGCCTCGGGAGGTTGGGAAAGCTCTTCCCCAACCTCCCGAGGCCAATAAAAAAAAAAGGAAATCCCTCTGCTGTCTGTAGCAGAGGGATTTAGTGCCCCTGTTCTCATGACGGAATGGTTCCGTCATGAGCACAGGAGCACTGGAGCACTGGTGCTCATGACGGAACCATTCCGTCATGAGCACCGAAAGGGTTAACACATGCTTTTCACAATAAATATGTCAGGCCTAGTGCAGTCTAGTATAGCCTTTCACACCTTTGGGTTTACCTTGTTGTCAAAATAATGTGGATGTATATAATATTTGTAATATTCCACAGACATGGCAAAAGCATCTTCTCTAATTACCCTATAATGAATTGCAATACAAGCAGCTGAAATATGGTGATGTCTCTATGTTTCAGTGATTTCCAGATCAATTTTCAGAGTGGGATGCTGCCATTATTGTTACAGTACTAAAGTCTAAGGTATTGTGAAAAATCCAAGCGTCACACAAAAAAAAAAAAACAAGTGTAGCAAATGTGCCATGCCCATTCATCAGGATAGTAGTGGTGCATTTTGGAGCACTGGTGAGTTAGTGCACTGCCATTTACAGACATTACATTTTCTGACAAAATGGCCTTGAGAATTCCAATAGAAGCCCATGTTTACACCAGACATGGGCTTCTATTGGAATTCTCGAGGGCATATTATCAAGCCCATTATCGCCGCTTTAGCGGCAGTTTCCTGCCGCTAAAGCGGCGATAATTTTAACGCCGTTCTTGGTAATATGCCCCCTGGTGTTAGAGATGGGGTTTCTGGTTGGCTAGGGTATGCACCTAAGCCAGGCAGAACCCACCACTCTAGTCAGGGTAAGGGAGTTACACACACAAGATAACCCCTGCTCATCCCCTTGGTAGCTTGACAAAGCAGTCAGGCTTATCCCAGAGGCAATGTGTAAAGCATTTGCGCAACACACACACACAAACACACACACACCAGTGACACACTAGGCACACCACAAAAAGAGACTCCACACAAGGTTATTTAAAAATAACCTTAGTATTATACATAAAACACATTAGACCACAATAACATAAACTACTGTGCCACTAGGCCCTTGTCATGATGTCACATAGATCATAAATCACTGTGCCAACCTGGCATTTGTCATAACAATACAAGTTAGTGTAATCCAGTAAATACTTATAGGTTGCACACGTTATGAAGCCACCATCACTGCACATATAATGTACACTCTGACAAAATACTCATTATCCTGCCATGGTAAGGCATAAAATGAGCTATACCTGTAAACATGAAATGCACCAGTTAGAGAACATATGAGGGCCACCGGCACACCTACAACAATGACGTCAATAATTGTGGTTCTCCACGTAGAGTGCAGAACTCGATCATATAACCTCCTATAGGCCCCTCAGGGCGTATGAGTCACCACGCCATATTCGTTTACTGTGGCCAATCCCAGATCAGGAACTGTTCTGGGCTCGCCCCACAATGGCCACAAAAGTGTGAAATAGTGCCCCCCCACAAGTATGTCCCATCAGGAGAGGGAGCACCCCCAACTGCAGGCTCAGCGGGGAGACCTTGCTGGGTCCCACCCCCGCATGTGACTTAAACAATATGTCACTACCCACAACTGTACAGCATAGCTGTTACCGGGGGAGACGACCCCAGGCGGGAGACTGGAGTGGGTACAATCCTCCCTACTACCTTGGGACCCATTGGCCCTCTGTGCTCCTGGTGCCAGGAAAGCGGTTCCCGCATCTCTGGGGACCGGCTCTTGCTCCTGGTGCAAGGCGGGCTACAGCAGCGCAGAGGCTCGTTCTAACTCTTGGCCTCACGGGGCTGTGCTGAGGGAGGTTCCCCAGGTGTAGCCCCAAGGCAGGGACATCCGGTTGTTGATCCCGCTGTGCCCCAGGTGCAGAGTGGTCACCTGTAGCAGTTTCCCCGACTAGGGGGACCGAGCTGGGGACAACCACCTGTGATGCTCTGCATAGGCGGGGCCCTCGGTAGGCACTGCTCCCACCAGAGACAGACGGCGCCCTCGGCAATGCGGGTGGAGCGATGCTGGACATAGGGCAATACTCGCGCCTACCAATAATCCCTCTCAGCACACGCTATCAGGAAACCGATGGAGTGTGGCTCCTGAAAACACACGCTGCTGACTCTGAAGGGCAACGCCCTCCTCATGCGCCGCCCAATGTGAAGTGAAACGCTCCCCACAAACGCTGGTCTGCAACCAAGAGCGATTTTGCTTTCAAAGTAACCACATACAGTGCCCACCATACATGCTGGTCACATCAAGAAGCTAGTGCAGAAACAGCGCTCCCCACATGCTGGGTTCAACAGAGACAAGGAGCAGAAACAGCACTCCTTGAAGAGCACCAGGGGCACCAAAGCAGGAGTGCAGGCAGCAGTCCAGCACACAGGGTCCCTCTTAGCCGGCCAGCATAACACAGCAAAGTCTCATGGCAGTTCCTTCTGGCAGCCTGTCAGTTACCTCCTGACAATGTGCAGCATGTGGAGCTAGCAGCGTCTCATTACAAGTCCCACGTAGAGTCATGGGGTCACAGCCCCTGTACTTATACCCCTAAAGTTTTTGTTCTGGGGGCACTTCAAACAACCTTTAGAAGTGCACAACACCCCCATTCTATCCCCAGCCCTGGCTTCAGACACACTACAAGGGGGCGGAGTCAGCATTGTGAAAGGCAGGAACAGCCCTATTCAGGTGCAGGTAACAACTCCTCCCACCACTCTAAATGCAGACCAAGCCTATTCAGCCCACTATGAGTCACCCAGGAATGGGAGGATACACCTCAACCCCCCTTGTGACTGTCTACAGTGAATGCACATCCCTTGCTCCTGTCAGTCTAAACCAGACATTTTATACACAACCAGGCAGGGCACAATGAGTTATAAGCACACAGAAATGCCTACTTCTAAAAGTGGCATTTTTAAAATAGTAATAACAAATCTACTTTCACCAAGAAGGAGGATTTATTACTACTCTTCCAAACATACCAAACATGGCCACGCTACACTTTTGATATTAGAAATTACCACTGAAACACATATCAGGAAATTCCCAATGCAAACCTATGAGATGGCAACCTCACTGCAGTGAGAAACCAAATAGGCTGTTTGTCACTACTAAGACATGCCACACAACGGAAAATAACCTTTACATCGCGGTCATTAGACCGCGATGCCTTTACAACGCGGTCGTTACAACAACCGCATTGTTACAACGCGATGCCATTACTACGCAAGTCATTACATCGACTTGCAGTAGATGGCGCTCTAACATAAGGAACAGTATAATTTACTATTCCAACGCCTTCCTTACTGTTGCGTAGGCTGGAGTTGGAATAGTAAATTATACATTCCTAATGTTACAGCGCCATCTACCGCAAGTCGATGTAATGACTTGCGTAGTAATGGCATCGCGTTGTAACAACGCAGTCGTTGTAACGACCGCGTTGTTACCTACCGCGTAGTAAAAGCACGCGTTGTAATGTGCTATATTCCACACAACAAAGGCACATGTCCTACCTTTTACCTACACAGCACCCTGCCCACAGGGCTACTTTGGGCCTACCTTAGAGGTGACCTATATGTAGTAAAAGGAGAGTTTCAGAAGTGGCAAACACTTTAAATGCAAAGGTCACTGTGGCAGTAAACTGTGCACACATGCCCTGCAGCAGCAGAGGCCTGAGACAGGTTTGAAAGGCTACTTTGGTGGGTAGCGCAAGCAGCGCTGCACGCCCACTAGCACTAATCAGCAGTGGCAAAGTGCCCAGAGTCATAAATCCAACAAAAACGGGTCATACGAAATACAGGAGGAAGGCAAAAAGTTCTGGGATAATCATGCAAAAAGGGCCAGGTCCAACACATGTAGTTTTACTAGTAAAACCATGTAGTTCACGAATGAAGTTGGGTGGAAATTGGGTTTCAGTGAATATAAATCATAAAGTAAAATGTATTGATTTGTTTTAATCCTATTCAAATGCAGTTCAATTGTGCTTTTCTAATTGCTGATACATTTTAAATATTCATGTTGGAAATTGGGTTACTGGCTGAGGATTGTGAAACCTTGCTCAAGCAGCAACGACAGTCTCTATCAGGGTGAAACACAAGCAAACCCCAAAATAACCTGTGCTTAACCCATCTGGTAGCTTGGCACAAAGCAGTCAGGCTTAACTTAGAGGAAATGTGTAAAGTCTTTATGCAGCACTTCAAACAGTATTAATGTGAAAACACAACACAAGAAAAACCCCACACCAATATAGAAAATAATGTAAAATTTAATAAATTATTTTACATCAAAATGACAAAAATCCAATCATTATAACTGGAGGTGTGCAATTTCAAAGATTTCAGGTAAGTAAAGCTCCTAATACCACAAAGCATCACTCGCGGTTATCTGATTGTGTGAGACCGTGGGAAAATCACAAGTTCAGGCCACCTGCCATGGAGCACAACCTGGATGCAGGGACCAGGTTAGTTCCACTGAAAGAGTTACCTTCAAAGTCCAGAGTAAAGAGTTCCTTCATGGTGGAAGGGGCCGAGAGGAGAAGGGACAGCATCGCTGATGGTCATCAATGTAGCGCAAAAGCAGGCTAGGCATTACGGGCGGTTGTTGCTGTAGCATGAAGATCATTTTGGGCGTCTCGGACAGTCATTGTTGGAGCTTTGCGCTAACGGTCAGTGAGAGCTGTCGATGCTGTAGCGCAGAGTGTAGATCTCATGTTGCTAGGCCACGCTGGCAGTTGCTGTGACGCGAAGAGCTGGGTTCACCAGAGCTTCATGTTGGTGGCAAGATCTTGCTACATACATGCCTGTTTGCGGTCATGAAGAGCCCAAAACATCAGTCATTCTCCTTTTCTCGCGAGAGGAGCTCAACCAATGCACCAAGGGTACAGGACCTGAGGGGCACCCTTTGGGGGTCAGGAATCCCACTCCAGCAGAGGCCAGCAGGTCTCAAGCAGGTCCAGAAAAAAAGGTCCAGGCAGCGTGTCAGCTGCAGGTGCAGGCAGCAGGTCAACTGGGCAGCTGCAGGGAGCCTCTGGGACTTGTTCTGTCCCTGTAGCTCAGAACAGGATGTCAGTCAGCTAACCCTTGGAATCACTTCAGCCTGGGATGGAGAGCACAGGTCCAGTCTTTCTTCTCAGCAAGCAGGACAGCAGGCAGCTGGGCAACAGAGTAACAGGGCAGCACTTTAGCAGTCCTTCTGGTAGCAGAGCAGCACAGCAGTCCTTCTTCTGTATTATCCACAGGTATCGAGGTCTACTGAAGAGTGGGTCTGAAGATCCTATTGTCTTACCTGGTACCTTCTTTGAAGTAGGAGATGTTTCTAGAGAACTCCCTTTGAAGTCCTTGAAGTTTCCTGCCTCCTCTTGCCTGCTTCAAGCTGGCTGCGCAAACAATGTAATGGTAACAATTCCTTTGTGTGAAGGCAGGGCACACAGCCTATTCAGTTGCAAGTGGGGCTGGGCCCAGCTCCATCCCCCATCCTGCCAGTTGATGGCCCATCAAGGTACACCTAATCCCTCTATTGTGTGGGTGTCTGGGAGAAATAAACAATTTCCAACTGCCAACTACACCCAGTCATGTGACCCAGGAACAGGTTGCAGGACCAAATAGTTAGGGCAGGAAAATGCCAACTTTCTAAAAGTGACAGTTTCAGAACTGTAACTTAAATTCCGACTATACCATTAAATGTAGATTTTTAATTCCAATTTCTCAGACACCAAACATGAAATGCTCACCTATTCCCAATCAAAAGTTAGCATATATTAAAGGTAAGGAGGCAACCCAATGTTATCCTATGGTTGAGGTGGGCCTTGCAGCACTAAAAACAGATTTAAGAGCTTTTCATTACCAAGAAATGTAAAAGTTGATAGTGCATGTCCAACTTTCTAAATTCACGGCACCTTGCCGTATAGGTTGTTTAGGGCCTTCCCCAAGGGTGACTTCTATGTATTAAAAAGGATGGCTTGAGTGTGCAAAATGGCAGTTTAAAACTGGAGACATAGGCTAAAATGGCAGGCTTGAGATGTTTAAATGGGTACTTAAGTGGGTGGCACTACCAGTGCTGCAGGCCGAATAGTAGCATTTAATTTACAGACTTTGGGTGCATGTAGTACCACTTTACTAGGGACTTACAAGTAAATTAAATGTGGCAAATGGGTGTAAGCCAATTCTACCATATTTAAAGTAGAGAGCACAAGCACTTACGCACTGGTTACCAGTGGCAATGCGTGCAGAGTCCTAAAAGCCAACAAAAACGGGTTCAGAAAACAGGAGGGGGGAAGGCAAAAAGATTGGCAAGGTCCCTGCAGAAAGGGCCAAGCCCAACAACATGTATAGTTCATTTACATGTGTTTAAATGTTTTTGTGTGGTAGAAAAAAAACTGACATCCGACAACCTTTCCCTTTCACACGTCTTGTACCCCAGCAACATTTTCACCTAGGTCACTTTTACAAAATGTTCTCACTTTGCATGCAGTCAGACAAATAAAAGTTAATACCAGTTTCCAAAATAGCAGCAATTTGCCAGGAGACATAGCCTAACAATGGACCTTTTTCTTCCAACGCGCAGCAAATGTGACAAGATGGACGCAAAATTTAAAGGCATGCTTATTTTTCACTCCCTTTCTGAAGTCCAGCCTGGTTATATGTGGAGGTGCTGCATGTCCCCCTCTCCCCCCCTCCCCTCCCCGGCCCGCCGCCACCCGTCACCCTCACTTCCAGCGCCTTTGAATTCCAGACAACACACAATAAAGCATTTCTAATTACTAATCACGGCAAGCCATTACTAAGCATAATGTTGGAAGGGCTTGATAAAGGATACGTGTAAAACATTGTAAAGAATTGGAATTTCATAATGGTTTATTTGGTGATGTTCGGTGAATGCAGTAATCGGGGAGATTTTGATTGCTGGATACATTGTGACATAGACCAGAACAAGAGTTCTAATGCATTTCGCTAATACGAAGACAGCACCACTGCGTGCATTACACTACTTTCTGGGGCATATTTACGTTCCCTGGCACATCCCTGCATTTCAGCAGGGATGCGCCAGGGAAAATGCGTCACGCAAGTTTACCCTTGCGCCACGTCCGATGCGCCGCATTTACAATGCGGCGCATCGTGGTGCAAGGATAAGCAGATTCGTGACGCATCTGCCGGCGGAAGGTTGGCGCAGTGCTGAAGTTGTGTCGCAAGCGCGACGCAACTCCAGCACTGTTCCAACCTACCCTATCCCTAACATGGTGCGTCAATCCTTACGCCTGCTAGAAGCAGGCGTAAGGATTTGACGCACTAGCGTCGGAAAAGTGACTGCGTGAAATCTTGTAGATTTCACTACGTCACTTTTCCGAGGCGTTCCTGCGCCGGAACGCCCCCTGCGCTCGGTACGCCCACATGAAACCTGACGCAGGTTTCATGTGGCGCAGGGGTTTACTACGTGACGCATCTCCCTAGATGCGTCACGTTGTAAATATAGCGCAACGCGGCGCATGGTTTGCGTCGCCGCTGCGTCACATGCGTGACGCAACGGCGGCGCAAAAGTGGCGCAATGGGCTTGTAAATATGCCCCACTGTACTTAGTCATAAGTGCAGCGATAGTGCTGAATGCATTTTGTTAGTATACTATTCAAGCCAGCACAGAACTTTTATTCCTTATTACAAATGACTCTGAAGAAAGCACAGCCCTGTTCCTCCTGCCCTACCTGGCGTTACAACGTGCAGTGTTACCAGAATATTCGCTAACACTGGGAGCCTTTACAGCACTTACAATCAGGAATCAAAACCCCATCATCAAGCTGATGCGACCTGTTATTATAATCAAAACCTTGCAAATACCAGGAAAGTTTAATAATAGGGCCTAGGTGAAAATAAATCATTTTTCCCATTGCAGGCCCCCAGACGCCACATTTCATAGGCTCGTTGATTCGGCGGTTGTCAAGCAGGCCGTGTCATCCGTCATTTCCAATTCTCTTTGTGCGCGCGGATGCTTTAGAAGCTGGGGTTTCTTGTCTTCGACGCAGCAGAGCAGGCGGCCGCCGTCTCCCCAGCCTTCGCCATTCGACGTCTCTGGTAGGGCTTGTGGAGCGCGAAGGCTGCCCCTCTGGCGCAGGCCTATATGTATTCCCGCGTCTGTTTACCACAGGGTGCTTGGCCTCTCGGATCCCTTTTGCAGCTTTCTTTTCAGAAGCATAAATCCAGTGTTTGGGGCTAACATGTCCAGGCAGCGCACGGAGACAATTTCTGCATTTCAAAGGAGCACTGACGCACTTTCACTGTATTTTTTATTTCCCACGTTAGGAAGCCTTTCGAGTAGTTGTTGTTTCTCTTTTCTCTATCGCAGGTACACGATTGAGCCCAAATGTCCGATGCATGGCATTCCCCAAAATTGCAGGCTCAAGGTCAAAGTTGTGCTAAAGGCCATGGTGCGTTTCGCGTTCACTGAAGTTGTAGACAATCCAGCAATGGCAACCCGCATGCTGAAGTCTTGGGTGCATATTATCAACGGCCAGCGATAATTATCGCTGGCCGTGCTTAGCGATAGATTACTTATCGCTGGCTATCTCCGGAAATTATCGCCCTGGTAGCGCGTTATTAACAACACGCTTCTCCAGGGCGATAAAAATTCCAGAGATAGCGAGGTTATCGCCGTTTGCAGAGAACATCGCTGGTTTTCCAGCGATGTTCCCTGCAAAACAGCGAGTAACCTTGCTGATACGACCCTGTGGTCGTATCAGCACAATCCACCCCTATGTTAGGGATGGCTAAGTCGGGATAATAGCAGACGTTAGAATTTGGCGAAAACGGCCGTTTTCGCCAAAATCTAACGTCTGCTATCATCCTGTGGGCTGCCTTGTAAATATTGCGATGTGCACATCGGCGATATTTACAACGTAGCCCATCTGGGGTACGCCAGTAACGCCCACTTTGCATCTCATTAGAGATGCAAAGCTGGGCGATAAGAGAAAGGGCGAAAAGCATGGATTCACGCGTTAGCGTGTCCTTGCTAATAAGGCGTTAAAATTATCGCCGCTTTTCGTCCGAAAACGGACGCTAAAGCGGCGATAATTGTATCGCCTGCCCTTGTAGATATGCCCCTTGGTTTGCAATGTTAATGTTCTGAGTTTATTTTCAAGGTAACTTGGTCGAGCAGTCAAAACCTAGCTCAGCTGAGATGTTGTGAATGTTGAGATGAGGTAGGAACGTTTGTGATCTGATTGCTGATGTTGTACTGTTTGTAAACAAGAACACACAAGTTTGCTATCTGTAAAGGCTCACAATACTGTTTACTGTCACTAGCTAACTCTGAGCAACATAACTATTTTGAAGACGCACGATTTTGAAAATAACAAATCAGGTTTCTGCATCAATACAATGAAATTTCTTGAGAGTTATGGATCCAAGAATGTATGGTTATTTCCTGGATTAGGATATGCTAAGCTCTTCAATAGTGGCTATCCTGTGACTGGAGGATCCTAACTACTGCACATCAATAGCTCCACATTTGAGAGGGAAGAGATCTAAGTACTGGTGGTAGTAGATGGCTTCCTGAACCACAGATGCAAGCAGTGTGTAAGCTCACATTGGGACAGGGTAGGTAGGTCATCTTGCAGCTACCTGAGTCTGGTTAGTGAACAACCAAAGCTGGTGCTGGGCCTATACACTGCAAGGCAAGGTCAGGGGACCTCAAAGTGTAGCCCTGGGGCTCTCCTCCAGCAGCAAGGCCCATGTAGGCTTCTGATGGGTCCATGCTCACACCGCACACAAAGACAGATAGAAGTTAATGGTTACCAAAAAGAACAAGTGGGGACATTCAGCAAATGTGAAAACAAGGCACAGAGTAAATGTTGGTATGCCGGATGCAGACTTGCCAGGCTTAATGCAACCTATTTTACCTGCACTTGTAGATGCTAGTATTATGGGCCGCTGTTGACATGTTTCTGGTGAGGGATATGGGTGCTTCCTGGTGGTTGTTGTCTTTTATGGATTCCCTGTACCAGCTGGGCCTTTGTGCAGGCAGTGTCGGTAGCAGCGGCAGAATAGGACAGCAGAGTTTCAAAAGGGCATCTAGCTCAGTCCCTGCCTTGAGTAAATGGTCAGTATTCAGCACCATATTCAGAAAGCACCACAGCAGAAGTCATACAGGCCTGAATCAATGCATGTATTCCCTGAGCTGAGGTCCAGGTTATCTTTTCAGTCCTTCAGAATTGAACAAAGGCTCCCTAATAATCAGTACCAGTGCATTCTCATAGTTCCTATTTGCACCTAGACAGACCGAGGCAGAGTTTTCCTCCCCAGAGAGGCTCTGAGAAGCACAGGCCTTGTCCTCTTCCCAGAAGGTACTGTTCAGTCTGGTCCTATGTGACACCAGGCAGGTACATTATCCATTGCCCCCTCTCAGATAGAACTCATCGACAGAGGATATATGGGAAGATGGAGCTTCAAATGATGCAATCCTTGTTGAGTGTTGAGAACAAGGACAGAGTTTGATGAAAATCACATTCCTCTCTTTTGGAAATGGGCAGAATCACATTTGGGCATTGGATATTGAACAGACGGACAATTTATTTAATACCACAATAAATCTGTAAATAAATTGATTTTGACAAAAGAGATATCACTGTAGTTAATGTAGTTTGTCGATATCTGTGCAATATGCCTCCTTTTTTATTCTATTTTTATGTTTTGATTGTTTCTGTGTAAAGGGCAACAGGTTATACAGCAACTGATACTTCAGGAAATTTCAGCCTACATTTACACCTGCTAAAGAGGCTTGTCCTGTTCCCTCTCAGTAAAGCACAGGGCACAACAGTAACTGTCTATAGATATTAAAATATGATATGAATGAAACACAAGCAATGTTAACCCAGGGCTATTAAAGCTACTCCTGAAATAATATTGGCAAAACATTTCACAGAAACATTCACCTATACATGTATACCTTTATGTTTTTATTTTATTTTATTTTTTTAGTCCTCATCTCACCATTCAGCGTCTGCAATTCTTAAAAAAGGAAGCCGTCCCTCCAAACTTTGCGCCCCACGGCTACTGCATTCGCTTTAGGCCAAGCCAAGCCAGCCCTCTTTGTTCGGAGCTTGGTGTAATCATAGGACCAGGGGGAGTTCAACCAGTCTCATCTCTCTTCCCCAAGATATAAGAGCATGCCAGATGTTCATAACATGCTCACTTATAGATCCCTGATCCAAACGTGCCAGAGCAAACGCAGCTTTTAGCCAATCCTCACACTGAGGGGGCCGCGGATCTTTCCAGTACTTACAAATTTCCCTACGGGCGATGATAACCAAATATAGCAATAAACCCCTATGTAATGGCTGTAAAACGTTAAAAGACTCCCCATCGTCTCCAAAAATAACTAAAGTGAGATTAACTTTGAGATTGACTTTGAAAATGCCACACAGGACTTGCTCCACACTCCTCCCAAAAGTTTTAGTTCAGGACAATCATAAAAAATATGAATATCATCGGCTTTAAGGAGATTGCATCTTGGACATTTAGGGGAGGATATAGGAGCAAATTTAGCTATCTTCGCTGGCGTATAGTAAAGCCTATTAACATCAAAAAAAGTGGTTCTTTTTTAAATTTGCAGGCTTAACATACTTATAGAGTAATTTCAAAGACGAGTCGAAAAAGTCTTCAATATCAATGGCAAGGGGGGACAGATTCCAGACTGCATACTGTGGGGGATATTCCGCATCTTTGGCCTCCAGGAACTTTTTATACCATAACAAAACTTCCTTTCTTTTAGGGTGCATTTCTTGCAGGATACGCTCAGTTTCCCATTCCCCATGTATGGACCCCTTTTCCGATGTAAACCAGGAGGTCAATTGTAAATATTTAAATCTAGAAAAGCCGCTACCAATTTTTGATCTTAAGACCTCTCAGGGATGAACACCTTCAGAAGATACAAGTTCAGACCATATAGTGATACCAGCCCTCTTTATTGGTATCGCAAGGTTATCCATCAACCATACCGGGGTCCCAGGGGAATCCCAGATCGGGGCAAAATCAGAGAAATAGCCAATCCCCCACCGACATCTGACCCTATACCACAGGCTAAGAGCAGCCCTGAGAACTTTCAAACGCACCTTTTTAAGATATCTTGGGGCCCCTAATTTATACAGGAAACCATCTCCCCCGCCTTCGACCAAGACCATATCTCCCAAAAGCCTACCCCAGTTTGTTTCCTCTGTTTTTACTAGTAGCATCCGTATATTTTTAAATTGGAAGGCAACACAGTACCATGCAATATCCGGGAGGGCAAGCCCCCCTTTTAAGAGCTTGCGTCTCAGCTTCTTCCATGATAGTCTGGCGCCCTTATTTGCCCAAATAAAGCTTCCAATTTTACTTTGGATTTTGCCAATAACCTTACTTGGGAAGTTAAGGGGGATAGCATTAAACAGGTATGTTAGCTTCGGAATTATGACCATTTTTACTAAATTGACCCTGCTGTATATCGTCAAAGGGAGATTCTTCCATCTAGCAAACATACGATCCACCTCTTTCATGAACTTTTTTTAAATTAATATGGGGAATTTTCTCCAAGTCATTTACTATAGTAATACCCAGGTATTTGAACTCTTTGCTTACCCTACCGTCCCAGTTATCAATGCAACAACACATCACCTCGGTTTTGGAGGTGTTGGCTAGGTACCCTGAATAAGAACCAAATTCATCTAATAGGGCTTCGACTCTTGGAATTACCGCTACTGGGTCATCAGTATACAGCAGCAAGTCGTCTGCATAAAGAGCCAACTTACTACAGTGAGGATGGGACCTAAAGGGAGTAATCAACTCATCTGATCCTATTGCTTGGGCCAGAGGGCCAGAGGCTCTATATATATGTCAAAGAGCAGGGGCGAGATGGGACAGCCCTGTCTAGTACCTCTTTGAATATTAAAACTAGGAGTTAACATACCATTCAACAGAATTACAGCTGAGGCCCCTTGATAGCATTTTATCAGAGCCTGGATGAAAATAGGCCCAAACCCCATCCTCCTGAGTACCTCCCAAAGGTAAACCCAGCAGACTCTATCGAAAGCCTTGGCTGCATCAAGTGCCACAACAGCCAAGGGTTTCGACAGAGCTGTAGCCAAGTCTATATTCCCGATGAGTTGATGCGTCTGCTCCTGCATGTATCTCCCTGGGATGAAACCTTTTTGGTCCAAGTTAATCAACTGCGGAGCTAACTTTACCAGTCTCCCTGCTAGAATACTCATAAAGATCTTGTAATCAGCATTCAGCAGGGAGATAGGTCTATAGGAAACCGCTTTAAGGGGGTCCTTCCCGGGTTTCAAGATAAGGACGATGGTTGCCTCTTTCCACGACCTGGGAGCCTGACCATCCAAATTGTATAAAGAGGTAAATAGTAAACTCAACATCGGCACCAGTTCATCCTGGAGGAGCTTATAAACCTCACTAGGGAGCGCATCCGTGCCAGCTGCTTTATTCTTCTTACATTTATTTAATTGAATTCTAATCTCGCTCTCAGTAATTGGAGCATCTACATTTTCTCGACTCTCTACTGTTAATTCTGGTAGAGCTTTATCCCTCAGGCAGTTTTGAACAGTTTCAGCGTTAGGCACTATCTCCTCCCTATACAGCTCTGAGAATAGGGAGAGAAGGCGGGCTTGCATGTCCTCCATGCTTCTCGATGTCTCCCCGTTATCATTTATTATTAACTCATTGATGTTGTTCTTTGCTCGTTCTATTCTAGCTTTCCATGCCAGAAGAGCACCCGCCTTCTCCCCGTACTCAAAGTTCTGCATGTTCTGAGTCGCCCACTGAGCCTTCACCTTCTAGTCTAGCCTTCCCCTAAAGTCCTGGTGGGCGCACTCTAAATCACTCAGGACTTGTAACCTCCTTCCTGGACTCCCTTGACAGAGCAGAGCCCTTTCTTCCTCTAAATTACGAATTTTCCCTTCTAGATCTCGCAACTCCTGTGCCTCCGCCCTATTCTTTGAACAGATTAAACTATGTAGCAGACCCCTTATGTTGGCTTTAAAGGCATCCCATACAAAGTCCATGGAGGTCGAACCAATATTTACAGAAAAATAATCAAGGGTGGCGGTTTTAAGGGCCCTCACTATTTCTTCATCCAACAGCATTGACCTTTTTAGCGTTCATCTAGGCCTACAATTATATCTTTTTCCTACATAAGCAAACAAAATAGGGGCGTGATCAGATATATGACTAGGTAAAATAGATATAGAGATCAGATTTCCTAGTCTAGGCCTATCTAAGAAAACATAATCGATTCTGGACGAGTGGCCATGCTTCTTGCTGTAAAAGGTATAGCCCTCTTTAACTCCCATCCTTGCTCTTCATGCATCTGCAAGCCCCAAATCATATATCATGTTTCCCAAGGCTCGACGTATACGTGGAGCACCTATATATTGGCTCTGATTTGATCTATCTCTTAAAGGGTCAAGGAGGAGATTAAAATCGCCGCCGATAATTAAAGGCAAAACCACTTCCATCAATTTAGACTGTAATTTACAAATATGCGTCGGGTCGTCGACATTTGGACCATAAAAGGAGGCAGTTATCAACTCAGACCCTCCAAAATCCAACAGAGCCACAATCCATCTCCCTGTCTGGTCAGTTTGGATGGATTTAATAGTACAACCTGCCCCCTGTTTTACCAAAATAGCCACCCCTTTGTTGTGTACTGTCTGCTCAGAAGAGCAGAAATATTTTACCCAGGGATATTTAACAAAGGTAACACGACACTCCAAATGACTTAAATGCGTCTCCTGGATAAGACAAACTTGGGCCGGGGATAGCTCTAAATATTTCATGGCCAATCTTTGTCTACGTGGGCATCTCAACCCATTGACGTTCCATGAGATAAACGTTACCTCACAACTCATTGGGGCAGATCATACCTCCCAGACATAGGATCATAAGCATAAGCAGACGGTCAAATATTAGATAGAGATTGAGGATATTTTTTTTTATTTTTCCCCACTGCAACCCCCCCGTGCACCCCACCACCGACCATCTCCCCCCGTGACCCCACCCCCCCAGGGAACCCTCCCTACTATTAGGCTTGAGCCTATTTGGCCTCTGACCCTCGGGCTATTTAGAAACAGAAGAAAACTGTACAACTCATAGCCCAGATCGCTCCAGGGGACCCCATCTCACTTCCACCAATGCCCCCCCTACACCCCACTCTCGTTCCTTATTTTATCAATGAGATCATCCGCCTCCTCGACTGACCGGAACATGTACATGTGATTACTCCACATAATATGCAAAGAGGCTGGAAACCTCAATTGAGCCTTGGCCCCTAACTTATTCAAAGTCTCCATTCTTTTACCCAGCTCCCACTGTTTTGTGACTGTTATGTGAGAAATATCCGATCTGATGGAAAAAGAAAAAGGGTTAGAAAAAGAGCTAGAATTTATCACACCTTCCTTCAGAGCTGCGGATAGAATTCTTTCTTTAACAGTGTACGTAAGAAAATTTATTAAGATTTTTCTAGGCTTCTGTTTGGCTGGGTTTCTTTTAAATGGGTCACGATGGACTCGTTGTACTTCATGAGCCAAGTCTAAATCAGGAGAATCCTTTAGAACGATTTCTTTTAGCAGAGATACAACAAAACCTTTAATGTCAGCTCCTTCGAGAGCTTCGGGGACGTTGATAAGTCTAAGGTTGTTCTTTCTTGTATGGTTCTCCAAACGCTCTAAATCATCTTTTAGTTCCCTATTTTGGTGTACTAATTTGGCCATTTCCGTTGTGGAGGTATGGAGTACCTCCTTAATTTTTGGTATTTCCAACTCCAATGCATCTGTTCTTAAAGAAACCTCCTCCAGCTTGTGGGCTAGCACCTCACAGGATGCTTGGATCGCTGCCTGGTTTGACTCCGACACCGTGAATCTTTTCCCCATATCCTCCTTAAGGGCTAATAAGATTTCCGCCAGTGACCCGGTGCCAGACCCTGAAGAAATTACTGGGGTTGCTGAGGTTACCAGTTCAGGGTGAGAACTCGGTTGGGCGTCCTGTACTTCCAAAACCGAGAACCTATTGGAAATACCAACCATGGGATGGATAGCCGAGAGAAGATCCACAGACGTTTCAGCCTCCGCCTCCCCTAAACCACTCGTGGGGTCGAGAGGAACAGGGGACTGCATGATAGATGGAGTGTCAGATCGCGGGCTGTTGGACGCTGGAGAACTTCCTTTATTGGGGCACCGACTCGTGGGAGTAGACAGGGCCTTATAGAACGTTTTTAATGAAGGAGTGTTTTTCACTTTAGACGATGGAACTTTCTTCACCCTGCCTCTCCCTCTTCCCTTGGCTCCAGTTGTAGTCTCCGTGATAGTAACACCCTTACTCTGCCTGGCAAACACTCGGGCCACAGCAACAGGAGGGGGGGCCCGGAGTGGCACTGAGGTCTCAATAATAGTAGAAAACTTGATGGCCATAGAGCGCAGGGTATACCTACATACTTTGGATGATAAAGCACCAACTTGCTGAACTTGCTGAGCCTGGGCAGTACGTGTCTCCATACAACATAGAGACCCTCCTTGCACTCTACCAAACTCTGACAGCTTTCCCTGTCGGTATATAATCACACGACAGTCAGGGAGATCGCACAGGTCTCGAGAAGAAAGGCTACAGAGGCTCTTACCATCTGCCAAAGAGAAAACCTCTGCTTCGGGTCTATTGGGAGTGACAGGGAGTAAGCGCCCTACCTTGTACAGGCAGCCTACCGCGCTCACCCCTCTCCAAACGGCAGTCTTCCGGCCTTCACCGAGCGTGAAACCCCCTTCACACTCTCCACACAACAAACACCGCTCTCGAGGCTTGCATAATCACTGGTGCTGACTCCTCTGGCTGTGACCCAGAACTGAAGGCAGGCAACGCCGCTGCGCCGGCACTCGTGAGCCGCGCCCACCCCCGCGAGGCTCGGAGCCCCGGCGAACCACCGCTGGACCCAGGCACCATTCACTACGCCTGGAAAAGTCATTCTCAGGGACAGGAGGAATTAAATCCAAGGTGAGGAAGAGGTGAGGGGCATAAGGGGCATTTTTAACTTAAAATTAGATCATACAGGGGCCCCCTAGAGAAAATCAACACATAGCCCGAGGGAGCATCAGCCGCGACCGCTAGCTTACGGCCGCCATGTTCCCCGTCATCTTACGCCTCCGCAAATTCCGTATACCTTTATGTTGAAAGGTTCTGAAACTCTGTTTGCCTTTTGCATTACCTCATGCATTGAGGCCAAAATTGAGAGTGCAGGAGTTCTAAAAATACTAAAGAGTAAACCAACATCTGTGGCACCTCGAAAACCGGCAACCTGCAAGGAACCTGGAGAGTCTTGAAAACTGCGCCACAAGGTCAAGTTCATAGCACTGTAACACCAGGCAGAAGTCTGCCATTTGCACAATGTGCCAAATATAGGGGAATATTTACAATAAAGTGGCGAAGCATGTTGTTAAGCCAAGAAGGCTAACGACACGCTTCGTCACTTTAGAAACGCAGGGCTGCACCATATTTACTAGAATATGGTGCAGCCTTGCGTTTCCCCTGCAGTGGCGCTAACATTAGCTGCCTAGCGGCAATGCAGGCACCCTTGCACCAAAGTGAAAGGGTGCCTCTGTTGAAGGGTAAGATTGTTTATGTGCAGGAAGGTGTCCCTTCCTTCATAAATGGCGTTTTGTAACTTCTATGTCTGGTGCTTAATGCAACACACATAAAAGTTGCAACACAGCATTTTTTTTAAATGATTGTTTATGTGCAGGAAGGGGGACCATCCTTCACATAAACAATCATACGCAATTTGCTGTTTCTGTGTGTGCTGCACAAGACAGCACCCATGGAAACAGCGAAAACGAGGAGAAATGAAGCATTTCTCCTCGTTTCGCCTGTTTGAGACTAGGTTTTCCCTGGTCTTAATTTTGGCGCTGCCTCCTATTTATGCTGCCCTTGTAAATAGGAGGCAGCGTCAAAATCAATGGGTATTGCAGTGGAACACCCACTGCAGCATCCATTGCCCCACCCTTTCACGCCAAATACAGTGCGAAAGGGTGCCTTATTTACAAGGCAGTGTTAAGCCACATTAAGTGACTTAACGCTGCCTTGTAAATAAGGCGAGGCCCCTATTGCCATCACAATGTCACTGAAAGGTCTGATTTTTACAAAGAAAAAAATTTAGCATATGGACAGATTCTGTCTTTGATGTCCATTCATCTTCATCCTGAATTATTAAATATACCCATCACAGGGTAGATTCACCTACAGTTAGAAGAATTATACAAAAAGGTACACAATATATGCCATGGATAACAAAATGTTTTATCAAGGATAGTCACAATACATCAAGGCTGCTCACCATTAATTGCCACCTTCTGTCACCTCTGAAAGCAGATGTTTTAATACAAAACGTATTCCCAGTCATAAACACATTGTAGCAGAAGGGTTTAATGGCAACATTGTAATATTTGAAATATTCGTAAGTGGTCTAGATATTGCTTGGAAATATTCATCTCTCTTTTATATTTTATCAAACATTGAATTACTTATATTCCTTCAGCATTCTTGAGGCTCCAAGTAAAATCTGTTGAGGTCAGATTGGTAGTTTTCTCTACAAACTGCATTCTGACTCTTATAGTCGAGTATTTATTATTTTTTTTAAAATTGTCCTCATCACCTGCATAGTGAGCTGAAATGCTTTGAGTTACAGAATGTTATGCTATGTTATGATGTTACGTTATGTTATGTTAAGCTATTCTATTCTATACTATGATATGCTTTGCTATGCTATGATATTGTGTGTTTGGTTTTATATGTTTTGTTATTATATATTATGATGTGGTATGTTATGCTAAAGTGTGTTTAGTTTGAGACTAATATTGTACTATACCACTGTGCCGTCTGAATATATTTACTATCAGTCCATTAGCAGTGGACAGATATGTACTATTGCCCTACTGGCAAACAAGGTGACATCATAAATATGAACTTCCTAAACCAGGCCAGATTGGAATCAGTTAAGCCTGGCTTTTTCAGCTGGTTTATCCCCAGACTTTTTGCTGTTCTGGCCTGTTTTTGTTGGTGTTATGACTGCGCACTCTACCACTGATGATCAGTGCTAAAGTGCATATGCTCTCCCGTAAACTGTGTTTCTGGATTAGCGTTTCCATGATTGGATTATCTGATTTACCACTAAGCCCCTGTATATCCAATGATGCTAGTGGGCCTGCTAGTGGACCTGCAGCACTGATTGTGCCACCCTCACAAGCAGCCTTTCAAAGGGGTCTCAGACCTACCACTGCAGTATCTGCGCTCTGTCTCTATTGCCATGTTGACCTGGTAAGTGCACCCACTTGCCAGGCCCTAACCTTCCCTTTAATGACATGAGAGCCACCCCTAAGGTAGGCCCAAGGTACCCCTGAGGGCAGGGTGCAGTGTATGTGAAAGGTAGGACATGTACTGGTGTGTGTGACATGTCCTGATAGAGAAATATATGGAAAGGCTATCTGTCCAATAGGATAGAATGGGAGTACATTTATAACATCTTATAAGTATACATTTCCCAGTGGGACAAGATAGAAATATGGAGTTAAGTATGCCTGACCTCAGAATATAAAAATGCATCTTTTAGTATAGATGATTTTTATATTGTGTGTTTGAAAATACCACTTTTTAGAAAGTGGGTATTTTCTTGCTTATCCATCCTGTGTGCCTCTGCTGGTTTGTGGATTGACTGTCTGGCTTTGGAGTGACAGGGGATGGGGATGTGCATTCTCTCAGACAGCCACTGGGGGGGGTTGAGGTGTCCTCCTGCACCTGGAACTGCTGTTTCAGCTGCCACAGAGGGAAATTGGAACACCGATGCCTGCAACTAATGCCACGACCTGCAACTAAGCTGTGGGCCCCGCTCATGAAGTGCATGACTTACTGCCCCTACTTACACCGCAGCCCTGATGCCTGCCGACGCCACACCTTACCGAGTGTGACGCCGTCACCAAGGCCGCCGCCTGCACCAGAGCTGAGGGCACCGCTCGTGACGCTCATGATGCACCGCTCCGACTTGCACCGCAGCCTCGACCTCACCAACGCCAGTACTTCTTCATTACGGAGCCGATACCTGACGTGGGTGACCTCCCGAATCCATACACCCCGCAACGTCGTAAGGAACCGATGCCTTGAAGCCACTGCGACGTCACCTCCCCAGAAACAGTAAGGAACCAACACCTCAGTTTCTCTGCATCGCAGTAGGGAACCAACGCCTTACCTCCCCTGTGGTCATAAGGAACTGATGCCGCCTGATGCCAACGTAGCATCACATTCCCGACGCCCTGCACAGTCGTTGTTTTTATTGTGTACCAAGGTACTGTTCTTTGGAGTCGGTGTGACTCCGGGCCCAACGCCGTGCACCTCGCGGTCAGCGCCGTACTTTGGGATTTTCAGCGGTCACAATGTTGTAATAGCCCCAAGTGGAGCTATTTGTTGCTAGAAGCTTTATTTTTGTGAATAACCTGTTTTTGATGATATCTTGATAACTGTATTTTGGATTTTTGTTGTTTTAGTCTTGTTTGGTTTAGATAAATATCACTTGTTTTTCTAAACTGGTGTGTTGTCCATTTGTGCATTACTGCATGTGTGCACAAATGCTTTACACACTGCCTCTGAGATAAGCCTGTCTGCTTGTACCAAGCTGTCAAGGGGGTGAGCAGGGGCTGTCAAAGTGCATAACTCCCTTACCCTAACTAGAAGCAAGGGTCCCTATTTGGACAAAAGTGCAAATCATTGCCAACAAGAGACTGCCATTTCGAACATTGGTGGTCAGCGGTGAGGATTAGGACTTGCATTTGTGCCTTTCAGACAGCGTGTGGCATACACTACTAATTTAGTGCAGACCATTACACAACCACAGATTATTTTTCCCTGTTTTCCTTCGGAATTTGGTTGTTGGAACTCTTATTAGTTGTTGCACCTGTGGTGCCTTTCCAAAATGGAAATCAACTTTTGGCACCTGCACATCTACAAGATGAGAGAACTAAAAGTATTTTGCAAGGAGAGGGGGCTACCTGTGAAAAGGAGATCCACAAGGCAGGATCTTGAGGCAGCCCTGCATAGCTATGAGGTACTACGCTGGGAAGCAACACTATCAGATGACTCTGAGGGGGGTGATCCTAAGCCAGAATACCAAGAGGGCAGTGGCACTGAGGAGGAAACATTATGGGGAAGATTGGATCATGAGGAGAGGAATTGGATTCTTGCTTGTGACTGGAGGCTGAGGCAGCTAGACCGGGAGTGCGAGGAGATAGAGCAAGCCTTCGCTGAAAAAGAAATGTGTGTAGCTCAGGAAGTGAGCTTGGCTGGGCTGGAGGTGGAGTCCAGCTAAAATGGTGGCAGCAAAAAGGTGTTATCTAGTGCTGAGGGAGAAGTACACACACCCAGAGATGTGGCGCCTGACTTCAAGGAGGAGGTTAAGATACACCAGGGTGTTCAGGTTCATGAGGTGGCTCTAGTGGTGTGCAGTGTCCCTGAGGTGGATTGGGGAACTTGCACAAGGGATCATATTCCTAGTGGTGGGAGGGACACTCTATTGACTCTAGATGTGAGGTGCTAGGAGAGGTGATCCTCCATGGTAGAAGTCCTGGTATGCGAGTGTGGAGACCACCCAGAAGAGTGTGGATTGAGTGAAAGAGACGATCAGACACTGCCTTGCCAGTCTCAGAAAAGCGATGTGGTGTACTTGTGGGAGGCACTTGATGGTGGGACAAAGAGTAGATTGGTTAACACCTGTGTGGGGCTGTGTGATTCAGTTGTTGGAGAGCATATTTTAAGTACCTGTTTTCCAGAGCTATGCCAACACCTGCTGTAGTGTGAGTTCTCTGACCCCAGGGAGCTTGCACCAGAGGCAGACCTTTTGGTGGATTCCAGAGGGTTTGAAGAAGCATCTGGGGGTGATCCTGAAGGAGGTGGCTCAGGTTTTCCCCAACCAAGTGAGGTAGGGGAGGGTTGTGGTAGCCCAGATAGGTCCCAGAGTAGTAGGAGGGGTAAAGGGTCCCATGTCCCGTCTCAGAGGAGAAGAAGTGGGAGTGGGCTGTGTCCCAAGGTACCCGAAACCGAGTCTCAAGGCCTGGTTGGTTCCATGAGGGAACACCCAGAGGGGGGCCTGGTCTGTAACGGGAGACCATCCCCTGAGGGGGATCTCCAGGTGTCAGGTGAGCTGGGGGGGGTGCTGTTACAAGCGCCCCACCAGTTCTGGTGTCTTGCAGCACCTCTCCAGTTGGGAGCGTGCATGAGTCCAGAGAGAGGGGTGAAGGGGGAAGCAGAACCCAGTGGAAGGACCAGTGTATTAGGGGTTGCCAACTCTGAGGTCAGAGCATCCCAGGACTGACCCTGGTGAGGCCACTTCTGGCCTGGGGGGTCTTCATGCTTTGTCAGGTGGACAGGAGGCTTGGGACTTGCACCAGGCACACTCCTGCACAACTCCTGAGGAGTGTGTTTCCCTTGGGGGGTATTGGTGTACTCCCCTGGAAGTCCTGGGTTGCCAGGCACAGGTCCAGCCTAAGGGTGCATACCCTGGGTAGAGGGCCAGGTATACGGTGTCCCAGCTGACCTGGAGGAATGGTCGACTGCTAACAGTGCCCTTAGCGGTTTGTCTTCAGTGGGCACCGCTCCAGATGGGAGGGTGCAGGGCCCCATTGGGGGGCGGGGAGAAAGCAGCCTCACCCATGACCCTGTCCAGCCTAAGGGTACAGACCCTAGGATAGGATACCAGTGGCAGTATAGCACGCGTCAACTGTTGGGAGGATTATGCAGAACACCTGCCACAGGGGCCCTGGCAATTCTGGAGCCTGGGGGTACTGCTCTAGGTGGCAGGGTGCAGAGCTTCAGGGAGGAATACAGGGTGTGGGAGAGCCCATCCCAGTCCTTTGTTCAGTCTCAGGATGAGGCCCCTGGGCTGGTGTACCAGTGTCAGGAGACCATACCTGACCTGGCAGGAGGAAGAGTGGACAATGGCTGCCAGGCACCAGGGGCTACCACCCCCCACTCTCTGATGCCACAGAGGTTGGAGAGCCCTGAGAGGCATAAGGCCTGGGTTTTGTCACTGACAACTGTCAGTGGCCACTGTTGCTTCTTGTCCTGGTGGACAGAGTTGCCCTTGGGGGGGGACAGTAGTCACACTCCAGGGGTGGACTGGGCCACACCACTGTGTTGGCCATGTGGGTACTGTCTGCCTAATGGGACACATCTGTGAGCAAAGTATGTATAGGCGCTGCACAGATGGTGTCCATAGCTGAGGACAAGGGTTCCCCATGGGTTAGCTTTGTGGGCTCTGAGAGTATGGACAGAGGGATCCAACTGGATTCAGCAAGGCTTAGAACCAGAATGTGCCCCCGCTGTTGTGGGCCAGGTCTGTGTTCTATCGCCCCCAGCTGGGAAGTCCATCAAAGGATTGATTAGTCTACCCTGGTTTTAGGCTGGGAGGGCGTTTTGTGAGACCTGGCTTGTTTAGCAGGTTTATCCCCAGACTTTTTGCTTTTTGGCCTCCTGTTTCTGACCTGTTTGTGTTGGTGTTATGAGTCTGCGCACTTTACCACTGCTAATCAGTGCTAAAGTGCATATGCTCTCCCCGCAAATTGTGTTTATGGATTAACGTTTCCATGATTGACTTATCTGATTTATTACTAAGCCACTAGTACAGTGCACTGTGTGTGTCCAGGGCCTGTATATCAAATGCTGCTAGTGGGCCTGCAGCACTGAGTGTGCCACCCGCACAAGCGGTCTCAGACCTGCTACTGCAGTGTCTGCATGCAGTCTCTACTGCCATGTCGACCTGGCAAGTGCACGCACTTGACAGGACCTAACCTTCCCTTTTATTACATGTGAGTCACCTCTAAGGTAGGCCCAAGGGACCCCTGTGGATAGGGTGCAGTGTATGTGAAAGGTAGGACATGTACTGGTGTGTGGGGCATGTCCTGATAGTGAAATACAGTGTATTTAGTTTTTCACTATGGAAAGGCTGTCTGCCCCATAGGATACAATGGGAGTATATTTATAACATCTTATAAGTATAACTTCCCAGTGGGACAAGATAGAAAGATGGAGTTCAGCGTACCTGAACTCAGAATATAAAAATGCATCTTTCAGTAAAGATGATTTTTATATTGTGTGTTTGAAAATACCACCTTTTAGAAAGTGGATATGTTCTTGCTTAGCCATCCTGTGTGCCTCTGCTGGTTTGTGGATTGACTGTCTGGCTTTGGAGTGACAGAGGCTGTGGATGTTCATTCTCTTAGACAGTCACTGGGAGGGTGGAGGTGTGTCCTGCCTTTCCTGAATGAGTCAGGGCTAAGCTAAATAGACCTGGGCTGCATCTAGAGTAGTGGGAGGAGATGTCCCTGCACATAAAAAGGCCTGGCCTGCCTTGGACAATGCGGTCTCCACCTTCTGCCAGAATGCTGGACCAGAGAGGACAGAACCGGTTAAGACTGAGCACAGAGCCTCTCTGCCACAAGAGTACAAAAGAGAAATTGAGTATAAATATTGGGGCCCCGGACCCCAGGGCTTTAGATTACTCCTGGACTCAAGAGGAACCTCTGCCAAGGAGAAAAGCTGGGAAAACCGAAGGAGAAATACTGCCTCTTTGCTGTGTGGGGTTGGCCTGCAGTGGCTGTTTCTGCCAAGGAGAGTTCCAAGACTTTGCTGTGTGCTGTGTATCCTGCTTGAAGAAGATCTCCAAGCACTTGGTGTAGAGCTTCCTTCCTGTTCTGAAGTCTCAGGGACATAAAGACTTCATTTCCTCTGCCCTCCAGCACCTGGAACTGCTGTTTCAGCTACCACAGAGGGAAATTTCAAAACCGATGCCGGCAAGCGACCTGCAATTAAGCTGTGGGCCCGCTTGTGAAGTGCATGATGCACCGCCCTGTCTTACACCGCAGCCCTGATGCTTGTGACGCTGCACCGTATTTACTTTGGCGCCGTCACCGAGGCTGCCGCCTGCACTGGATCTGAGGGCACCGCTTGTGGCACTTACAACGCACCTCCCCGACTCGCACTGCAGCCCCCATCTCACCGACGCCAGTGCTTCATCATCACGGAGCCGATACCTGACGTGGGTGGCCTCCCGAATCCATCTACCCCGCATCATCAGAAGGACCCAACGCCGCGACACCACCGCAACATCACCTCCCCAGCAACAGTAAGGAACCAATGCCTCACCTCCCCTACATCGTAGTAAGGAACCAACGCCTCTCCTCCCCTGTGGTCATAAAGAACTGACGCAGCCTGGAGCCAATGAAGCATCACCTCCTCGACAACATGCATCGTCTTTGTTTTCATTGTGTACCAAGGTACTGTTCTTTCGGGTCCATGTGACTCTGGGCCGACGCTGCGCACCTCACGGTTGGCGCCATACTTTGGGATTTTCAGCTATCACAATGTTATATTAGCCCCAGGTGGGGCTATTTGTTGCTAGAAGTTTTATTTTTTTGAATAACCTATTTTTGATGATATCTTGATAACTGTATGTTGGATTTTTGTCATTTTGGTCTTGTTTGATTTAGATAAAGATTACTTGTTTTTCTAAACTGGTGGGGTGTCCATTTGTACTGTTTTCACTGCATTACTGTATTTGTGTACAAATGCTTTACACACTGCCTCTGAGATAAGCCTGTCTGCTCATGCCAAGCTAACAAGGGGGTGAGCAGGGGTTGTCTAAAGGCGTAACTCTCTTACCCTGACTAGAAGTAAGGATCCCTACTTGGACAAAGGTGCAAACCTTTGCCAACTAGAGACCCCCATTTCTAACAGAATCTAACAAAAATAATTGGAAAGTTCACTTTATAGGAAATCGACTAATACGGCCGAAAGCACTTCTATCATAAGGGCATTACCTCAGATTCTAATTAGTTCCTGAAACAAAAAAACTGGGAAGAAGTGAAAGAAACATATTTCACAAGAAGGTTACAATACATTAGGCAATTTCTTGGAAAAGAAAATGCTTGATTTGGTAATGAAAACTGAACGAAGAAGCCTATTGATAATAGGAAAACTCCTAAAAGCTCTGTTTGCTTAAACATCAGCATTCACTATTTTTATTTTGTTTCGTTTATGGATATAATTCATATACTGTCTGGCCTTTGGCCCTTCAGATCTATTGATGAAACTATGCCTTTGCAAGAAATTGGGCTATTGGTTGAGGGGGTGGAAACTCCGCTCAAGCAACAGCCACAGTCCCTGTCAGGGTGAAAACACAAAAGCCACTAAATTAACCTGCGCTGAACCCTCTTGTAGTTTGGCACAAAAACAGCCAGGCTGAACTTAAAGGAAATGCGTAAAGTATTTATGCAGCACACAAACTGTAATAAACACAACACAAACAAAATACTAAAACAATTTAGAAAAATAGAGTTAATTTAAAATGGAGAACTCAAGCACTTTATCATTGTTTAGCAGGAAAAAAGTGCACAGAGTCCTGAAAGCCAACAGATATGTGTTCAGCAAAGGAGGGCAGAGTAAGGCAAAAATCTAGGATGACCCTGCGGAGAGGGAAAGGTCCTACAGCCTTTCAGTCACCTTATTTGCTGCAGACATATCTTAGATGTGGAATACCAACATGCAGAAAGGCATGCTCTTTGATACTTTACAGTATATTATAGGAATCCCTCTTTTAGAAAAACAAGGTCTGGATTGAAAAAGAAATACCAGAAAACTATGGATCTTTTGCTAGGTTGACTCTTATGGCAAAAATAATTGAATCTGTGATGGTTGCACGGTTGCAGAACTATCTTGAGGCTAATTCTTAACTTTATGATTTTTAGTCTGCATTATAAAGCTAGGTCGCACTGAAACTGCAGTAACTGATATTAAGAAGCAGTTTTTGAAAACTAGAGACAGGGGCCATGATCCCACACTAATACCTCTGGATCTGTGTGTGACCTTTGATACTATCAACTATGGGCTAGTTCTTACTAGGGGTGGGTGGTAAACTCCACTCCACTGGCGGAGTTCATGGAGTTTTGCAACTACATGCTCCACTTGGAGCGTGAAGTTTGACAGAAACCCCACTAACCACCATGTGGCAGTGGTTACTGGCACCACCCAACACTAGGAACTTTAACTGTCCATAAAGCATTGAATGCAAGGAAAAAAACGTTTTGCCTAATTTTAAAAGATGGCACTTCAAGAAGCCATGTATGCATGTACATCTGTGTGAAATAATAGGAATAAAGGACAATTTACATTGCAGTTTGGAGCCTACTCTTCCATGTGGTCGTGTTCCCTGATCTCATCCAGTGATTGGATAAAACTGCTATGAAACTAAAGTCGAGGGACTGCCGAACAATATTGCTATTGGTTTGGTGTGGCACAAATGAGTCACTTGGTGCAGGCTGTGGTGCGAAACTTTCTCATTGTATTGGAGGAAGCCTTTGGGTGTTGTGGCTGGGATTAACGCAGACTCATTCACCCAGCCACAGCAACATGGACTTCTTGGAGGAATGAGTCCTAAGCCCTCAGTCCCTCCCCCACAATATCTTTCATAAAGAAGGCTTCTTTGAAATATCTGAAATTAGTTTATATGTGCCCTCATGTGCATTGGGTAGTTCAGCCTGTAACCCCCCTTCCCTTGGAGTTGGGTGACAAAAATGAACGAGGTCTTTGGTTATTTGGTGGACTTCCTAACCCTTAAAAGTAAGTAGCTGATATGTTGACTTTGTAAATCTGTTACTGGAACACAAGTTGGATTTTATTTTCGGTGTCGTCCCCTATTTAAAATCGCCGTACACAGTAACTTTTTAATTTTTCCAGCAGTCGACCAATTTCATGTCATGTTGATTTACTGCAGATCCTGTGGGGTGTGGAATTGTGCCATTGAGTAAATGTTTCATATTTTTATGTATTTTTTGCGAACAAGGGAACCCCAACGGTACGACCTGGGGTGGTATACGTATTTTTAAAGAACAGTGGTCAAGATGAGGCCAGAATGGTCCTCGGGTAGCCAGAGCTACTATTTAGTCGAGATAATGCTTTCGTCTGAGCTCTCGTGTTACAAGAGAGGAGGAAGAGAAAAACAGCGTATGGCGGGACACAAGGTTGTAGGGATGACAAGACATTTATTACATCATAAACGCTATATCATCCACACGTTTTTAGGATCTAGTCCTGGTGCTCACACATCGAGTGAAGTTGCGTGAAAAGGTGAAAAAGTGCTGGTGACTTAAAATTACATCACATTGACAACATAATCAAAACTCAAATGAATTTTTACAGTTGAAGTTTTGGTTGTAATAGGTCGACGGCGTTTCGATCTCTATAATTTAGAGACCATCATCAGGACGAGTAACCGTGTGAGCAAGTAGAATCGGATGAATACTTTAAGGGTTCCGGGCAGTGTGTCCCGTAAGCTGGTAGGTAATTTGATTAAGGGCAGAATACCGGGTCTCCTCCGGTGATTCCGAGTAGGCGGCGAGGCACTGCAATGAAGGCCTGCTGGATCAGTCTGCGGGGCTGATCCAGCAGGCCTTCATTGCAGTGCCTCGCCGCCTACTCGGTTACTCGTCCTGATGATGGTCTCTAAATTATAGAGATCGAAACGCCGTCGACCTATTACAACCAAAACTTCAACTGTAAAAATTCATTTGAGTTTTGATTATGTTGTCAATGTGATGTAATTTTAAGTCACCAGCACTTTTTCACCTTTTCACGCAACTTCACTCGATGTGTGAGCACCAGGACTAGATCCTAAAAAACGTGTGGATGATATAGCGTTTATGATGTAATAAATGACTCTCATATTTTTATGTGCCATATAATTGCAAGGCGGAAATCGAGAGAGGAGAGGTAAGTTTCACGTTCAGGTACTTCCGCCTTATTTAGGGGGATTGCATGCTGAGTAGGTGACATGTTGATTAACTGCAGATCCTGTATGGTGTGGAACTGTGCCATTGAGTAAATGTTTTGCATGTTTATGTGCCATATAATTGCAAGGCAGAAATCAACAGAGGAGAGGCAAGTTTCACGTTCAGGTACCTCCACCTTATTTAGGGGGATTGCACACTGAGTAGGTGGCATTTTTAAACAGTTAGTCAGGTAGCTGTGTTAACAAAATGTTGCATGCACGTTATTTTTAAAAATGTTTTTATTTTGTAGCCCAGACTTTTGTGTTGTGATAACAATGCTTGTCACTCATTTTAAAGTGTTTCTATTTGGATTGGAATGCCGGTACTAGGTGGTTTTAGCCCAAGACCAATATCACATAGTTCTAAGGCCGCAACTGCAGTGATAGGAGCTCAAAATGGCAGAACTGCCTAGTCCCGTCCATGCAGCACTCTCCGGAATTCTCACTGCCACCCTGACAGCAGCTAAGATTGCGCCCTCACGTTCATATTCCTGGGACCTGCAGCCACATCAGCCTCAACCTTGGGAGACACCTCTACCGTGGCCCCAGTTACAGCAGCCATACCCCCACTGCAGAGAGCCACACCCCATTTTGCCAAGAAGATTCAGTTCTCTGAGACTAAGGGCACCAAACCCAAGCGCATGAACTGTGAGGGGGGCATACAGGCAAAACCCAGCGCCACAGTCTGGAGTCTCCTAGTGCCTCCAAGCAGCTTCCTGAATGTCCAGCGCCCCCCAAGTGGGATGGTCGGAACTCCGCAAAGTTTTAAGTAACTCCACAATTTCCTCCCACCCCTAGTTCTCACATTCCATGGGCGTTGCAGTGAGTGTTCCCACGCAAATTGAATGGTTTATGACGCATTCCCAGATTAACCAAACTTGGTAAACCTGGGAATGCGCTAAAAAGATATGCCTCCCCAGGTGAGTCGTAAAGGGGAGAAATATCATTATTTCTACTCATTTTTTTTATCTTTGTATGTTTGCTGCATTTTGCAGCTCACATAGAATGAGAAAAACACCTCTATGGATTGCGTTTGTGCAGGAATGTGCCTCTTCCTGCACAAAAACAATCCTGCCTCCAAACCAGGTACCCTTGCAGCATGGTGCAAGGGTGACTGCAGAGGTGCTAGGCTGCTGAAACAGCGTTAGTGCAGGGTGAAAGGATAGGACTGCACCATATTGCTTAACTTAAATTTGGGTCATTCTGTCCATTTCTCAGTGACACAGGGAAGTACAGCAATGTGACTTGCTGCAGTGCCCTGTGCCACTATTTTCATAAATATGCCCCCATGTTTTTCTTTGTTTGTGAACCGTCTATGGGAGAACATATGATTTTTATTGCTCTCTCTCTCTTGTGCTGCTCCTAGCTTCAACTCTCTCCTCCCCTCTCTTTTTTGATTATGAAGAACCCAGAAGTGATTCAAAACAGTTGATAGCACATCTGCTGACTTTTAGCCCAATATGTGACATTTCTTTTCCACAACATGTATCTTTTGCCATTATTGCTTTTCTAAATACTGATTTAATTTTGAAAATTTCCTGGTTGAAGAGGCCAAATCATTATGTGAATTGGTTGAGTCACATCATATCTTTGCCATCATAGTTATCTCATGACCCTTTTTAATGCCTGTGGTTGTTACTGGTCACCTTCTGCTGAGTCAGGAGATGCCACATTGATGATTGTAGCCCCTAATCTGTCTTCTGTGCCATTGCACTATCATGCATTTCTCCATGTAGTTTCTCAATCTGGAGTTTGTGTGTTTCTGCCACACTGGAAATATGTTTGCACTATTCCAAATGAACCTGGTGGTATTGTTCTTTTTGGGTACATATCCTGTCTTCCTAAGAATGATTTTAAAGTCCTATCTACATGGGAATTTGTAGAATGTTCTGATTGGTCCATCATCATCACCTGTATGTGCACGTTTGTTTTTTGTACACGGGAAGTATCAAGGTTAAGCCCATGAATTGATTATAGAGGTTTTAACAAGATCACTATAAAGGATAGATATCCTTTGCCTCTTATTAAAGGCATTTTAAAACCTGTTTATGGAACCTAAGTCTTTACTAAACTAGATTTACAAGTAGTGTAGCATTTGCTATATATCAAGAAAGGAGATTAGTGCCCCTCTAGGGCATGATGAATATTGTGTCATCCCATTTGGATAGTGTAATGCTCCTGACATGGATTTATTATTCTCTGATGTCTTAAATCATTTTTCTTACTTACTTTACTTAGATGTCATTTTGTATATTCAAAGAACCTTGCAGAACATCAAGAACATTGTGGGCATTGTACTGGTTAGGCTTCAGCAATATAACTTACAATATAAACCTAAGAAAAGGGAGATTGAAAAGGAAGAAGTTGAATACATAGGCATCAGATTAAGTATCCCTTGTCTGTCTATGTATCACTAAGGATCATCTGTGTTTTACATTTATCATCATCTACAAGTATCTAAGAGACAAAACTTTTTTTTATTTACAAACTTTGATCATCAATTTATCACTGTTTTTGCAGATAATATTAGTCACACTATTTGTGTATTAAAAAAGGAGAACCAGTAGAAACATTTTTGTTGGGACAGTGTGGATGAAAGAGCTTTCAATCAATTAAAACAATTGATTGTGCAAGTCCCTATTTGACATCATCAAGATATGTCAAAGGAAGTGATTGTGCAAACCGGTGCACTGGGAGCAGGTCTACTTTAGAAAATTGTATTTGTTTCATATTTAGCAAGAATCTGAATCTAACTACCCAGTGCTTGAGAGAAAGAGAGCTCCAAGATTTATGAACAGTTCAGTCTGGAAAGGGATAAGACTGTCCAAGAACAGATAGATCCAAAGGATTTAGAAGGTCTTCTAGTCTGGAAAGGAGTTAGACTGTACAAGAACAGATAGATCCAAAGGAGTTAGAAGGTCTTCATCTAAATTCCCTTCTGTCAACAGAAAGAGCTATAATGCAGTCAACAAGCTACTTCTGTTCCCCAAAACAATTATAAGTATAAGTAATAAATATGTAACATGATTTTGCCACCTTGAGCCATAGGGTAGTTACAACTACTTTGGATTTGGTCTTATGATCTTTTTATTGGGTAAGTGCACATTCTGATGTCTAAGAATATGTTTTGCTTGCCTCGTCTATGCTCAACATAAATGCTTTCAATCTAAGCCCTTTGGATACTTGTAGCCTTTACTGGTAGTTCCTGAATCTCGGCACACAATTTCAACCTATTTTAGTACAGATCTTCCACCTTCTAAAAGTTTTGAGTGATAATGGTGAGTGTAGACAGGTTTTCAAAGATGGCTCATTTTTATCCATTATAAAAGATACCTGCACCAGCAGGCATGGCCCAATGCTTTTTCAAATTATATATTTCACCTTCACAGAATTTATTTAAACATATTTTATTGATTTTCTGCCTCAGAACATGTCCAATTGTTGTTGCACTTATACAGTAATCACATCTCATCATCATTTTTCTATAGTCATTGCATCTGCAACCATTTTCCATTGAAAGTCCAAGATACTGTAGTATTCTTAACGCTCTATCTTATCCTGATAGCAACCTCACCTGTTTCTTATTTTTGCAGGAATAACTCTTGAAAGAAATCAAGAAAGCCAAATGCTTCACTTGAGCCATCCATTACTGCATACATCGTGTGGTATCATAACCAAGAAAATTGGGCTGGGGGTATACTTATCCAATAATACACCATCTTAATTTGAAAACAAGTTCCAGAGTGAAGGGGCTTATTCCAGCCACTATTTAAAAACTCACTGTTGGACTTGTCCCTCTCTGCAGGGTCACTCCCAAACCTTTTGCCTTCACCCCTCCAGTTTTCTGAATTTCCTTTTTGTTGGCATTAGGACTCTGTGCACTTTGCTGCTGCTATGCTAACCAGTATAGATAGGGAGCCCTCAGACCAACTCCTAAGTTCACTTCTGGACCTGTGGAGGACCACCAGAAGGACTACCTTGTACTTCAGAGGACTGCGCTACTGCTTGAGGCTTGCTTTGTATTTTAGAGGGCTGCCCTGCTGCTCGTAGAGAACTATTCTGCTGTGTGACATCTGCCTCATACTCTCAGAGAACTGCCCTGCTGCTTGAGACCTACTTGTTGCTTGATCCCAGGACTACCAGAGTGACTCCAAGGGCTTGTTGGTTGGCCTCCCATTCAGAGGTACAGTGACACAACAAGCTCCAACAACCTTGAACCAGCACCTGCACCTAGCATGAAGTGGGCCCTGCCCTCTAAGTGGTGCCCCACCACCGGGACATAACTGCTTGTCGATCCATCCAAGGTGATTGCCGGTAGGCATAACTTCGTGGTAGCTTCCATTTTGTTCTTCTCCACAGCAGCAAATCCTGTTCAATTGCACCTATCAGAAAGGGTATCCGGCCTTGTGGGGCACTTGTCCACTACAGCCTGCAACTTCGTCCTGTTTGAGATTTTTGCCTTACAAAAAAGTGACAAAGTCTGCACATAGAAATATTCACCGTGACTTCATCCAGTGGCTCCCCAAAGGTGACGCATCCTCCTCGGACACCACCGATTGCCTTTCCCCACGGAACTTTACCTTCTCAACAATGGTTTATTCAAATTTCTTCTACATCCAAAGGTGAGCCGATACCTGGCCCAATCCACTGTGTGTATCCGGATCATGCTCCATCGTGGTCGTCTATAACGTTGGACTTTGTCCTGGTCTCGCGCAACTAGATGCCCGCGGTTCGCACTTTGTTCTTATAGGCTCTATTTTTCACTAAAACTTTATAAATTCATAACTCTGGTTCTACTGAATGGATATAATTTGTTTTAGTGTCATGTTATTAATTAACATTTTCTTTATTTTTCTAAATTAGTGTGGGGTTTTTCAAGTTTTCTTTTCACTTTATCATTGTTTGAGTGCTGCAAAAATACTTTGCCTCTAATTTAAGCCTGACTGCTTTTGTCACAAAGTACCAGAGGGTTACACACAGGTTATTGTAGTGACTTTTGTGATTTGTCCTGTAAGGGATTGAGGTTGTTGCTTGACCAGGGCTCACACCCCAGTCAACCAACAACCCAGTTTCTAACAGCCACCATGATTTGCATATCTTTTGAGAATCCTATTAACAGGGATTGTGGCTGTTGCTTGAGAATGGTTAACACCCCCCTCAACCAAAAGTCCAATTTATTCTCTCACTCATCGTGCATCTTACCAATACGGTGATGCATTATCTCACAGAGGTGTCTTCATCTAAAGAAGTCAGTATCTTTCCTGGGCTGTCTATTAATGGGGCTTCGATTCCGCTTTCAATGCTGTCCCCTCACAGTTCACCCACTTAAGCAACACCTTTCTTTACTCCCAAATACTAGGCCCATTGTGGCTTTCCAGCACATAAAACTTTGGGTGGATGCCAGTAACAGTGCTAGGTCTATAAATAGGAACATAATGGCATTAGATTTGGCTCTAGGGAAAAGTCCAAGTAGGCAGCCTGCTGGACTTTTAAGAATAATACTGAGTGTAGCTTTGTTAACTAATTGCAGTTGCACCTCTGTGTCCTAGTAATTTGTGAATAGACAATACCACCACATATGCTAGAATTTAGCCCCCTCAGTGCTACATCTTGGACATGACACATGAGTATTTAGGAACATAAGATTAATTCTTTTACGGATAAGATATACTCTGTGGAGATATCAATACTGAAGTAATTTAATCTTGCTTTTCTGGAGGTACAAGTGATAGACTTTAAGATATTGTCCCAATCATGATCGATCAGTACCATTACCCTGTCTTCAGCATATTGATCTCGCAACCCATTCAACTCATGTTTGGCCTGGGCATGTAGTGCTGTATATAATAGTGTTATCACTCTACCTTTACCATCAATAGTACAAATTTCCTCTTTCCTCTTGGCAGTCATGTCATGGAGGTTCTAGTGGTCCACACTTACAACTAGTCCGTATTTTAGCCACTACAGCCCCATATAATTGAAAATGTTGTGCAGGGAGTTTCTGGTCATTGTTTAAGTCCTGAAAGTCTTTGATTTTGCAACCTGTGAACAACTCTCTGACTGTGGCCACTCTCCTTCTCTCCCAATCATGCAATCCCCTCCAATCACCCTCATGTGAAAGCACATATAAAGCCGTGATCTGGAGTTCATCTGCATATGGAAACCATGTGTGTGTGCTTTTTAAGAGCGCTTGAACACTTGCATTGAAATGTCTTAACCAAAAGCCTCTTTGAGCTAAGATTTGATTTACGAAATGGACTAAGCACTAAATTCAGTATTATGGTTTGTGAAGGTACCTGTAATTTGCCTATATTCGCTGCCTCCACAGCATATTCTTCCATCGTGTCACCCATTTCAGCTGTGCAGCAAGGTAGTACGACTCCATATCAGGAACCTCCAGCCCTCCTTCGACTGAGGGAAGTTTAAGATTAGCAAGAGCAATCCAGCAACTCTTCCCACCCGAGATAAGGTCCAGCAATAAATTGTCTTACTCTCGAAAAACAGTTGTAGGTATGCGGACTTGGAATCCAGCAAAAAGGTACGATAGTCTTCTGATGAAGATTATTTTTGAAATAGCAATCCCCCCCATCACTGATAAAGGCAAAGTAAGCTAAAATTGTATCAAAAGTCTCAAAGAGGCAAAAGCTGCTCCGATATTCCCATGCAGTAGTAGGCTTTCAGTACGGTAAATGCGCATCCCCAAATATCGAAAGGTGGAAGGCTCCCAGCAGGGCTCATTTCCAATCTCTGGCGGTTTGATCTCATGCTCAGGGGCGGCTAAGAAATATGCATTGGATTGGCTCCAGTTCACCTGCAATCCTTATGAATGACCAAAGCGCTCTATGGCCTCAAATGTGCCAACCACATCTGAGCACTCTCCATGCAGATATAACAGCATATCATCCACGTACAGTGAAATATATGATAGACACCCAATAATCTAAAGACGATGATAGGAAGTACCCTGCCTGAGCATCAAGGGCAGAGGTAGCATAGTCATAGCAAACACAACCGGTGAGTGGGGCCAACCCTGTTTCATGCCCTGCTAAATATACACGATTCTGATATAACCCTTCTGGTTTTTATGCAGGCTGTTGGGCCAGCGTACAACACTGAGTTCATATTTAGAAACCCATTGCCAAGCTCCATTCTTGCCAGTGTAGACAAATTTCCATTGTAGAGAATCAAAGGCTGTTTTCAAATCTCTGGAAACCACTAGTGCCTTATTGAAGTCTCTCAAGGGAGGACGTAAAGCTTGCACCACCCTGCTGAAATTGAGTGCTGTACTGCACGTGGATATGAATCCTGACTGGTCAGGGTGGATAACTTTGTTGAGTCAGTGAAGCTACTAACCACCTTATAATCCATGTTGAGAATAGATATTGGTCTATATGAATTTGCCTGTTCCTCATCTTTTCCATCTTCCAGCCATGTGACGATCAACGCCTCACATATTGTCGGTGAAAGGTAACCCAACCCTCTGGCTTTGTTAGAGTCGGGTTAGGATATGAGCCAAATCATCTACATAGGTCACGTAAAATTCAATGGGTAAGCTGCCCGGCTCAGTTACCTTACCTCTAGTCAGTGCTTTTATTGCAACCCTCACCTCTTGTACTGACATATCCTCCCACAAGGAGGCAGTTGCCTCTCCAGGCAACCTATTAGTGCTTGCTGCTTTAATATAGTTATAAAGAGCGTGGGTATTAGCGGCTGCACTTGCAGCGTATAGCTGATCATAGCTGCATTTATTTCTGTTTGAGTATAAAGCAATTGGCACTTCGAGTTGCGTATATTACGTATTTGGGAAGTCTTTTTTTTGGGGCTATCCAAGCAAATAGTCTCCCAGCCTTATTCCATACATTGCATGCTTTATTATGATAGTTATGATAATCATGTCCTATAATATGATCTAACATGTCAAAACAGTTTTGCCTATCCTCCCGCAGCATATTGTTAGAGGTAGGGCTCCTATTGCAGCCCTTTCCAATTTATTCAAGAGCTCCTCCTGATTCAGGATCTTCATATTGAGCTGTGCATACGCCACAGCCGCCACAGCTATATGTTGTGCCGTTATCCCAATTTAGAATACCTCCTATTCTGCAGGTTGGGATGACGACAAACCTTTGTTCTCTCTAAACTAGTTATGGATAGAATCCCTCAGTGTGGTCTTAAAAACTGGATCCTCAAGGGCTACTGCATTAAGCTTAAAAGTTGGAATGGCCATCCTGGGAACCTCCAAATCATATACCAGTAACAATGGGCTATGATCCGAATGCATCTAATCCAGATATTCTGCCTGCGTCACCCTTTCATGCATCCTATTAGTGCATAGTAGTTTGTTAAGCCATATGTGCTGATCATGCATACCAGAGTAATACAATTATTCACAGTTTGTAGAATTACATGACCTGAAGGAGTCTTTCAGCACCAACTGAGACATCTGTCTATGAAGGAATTGGACTGTTTTACTGGATGGAGACAAGGGCAAAGGAGGGTAAGACCTATCCATTGAAATATATCCTATATAATAAAAAAAATCCCACAAGTACCGGGGGGTAATGTAGAAAGCTCCAATATGTGGTACCAATGCAGTCAAGGATGACAGTCAATATTCGGGGTATAAACATTTGTGAGTGCAATGTCTCTCCCATCTAATTCAGCCCCTAGTGCTATATACTTGCCTGCTGGGTCACTGATCTTTATTTGAGGTTGGAATGGTTGTGACTGGCAGTACCTAAATGAATACCGCATGGCTAAATGCAGAGTAAGCTATAGCATACACCCTACCTCACCTTTCTTTTGCAAAGTTTTTCCATCTGTCTTTGTAAGATGAGGCTCCTGGAGGAGAGCGATCTGGGCTTTCTGGCTTTTAATATAGGTTTGCACTTTATATCGCTTACCCAGAGAATGAAGGCATCTGACATTCCAAGTAACTGCCTTGATATTAGAATCACCGCTTGTCATAAATATTCTTAAATGTCAAAATATCTCAACACATGTCCCCCTTGAAGCGCCCCACCCTGAGAGCCCCATGTGCCTATAAATGCCCTGCAATCTCTAATGGATAACAATGGCAGGAACTAAAATATCTTCAAAACAACAATGTAATACCCCAACTTATCCCAGCTAGGACACACATGACGAAGCACGCTGTCCGAATTGTAAATTAACATAAATTAACCACAATGTTTGGACAGAATATCAGATAAAAATATTGTGATGCAAAAATATTGTGATGCAAAAATATCGGGACATCCGAATTATCGGCAACAGGAATATCAAAGGCAAAAATATTGTTTTAAGCGTTGTTTTTAATATCGTTAGAAAAAATATCGATTTAGTAAATATTGTTATTTATAGTATTGTTTGTAAGTGTCAATTTGTATCTAATTTATTTGTATTGTGTTTTATTGCATTGGCTTATATTTTATTAGATTAGTGTTTTTAGTAAGCAACATTTTCAGTTATGAAATTGTTGAAATTTGCATATTCAGTTGTATTAATATATATAAATAATTGTTAAAAAAATGTTAGCAGCAGGCTACTGGGATTTTAGGGGATAAGAGTGGGGAGATTTTTTAAATATGCATATTATTAAAAAGAATTATTTTGAAGATATTAAATTGAGACAGATTTTTCTGAATTGTTTTGTTTGTAATATTTTTCAAAATTGTAGACATTTTTTAATATTTTTTTTTAAATTGTAATTTTATTTCAAAAATATATTTTACATTTATAAAATTATAACATTTGTAAAAAAATGTTTTGATTTTATGATTGTTAATTTTGAAATCATAGTTTATTTGTTATGTTATGGATTATAGTTTTGGGAAGGTTGCGAAAGAATTCATAAATATTTTAATTATTTTTCTTATTAATAAAATGATTTTTTGTTTTCAATTTTAATACCTTAGGGGTCTATTATGATGGCGGTCGGATGTCCACCTTTAATAAAGTGGTAATAGATAGGGTCATATTAGGATGGCGGTGGTGACCGCGGCAGTGGGAAATTCCAACTGCCGCTTTACCGCCGGTTGCCATCCGCACTCCTGCCTGGCAGACAGAGCAGGGCCGGGATAATGGTGGCGGTGCAGAGCAGGCTCCGCCGGCAGGATTATGATGCCGGCGGTAGCCAGCCTTTCCTCAGCGGTCAGAACGCCATTGAAAGGCATGCGGTGATTGTCTTCCGGGGGCCCGTTGCGGGCCCCCAATGTGTTGGGGTATGGGTGCACTGGGGGGGTACCCATGGTCCCCCCCTACATTACCCTGTACCAGGTGGCAGGCACTGTGCAGTGCCTGCCACGCATCGTGGCGGTGCTGCGGGCAGCAGCAACCGCCGCAATGTTAATGCCCACGATCAGACCGCCGCGGTCGGATTTCGACAGCGGGTCATCGTAATTCAACCGGCGGTGATGTCGCGGTACATGCGGGCGGTCTTTTCCCGCTACCATGGCGGTCGGGGAGGTTTCCCGACCGCCATCGTAATAGGCCCCTTAGTTTGTATATATAGGAGTGTAGTTTAGGTTAGTATGTTTTTACATTGAATTATGTTTAATAATATTGTAAAAGCAAGTATTGAATATGGAGTACTGATTGTGTTTTGAAATACTTTTGTTTGTATTACCTTTTTAAAAAGTTTTTATATTGAAGTTGATATTGTAAATTTCAAATCTTTAGCATCCAGCTCCTTTTTCAAATATCCTTAGATTAGAGTGGGAATAGTCAATGTCACCTCTCTAGTGTCCAAACCTTCTCAAAGTGGCTTAGATTAGAGTGGGGATAGTAAATGTGACCCGTTTAGTGTCTAACACCTTCCTTCAGTATGGTTGTAATTGAAGTGTGAATAATAAATCTCGCCTCATTAGTGTCCAACACCTTAGTCCAATATTGTTGAATTGGAGTGGGAATATTAAATGTCACCCCTTTAGTATCCAACGCCTTCCTTCAGTATGGTTGGAATTGAAGTGAAGTGAAGTAAGAGAATTTTATAGAGCGTGCAATTGCCGAGGCGTCTTAGTGCTAGACGTTCCAGCGGAAAGGACCAAGTGAAACTAGGTAACAGGTTATGAAACGGGGATAGAAAAAAAACATGTTTTCAATAGTTTTATTAAAGAGGATAAGTTAGGCTGAGATCTCAGCATGAAAGGCAGAGATTTGCACAACTTGCAGACCAGATAGAACAAAATTCTACCTCCCCATCAAGCTCTTTTTATTTTTGGCACTAATACGAGATTGGCAGTTCTTGATCTTAAATTTCGAGTGGGGACATGCCAGGATAAGTTTGTCTGCAAAGACATGGGACCTCAGTTGTGCAAGGCTTTGTGGATGATATAGAGAGCCTCAAATTTGATTCTATCAGACACTGGCATTGTTTGACATTGGAGTGGGAATAATAAATATCACCTCTTTAGTGTCCAACACCTTACTCCAATATGGCTGGATTGGAGTGGAAATAGTAAATGTCACCCCTTTAGTGTCCAGTGCCTTCCCGAAACTGGTTCAAATTGTAGTGGGAATAGTAAATTTCCCCCTTTAGTGTCCAGCACTTTGATCAAATTAGTGTAGATTGGAGTAGGAATAGTAAATGGGACCCCTTTAGCATCTAAAGCCTTCCCCCTATAGGGCTGGGAGGGAGTGGGAATAGTAAATGTCACCCCTTTAGTGTCCAATGCCTTTCCCAAATTGGTTTACATTGGAGTGGGAACAGTAAATATCACCCTTTTAGTGTTCAACACCTTCCCCAAATTGGTTTAGATTGGAGTGAAGATAGTAAATGTCACACCTTTAGCGTCTAACACCTTCCCCCAATAAGGCTGGATTGGAGTGGGAATAGGAAATAATACCCCTTTTGTGTCCAACACCTCCCTCAGATTAGTATAGAATGGAGCAGGAATAGTAAATGTCACCCCTTTAGTGTCCAAAACCATTCTCCAATAGGGTTTTATTGGAGTGGGAATAGTAAATGTCACCCCTTTAGTGTTCAACGCTTTCCCCAAATTGGTTTACATTGGAGTGGGAATAGTGAATGTGACCCCTCTAGTGTCCAACACCTTCCCCATATTGGCTTAGTTTGGAGTGAGGATTCTAAATGTCACCCCTTTAGTGTCCAACACCTTCGTCCAATATGGTTGGATTGCAGTGGGAATAGTAAATGACACCCCTTTAGTGTGCAACACCTTCCCTCAATATGGTTGGATTAGAGTGGGAATAGTAAATGTCATCCCTTTAGTGTCCAACGCCTTGCCCAAATTGGTTTAGATTGGAGTGGGGATAGTAAATGTAACCCCTTTAGTGTCTAACACCTTCCTCAAATTGGCATAACTTGAAATGGCAATAGTAAATGTCAACCCTTCAGTGTCCAACTCCTTCCTCCAATATGGTTGGATTGGAATACTAAGGACCCCTTTAGGTTCTTAGTATGATGAGGCTCGGAAAGCCTCCGACCGCAGGTTTCAGTTCCGACTGCCACATTACAATGCAGGCGGTCGAAACTAAAACAGACTGGTCATTCTGGCTCAAGGAGCCTGTCGGCCAGTCGGAGACCGGCACATAATCCCAATGGACAGCATCTCTGCCGTTGGGATTACGATTCTCGGTTTCAGACAGGCTTTCCATGCCGGTCTTTCCGACATGGAAAGGCTGTCAGAAAGCAAGCTTGGGGGCCGCTAGCAGGGCACCCTTCTCCCTGCGGCCTCCGGTTGGGGGCCGAGGGGGCACCTGTGGTGCCACCCTGTTAATCCCTGTTTTTACACTATTTTAGTAATGTGTTGCTATGTTATGTTAAATTAAGTTATGTTAGTTATATTTTGATTATTAACTATTACGTATATGTATTTTTGAGAGTGTAATGTGCTTTGTAGGTGGGTTTTTTATTTACTTTGGAGGTTTTTGTCTATGAACGTGTCCTATGGGCATTGAGAGTCTACGTTTTTCTGTACAAAGGAAATCATTTTAGGTTTATCATAAACCCTTGCTTTTCAATTTGATTTCCTCTTTTTCTGGTTTTCCTCGAGTGTTTATTTTTTAAAACACTTTTTCTGTTTTTTTATGGTTCCTACGTTTTTTGGTTAGCTTCGAGGAATTGTATTGGATTAGTTTAATTTTTGCATTTTTGTGGGCTGGTTGGGCAATATTTTTCCATTTTTGGTGGATTAATAATATTTTATTCCGTGGATTAAGAGAAAGAACTGCAGCTACAGAACATAAGTAGAGTAAGTATTTTTTAAGTTATAATGCATTTCAACTTAGTGACATCTGTGGCCGCAGTATTTTCGCAAAATTTTGCGGTATTTTGTGGAAGTTCATATCGATGACAGGTCATTATGTGAGAGGCTAATGACTGCCTTTACAGTTAAAGGCAGCCATGTTGTTTTTAGGTACACTTTGCCTGTGTTCTGTGTTTTGCCCTTAGATGTAGGTAAGTATTAGGTTTGATATTTTTCCACAACCTATCTACTTTATTAAAGTGGTAATAGGTGGAGAAAAATATTTATAAGTTTCTAAATATTTGAAAAAAAATTACAGAGTACTACGGTACTGCCTTGGGAGTACTGTGATATAAAAAAAATAGTAAAATTAATTTTACAAATATAGGGTAAGATAGTGTGTTTTCCATTACTAACATATTTGAATCTTTAATAAAAAATCCACGGAATATTGCAGTAATGCCTACAAATTACTGCGCTACTTAAAAAAGTTTTTTTAAATGCGCATTTCTCCTTCAACTGCTGTAAAAATATATACAAATTTATAAATGCATTTCTCTATCTATTAACACTTTAATAAAGTGGTAATAGATAGGGAACAACAATAAAACTTACTACTTACCTAGAGCTAAGATCCTAACCTAGAACACAGTGAAATGCAGAAAAGCAGAACGCAGACAAACTGTTCTAAATACAACATGGCTGCTTTTTGTTTTTGATAAACACAAGTATTTAAAAAATTATAACTTTAAAACTACTTACACTATTTGCACATACTGCAAACAATTACCATTTTTACCAAATTATATATTTTCCTGCCACATTACATATACATCCGTTAACATCTACATGGCACCCCTCGCCCACGTCGCCCGACAGCACAACCTCAACATCATCTCCTACGCCGACGACACCCAGCTGATCCTCTCCCTCACCAAAGACCCTCACACCGCCAAAGCCCACCTCCACGAAGGAATGAAGGCCGTCGCCGAATGGATGAGGACCAGCCGCCTGAAGCTGAACTCGGACAAGATGGAGGTCCTCATCCTTGGTTCCAACCCTTCAGCCTGGGACGACTCCTGGTGGCCAACATCACTGGGAACAGCCCCGCCACCCACCGACCACGTACGCAACCTAGGGGTCATCCTCGACCCCACCCTCTCCATGACTAAGCAGGTCAACGCCGTTTCCTCATCCTGCTTCAACATCCTCTGAATGCTCCGCAGGATCTTCAAGTGGATCCCCACCAAAACAAGAAAAACAGTCACCCAGGCCCTCGTCACCAGCAGGCTGGACTACGGAAACGCCCTCTACGCAGGAACGACGGCTAAGCTCCTGAGACGGCTGCAACGCATCCAGAACGCCTCTGCACGTCTTATCCTCGACATCCCCCGACGCAGCCACATCACACCCCACCTGAGAGACCTGCACTGGCTCCCTGTCAACAAGAGGATAACCTTCAAGCTCCTCACCCACGCACACAAAGCACTCCACAACTCCGGACCAGCCTACCTCAACAGACGACTCAGCTTCTACACCCCACCCGCCAGCTCCGCTCGACCAGCCTCGCCCTCGCCACAGTCCCCCGCATCCGGAAAACGACCGCCGGCGGCAGATCCTTCTCCCACCTCGCCACCAAGACCTGGAACACCCTCCCCACCAACCTCCGACAGACCCAAGACCTACTGGCCTTCAGAAGACTCCTCAAGACCTGGCTCTTCGATCAGTAGCAGCACCACCCCCTCTTCCCCCAGCGCCTTGAGACCCTCGCGGGTATGTAGTGCGCTTTATAAGTGACATGATTGATTGATTGAACACACTTTCATGCTACGTATTTTCCAATTACCAGGCCACTACACTCTATGCCACTGCACACTATGCCACTCCACTCTATGCTATTACACTCTACATCACTCCATTCTACGTCACTCCACTATCCGACCCCTCCATTCTACGATAATCTACTGTATTCCTCTCCACTGTCCGTCACGCGACTTTGCACCACTACACTGTACGCTATTATACTCTACCCCACTCCATTCTATGACTATCCAGTGTACGCCAGCAAACTGTACGCCCTTCCACTCTGTGCTATTCAAATGTGTGCTATTTGACTGTACGCAACTCCACTCTAAGGCACTACACTCTACGCTATTCCACTCTGTGCCACTCCACTGTGTGCCACTTCAGTGTACACCACTGCACAGTACCCTGTTCCTCTGTATGCCATTGCACTTTATGCCACTTCACTGTATGCCACTTACACCATACCCCACTCCACTCTATGACAATGAACTGTATGCTATTACACTGTACATCACTCCATTCTAAGGCACTATACAATTATATTTCAATCTTCACACATCCGATCACTCAAAAGATCTCTCAATGATCACGAACAAGGGCCCTAAGAATAATTATAAACACATTGATAAAGACTATAACTGGTATAAAAATTACTTTATTAAAAAAGATATTTTCTTAAAAGCATTCATGGTTAAAATCAAAATGACACCAATGTAATTACAGACAACAAATAATCAAAATCTAAGGTACACGAGAGACAACAGACATGTGAAACATTCAGATCATCATCACACGGTTATTTCAAGTGAATCAATCAATTTAATAAAAGTCCATCAATGAATTGTGAGATTGGACATAGAGAGTTCCTTGAATATAACCTAAAAAAAACAAGGGCGTCGACGAGTTTCGGTGGCAGTAAATTATTCAAAAACCAACTTCATCAGGACAAGAATAATAATTGTCTCTCCTAGTGATACAATTGCTGGTGCAATTTCATGTCACCTTCTCGGTAAATGTGGAATGATCTGCCAACCTCCAGCGTGATATGGAGACACGGCGATGAGAAAATACTTTAAAAATCTTAGGCCAGTAAAAGTCCGCCTCTAATGCTTTTCAATGTAAAGACTGAGCTTTCCTCAAATCTTAAGCGAAATTCGATACGTGATCCGCCTCAGGTCCAGGTTAGATCTGATCCCCTGTTATGTCAGTGGGATCCTTTAATTTATGAAATTATCCCTCCAAGACAACTTTTATTCAAATATATTGCGTTTTTGTCCGACCGTGGAGAGGTACGGAACGGCGAAGTTCGTGACGCTGGAGTCCTTGCTAGAGAGATTAAAACATTACGGAGGGAAGTTACAACGGTGAACGAAAGACACATTGTCTCCCAATAACCTAGGACAAAAAACGTATATATCACGCTGGAGGTTGGCAGATCATTGATTATTTGTTGTCTGTAATTACATTGGTGTCATTTTGATTTTAACCATGAATGCTCTTAAGAAAACATCTTTTTTAATAAAATTATTTTTATACCAGTTATAGTCTTTATCAATGTGTTTATAATTGTTCTTAGGGCCCGTGTTCGTGATCATTGAGAGATCTTTTGAGTGGTCGGATGTGTGATGATTGAAATATAATTGTATGATATTTGGGAATAATATATGGTCCAAGAGAGTTCTTTCTTACGTTGCCACTCTACCTTATGCAATTTCACTGTATGCCACTCCACTCTAACACACTCGAGTATATTCCGCCGCACTGTACACCACTGTACTGTATATTATTTCACTGTATGCTGCTCAACCATACGCCATTCTGCTCTACGCCACTACACTCTATGACACTCCAGTCTACACCACTGCACTGTATGCCACTCCACTATATGCCATTCCACTCTAAAAGAATACACTGTACCCTATTACACCAAACATCTCTCCATTCTACACCACTCCACTGTGTGCCACTCCACTCTATGCCAATTTACTCTACCCTACTACACTTTACCCTATTCTACTGTATGACACTCCATTCTATGCCACTCTACTATATGCTGTTCCACTATATGCCACTCCACCCTGTGTCACTACTCTGTACATGAAACTGAAAACTCTCTTGGGACTCCTCAAAGGTTATCTCCAATTGCGTACTATCATACACACATCTCAACTATAAAATCATACAATAATACAACTACAAATTATGATGGACCCAACAAAACAATTGTGAATATACACAATGATACAAAAGCACAATCTGTACTATAAAATATATATTATTTATTCAAATACAATAGCAAAATATTTCTTTCATCAATCAATTTAAAATACTACAAAATAAAACAAAATCACAAATACAACAATAAAAAATAATAATAATAAAATACCACATATACAATGTACAAGAGACAAAAAAGTAAAAATGTGAACAAAATCACAACATCAAAACAAGGTCCTTCCAAAATTAATCTGTTTCATAAATCAATTCAATGTCCATAAGTAGATTCCTGAATTGGACATGAATACGTTCCTTGGATATGACCATTTATTGAAACAAGGGCGTCGACACGTTTCGGTGGTGTTGAATAAATGAAAACCACCTTCCTCAGGACACACTTAATATTTGTCTCTCATTCGATATAAGAACATTGTTTAAAACCTGAATTGAATTCCATAAATGCGAACTGTGAAGGAGCGCCTCAACAGAGGTCATCTACCGATGAGATTAATAATCTTGCTTTTAAGCATACAACCAATGTCCCATAGAGCTTTGTAAGGGATATATCCAACAGGCAAGGGCTCCAAACTCTTTTTCGTTTTAAAACACTCGTGGCAGTGCTGGAGCCTCAAATATAAGAATAAAGAACCACCCTCTTCGGTTTTCGGTGGCGGCAATATAGCCTATGGATTCGCCAAAACTTTCTTCTGTGCCGTCGCCCTCTCAATCAGCAATCGAGTGACTCTGTACGCCATTAACACTCAACGTTACTCCGCTCTTCACCCTCTGCTGTTCTCAACCCCACTTTATGCCACTCTACTCTTTGGTATTCCACTGTACGCCACTCCACTCTAGAACACTCCACACTACGCCACTCCACATTATGCTATTACACTGTATGCCACTACAGCCTACCCCACTACACTCTACCTTGCTCCACTCTATAACACTCCATTGTACTGTATTCCACCCTACAACACTCCACTCTACGCCTCTACTCTGTACACCACTACCCTTTATGCTACTCTAGTCCACGATATTCCACTGTACAACACTACACTGTACCTCAATCCACTCTAAGCCACTCTAGTGTATTCTACTGTACTGCATGCCACTCCACGTATGCTATACCACTCTATGCCACTCCACTCTACCCCACTCCAGTGTACACTATTCCACTGTTTGCCACTCCAGTGTATGCCACTCCACTCTATGCTATTCCACTGCACACCACTACACTGTACCTCACTCCACTGTACACTGGCCAACTATAGAACACTCCACTGTACGCCAATCCACGCTACGCTATTTTACTGTATGCTAATCCAGTCTAACACACTCCACTGTGCACCACTGCACTGTACACCACTGTTTGCAAATCCACTCCACACTATTCCACTGTATGCAACTCCACTCTCTGCCTCTCCACTCTATGCCACTCCAGTCACTGCACTCTATTCTTGTCCCCTCTAGGCTAGTCCGCTCTGTGCTATTCCACTCTATGTAAATCCACTCTTGCCACTACACTCTATGCTATTCCACTCTGCGTCACTCCACTCCATGCCACTTCAGTGTACAACACTCCAATATATGCTATTCCACTCTACGCCACTACACTCTACAACCCTCCACTGTATGACACTCCACTATAAGTGAGTCTAGTCTATCCCACACCACTCTACAACCCTCCACTCTACGCTAATGTAATGTATGCTTCTACACTGCTGTGCCACTACACTCTATGTTACTTAACTGTACACTAATATACTCTCCTACACTACACTGTACACTATTCTACTGTACTCCAATCCACTCTATGCCAGTTCACTCTACAACACTCCACTCTATGCTATTCTACTCAATGCCTCTCCACTATATGCCACTTTACTGTACCACAGTACACTGTACAACACATCACTTTACACCATTCCATTGTACGATATACCACTGTATACCACTCCTCTGTACCACATTCCAATCTTCTCCACTCTACGACATTATACTCTACAACAATACACTTTACAACACTCTCCTCCACTATACTGTACCCCACTCCACTTGATAACACCCCACTCAAAAACAGTTAAAAATAAAAAAAAATTGAAATGCAATGAAAAAACAAAGGTTAAACCTTTGTTATAATTAGGAAAATGTGATTTATTCTTTCTATCCAAACAACTTAAAAAACACAAATATTAAAAATTCTTCAATGATAAATATACCTTACATGTATAATTTTCAGACCACTTTAAATGTACATAACCATATGTTTTCTTTAGCTACAAACAAAAGTTTAAGTATACAAACATTTATATTTCTAAACTTATAGATTTTAATTTAGAATTTATGCAATACCTTCAAATTATTATAATTATCACACCTCCATGCACAGTGTATTCAATTCGGTAGCCACTCTACATGAACTATAACGTGCGCCTTCTGCATGGACTGATTAGATCCCTTTTAGAATATATCAATTATGCCACCTAAAATAATATTATTTACAATAATAGCTAGGATATTACAAATCATATCTTTTGTGAGAACACAGTGCCTCGTAGTGTGGTGAGTTGTAGCCAATGTAGTGTGGCTATTCAAGTTGAATACACTGTGTATGGAGCTGCGTGAATTACAATAATTTGAAGGTATTGCGTAAATTATAAACTAAAGGTATAAGTATATGTTTAGAAATTTAAATTTCTGTGTATTTTATCTTTTGTATGTAGCTAAAGAATAAATAGAATTATATCAATAAATTGGACCATAATTATAAATTTAAGGTACAACTATAACAGAAGAATGTCTAATGCTTTTGTATTTTAAGTTTGGTTTGTGTATACAAAGAATAAATCAAGTTTTCCTAACTATAACAATGGTTTAACCTTTGGTTTCTTTATTGAATATATATATTCAATATTCATCACCAGGACCAACAGAAGGACGGCACACAGGATTTATTTGGCTTCAAATGCTCCCATAAGTTATAAGGCAAGTAACCAGCAAAGTACAAGGTGCATGTTAACCACAAATCAGATCTACGCATTTCGGCCGTAGCCTTCTACTGGGTCAACCCATGCATTCAATAAGGCACATATAATCACTCACTTATACAGTCAGTCAAGCACCTACTAAATCATCCATTCAGACACTCATGCACCCACTCATTCTTCAATACACCTTGGCATTTATACATATAAAACATATTTAAACTTTACAGAAACACACATTCCCTGGATGATGTCATCAGTGATGTCATTTGAGATATCATCAGTGATGTCATCAGTGATGTCACTGACCATGTCATGAATGATGTAATATGTGACGTCATCAGCAGTGCATTGCGGGGGCGCGAGTTATAGTTAGCTCAACTAACTATAACGGCCCAATTTCTCTGGTTTTGTACGAGTGAAATGTCCAACTAACATTAAAGTCCCTGAAACCTGTGGTTTTTTCAGTGAATTTCTAAGGTTTTTTAAATGCTAAATCCTAACTATAACGCCCCTGAAACCTATGGTTTTTCAGTGAATTTCAAAGGTTTTTTAAATGCTAATTTCTAACTATGCCTACAGAGGTAGGACATGTGCAGAAAGAGGAAGAAAAGCGCAGAAAGAAGTAAGAGAAATGCAGAAAGAGGCAACAGATGTCCAGAAAGGTGCAGAAAGAAGCAAGAAATATGCAGAAAGAACCAATAGAGGTGCAAAAAGAGGCCTTGTTGCAAAGTCATCCTGTGCCCCCAACTTTTTGCTGACTGGTACTGGTGGTAACTGACTCTGACTAACCAGGCCCAGAGCCAGTGCTATGCTGAAAGACACTTAGAATACAGTGAAAACACCTACATACACTAGGGTACACTATGGGTTGGGGTACCCCTGTGATTGGCATGACCTCCCCTGTAAGGCCCTAGTACATATTAGGGCAGGGGGATTAAAACTACCTCTAAGTCCCTAGCATATAATAGGGCATGGCAATTTAGAGGCCAGCAGCCCTTTTCTGCACTTGCATGTGTGCACTGCTGAGCCTGAGGTCAGCTTAAAAGTAGCCCTGTGTGTGCAGAAAGAGGCAAGAAAAGTGCGGAAAGAAGCAACAGAGGTGCAGAAAGAGGCAAGAGAGGTGCAGAGAGAAGCAAGTGAATTGCAGAAAGAGGCAACAGAGGTGCAGAAGGACGCAAGAGAGGTGCAGAAACAAGCAAGAGAAATGCAGAAAGAGGCAAGAGAATTGCTGAAAGAAGCAACAGAGGTGTAGAAAGAGGCAAGAGAAGTGCAGAAAGAGGCAAGTGAGGTGCAGAAAGAAGCAAGAGCAGTGCAGAAAGAACCAACAGAGGTGCAAAAAGAGGCAAGAGGGGTGCAGAAAGAGGTAGGAGATGTGCACAAAGAGGCAAGAGAGGTACAGAAAGAGGCAGGAGGGGTGCAGAAAGAAGGAAGAGAAGCACAGAAAGAGGCAAGAGAATTGCTGAAAGAAGCAACAGAGGTGAAGAAAGACGTAAGAGGGATTCAGAAAAAGGCAACAGAGGTGCAGAAAGAAGCAAGAGCAGTGCAGAAAGAACCAACATAGGTGCAAAAAGAGGCAAGAGAAGTGCAGAAAGAAGCAACCGAGGTGCAGAAGGAGGCATGAGGAATGCAGAAAGAAGGAAGAGAAGTGGAGAAAGAAGCAACAGAGGTGCTGAAAGAGGCACGAAGGGTGCAGAAAGAGGCAAGAGAAGTGCATAAAGAAGCAACAGAGGTACAAAAAGAGGCAAGAGTGGTGGAGAAAGAGACAAGAGAGTTGCACAAAAAGGGAAGACGGGCGCAGAAAGAGGCAAGAGAATTGCTGAAAGAAGCAACAGGTATAGAAAGAAGCAAGAAAAGTGCTGAAAGAGGCAAGTGAGATGCAGAAACAGGCAAGAAAGGTACAGAAAGAGGGAAGACGAGTGCAGAAAGAGACAACAGGGGTGTAGAAAGAAGCAAGACAGGTGCAGAAAGAAGCATGGAAAGTGCAGAATGAGGCAACAGGGGTGCAGAAGGAGGCAAGAGAACTGCAGAAAGAGGCAAGAGAGTTGCATAAACAGGCAAAAGAGGTACTGAAAGAGATAACAGGGGTGCAGAAAGAAGCAAGACAGGTGCAGAAAGAAGCATGGAAAGTGCAGAATGAAGCAACAGGGGTGCAGAAAGAGGCAAGAGAAGTGCAGAAAGAAGCACGTGAGGTGCAGAAAGAGGCAAGAGAGGTACATAGAGGCAAGAGAGGTGCAGAAACAGGCAAGAGAAGTGTAGAAAGAGGCAAGAGAATTGCTGAAAGAAGCAACAGAGGTGTAGAAAGAAGCAAGAAAAGTGCAGAAAGAGGCAAGTGAGATGCAGAAACAGGCAAGAAAGGTACAGAAAGAGGGAAGACGAGTGCAGAAAGAGACAACAGGGGTGCAGAAAGAAGCAAGACAGGTGCAGAAAAAGCATGGAAAGTGCAGAATGAAGCAACAGGGGTGCAGAAAGAGGCAAGAGAAGTGCAGAAAGAAACAACAGAGGTGCAGAAGGAGGCAAGAGAACTGCAGAAAGAGACGAGAGAGTTGTAGAAACAGGCAAAAGAGGTACAGAAAGAGGGAACAGAGGTGCAGACCAAGGCAAGAGAGGTGCAGAAACACGTAAAAGGGGTGCAGAAAAAGGCAAGAGGGGTACAGAAATTTGCAAGAGAGGTGCAGAAAGAAGCAAGAGCAGTGCAAAAGAACCATCATAGGTGCAAAAAGAAGCAAGTGAGGTGCAGAAGGAGGCAAGAGAACTGCAGAAAGAGGCAAGAGAGTTGCAGAAACAGGCAAAAGGGGTGCAGAAAGAGGGAACAGGTCGGCAGACTGAGGCAAGACAGGTGCAGAAAGAGGGAAGAGGGGTGCAGAAAAAGGCAAGAGGGATGCAGAAATTTGGAACAGAGGTACAGGAAGAAGCCAGAGCAGTGCAGAAAGAACCAACAGAGGTGCAGAAATAGGCAAGAGGGGTACAGAAAGAGGCAAGTGAAGTGCAGAACAAAGCAAAAGAGGTGCAGAAAGAGCCAACAGAGGTGAAAAAAGAGTCAAGAGGGGTGCAGAAAGGGGTTGGAGAGGTACACAAAGAGGCAAGAGGGGTACAGAAAGAGGCAGGAGGGGTGCAGAAAGAAGAAGAGAACTGCAGAAAGAAGCAACAGAGGTGCAGAAAGAGGCACGAAGGGTGCAGAAAGAGACAAGACAGGTGAAGAAAGAAGGAACAGAGGTACAGAAAGAGGCAAGAGTGATGCAGAAAGAGGAAAGAGAGGTATAGAAAGAGGCAAGATACTTGCACAAAGAGGGAAGAGGGGTGCAGAAAAAGGCAAAAGGAGTGCAGAAAGAAGCACGTGAGGTGCAGAAAGAGGCAAGAGAGGTACAGAAAGAGGCAAGAGAGTTAAAGAAAGAGGCAAGTGAAGTGCAGAAGGAGGCAAGAGAACTGCAGAAAGAGGCAATAGAGGTGCAGAAAGAGGCAAGTGAGGTGCAGAAAGAATCAAGATAAGTGCAGAAAGAAGCAACAGAAGAGCAGAAAGAGGGAAGAGGGGTGGAGAGAGAGGCAAGAGGGGTGCTAAAAGAAGCAAGACAGGCGCAGAAAGAAACAAAAGAAGTGCAGAAAGAAGGAACAGAGGTGCAGAAAGAGGCAAAATGGGAACAGAAATAAGTAAGAGGGGTACAGAAAAAGGCAAGAGAGGTGCAGAAAGAGGGAAGAAGGGTGCAGAAAGAGGCAAGAGGGGTACAGAAAGAAGCAAATGAGCTGCAGAAAGAGGCAACAGACGTGCAGATAGAGGCAAGAGAGGTGCAGAAAGTAGAAGAGATTTGCAGAAAGAGGCAAGAGAAGTGCAGAAAAAGAAAGAAATGTGCATAAAGAAGCAACAGAAATGCAGAAAGCGGCAAGAGAGGCACAGAAGGAAGCAAGAGTGGCTTACACACCATTAGTACCAATTTAACACCCACATTTAGCAATAAGTAACAGGTGACCATTCTAGGTTTGCAAAGGACCTTCCACCACGCTGTAACACTTGTCGCTGCATTTTTGGTAAAGTTTGAGCCGTTTGAGCTAGAAACAAGGCTTTTTTTGTTCAAATCTGCAGATTAGGGCGCAGATGATGAATTATGTGGCTAATGCGGAAAATGTATAATTGTGCGAAAGTCGGTGCAGCCAAACAGTCGCATAATTCCAGTGGCCCTGCTCATACCTCTGACTAGGTCCACAAGTGCTCCTCAATAATTCCTTCTCTTTTTTGTCTCACTGAGTTCATAGTTGAGCTTCTATGGAAACGAGGAAGACTAAACCTGAGGTTACCACTCCACAACACAGACTACCATACCACATAATTAATCTCCATAATACATAATCCCACTCTACATAATTCCTATACACTAAATACCACATACTTTTTATCCACATAATTTCACTGCACAACATACCACATAATTCCACTACACACAACATACATCCACTCAACTCCAAAAAACATTAGTAAAAAACTTTTACATTTACAACGCCAATAGCTCTAACTCTCGCAAATGCGAAACCTATTACATTGCAAACACTTCTTTAACTAGTAGTCGCGTTTGCAGAGTGATGGAGAAAGGGGGGCGTGGCCTCCGAAGACCTCTTAGCAATACCTCTGTGTGGGACTAACTGGAGGTATGACCTCGAGTAAGTCCCACACAGCAGCATTGGTAAGTTCTCATAGTAGGTCACGCCCCCTTTGCCCACCATTCTGCAAACGCATGCCCCGGTGTGCTCTTGGATGGGGATTAAAGTCCCCTTCGATGCTGGGGGTCCTTAGGGGCCAACTAGCCTACCTGACACCTCCAGTAATCCCCAGATAGTGGGATTGCTGAGAGGTGGACACAGGCCACGCCCCCTTTCTGCACCACTCTGCAAACACGTCTCCTGGCATGCTCTTGGTTGGGGGATGAAGTCCCCTTGCCTCCTGAGGGTCCCTGGGGGCCAACTAGCTCTCCTGTTATCTCTAGTAAGCCCCACACAGCTGGATTGCTGAGAGTGGTCCGAGGCCACGCCCCCTTTTTACACCATTCTGCAAACGCGCCTCCTGGCGCACTGCTGCTTGGGGGATGAAGTCCACTTTAGTCCTGAGGTCCTCAGGACACAAGAGGACCTCAACGCCCCACCAGCAGTGCGCCAAGAGGGGAGTATGCAGAGTGGTGTAAAAAGGGGCATGGCCTCGGACCACCTCTCAGCAATCCCACTGTGTGGGGCTTACTGGAGGTACCTGTTGGTTTAGTTGGCCCCTAAGTACCCTTAAGATTCTAGGGGACTTAATCCCCCAACCCAGAATGCGCCAGGAGGCACGTGTGCATTGGTGCAGGGAGGGGGCAGGGCCTCCGGCGAGATGCTGTCTTTTTTTTTCTTTTTTTTCGTTAGAAGGGGGGCTGTGTGACCCCCCTTCTCTCAATATTTTGTGGTCCCTGGGGACCCCATCCCCCAGGGCCTGTGACATTTTATTTATTTATTTATTTTAAAAGGGAAGGGGGCTGCGCAGCCCCCCTCCCGAGGCCGATTTCGGCCCCGGGGACCCCATTCCCTGGGGCATGGCCACATATTTTAATTTTTTTAAGAAAAATCATTTTAAAGGAGGGGGCTGCGCGGCCTCCTTCCTGAGGCCATTATTGGCCCCGGGGACCCCATCCTCCGGGGCATTGCCTCGTTTAATTTTTTTTTCTTATTTACACAGGAGGGGGGCCCCCCTTCCTTGGGCCACTTTTGGCCCCGGGGACCCATCTCCTGTGGCCTGCCCTCACATTGGGGACCACAGGGGGAGCCCCAATGCTCCTGCGGTTCCAGCCGGCTCCTCGCCTCCTGCGGGAGCCGGCATTGCTTTTGGACAAAGGGAGATGCATGTTTGTCCAAAAGCAATTCTGCTTTGCTTTATGGAAGCGAGAGCAGGTTTCTGTTGTGGACCCCCTGGGCCGGGGGTCCACAACAGACCCCCACCCTTAAATTAAGTATGCCCCAGGGAGGTGGTGGTCCCCGGGGCCGTGTGGGAAGGGACAGGAGCCCCTCCACACTTTTTTTTCAAATTTGAGCCCCGGGGAGGTGGCGGTCCCCGGGGCTGGCCCTAGGGGTCCCTGTGGAAGCCACTAACCAGGCCTAGGGGGTCAGGGTGTTTCTACCCTGCCCCCTTTTCTTTTTTTAAATTATTTTCTTCCCTTTTTGCTTGTGACTCGGTTTAACCCAGTCACAAGATGGCTGCCAACACTTCCTGGTTTGAAGTGTTGGCAGCCAATCAGAGACAAGCTTGTGATCGGGAGGGTTCGCGAATCCACTGCGGTCACCAGATATATATTTTTTTATTTCAGAATTACTCAGGAACTACTGAACGGATTTACACCATTTAAAGCAAAGAGTGCACTCTGGACAAAGAGCTACCTCTCTGCCAAATTTGGTGTAATTTCGTTCAGCAGTTCGGGCTGTAGCTGCGACAAAAGTTTCCTATGGAGAAAACGTGTTTTGGGACCCCCCCTTTTCCTCAGCCCCCGCTTGACGAATCACCCCGAAACTTTCAAGACAGGAGCTGAACGGAGCCCCCCATTAGTTTTAAAAATTTCACGAAGATTCGTCAAACGGCGCAAAAGATATTGGCAAAAGAAAAAACAATTTTCCTATGGAAACTAGGTCCTAACTATAACTACCTACTGGCGACTGCCAGTAGGTAATATAAATATGTATATATTTATATATTCATGTAAACTTAACTTACCTGCGATCATGCTGCCTGAAAACAGTAATACTTAATATTAGAAATTTTTTGTAAACAAAAATATTACTCACCGAGCCCCTCCATCTCGATGTTCACTGTCAATAATATCCACCCAGTGGTGAGTTAGCTGCGCTGGGTGTGAAACACACCAGCATTGCATTGTACACAGCATCGCATTCGCCCCCAGAGTACTAGATGCTCTTGCAGGACATAGCCTTTGCCAGGCCTGCCACCTGCTGTCAACATGGCGGGGAAGTGGCTCTGCACCCTTTACACGATTGTGGCCACCTCTGCCTCACCAAAGATTGGGTGGAGCTACACACCCACATGTCACCCACAGGGGGTGTAGGTGGTGGATGCTGCTGCAGTAGGCACTGCTGCATCAGCATCGCTGCCTGCTTCTGCCACAGAGGTGACTGGAATGGAAAGGGAATCAAGAAGGGACAAGTCAGGAAAGATGTGAGAACAAGAAATACAAAAAAGTAACTAAAAAAGTAAAATAAGCACACAGGGAAAGTCAGAAAGTAATAAACATGAAGTAAAGAAAAGGTGGGATTTGGATCAGAGTGGGGTTGAGTTGGATGGAGCCTAGGACTAGGAGCAGCAGGAAAAACACAAGGGAAAGCTAGGCAGGAGCAGGCTGGATAGTACAAACATGTCACACGCTCTAGGACATCACATGGTGCTATTTGCACAGATTTTTCAGCTTGGAGCGTTCTACCGGTGCTAAAATTGGAGTGCGCAAAGTGCATGCATTTTCCGTCCGCTGTCACAACTCTGCAGAGTCTCGCGGTGATTTTATGTTACTTCACGTGATTCTGCAGAGTGAAATTCTGCAACTTCCACCCAGGCTAAACTTACAGCTGCAGAAATGCTCTGAGAGGATTCAACGTGAATCTTTCACCCAGTGGCAATGCACCTTTATCAGATCAACTTGTCAGGTTGGTCCGAGGTGCGTGAAGCCTAAAAAGTTTCTAAGTCCCAAGTTTCAGCAGATAGTAGGAGGAGTACACATTTACACCATCCAAGCGTCCAGGATCTTGGGGACAGCTGTTGCGGCTCAAGACTCTCTCCAGCAGAGACCAGCAGCAGGCCGGTTCAATTGGAACTAGTCAGCTGGGCCACTGCAGAAAGGGGTCCCTTGTAGCTTGTTGGGACCCTGTAGCTTGAATGGGAGGTCAGCCTTATGATCCTCAGATTCCACTTCTTTGTCCTGGGTACAAGAGAGGGAGCAGGTCCAGTCTTCTAGGCTCTTCTCAGGTTACAGACAGCAGTTCCAGTCTTCTGTTCTTTTGCAGGCCCAGAAAGTGGCATAATTTATGCTTGGCACCAGCTTTTGGGTGGAGGAACTCTTGGCTACTCCCTGACCAATGGGGTAATTGATCTTGGGGGTAACCTTTAACCTCTGTTGCCGCTTTTCCTGTGTGTCCTGCTGCAAACAATCCCACAGGGGCCCTTTCTACCTTAACCTATGTTGGTAGAACATTTCTTCCCCTGTGTGGTGCTCCTGTGCCTGCCCCAGAGATATGGCCATGGAAATAAGCAGCCCCTCCTCTGTGTTCACTGTAAACCAGTTGTTCCCTCTCACTGAGCTTGGTCCCTGCCTCACTGAAAGGGGCAAAGGAAAGGGGAAGGCCCAGGTATTAGCTACATCTGCCTGTGATAGGGTAGGCCTCTTTGAGCTTAATCAAGTTACTGTTCCCAGCCCACAAGCTATCCAGTCAAGAGAACAACAACATCACACCACACCCAAGAACTTTTGTCCCTGCTCTGGGAGCAAAGTCACACCTCATCAAGGAGGCTATTTAGCTGCCAGGTAACAGTTGAAACTCATACAGATTAGGCTCTAGGCAGGGAGAAGGTGATTTCTAAAAGTACATTTTTGATACCAGCTATTACACATTTGATTTTACAATTAATTTGGGATTTAAATAACTATTAAAAAGAGTATTGGAATTATATTTCTAGTTGTTTCCTAACTACAATTAGCATTAATGAATGTAATATGTTATTCCTCTTCTTTCCTATAAAATAGCCAGCATTGGTTCAGTCAAAATAGCTTGTGGGGCTTTTTCCCTGGTAAGGAAATGTTTAACTTTAAACTTTTTAAACTTTTTCTTGCCCTACTTTTGCATATCATCCACCCTGCCTTATAGGTAAGAAGGCCTGCTTAGGGGTTACATATACATATTTAAAAGGAAGGTTTTGACCTGTAAAAAGAAGTTATTTTGACATTTGGAATTTACAGTTTAAAACTGCCACAGCTGGGTTTCAAATGGTAGGCCTGCTGTGATGTTTGCACTGTCACTGTATTGGGTGGCACAATTGATGCTGCAGTCTACTAGTGACATTTAACTTACAGGCCCTGGGTACACTTTCTACCATATATTAGGGACTTATAGCTAAGTTAATATGACAGCGGTATGCCAATTTCAGCACAGGCACTTTATCACTCGTTCGCAGGGGTAAAGTGCACAGAGTTCTAGAGCCAGAAAAAATATAGAGTCCAAAAAAAGGAGAAAAATCCAGGGTGAACCTGCTAAAAGTTAAAAATGTCCTACACTTGGTATCCCATGTTATTAGATAGGCAGACTACAAAGAATCCAAAATGTGACTTTGTGCCTTGTTCTTAACCTTCCACGTCATTCACACATTTCAACCCATCTTGATCATTTTCATTGGCTCTCCTTGTCCAAATGCATCATCTTTTTTTAACTTTGTTTTTTATAACTTTATTTTATAGTTATTATAGTACCACACACATATTACTTCATCAAGTATACAGCCTTGATTACAAATATTCAAACACATAGCGCAGACATGTCAGCAGTTAACATTGGTCACGTCATATTGCATAATCAGCAGCACAGTTACCATGACGATAGGAAGGCGGAGATGTTCCCAATTAATTCTGCGATTTCCTATAATGGTTCATAAAAATGGTGTGATCATACATGGAAAAGACATTCACAGTGATTGTGGGTTATCGGAAGTGTTCAGTGTAAGGAGATATTCCTCAGTGGTTGCCAAATATCCCACGGTCTGGAGGTGGGTGGTTGCAGAGCTGCATAGAGCTCACTGTTTGTGTCACAGTACATCAGGCGTTTAATCCATGCATCCGGGGTGGGTGGGTGTTTACTTTCCCAGAGCATGGCAATTTCTCTCTTGGCAAGAAGTAGGGCAATAGCTACAAAGTGGAGTGATGTTTTAGGTATATCCTGGACATAGTCCAATGAGGCTAATAGTGGGGAGGGCTCAAAAGTAAATTGGATAATACGGGCAAGTATAGTAAAAAACTTCCGGCAAGGACAACGCAATCTTGTTATAGGTCCATGTTATGTGGGCAAAGTATGCCAAGAGGGTGTGACATTTGGCAGGTGTAACATATGCTCACCATAGAGATTTATAATGTAATAATTTATGACGATGATTGAAGGATACTAAACGTGTTTGTGTACAGCATGCATAGCATTTTTGGTCAGGGAAAGGGTATCCTAGATCCTGTTCCCAGGCAGCTTGCAGCTTAGAATCTCGTGTAGAAAACAACGCTAAGCTAGCACGGTATAACTTTGAAATTAAATGGTCCCCATCTGAGTCTGAGGTAATTAGTGTTAGAGGTGGGAATTAATCCGGCTCCAACGGGTAAGTTGGGTTCTGAGCCCTAAATGCTCCCTTGAGCCGCTGCAAGATAAAGTGATCCATATGTGGGGCATTTTCAAAGTGTGAATTCTCAATGGGTGAAAATACCTGGCCGTTTGGAAAAAGATCCCCAAATGTACTCAAGAAGCATCTTGAACGGGTGCGTTGGACCAATGTTTCTTGTTTAATTGGCAACCAGGGAGTAGGGGTTAGGGGTATAGCACGGGAGCACATAAATGACCACCCATCGTCCAAATCAATCTTTTCCCGGCCCAGCTAGTTGTGGATACTGTTTGAATATCATGTGGATTTCGCAGAAGCCCATTCGGCAATAACGTTGCCAATGGTGTTGGAGCAGCTAAATCTATCTCAGTCCTAACATATGGAACTCGCACATCTGGGTGAAACCAATGGTGGGAAAAGCTGCACAGTGCTACCAGATAGTAGAGATGTATATTGGGAACCCCGAAGACTCCACGTTCATACGCGAGGACCGTAGTATCCCACCCAATCCACGGCTGCCTTCCCCCCTGATAAATCGTCTTATAATAGTGCGACCTGTGGCAAAAAATGCATTGGTCAAGGGGATAGGGATATTGTGAAAGAGAAAGAAAAATTGAGGCAGCACTACCATTTTAATGATAGCTGTGCAGCCCGCCATTGAAAGGGGAAGCAGAAGCCATCGCTCAATCCGGGTGGTCAACCTATTTACAGCTGGGCCATAATTAAGATGTATAATTTGGTCCCTATCTCTGTGGATATGTATCCCCAAGTATCTGACAGAAGTGTTACACCACGTCAATGGAAACTTGCCACTTATTTGTTTCGTCGCCTCCATCAGAGGGAACAACTCGGATTCTTCCCAATTAATACATAGAGGATAATGTGTATAAAGTATGACTGGGAGCGGGCCAGACTTAAACTGCAGGCCTCTATGAAGGTGGTGTGCCTGAAGATGCCGTATCAGGGGGTCTAGTACTATGATGATTAACAAGGGTGATAGGGGGCATCCCTGCCTAGTTCCCTGTGACATAGTAAATGGCGCTGTCAGCTTCCTGTTGAGGCAAATGCCTGCTAATAGTTGTGTATATAATAGCGTTATGAGGGATGTGCAATCTTAAGGGAGCTTCATTTAGCATAGCGTAGCATGTAAAAAAGCCACTCTAGCGAATCGGAGGCCTTTTTGGCATCTAACAATGCCGTTTCCACTGGTACCATAGGGGACATTCTATGTAACACGTCAAAAAGTGTACGCAGGTTCAGTGCCTTTGATCTGTGTGGAATAAATCCAGAGTGGGCAGGTGATATTATTTGCTCCATTAATAGTGTGAGGCGGGTTGCTAATATTTTAGCCAAAATTGTATTATCAAAGTTCAGCAGCGAAAGCGGCCGATAGGAGTCACAATGTAAGGGGTCATTTTCCTGTTTCAGGATTAGTGTGATCACTGCTTCTCGGATAGTAGGCGGCAGTATGCCGTTCTCCAGTGTTTCTTTGTTTAGTTCTATGAGATATGATACCAGCAGTTGTTGTATGTTTTGTAGAAAATGCCAGAGAAACCATGTAGGCCCGGCGCCTTTGAGCCATCCATCAATTCTATAGCTTGGGTTATTTCTTCATGGTGAAGAGTTCACTAAGGAATTGCTGGTGTGGAAGTGCTAAGCCAGACCATGGCTATTTCATCTAAATATGTAGTTCTGCCAGAGGTGTCCACTATCAACTGAGAAGTGTAGAGGTCAGTGTAGTAGGTGAGTACCACTTCCTGAATACCTAATGTATCTGATTTATCTGTACCGTCAGAGCATGGTAAGCTGGATATATAGGATTGACCTCTTGAAGGTTGCAGCAGTCTAGGTAGCGTACTTCTCGATCTCACTCCCAAGATAATGGGCTTTTCTTTCTGCTGATTCCATAAAGTCAGCCAGTAGGGTTGCCTGGAGCTGTAAATAATTAGGAGAGTGACATAATGCCTGGAACTGTGAAGTGCTGCCAGCTTTTCCTCTATTCGGGACAGGGTGCTGTGCAGATCCCATAGTATCCCGCGTGATTGGAGATACATACCACTCTCATATACTCCTTGAAGTCTTCCCACAAGGTTGCCCAAGAGGCAACGGTTCCTTTATTCAATTCAAAATATTGAAGCATGGTAGTACGAAGCTCTGCTCAAAATGGATCATCCTGAAGTGCCATGTTTGGGAACCGCCACTGCCTGTCTAAACCGCCTACTCTAGGGATGTGCAACTTCAGCACTACAGGGGAGTGGTCTGATAGGGTAGGGGGAAGGTGGGTGAGGTAATTAATCCAGGGTATGAGGGTAGCCGTAAAAAGCCAATAGTGTAGGCAGGTCAAAGTGTTATCGAGCGAAATGTATAGGCAAAATGGTGAGGGTGCTATTGTCGCCTCACATCAACCAGTGTGTATGTATCGAAGAGCACCTGCAAAGTGTGCAGAGAGTGGGGCTTGCCGATTGGGGTATGCGCGGTGCTATCCAATGCTAGGTTAAGTAGTATGTTAAAATACCCTCCCATACAGATATAATCTTCATCGATTAGAACTATCTGTGCCTGTAGGTGTTGGTAGAAGTCAGGACTGTCAGTGTTCGGGGCATAAATGTTCACCAACAGAATGTTATATCCTAGTAACTGGCCCGCCACCAAAAGATACCTCCCCTCTGCGTCAGTGTAAACAATGGATAGTTGGAATTGCAGTCGTTTATGAATCAAGATAGACACTCCTCTTGCATAAGTGCTATAACTCGAGGAACAGCGATGTGGCCCCCACGTGGACGTAAATGTGGGCTGTATACTGGGGGACAAGTGAGTCTCTTGTATAACAGCAATATCAGCATTATGCCATTACAGATATTGTAGTACTTGCTTACCCTTACGCGAGTTATTCAGACCCCGTATGTTCCATGTCAAAGAATTGATGTCTGCGAATGGTTGGACATTAGTGTGTGGCGCCATTAAGTATGAAGAGCAAAAATAGATGTACGTAAAGTGGGTGGCATGGCACTATCTTTGAACTGTGAATCAAGACCACCAAACATACAAAACAATCCTCACAATTCCCACACCCCTCGCCCCTCCCATACCCGCTGGGTTTTTTGCCAGGTGAAACCCAACCACTTCAGAATTGCAAAACTAACTAAAGGGTAGTAACAAATTGACATATCTGTGTGTTTCACATGCAGGGGTGGGAACACCTTGTCGGGTCCCCATACCCTGAAAGGAGAAAATAAAGAACTAAGCACTGCCATCTAGTGGGGAAATTGTTTTTCTTCTGGATTTAGTGTAAAGACAATCACTAGTAAATGTTCAATGTATATGTTTCCTCGGGTCCTGCCAGAACACAGTGAGCCACATGCCAGAGTCTCAACCAGCAGAAAAGTGATCAGTGCTGGCACTAGAGTGGAGATCTGGTGATTACACCCCCGGAGACTCATGTCGCAGTGAGGGTCATTCCTTGGAGTATTGTCTGCAAAAGGTCTGCACATCTGTTGGAGTGTCAAATAAATGCGGTTTGCCATTCACCTTCACTCTAAGACGTGCCATATCATACCGTAGCGAAGTCCCAAGTTGCAGAGTGTGACCTTGACTCCAGTATATTTACAGCACACCTTCTGGACCATTGCAGTAATATCTGGGAACAGGGAGAAGGCGGACCCCTGCCAGTTTGGTGGGAATTTTTCTCTAGCCCGACATAGGGCAGTGTCACGGTCTTTTAAGTTCAACATGCGAGCAATAAGTGGGCTCGGTGGACATGCGGGATGTGGACGTGGTCCAAGTGATCAGTGGGCTTTCTTGAGCACAAAGGTTGGCGTGAAAGAGTCTTTGCCAAACAGGTCAGTCAATAGTCGCTTGACAAACTGATCCAGGCATCCAGTGTTCGTGGATTCAGGTATGCCTAAGATAGGGATGCTATTCCGCCTGCTTCTTGCCTCCAATTGCTCATTTTTCATTATGACTGCCTTTAGAAGTCTTTCCAAGTGATGCATGGCGGAGACTAATCCAAAGCCAGCACTCACAAGAAGTTAGAAAAGTGTGCATTGTGAGGGGGTGCATTTGGGACTGTGTTATTTGGCAAACGTGCAACGCACCTTGCTGTCTACGTTAAAGCAAGCTGACTTCAGGTTTTATAGGCACACAAGCAGCCGCACATTTTCAACAAGCAATGGCTTGGGGCACGGCAGAAATTAGATACTCGGGTTGAATAATACAACAGTGCTGTCATTTAAAATATTAAATAATAAAAAGGGAGAGGAGTTGCACTGCCCTTCCTGGGATTGCTTCTCCACTAGTGTACAATGTACACACATGTGCTTGCACTACCACCTCTGAACTGAGCCGTCATTTCCCCCTACTGAACTGTCCCACCTCCAGAGCTGGAGTGATGTCAGGGCTGAAGCAGAGTTGAAGCAGTTATTGGCAGCAGGAGAACTTTCGACTGTTGAGATGCTAACTGTGCTGAAACAAGCATTCGCTACCCGAGGTTTGTAATGCTCATTAATAAATTAGAAGTGTCTCATATATTCTTCGGCATCCATGACAGCGCACGAGCCGGTAAACTCACCTCCGCCAGCGGAGTTTACCACCCATGCCTACGCAGTAGCTGCTGTGAAATTCAGGTATGCAAAAGCAATCAGTAGTAAAGGTAGGAGGTAAGCGTGAGGCTATGGCAGTGTTGAAGGTGACCACTGCAGGAGGTAGCAATGAGTTACCCAGCACACAAAGGAAGGACCCGCAGCCGTGCGCCCTGGAGCAAATCATACGTGAGAACAGGAGGTGGTGGAGTGCTGGTAATGTTCATTAGTGCGCAAACTATGGCAGGTTCAATGTCTCACCTGACCACTCAAACAGGAATGGCTCCACAGCTAGGGCATGTGTAGGCTGGTTGTCTGCATGATGTGTATATTCCTGGGAGCAGGGTAAGCTCAATGTCAAATTTTTCCAGTCTTTATTTATCAGAGTCAGTGATGGCTGGTGATAGGCCTGAGGCACTGCAGGATGGGTATCTAACAAAGGGACCCCCTTCTGGCTCTTGAATCAGCTTTCGCACTTTTCTTCTCCCAATCATGCATCTTCAAAGGGGTCCCCGTCCCGGCACCGTGTCTGCAGAGCCACCCCAGCTGCGCAGGTCCTCTCGCCCAAGGACACCCGAGTAATAGCGAAATCAGCTCACTTTCTGGCAGGGTGCCATAGGGTCACTTCACACTGCAACGCGGATCGTCGTGTCCTCAGAGCACGCTGGCATCATGGAGCAACTGACAAGGTATTGCCGCAATGCAGGCCCTCAGCTCCATCGCTTCGGAGCCAGGGCAGGCCAGAGGCAAGGCCCCACCAGAGCAGCAGAATGGCCAAGCGTTCTACGCAGCGTCCTCTCTGCTCCCTCTCACACTATGATGGCCACAGGGATGGCATCAAGGTATGTATCCAACTGGTTGATATGGATGGCAATGTTCAGGCCAGTTTGTGGCCCAAGATTATGAGCATGCCGATGGAGCTTCAGCACAGCATGGCCTCATGGTCAGCAGCTTGGCCACGCCCCGCCAAATGCATCATCTTTAAAAGTATATATTTAGTCCACTTTCATTCCACAGGCACTGCCCACTTTATTTACAATCCTGTTACAAGTATTATGCTCCTTTTCACATCCTTAGATCTTCCTCCTATTGCCTCCTGGCTCTTCTTCTATTTGATCAAAGATATCTCAAATTAGAGGACAATCCGCATATTTGGGCGACAAACATTTGAATAGCATTCCTGCTACAATCCGTCACACTGACCACCTTTTTATCTTTTATAGGGCTCTCAAAACCTGGTAATTTCCTTAAACCGGTGTATAGCTAGGGTTGCCTCTGCCACAGAAGCCACAATTCTCTCAGTGTCAGGACGAAAGCCACACTATGGAAAATTATTTTAACATTAACAAAAGTATAACTTCAGTCCTGGCCCAACTGCTGTGGCCCAGCCTCTCTCTGTAGGGATCGCAGATCTGCACGAGGCTGCAAACTCATTGAAAAGGGGCGGGGCTCTGTTTCTATCCTCGGAATACTCGCTGTAAGAGTGTGTCTTTGAGGAGGAGTGGGCTTTGCCTTCTCTGTGAACCTTTCCCAGCCTTTTCAGAGAGCTGTAGCAGCTTCTCCTCCCTGATGTGCAGGTTTAAATGGATCGTTTTACTCTGCTCGACTGTTCTCTTCTCCTTGCTGCCCATCATGGAGCTCATTGGCAATTACAGTGAAGCTGCTTAGCATATTTTGCTGTTGAAGCCAGGGATATAGCTTTGTTAGCTTGCTTTTTCAGCAGGCGTGATTCGTTGACGTGAATTGGAAAATTCAGGAAAGCAAGAGAATAGAAGAGGATGAGGAAGGGTTAATATAGGTATACACTATTGAGGTCATGTGAGGACTTTTTTAAAAGTCGGTAGTGGATTACTGCTTTGATGTGTAGCAGGTTTATTTGCTTTAATTTCTACTGACTCAATTAGTGATGTTAACAAGGAGTGGGTGATATGTTTTTTATGGAAGTGTAATCGCGCATATTTTCTATTTTATAAGGCCCAAATATTTTTCAGATTTCTTTCTCAGGCTTTTTCACGTCATTATCGCCGGGAGGACACTTATTTGAGCCTGGACTTTTGTACCTGAGTATACCCTTGCACACAATTTTATTCAGTTGACCAGTGAAATACATTCTGCCTAATATGAGTATTTTTCGCAAAACATACTCGTAATTTGCTATTAAAAATGTTGGGGCATATTAGCAAGAACCTGCGAAACTTATCGCAAAGCTTGCTTAGCGCGCGTTTTTCTATCGCCGGCTATCGCTGGATATTACCGCGGAGATAAAATGCTATTAGCAAGGTTTATCTCCAATGCGATAAAATATCCAGCGATAGCGCGAAACCCAGCAATAACGCGAGAAATCCAGCGATAGAATCCCGCGCTAATGCTGGGGACTTAACCTTACAATCCACCTCCCATTGACTAATATTGTTAAGTCATGTTTTTACCAGTACTAAAAAACCAGCGCTAATCGCGGTTAGCGCGTGTTTTTTATCGCTTCGCGGTTATTGCTAATAGGCGATAGCGATGTTAGCGACTGCTTTCAGTCGCTGTTAGGTTGGGAACGCCTCCTTTGCATGTCATTAGCGATAAATATCGCTGACATGCAAAGCGGCACCCAAACCAGTCGCTATCGCCTAAAGCTGTCGCTAACACCTGTTAGCGACAGCTTGCTGATAGGGCGATAGAAATATCGCCGCTTTAGCGGCAAAAAATGCCGCTAAAGCGGCGATAGAGCCCTTGATAATATGCCCGTTATTTCATCCACGACTAATAATATTTAACGTGCTGATTAAAAATGTGCAACACAAAATGTTGGTTAGTATCTACTGTGCAGAACATGTTGATTCAATGTTAATGAAAGAAGATTACTTATTTTTGTTTCTTCATTTAGGGTTACTATATTGGGTGTTAGGAATTCACTTGCAGTTTACTAGAAGTCTGTACAACAATATGAGGATTCTGGTTTAGTCACTACTGAAGCCAGTGTACTGCTTTACCAAATAGAAAATCTAAAGCATGTAGCAGTGAGATATTATTGACAGTTGTGATGATACTGCCATGTTGTTATAGATTTAATTTAGCCTTATAGCCCGCCGTAGCGGGCTATACCGGCTATTAAAGGCCCGCTCCCGTGTTAAAGGCCCGAGCCGAAGGCGAGGGACTTTAACAAGGGACCGGGACTTTAATAGCCGGTATAGCCCTGCTACGAAGGGCTATAAGGCTATTAGAACATTCTGCCACTAGAGGGCAGAATGTTCTAACAAATAAAACAAAGGCCTCTCGAAGCTTGAGGGGATTTAAATCCCCTCGAGCTCCGAGAGGCCTTTGTAAAACATTGGAATGTTGCTCTGCGGGCCTTTACCGGCCCGTAGAATCATGGAGCACTCCATTGTCTACAATGGAGCTCCCAACATTCCAATGTTCTAATATCTGTTAGTACTGAAGTGGTAAATTGCTGATGACGTTTCCCTTAGTATTAGGAGGAGAGTGGGTAATATCTGAAATTGATAATGTTTTAAGATGGTTTCCACAGTCCGTCCTGCATATTCTTATCTGAGATGGCTGCCATCACCCCTGTCTGCATCTGCGCAGTTGGGATCTACTCAGATCTTACCTTCACTGCTATGAGCCTTGCTGCCTTCTGTCATCAGCCCTGGGTTGCGATATTTGCAGACTTTTATCTCCCCGCAAAAAATGTATTACTCTGTATGTAAGGGCTCTGATCTACAAATAAAGTTGACCGTATCTCCACCACAGCTCAACGTATTTAATGAGAATTGCTGCATTATGGCAGAAAAGTAAGAGGACCAGTCTAGCTCTAAGCAAATATTAACAGGTGATCAGAGTGCACTGGTCACAGGTTTCCCCCAGTCCTTTTAGTTGCAGAAACAGCCTAGTAACTGATGTATCAAAATCGCATTTTATTTGTAGGGGTGCATTATAATCACACCTTAGAGCGCACCTGCATATGATCCTTTGGTGTAATAACAGGAAGTGTTAGGATTTTGGCTTGTATTACCTCAAAACGTGATTTGTTTAGGCCATTTAAAAGTAACATGGAGAATTAACGTAGAAAGTGAATGTAACTAGCACAAAACATTAACTTGAAGAGCTTGCGGTGAGTTATTGACATCCATTTAGAATTAATAGCTGAATTTCATGTGTGCTGTGGAATTTGTTCTTTCTCACGTTTTGTGTTGCAGGTGGAAGAAGCGCCCTTGTTAGCTAGAATAATGTCTTTGTTTTACTAGTCAGGCAAGGAGAGAAGGAGTTACATCATAAACTGGAGTCGATAAAGGAAGGCTGTTGTTCTTCACACGGGAGGAGGCCTGGGAACCAAAGACATACTGTTGCAAACCAAGAACACCTGTATCCCATGGAAAACTACCTTTGAGATCGTACTCAGATTAGATGGCGTGACCCACAAAGACTCTTGGGAAAGATACCTGTAATAATGGGATGTTGAAAGTAGGGAAAGTGCCCACTTCTTCTCTGCCTTCGGAGAGAGAGCATCTTAGAGCAAGCCCTGTCTCTGTAGTTTTATGCTACATGACCCATTAACTGTGGAGAGACTTCTTAAGAAGGCTCCACAGACTGACACCTTTTAACTTTCCTTTCTGAAGATGCAAAAGTAGGGATGTCACTTAGCGTTAGAGTAGGGATAGATTAATGCTTTTTATTCACCAACCCTCGATGTAGGGAAATTTGGACTCATGCTTTCTGATCACCTGCATCCTGTTTTTTAAGCTAATTGTCTTGTTCATGTTACATCGCCTCAACTGGATATGCAGATTTGGTTTCATGCTGATTCCGATGTATTTCTATACACTCATTTTGAGGTGTCTTTATATTCGCTTGTTTTTGACATTGTAATAAATTAACTAACTTTACAGAGTTGTTTGTGGTTATTAGGTGTCAAAAGGATGTCTGGATGATTTGATTGACCATTATAACAAATTTTCTCCCCTCCACGCTTTCATGCTGCTAAAAAGAACCATCAGACTGAGACTCTAGAAAAGGTCCAGAACATTATGAGAATTGCTGCATTATGGCAGAAAAGTATGAGGACCAGTCTAGCTCTAAGCAAATATTAACCAGTGATCAGAGAGCACTGATGACAGGTTTCCCCCAGTCCTTTTAGTTGCAGAGACAGCCTAGACTGACAAACCTGATGTTGCAGGTGTTTTCCATTAACTATGACATGATCTAAAATGGACAGTTTGGCCTCCATAGCCCCCTTGACTCATCAGGACTAGCTGTGGATGAGCAGTCAAGGTTTCAATAAAAGGAAGCTGAGTAAGGCTGAATTTGGGTACAGATCATCAATTATTGCATTCAAAATAGTATCAAACCAAAGCCATTTATTTTTGTAAATACCCAATGCCTTAATAATACCTTAGAAATGTATGGATACATTTAAAGTAAATTTAGTATTCAAAAAGTAAAAAAACACCCAATACATAACAAAAACCACAGCTGAAACTACAGATAAAAAGGACACCTAACTGCACACATTATATACTGGTAACAGTCACTAAATGATCACAAACAACAGGTTTAACTTAAAAAACAAATTGTTTGCTAACATACAACGTTCCTGATCACTAACTCGTGATGAACAAGACATGCACTTGAACCACTCAGCTCGTTTTAAGGGAGGAGTTTTCATGTAGGAGCTGAAAGCATCGAAGGGGACACGTCTAAGCCTGAAACCAAAGATTCACCAGTTGGTATGAAATAAGTATATTTCTGCAGATGAAGCTAACACATTAGTATACTCACTGAAACTTGTCTAAATAGAAGACCTCATGAAAAAAACGTGTCTAGATTTGAACAATGTTCATATAGCTAAAATATGTATATATCTGTATAGAGTAACAGCAACAATGAAAATTTTCTTTCTTTGTACCTGCCGTGAGGGGAACGGCGAACAGCAGCTTTCTTCCTCGCCCGTTGCCGTGAGGGGAACGGCCACCGGAGGGCACTTCAACCCCCAGCAGCCCAAGCGGCGGCGCCAGCCGTGACGCTGCTTTCCGCGCCCGGAGGCGCGATAAGGCTCGACAGGCCACACGCAGCGCGGGACGCGCGCGGGCGAAGCCCGGGCCAAGGGCGGGCCCGTCTGCACCCGTCCGAGCCCGGCTGAGACTGGACTGGGCCACCCCCCTTGCTTTTTATCCAGGGTTTCTTACGGCACGATTGAAGGTAAAGTGAATTTCATTGCCCCACATGCTAGATTGTGCGTTATTGAGCCATAACACAGGTGGAACGAACTGACCCCCAGAAATGTCTAACCGGAAAGGGGTAGTCGGGACTTTGGATGCCTTCATTGTGAGGGCAGAGTCTCTTCTGTCCCATGAAATTGAAATTACGGAGCGCCGATTGTCCATGGACCCTGCTACTTTGTTTTCTAGTTTGTCAAAGGGTGGACCAAAGGCTGTGAAGACATTATGCGCATCTCCTTGTAAGTTACCGTCTTTAGAAATTTGCGCCGCATCACCTGTTTTACCAGATACATCATCTTTAATGCCGTGTCCGGGAGTCGTGAGTCAGGTTGCATCAGGTATTAATACCAGAGCACGAGGGGCATACTCCCACAAGCCCGCCAAACTGAAAACACTGCCATCTAAACGCAAGAGGAATACCGGGAGTGATGGGTTGCCCAAATCAAAGGCTAAGCCCAAAAACTCTAAAACCGATCATGACAGTGCCAATAACCCGGGAGTTGTCTGCACAGCCTCAGTGGGGACACAGACTGACTTTGTTTTCGATTCTGCCGGTAATGACATTAACCTAGTTGCCAATATAGGCGCTGAGGGAGGCATTGCCGTTTCTCCATCTGTTACCAGGCATATTGACATCACTCTGGGTGACATTAAGATTGCACTTGATAAGACCTTTAATTTAATGAAGGTGGAGTTCGAATGTTTAAAATCTGCACTGATTAATGTGGCCGACAGGACTATGACCTGTAATGTAGTACCCAATAATGATGTTGGTAATTTACTGCCCTCTTTAATCAGTCAAATGAGTAACACACCTGGGGTAGAGTTGCATCCTGGTCTTGCTACCCAAAAAGGTCCCATTATTGTTACTCCGCATCTTAACTGTAGTCATGTAAACACAACTCACCAGACAAAAACACATAGTAAGCAAGGGGACAGAGGGGCTACTTCACAAAGACACATAGATAATCTGAACTTTGTATCGGGAAGCAGCTGCCCCATAGTTCAACCCCCCAGCATACTTGCATGTGATGTAAGAGCAGCTAGGGATACCCCTAATGTTCCCAGTAATGGCCTCCTGAGATCCAATCCTGATGTACTCGACTTACCCCCAGCCTCATGCCCATATGTGTTAGTCCTGGCCGGGGTTCCCTACTTATCTGGGGAGCAACGGGAATCCTGGGCAGACCTGCGTAATAAGGCCGTAGATTGGCTTTGTAAGCATAAGGGGTTCCACCCATCCAAAATGAATGATATCATCATGGCTAGAAGAGTCGGGTGGGTTGGCCATTCTCTCAAAAATATAGATGGCGACTGCATTGTTCTTAATTTTCGCAGACCTAAGTTTGTTCGCCATCTACTGAATATTTTTGAACAACCAACCACTCAAAACACCCATATTAGTGCACTCCCCTGAGTTATTTTTACAAGCCACTCAACAATCCTCAAAGGGACTCCCCCGTTTTGCCTCTGATAACAAATAGGTTTAACTCGTTATCTAACCTAGATACACAGGACTGACAATTATCAACCAGGGACGCTCAGCTTTCCCAGCAGCCCCTTCTGGAACAGCCCCTTGCCAGTACAGTTATAACCATTACTGATAACGGCGAAAGTCCGCCCACTAGTATTAATAATGGAGCTGATTTGAACATCCTCAGCTGGAATGTAGCAGGACTGCACTCTAAGCTCGACGACCAGGATTGGTTGCGCCTGGTCAAAGACCAAGCGATTGTCATGTTCCAAGAGACCTGGGCCACACACGATTCACACATTGAAGGGTTTCATTGCACTTGTGTCCCGGCATCCAGCCACAATAAAGGTCGACCATCTGGGGGCCTTCTTATTGGTCTTAATGTAGCGACTGGTGGTAGCTATAAGATACTTCCAACAAACAGCCCTAACTTCCAAGTAATACTTTTTAAGAGAAGAGTCTCTCTTTATTTGGTTAACTTTTACAATAATGATTTTGCATCAGTCCCCAACAAGAGTTTTATTGAGCTTTTTGATTTTATTTCCAATCTAGATTACCAGGCATCCGGTTGGAATACTATTGGGATTATTCTGGCTGGGGATTTTAATGCAAAATTTTATGACAGGCATTGTGTCACGGAACCACACACTACGGGCCCTTCTTTTCGCAGGGGAGCGGAACTGACAGCTCTATTGAGCTCGCTCAATTTAGTTAATGTCATGGAGCAGTTGGGTACATCTCATGCCACCAATAACCATCACCCGACCTTCAGAGGCAGGGGACATTCGTCCGTAATAGACTTTGTTTTCATCTCTCCTCTATTGACGGATTATTTAATTACTGCAGAGGTTGTTGCCACTATTCAGGGGGATCACAACCCCATTAGAACCGCTTTCAGATTGGCACCCCGACACATGTTCCCAATTGAATGCGGGGCTAAAGATTTAACTCCATCTACCGACAACCTAACACTGTCATGGAGGGGTATTGATAATGGGGATCTGTTTAAATTACTTGTGAAGGACAACTTACCCCATATTACCTCCTGCTTGTCATCTGAAGCTCCCCATCAGGAGGTAGTTGGTGGTTTTTCTAAACTCTGTCAGGCAGTTAAAACTCTTCTGTTAAAGCCCGTTTCCTTGAAGAAACCGGGCCCTAGATGGTTTGATTCTGCATGCTCTGCTGCCAACAGGAACTTGCGTATGGCTTTGTCAGCTGACCCCAGGTGTTCCCATGATGTAATACAGGCTAGACAGATGTATAAACTAGCTATTACTAACCGGAAAGAGGCACTCGTAAGGGATCGTTGGGAAGCCCTATCGCAGGCTGCTACGGAAAAAAGGGGTAACTTATTTTGGACTGCTGTAAGGGATCTTAGATCCATGGGACAGCTATTAACACCAATTAGCTGCACAATCTCGAGCCAGTCCTGGGAAAATCATTTTTCAAATATTTATGCCACCCCGCAGGGAGAGATTGAACAGCTGGAGTATAGTCTCCCCAACACTCTTCAAATCACACTCCCTGAAATAGAAGAGGCTATCCATCAGTCTATCGGGAATAAAGCCCCTGGCCCGGATGGGTTACCGATTGATATTATCAAATGGATCCCGGACTTCTGGGCTCCCCTTCTCCTGAATGTTTTTAACCATTGTATGTTGGGCCCGCTCCCTGATACTTGGGCAAAAAGTATTATAGTTCCAATATTTAAAAAGGGGATAGGTCGCAGCCCATTAATTACAGACCAATATCGTTGATTGATAACACTGTTAAAATACTGGGCAGAGTCCTATATAACAAGATCCTGGAATGGTCAGAGGAATATGGCATTTTAGAGCGCTGCCAGTTAGGCTTTCGTAGGAAGGTTGGTACCATCGAGCAATGTCTGAACCTCAGCCTTGTGATTGGGAAATATACCATTGCTCGTAAAACTCCTGTCTACCTGGCCTTCATGGATTTGTCCTCAGCTTTTGATTTTGTCAACAGGTCAAAGCTGTGGGCCATCCTGTTGGGCCATGGTTTAGACGCTCCCCTGGTTCATTTCCTGGCTTATCTTCATAAGGACCTTCAGGCACAAGTGAGAATTGGTAGAGGTGGTGAGGTCTCAGGGCCTATCAAGGTAGGAAGGGGGTCAGGCAGGGATGCGTTCTGGCCCCCTTCTTTTTATTATTTATATTAATGGCCTGAACAAATCATTGATAGGTGCAACCAAAGATGTGCCTATGATTAACGGCAAACCTTTGCCGGTGTTACTTTATGCTGACGATGCGGTGCTTATAGGTCGCACCCCAAACTCATTGCGCATTTTAGTACAGTCGTTTGTTAAACATATGGACAGTCTGGATTTAAGAGCTAATTTTAAAAAATCATTTTTAATGTCTTGTGGCCCACAAAAACGCTCCCTTACCTCTATCTCCGTTGGCAGCCAAAAATTAATATGCACTGGTAAATTCCCCTACCTTGGTGTGGTCTTTGCTGCGAACGGCTCCTGGACTGAGCATCTTTCTCAGTCCAGGAGCAAGTTCTCAAAGACCATCAATTCCATTTTTAGCTTTCCCCGTCCCAAGAACACTGGCGTTATTTTAGCTATCTTAAATTTTTTTAAATTGCAATGCGTCCCAGTAGCTACTTATGGAGCGGAGATTTGGGGCACCACAAACAGTTCCTGCATTCAGCGGGAAGAAAACAGATTCTGCAGGAAACTGTTGGGCGCCCCAATCTCGACATCTCATTATGTTTGCCATAAAGAATTAAATTTAAATTATGTCACTGATTTTATACGTGCTCGCCCGGCTCTCTTTTGGCTGTCTGTCTGGAAGAATGAGGAAGCTATTCTGACTAGAGATATCATCATGGACTGTTTGAAGTGTGAGAAAGGGATGGATATCCCCTGGCTATCCGGAGTTTATCAGAGCTTATGCAGTATTAATCAGGGTTGTATTTTTAGAAACCCTTGTAAAGCTGAAACACTACGGAAAATAGATCTTAGGAATGCACTTTACCTATTTTACAGTACCGAGCGCATAGCTCAGGAATCACAGAAAACCCTTGTCTCTAGTTTTATGTCACTAGTCCAATATTGTTATCCCCTACCAAACTACCTCACCTTACCTATGAGTCACTGGGAAAGAAGTCTGTTATTCCGTCTCAGAGCAGGGACACTCAAGTTTGTATTATGTTTTCCCCTTGGTTATCATCCCAAAATTGATTTGGTACCCTGCCCATGTGACGGAATTAGCGGACAGACAACCCTGCACTTTTTATTCTTTTGCAAATATTATATGAAATATAGCAAGGGGACACTCTATCCCTATTTTAAAAAAGGAAACCTGTTAGCCTGGATCTGGCTTATACAAGCATGCTTGGTATGATCGATGAGGAGCTTGTATTCCGCTTAAGTACTTTTCTGAGAGCTGCGATCCGGGCACGTCAGTCCATGTCAGACCCTTGAATTCTTAACTGTGATTGGTTATGTTGTAAATAATGCATTTTATTCATCATATTTTAAGATGTGAAATTGTGTCTGATAATTTTAACAGTTTTTTTTATGGTTGTACTTTTATGGATATACTGCCTATCCGAATAAAGATTATGAATTGATTGATTGAATTGAAAATGACTAATCAGTGCATTACTCATATTTAGTTTTTTGTAAATAAAAAATCAGGAATCTTTGATAATAAAAAAAACTTTCAAACTGAATTTCTTGCTATTGTTGTGCTACATATTTTAATCAAAGTTTGAAGTCTAATTTAATGACATAAATTGGGTCTACCCACTCCTTCAACATAGAGGTAGAAAACAGAGTTTTTTCAATTAAGCCCACAATATATGCTTCAACATTTACCCTTTACATTTCCCGTTATTGTTCAATAACTCATCCATCTTCACTAACTTTGCCAGGAACAAAAGAGTCTACCAGAACTGTGATCCAACTCCAAAGGAGTCTGTTTTCAATTCTGAGAATTGAGAAGTGTCATCCCATATACAGCTCTTTGCACAAAGGGATTATGTGGGCTGTGGTCAATACCAAACCTGAGCAACGTGTACTGCCGCAAGATAATAGCTGAACATAAGGGACTCAGCAGCAACTATTCTTGAAAAAGAGTTATGGCATCCCATAAGGGCCATGATAAAAAGTCTAAACCAGTGTTTCCCTAACGGTGGGCTGTGACCCTTTGATGGATCTCAAGCCGGGTTTTGGTGGGTCACGAAGGTGCAAGCAATAAAAAAAATGCCTTTAAATTCTGTATTGATCTTGTCACATTTGCTGCACTTCAAAGGCAGAGGTTAAATGTCAGGCTATGCCTTCTAACGAATTGGTGATTATTTTTAACTCCTCTCTCATTGCAGTCAGAGAAAGAAAAGTAAAGTGAAGTCTTGCTGGAATACAGGGAGTGTGAAAGAAAAGACTGTAGATGGCATTTTTTGTAACAAACAATGAATGTAAATACTTATAAATTAACTGTATGCATATAACATTTAGAAAAGCAAAAATGAAGCAAATTTTTGGTAATTCTGAAGTGTGATGGAAACTTTGATACGATCAAAGCAAATCAAGACAATTTAATTAGTTATGCACAAACAAAACATATTCACGGAAACCCAACAGGTCGACGGCCAATGAAGAAACTGATGGCATGGAGGTAATGCCTATGAGAGTGGGAAATAAAAGCCCAGCCAAGGAAGGGCTAATTGATGGAATTGAGGAAGCAGGAGTCCATCTCAATCCGGGGCTTCCATTGGTGGGCTGGGAGCCAACAATGGCCTCAAAAACGGATGCCCCGCCTTACTCCCAGTGCACCGACAAAGTGGCCCGTAGTAAAAGAGCTAATAACATGTTATAATAGGCAACTAGGCACTAAGCCTCCAACTATCACGTCAAAGCATTCGAATTCAACTTCTATACGCTCCAGCCAGAGACAAGCCTCTTTTGTCAGCATCAGCAACAAATTACAGTGCAAGACTGCTTTACAGGGCTCAAGCCATGCTCTCTTCAGCACCACCAACAACAATCTGTCTCAAGGCAAGACTGACACTCAGGCCCCAGATTGTGACACTTCCTATCTCACAACACAAGAATGGGAAGAACTAGTAGCTTCATATACACCAAATCTCCCCTTGTAGAAAAACAGTCAAACTCTCAATTGTGTTCTCAAACAGGAGAAACAACATGAGACGGATCCCATATGGGCACAACTATTTAAACACCATGCAGCTCTCAGTTAACGCCTTACAGTACCAATCAGACAAAATGGAAATTCAACTATCTCTTCTCAACTCTTTCGCTGTTTTTGTCTCCAATTTTTACGGGAAACTCGCCAATTTGAAAAATCTTTTCAAGCAGGCCCAAACCGACAGTAATCGCAACTAAACTGTACTTACGCCCCAGTTGTGGAAAAATGATCAACATTGTCCTTTATACTGGGCGACCTTCTGATGGAAATAAAGCAATCAACTAAACCTTTAATGGCTACCTTCCAAAATGCCTCAACCCTCGGAAGAGTGGCAATTACTCCCGTCCCTGACCCAATCATACAGGAAGCTCAAGTAGCAAGACTATATACAGAACGTGCCCAATCTCAAGACAAGAATATTCAAGTCACTGGGGGAAATAAGGAGCCTGTAATTCTAGCACAGCCGACTCCCCCATAAGGGTCCTTTCAGCATTAGGGTTGCTATCTCCATCTCTGAATGAAGGAGCTCAAAAAACTGTGCCCTCAAGCCCAATGCAGCAATGGAAACAAAGAAGGAAAGGAAGAAAAAGAAAGGCTAGCATTACAGCTTTTTTTCTGAGCTGGCTCTACAACACAAACAACCAGAAGTCCAACTCAATCGCCTTTAGCCGCAACATCACCATGGGCTCACAATACATCTAGCCACGCCTCTCCAGCCCTAAGCAGTGAGGAAATTGATAATAAAATGGTGCTCGGTGGAGAAGGCCTATCTTGGGACATGGTTTTGCTCCCTCCAAAAGTTAAAGAAGCAGCTACACCTGGGGGCTCGTCCTCTCAATCTGCTAAGCCAGGCGTTAGTCTCAGCCTACCATCCTTGCCTGGCATGGCGATCATCTCACGGGGGGACTTTGACTCAACATGCGGACATGGGGTACAAAGGGTCCCAAACAAAGCAGCATCCACTCCAGAAGGGGTGGTTACATCAGTTTTCAGCCTAACAACAAAACACAAAGCATACTCAGTGCTACAATCAACTCAAAACTTCCAGTGGTCATATCAGCATCATTACTAACAGGAGTACAGAGCCAGACCCAATATCTAACTAGCTTTTTCGGATCACTCCACTGTACTGAGGCCTTCAGAGTCATACTTGAACTTTCAACAATCAAACATCTCCAAATCGCTGCAGGATCAGGCTCAAACAAGCACTCTCCTCTTCTTTCCAGAATATAACTCCAAATGCTGAGGTGACATCCTAAATAGGGGGAATATTTTATGGCTATTAACAGCAATCAACAGGCTGGAGGATCTAAAATAATCTTATCTGCTATCCATAGAATTTGTTGAAGTTAACACCCACCTAGGCAATGAAGCAACAAAAGTCACTTGGATATTGCTGAGCATAGCCAGAAGGGTCTTGAATGAACAAACACAGCTCAGGCTCTAGGGTACGAAGTTGCTGCCCCATCACAACCCAGGCTACCCTGCGTCGTTGTTAGCTATGAGCCAAATAAATTCAGGAACCAGCCATGATAAACCCACAACTCACGCCTACTCTGTATTATAAGTTGCCCAGAACACATCTCCCTTGCACATAACCAAATCAAGCCCTCAGACAGCCATACCTAACTTGACAGGATCCACAGCAACTCAGGATTGGGCTTGGTTAGCAAGCACAATAAACAGCTGAAGAACCAACTTCTTACATAATAGCAATCATTCACAAACCAGCAAGTATACACTACGTCTTTATTCCTGGAACATAAATGGCCCAGGAAACAAAACATCAGATCTTCAGCTGCTGCTCTACCTTCAATCCTTTTGGCCTTATTCTTTTACAGGAGACTGACTGGATCAGCCATTCCATGGCTTTAAGTTTCAACATCTCACTGCTGGCAAAGGAGCTAGATTCAGTCACCTCAAAGGAGGTCTCGCAATATATTCATCATTAGTAAGCATCAGCAAGGTCAAAGAGTTGGACCTAAAGTATTCCATGACAAATGCAATTCATGCCGGTAGAGCAACAGTCAAATGTGAAGACAAAGACATGCAGCTGGTGATAATAAATGTATATTTGCACCCAAAGAGACAAGGCAAAGAGAGTTGACTTATTGGTAGGCGAGGTAACAAGGCTTCCAGAAGAGGAGAAAACATCAGATTTCATAATTACGAGTGACTTCAACTTGCACCTATTGGGAAAATCAACGGATGATGACTTTTTGGCAAATCAATTGTTTCAATGGCATATTCCCCCTCAGGCAGGCAACAAAAGGGGAAGGTAAAACAAATTGGCTAAGAAGCTATTGGAAGACCATGAATATCTCAGCATTCAGGTCTTGAATGGCCGTTTCCCAGGAGATTGCTCACCAGCAGCAACATTTCACACAGCAACAGCCAGTACAACAATAGACTTTACTTTTGTAAGCCTGCCCCTATTCCAAAAAACCTCTGCATACCACCTAGGAGAGAAGGATAATAGCGATCATCTCCCACAAGAAATTACTCCTAAACTGAGAGCATTAATCCCTTTTCATCCAGTGGAACCTTTCATATCTATTCACACTGTGAACAATAAAAGATTCAAATGCAAACTCCTGTTCTTAAAAAAACAGCTGGAATCAGAAAGGGCCCTGCTACAAGAAGTGCAAATGTTAAGCTTCAGTCCTGTAGCTGAATGCAAAATCTTTACAAAGGCACTAGGAGAAGAGCATGCAATCTTGGTGAAACGCAGGTCTACGACACAGCAAGCGTCTCGACAGGAAAGGCAAACTGCTTAGAATGAGAAAATCAGGTTCTTCAAGAAATCAGTAAAAAAAACACTAATAAAGTTCGTCCTCCATGCATTGATATCAACTTGCACAGATATCTTAAAGCGGACGAGAAAAAGTTAATTTTGTTCCTTAAAAAGAGAGGAGGAAGATTTTCTCTGGGCCAAGCCACTCTACAATGCATAAAGTAATAATAGCGCGTGCTTCTGGTGCACGATCAGTACACTTCAAAGCGCTACTCATTGTGGAGTTAGCTCACATCTAACCGAGGAGGGCTGAGTGAGGTATTCGCAGGAACACTTCAATGGCGATCCGAAAGTGAACACCAGTGCAGGAACAGCTGAAGAGGCGCTAGCTAAGGAACCACACAGCAACTTCGTAACATCCATGCTTACAGTCATGGCATACTACATTCGAAAAAGGGGTTTTGCCCTCATACTCCACACGCACCTGGGCAAATTAAACAGCAAAAAACAAAACTTGATGCAGCGGAATTGATCAAACGACAATGAATAATTTTTATCACTGAAGGAAACCTTAATTAATCCCTCAATGGAGAAATATTCTCATGAGACATATATCTTATTACACAAGCACTCACACCAAGCTGAGATCCAGATATTTTATCTCCAGGCATATATTTGTCAACAACATTTCAAGTATTTACATTTATGTACAACACAACAACATGAATAATACAAAAACTGAGACAAAAATGTTACAAAAATATATACGAAAAACATATATACATATATAATCTCTTTAACCGAAACCTTGTTGCCCAAATTTCTTGCGGGGTTGCGCAAAGTTATTATATGCACAACTATAGTTCGCAACCCGTATCTATAAGATAGCCCATATATCAACACCCATCTGGGAATAATGAATCTCAACCCTTTTCTACATTATATGGGGTTGTACATTTCTTTTTCATCAAAGTCAAAATTGTAAGGGCTTCTTTCGTCTATAAAGTCGACGCGTTTCAGCCCGTTTCCTCTGGGCCTCATCAGGACTAGGGGCATAAAGGTAACCTAAAGCAAAATAAAATAAAGAATAATGCAATCCTGGATATCTACATATACACATATATACAAATATATACAAGTTTTTACTCTTGGGATATTAACCACACTAATGAGAAAATTCTCCTTAAAATTCACCACAACAAGATACCATCTGTAAACAACATAGAGAATCAAAAGTGTAGACACCATTTCTATATATCAATCCAAAATATTATTATCACCCAATCGTGAAATAAGAAAGAGGAATATTATATAGAATATACAAAATGGACAGGTAAGATCCAAAGTATAAAGCAAAGTAGCGAACATCACCCAAATTCAATTATACACCACAAAACGTGTCAGAATAAACGTCGCCTAAAAAAGTGCAAAGGGAACCAAGATATAAACAAAGAGTAGAAAATAGAAGACAGAATCACACCTAAGTATCTCACCGATAACACTACATCTATCGGGAAACAGTAAACGGAACCAGGAGTAAAGGACTACTCTGTGGAGGGCCGATCTGAAATAACATGAACAAATATATTTGGCAGAGTCTATATTAAACCCAGAGAATCAATCGAAAACAGCGTAACTCTGAATTACGGGACCTGAAACGCCATTATACATACTTGTTAACGTATGGAGTTCAAAAGAAAATTCAATAGCCGATCCGGGGAAAAAGGATTAATTCGGTTCACCCGGCGTCATTGTATCACCTCGGTCAAATTCTACAGAAAGAGACGAGCACTGGAATTATAATTCTGGCGGCTCCACTCACGAATATATATGCGTACTGATAATATACTAAACTAAACTAAAAGGAAATAAACCTACCGGGGCGCTGAATTCCCAAATTGCGATTCCTCTCGGTCCCGAAAGTCCAGACGCCAAAACAGCGCGTAACGGGGACGCAGCGTCACCGAGTAATGAACCTTCTCTGTTAATGGACACTAAGGACAGACTTAAAGGGGCTATGTCTGAGGTAAAGGTTCCCGTTTCTGCATGCATACGGCTCCCCAAAGGCCTCACTGAATTTCTAAAAACTTAAATTGAGTGTGAAAAGTTAAAAATAAATAAAACTCTAAAAAGTGCTAAAAAGAATATTAATATTATGAATAAACACCGAAACACCTCACCCGGTGAAGTATTGCTCTATGTTGTCCCTCACAATCTATAGTTATAGTCAATATGGAGATACAAACTCCTTCTGTTGTTTCCATATGGAGAGGAAAAAGAAGAAGACAGAGAGAACAACCAAAATCAGATTTCATATGCATAAAAGGCATCATGACACAGAGTAAACGAACCTTGTAAAACCTCAATCAGATATATATTCAATCTCAATTAACAGCTAATCTTAGACAAGTTGTATTTACATAGTGTCTCTAATCAAACTAAGTACTGACAGCTTCCACCCTTAACCAGTGATAATCAACAAACACTGGTTTTAGACAAGTAACATTTACATTATATATCTAAACTAAAAGAGGTGATAAATACTGTTTGATATTACCTCCAAACAGTGCTAATAAACAAGACTCATCTGTAGAATCAATTCTGCAATTATCATATACAAATTATTGTTGTATGAGGGCCCAAATTTCGTCCCTATCATTAAGGCCTGTAGTTGCTGTTTTGTATTTCTCAATTAATCTAGCCTCTAGTCTGTTCAATCGTGCCTGCATGGTCTCGTGGGTAACATTTTGTAATGTGATCAGCACTGTCCATAACATGTCGTTCTCAGTATGTCCATGATTATGATAGTGCTCAACTAACGGGGCTCCTGGGGTCCTGCACTTTATTCGTGATCTATGTTGGAGAATTCGGTTTTTTATTGGTTGTGTCGTTTGTCCAATGTAATGACTGTTGCAAGGACATTGTACACAATATATAAAAATTTTCGTGTTACAGTTTGAAAAGGTTCTTTGAGTATGTTGTTGTCCATTAATGGTAACTTCTTTTGAGTCTGCTGTAAGTGAACATGCAACACAGCCTTGGCACCTATAATGTCCCACTACAGGTGGTAGGCCGAGCATTCCTCTCAAATTCTGTCGCTTTCCTGCTGGTTGTGCAGCTCTCACAAGTTGTTGCCTCAGATTTTTTCCTTTGCGGAATGAAAAAAGCGGTTTAGGGAATCCTAGGTGGCCCCCGAAATAGCGAATTTGGTAATGCATGAATTCAAAAGGCACTGATATATGGCGACACCAATACCTATAAGATCTATATTGGATATTGGTGTCGATATATAGATGACATTTTTATGATTTGGGAAGGCAAAGAGGAAACTCTGATACAGTTCCATAATTGGTTGAATATGAGATCGGCTGATCTCAAATTCACGATATCAAGTAACAAGGAGAAGATTAACTTCCTTGAGGTTTGGGTGCAAACAAACTGTGGTGTCCTAGAAGTGAACTTATATACTAAGCCGACAGATAAGAACACCTTGTTACATTTCTCCAGTGGCCATCAAAGAAGACTTAAAGAAAATTGGCCATATGGGCAATTCTTAAGAATACGGAGAAATTGTACAAATAAAAGTGACTATTTTACCAACGCAGAAGTACTAAAGAACAAATTGCTTAGTAGAGGATACCCCCATAAGCTAGTCAAGACTGCCTTAAAAAGAGCATGGTATACACCGAGACAAGAACTACTCACACCTAAAGAAAAATCAGAAATGACTCAATTGACTTGCGTACTCACATATAATCCAAAAGCTAATAGAGTCAAAAAGATTATCCTAAATAACTGGAGGATGGTAAGCCACCTAGGATTCCCTAACCGCATTTTTCATTCCGCAAAGGAAAAAATCTGAGGCAACAACTTGTGAGAGCTGCACAACCAGCGGGAAAGTGACAGAATTTGAGAGGAATGCTCGGCCTACCACCTGTAGTGGGACATTATAGGTGCCAAGGCTGTGTTGCATGTTCACTTACAGCAGACTCAAAAGAAGTTACCATTAATGGACAACAACATACTCAAAGAACCTTTTCAAACTGTAACACGAAAAATGTTATATATTGTGTACAATGTCCTTGCAACAGGCATTACATTGGACAAACGACACAACCAATAAAAAACCGAATTCTCCAACATAGATCACGAATAAAGTGCAGGACCCCAGGAGCCCCGTTAGTTGAGCACTATCATAATCATGGACATACTGAGAACGACATGTTATGGACAGTGCTGATCACATTACAAAATGTTACCCACAAGACCATGCAGGCACGATTGAACAGACTAGAGGCTAGATTAATTGAGAAATACAAAACAGCAACTACAGGCCTTAATGATAGGGACGAAATTTGGGCCCTCATACAACAATAATTTGTATATGATAATTGCAGAATTGATTCTACAGATGAGTCTTGTTTATTAGCACTGTTTGGAGGTAATATCAAACAGTCTTTATCACCTCTTTTAGTTTAGATATATAATGTAAATGTTACTTGTCTAAAACCAGTGTTTGTTGATTATCACTGGTTAAGGGTGGAAGCTGTCAGTACTTAGTTTGATTAGAGACACTATGTAAATACAACTTGTCTAAGATTAGCAGTTAATTGAGATTGAATATATATCTGATTGAGGTTTTACAAGGTTCGCTAACTCTGTGTCATGATGCCTTTTATGCATATGAAATCTGATTTTGGTTGTTCTCTCTGTCTTCTTCTTTTTCCTCTCCATATGGAAACAACAGAAGGAGTTTGTATCTCCATATTGACTATAACTATAGATTGTGAGGGACAACATAGAGCAATACTTCACCGGGTGAGGTGTTTCAGTGTTTATTCATAATATTAATATTCTTTTTAGCACTTTTTAGAGTTTTATTTATTTTTAACTTTTCACACTCAATTTAAGTTTTTAGAAATTCAGTAAGGCCTTTGGGGAGCCGTATGCATGCAGAAACTGGAACCTTTACCTCAGACAAAGCCCCTTTAAGTCTGTCCTTAGTGTCCATTAACAGAGAAGGTTCATTACGCGGTGACGCTGCATCCGCGTTACGCGCTGTTTCGGCGCCTGGACTTTCGGGACCGAGAGGAATCACAATTTGGGAATTCAGCTCCCCGGTAGGTTTATTTCCTTTTAGTTTAGTTTAGTATATTATCAGTACGCATATATATGCGTGAGTGGAGCCGCCAGAATTATAATTCCGGTGCTCGTCTCTTTCTGTAGAATTTGACCGATGTGATACAATGACGCCGGGTGAACCAAATTAATCCTTTTTCCCCGGATCGGCGATTGAATTTTCTTTTGAACTCCATACTTTAACAAGTATGTATAATGGCGTTTCAGGTCCCGTAATTCAGAGTTACGCTGTTTTCGATGAATCTCTGGGTTTAATATAGACTCTGCCAAATATATTTGTTCATGTTATTTCAGATCGGCCCTCCACAGAGTAGTCCTGTACTCCTGGTTCCGTTTACTGTTTCCCGATAGATGTAGTGTTATCGGTGAGATACTTAAGTGTGATTCTGTCTTCAATTTTCTACTCTTTGTTTATATCTCGGTTCCCTTTGCACTTTTTAGGCGACGTTTATTCTGACACGTTTCGTGGTGTATAATTGAATTTGGGCGATGTTCGCTAGTTTGCTTTATACTTTGGATCTTACCTGTCCATTTTGTATATTCTATAAAATATTCCTCTTTCTTATTTCCCGATTGGGTGATAATAATATTTTGGATTGATATATAGAAATGGTGTCTGCACTTTTGATTCTCTATGTTGTTCACAGATAGTATCTTGTTGTGGTGAATTTTAAGGAGAATTTTCTCATTAGTGTGGTTAATCTCCGAAGAGTAAAAACTTGTATATATTTGTATATATGTGTATATGTAGATATCCAGGATTGCATTATTCTTTATTTTATTTTGCTTTAGGTTACCTTTATGCCCCTAGTCCTGATGAGGCCCAGAGGAAACGGGCTGAAACGCAGTCGACTTGATAGACGAAAGAAGCCCTTACAATTTTGACTTTGATGAAAAAGAAATGTACAACCCCAAATAATGTAGAAAAGGGTTGAGATTCATTATTCCCCAGATGGGTGTTGATATATGGGCTATCTTATAGATACGGGTTGCGAACTATAGTTGTGCATATAATAACTTTGCGCAACCCCCCAAGAAATTTGGGCAACAAGATTTCGGTTAAAGAGATTATATATGTATATATGTTTTTCGTATATATTTTTGTAACTTTTTTATCTCAGATTTTGTATTATTCATGTTGTTGTGTTGTATATAAATGTAAATACTTGAAATTTTGTTGACAAATATATGCATAGAGATAAAATATCTGGATCTCAGCTTGGTGTGAGTGCTTGTGTAATAAGATATATGTCTCATGAGAATATTTCTCCACTGAGGGATTAATTAAGGTTTCCTTCAGTGACAAAAATTATTCATTGTCGTTTGATCAATTCCGCTGCATCAAGTTTTGTTTTTTACAGTCATGGCATGGCAAATTATGAGGCAGATATCCAAAGAAAGACGGGAGGGGGCAGAAAGCTTGGTGCCAGTCTTCCAACAAATCATAAAGGAGGAGGCAATCCTGCCCTCATGGAGGGGATAGATTATCTCACCCATTTACAAACACGCTGACCTCAAGGACCCCAATGCCTTAGCTAGCAACCTGCACCTAGGGATCTCCGACTGCACCAACACACTGGCTCCCTCAGGAAACCCTCCAATAAGCAGCCCATTGAGAATGCAAGCTGGCTCTCCCCCACCCTCCAAGAGTCCAGGCTCACCTGCAGATGGCTCAAGAGAAGATGGAGAAGCAGCAAGACCTCGGCAGACTACACATCCTTCAAAACTGCTGTCGCCATACACCACCACCTCATCAGAACCACAAAGAAAGCTGCCATACAGGAATGTATCAGTGCCAACGCACACAACAGCAAAGAACTCTTCATTGTGATCAAAGAATTGACCAAACCCAGCAAGGGATGCCAAAGACATCCCTCCCTGCCTAGACCTCTGAGTCAACCTTGTCACCTTCTCCCACTGCAAGATCATGGATATCTAAATCCTTGGAGTGGATCCTCTCCTTTCCTCACCGGCTGAGCCCAGAGAGTCAAGCTGCCACTGTTCTCCTCAGAACCTACAGAGATCAGCTGTGGAGTTCCTCAGGGCTCCTCCCTGAGCCCCACCCTCTTCAACATCTACATGGCCACGCTTGCAGCCATCGTCAGAAATCACAGACTCAACATTATCTCCTATGCCGATGACACCCAGCTGATTCTCTCCCTCACCGACGGAACCTACAGATGCTAAGAGCAACTTTCACAAAAGGATGAAGGCAGTCGCTGCCTGGATGAAGGATAGCTGCCTCAAACTCAACTCTGACAAAACTGAAGTCCTCATCCTGGGCACCACTCCCTCCTCCTGGGACGACTCCTGGTGGCCCGCAGTGCTCAGAACTCCCCCACACCCACCGACCCTGCACGCAACCTCGGCATCATCCTCGACTCCTCGCTCTCAATGAACCACCAAATCAATGCCGTCTCATCCTCCTGCTTCCACATGTCCACCTGCTTCTGAAGATTTTCAAGTGGATTCCCACTGAGTCCTGGAGAAGGGTCACCCAGGCACTCAGCAGCAGCAAGCTCGGCAACGCAGTCTACGCCGGCACCATCCAAAAACTCCAAAAGAAATTGCAGAGCATCCAGAACACCTCCTCCAGACTTATCCTGGATATCCTCCACTGCAGCCACATCCCCGGTCACCTGAGAGACCTTAATTGGTTCCCGATCAACAAAAGAATCACCTTCAAGCTCATCACACACTCCTACAAAGCCCTCCACAACACCGGACCTGCATACCTCAACCACCGCCTCTCCTTCTACACACCCACCAGACACCTCCACTCCGCCCAACTGGCCCTGGCCACTATCCCGTTGATCCACAAGACCTCAGCTGGAGTAAGATCTTTCTTCTACCTCACTGTGAAGACCTGGAACTCTCTACATCTCAGGCAATCACCTTCACTGCCTCAATTCAGGAAGGACCTTCAGACCTGGCTCTTCGACTGAGCTGCAAAACCTCCCCAGCGTCTTGAGACCCTAACGGGTGATTAGCCACACTTTATAAGAACCCTGATTTATTGATAGAAACACGGGGAGAAGAAAAACACAAAAAATTACAGATTGGTAGCCTTTATTGACAACGATGCCAAATATTTTGACGGGGTCATCTTAGAAGAGCTAACATCTTGGGTCAGTGAAAATGCTATTATCCCTCTCAACTAGATTAGATTTTGTAAGCATACCAGCACTACTACCAATATTTAAACCCTCTCCTTACTAATTGATCCTACGAAGCAGGCTAAGTCACCCCGGTACCTCTGTTTTATTTATTACAGGTCTGTTTTTGATCATATAGGCAGAGGTAAATTGTGGCACAAATTGAATGACTGGAAAATCCCATCTGTCTTCTTGAAATAGCTGATTTTGTTACACACAGATACCTGGGATCAAGTTAAGCTGGGGTCAGGCACTCTTCTTTCATGACACATTCCAACCAGCAAAGGGCTGAAGCATGGTTGCGTCTTAACTCCCACTTAGTTTAACTTCTTCATGGCGGACTTAACATTGAGTTTAAACAGGTGTATTTCTCATGCCCCAAAGCTGGGGGTGACTGACTCTTTCGAACTTACTCTATGTTGATGATCTGGTACTCATAAGTCGCACCCCCATTGGTCTTCAGCACCTACAAGATGCCATTCAATTATACTTGTATGAAAATGGCCTGATCATTAATTTAGACAAGACTAACACTATGGCCTTGAACCCAAAAAAATGCAAAAGAGGCACCCCGTAGGAATCTGGCAAAACAACTGACAGTCGAAGAGCATAAGTACTTGGATGTGACAATAGACTGCAAAGGTCCAGTCACATCTCAGAAAGAAGTCCTGAGGAGGAGAGGCGTTGCACTGGTTTTGGCGCAAAAAAATCTGAAGAACAAAAAGTAGCCAGTGCCAGCTTTGCTCCATTATTTAATGTGATCCAGGCAAAGCTAGTTCCAACGGTAACCCATGGGAGTGAGGAAATGAGGGGCAGAAACTCTAGACGGGATATTTACTGGTGCATTCAGAATGATCTTCAGTCTCCCAAAATATACATCACCAGATCAAATAAGACTTGAGTTTGGCCAGCAGAACTAGGGGCTGGCTCGAAGAGGTGCATATATTAATTGCTGGAACAAGATGAGGGATCGCTTATCTTTGGGCTGAATTGACGACTAGGGGAAATTGCCCAGCAGGGGCCTATCTACAAAAATCAATCATGAAATTGCGCTGATAGGACCTTTAGGAGGCGCCAGGAACTCATGAGAGCTTCAAAAGGCTGGTCAATAAGACCATTGAAAGTATTTCACTGTTACAGGACAAGGCATCACTGACTAGCATGGGAAAAGGCTAGTTTGTTCTCCATAGGTATACCAAAGCAGCAGCTCAGCCCTATCTAAGTATAGGGCTTACCAAGGCTACAAAAGAGAAAAATCTGCATTACCACCTCGGTATTCTTCCATCTCTGCCCCATCTTCCTCCATGGAAACGCAATCCAACCAAGACTTGTTGCCGTCTGTGCTGGACGGGAAGAGAAGACATCCTGCACTCAATATACATCTGCAAAGAACTCGTGAGTGAATGCAGAGCAATGCTGCACCCACTTTTTTAATCATAAAGGTATTCACACCTGTAGACAGGCAGTGATGGCATGCTTTGCCACAGAGGTTTTACAGTTAAATTGCCTCCTTTTGAGGTACTTAAACATAGTCAAAAAGAGACTAATGGACAGAACCACATTCTAAAGGCAACCCGAAAGCCTAGAAGGGGATAGGGCAAAGAGCACCATGTTCAATTGAACAGTGTGGCAGCTGTGTTCACTGACTGATGGTCCTGCTGCCCCAGGGGATATGCTGGCCTTTAACCAAACTCATACAGAACTGAAATCAGGCAATGCTTTTAAGATTTTCCGGAAGAATGCATTATTTCTCTACACATGCATGCAATGCATGCATGTTTTTCAATTAAACTATTCAGTCAGCTTTGGGGCATTGAAGATAAGCTTGAGCTGCCCACCAATAATGTTATATTGTACAATTGTCATGCTCTCTTTGCACAAAGGATAGCAGATCATTTGCCGCAAGTGACTGCGTTCGAAATTAAGCATGTTTATGATTGCTTTTATCTGTAAATAAGACTACAACAATGTTTGATTTTTCACACTGTGGAGCACTTTTTTAAACTTATTGTTCTTTCCTTTTATATAATTTGGTTTATTGTTGCAATGTTTTTAATTAATCACACAAACTAATAAGACTTACTTATTTCCTTACTTACTTACGTACTTACTTACTATGAAACCCTATTTTCACATATTATCATTTATGTGCAATAGAGTTTTATCAGTAAAACTGTGTATGTGCAAATTCAGTGGCCATTTCAATAGAAAATGGGCTGCCTGTAAATAACGGTGTGCTACCGCACAATGCTTAGTTTGTATTAAAAATATTGCCTGCCTCATGTCCATTAAAGCTAGGTGGGTATCAAACGTTTGTCTTTCACAAAATTGGGTTGTGGTTTTAAAATGTTTGGGAAGCACTGGTGTAAACTGTTTGAGTGACTTGCATGTGTACTGAAGAAATTGATGTCCTGACCTTCTTCAAAATATCGACCAATCCATTCATAATAGGCTTCCTGTATCCACCATTATTCTTCCCCATGCAGGACATCCAAGAAAAACGTGTAGGTTCTGGTGATAGAACAGTCTCTGTGCAATTTTCCAAATGCCTGTCAACTCATGATTAAATCCTCACCAACCCTCATTTCATGAACAATGACCATAAAGCGTTTTACAATTTCTGAAGCACACGCAACTTATAATAACATAGCAGTACAAACATATAAAGGAACAAATAATTCAATTTCTTTGGGCTTGTTCGGTCCTTTATTACACAGGATCTTCCATTCCCTTACGCCAACGCGTTTCGTCGTCTTTGGGCATAAACCCTACGACTTCCTCAGGGCTGGAAGTAATACAAAACGTCTTGTAATACACCAAAGTTTTCTATAAATACATTATTCATGATGTACGCCCACACATAACCTTTGTGCGTCAAGGGACTAATCAAAGCAAAGAAATTGTGCATATTTTCATGCTAAAATAAAACACGTAAACACAATATATGTACAATAATAAAGTTCAGAATGTTCAACCAGTATTTACATAAACATCCAATTCCACAATGTCACCTACGTGTAAGTGAATCGACACAAACCATATATTAGCCAATGTGCAATTAATTATTAATGAACCACCAGTGCATTGCAAACTCCATTGCAGAACAAATACGTAAAAAGTAAAAAGGATGGTACCTTAATATCTTATTCCAAAATCCTTTCTGCAAAGATTGAATTAATAAAAACCAAAATTAGCTCAAAATGCACAAGGCATGAGGCATCAGTTATTCATTACGTCTTATCATAATCACAAATCGCCAAACTCTCAAGGTAAGGCTTACCTCTATATTCAATCTTGATTCCAAGTAAAGATTCTCTATAAAAAATATAACTCGAAGTCTTTAATAAAATTCTTCAACCCCAATCGCGACCCTGTAAGGGAACGCAACAAAGACAATATCCGTAACACTAATCAGACACATGAATCGTATACCAACATTAAATTCGCAAAATATCCTACACTTACCACTTATATAATAGACAAGCAAATCCAGGTCAAAGTGTCATTACGCTGAAAAAAGGAACGGAAACTATAATTCCGCTGATTTCAACAGGTCCCTGCAGTACGGGGTATCCTGTAAGACAATAGAAGAAAGCACGGCCAAATGTCAGTACCGGCTTCCAAAAAACTATAGACTTCTAATCTAAAAAGGCCCGCAGCGTTGCACATACCTGTAACAAAGTATCTTCGTGCCGCACCCCGATAAGATGAAAACGGACTCCTAGTCCCGTTAGGGATTCAAAAAGCCTTCCCAGAAAGCAAAGAGGTGACTACAATACTAATATCACCAGTGCCATATTGGAATGGGTAATGAATGGTGAATCACCTCTTCCTATACCAAAAGAGTTATTATTATTAGGCCTGGGCGGTAAATTCCGTTCCGCTCGCGGAATTTGCGGAATTTGGGTAATTTCGCGTTCCGCAGAGAACGCGGAATTACCAAAAATTCCGCGATCCGCTGCTTCGCGGAATTTTTTGCTTGTTCGCGCTTTCAAAATGCGTGTTCACGAGATATTTCTCCCCGAGCACGCAAACAGCGTTCGCGAACAGGAAAAAAGCATCGCGAACGGGCGGAACAAGCATTTCGCGTGTTCGCTGAACTTTTGCGTGCTCGCGGAGATTTTCTACCATTTCGCGGAGCTTTGCGTAGCGCGACTACGCAAATTCCGCCCACCCCTAATTATTATTGTCGAATATCATCAGCGCCATATTGGACTGTCCTGAAGTTGAATTACAACTAAGGTCCTTTTATTTTGGCCCTAAGCAAATAAGTATTAAAATTAATAACTACTTTGAAACGAATCAAAATGAAAGAAACCTCGACCTATAAATATATTTGAAGCTAATAAATCATATTAAAATGCAAAGCCAAATTCCAATTTCAGTACTCCAATTCATCCCAAATCACCTTATATTAAAGTGCAAACTCTTCCTACTCATGCCTCATCCAATACCTCACACCTCTATATTCATAAGTACAGATAACGAGCTATGTCTATACACTATAGACCATTTAAATAAATAAATCCACGCCATGAATGCTACAGCCATTAGTCACCAAGAAAATACTGCAATTCCTGATCATAATTGAGCCCCTCCTCCACGGCCCGCAAACGCATGATCCACCGCGCCTCATGCCTTCGTAATTTCAGCTCTCTATTACCACCACGTGGGTCTGGTTTGATATGTTCAATACCATAGAACATAAATGTTTTATTAGGACCTTGTACAGTACAATTATAAACATGTTCAGCAATAGGATATCTTAGATCGTTATGCTTTATCGCTCGTATATGTTCTCCAACACGTTCTTTTAATGCCCTTATAGTGCTCCCCACGTAGATTTTTAGCGCACTTGCATGTAATGACATAAACAACATATTTTGTGCCACAATTTATATTAGTCAATATAGTGTAAACCTTTCCCGTACTGTCTTTAAATTGTTATGTCTTGTGTTTAGCAAACCTACACATCCCACAATGACCACATTTAAAAAAACCCTTGGAAAGCTCAGTTAACCAAGGTTCCAACTCAGTTTTAACAGGATAACTGGGACTCAATAAAGTGCCCAAAGTCTTACCCCTTCTAAATGTAATCTGGGGTTTGTCTGTTGAAAATTCCCGCAAAGTTCCATCAGCCTGCAGGATGTGCCAATGTTTATTCAGACTCCTGTGTAATGCAGTGCTAATGCGATTATAGTCCGTGATCAATCTAATCTGCGCAGTGGACTGATTATCAGTATGTCTAGGCTTCAAGGTAGTAATCCTTTTAACCTTCATAACCCTTTCCTTAGCTGCTTCAATATCACAGTTGGGGTAACCTCTCTGAAAACACCGCTTCTCCATATCTTTGATACAGGTGAGAAAATGTACATCATCGCTACAATTACGTCTAGCTCTGACCATCTCCCCGTAGGGGATGGCCTTAATCTGATGATGGGGGTGTGCACTTTTCGCATGTAGTAATGCATTGCAAGCAGTAGGTTTCCGATACATCTTACTCTGAATTAATCCATCTTTAATGTACAGTTCCACATCAAGAAATACCACACTTGTGGTGCTCAAATGGGTGGTGAATCTAATATTCAAGTCATTATTATTTAAATATTCAATAAAATCTTTTAGTAGTCGCTCTGTACCTGTCCAAATCATTATACAGTCATCAGTGAACCGCCCCCAGTAGAGGATATGTTCATTCCAACAACTGCCTCCTGTGCCCCAAATCATTATCTCTTCCAGCCAGCCCATAAAAATGTTCGCATAGGCAGGTGAAAATTTCGAACCCATAGCGACGCCTTGGATTTGTCTAAACCATTGATCTTTGAACAGAAAAAAATTATTCGTGAGTATGAATTCTGTCATAGCCAGTATCATTTGTGTGTGTTCCCAATGACATGCCGGTCTTTTAGACAAAAAGTGATATAATGCCTTAAGTCCCAATTCATTCAATATGCTAGTATATAAGGACACAACATCGAGAGTTACCAAGAGCATACCAGGGTCCCATGTAATATCTCCCAGTAGATTCAGAATATGTGTGGTGTCCTTTATATACGAAGGTAGATTAACTACTATTGGTTGCAAAAATATATCTACGAATTGTGATATCCGTTCTGTCGGTCCCCCAATTCCCGAAACTATAGGCCTCCCTGGTGGAAATGGAAGGCCCTTATGTATTTTCGGCAATGTGTATAAACACGGAAATCTTGGCCGAGTCACTTTTAAATACAAAAATTCATCATCGTCTAGCAGACAACTATCATGCCATTTGTTGAGATATCCATTAATAGTAGTTATTAAGGAGAATATAGGATTATGAGCAACCTTCTCATAGCACTGAGTGTTCAATTGTGAGTAGATTTAATTATCGTAATCAATACTATTCATTACCACTATGTTCCCCCTATATCTTCAATGGTTAAATCACTAGACACCGTATCAAATAATGCTGGATTTGTATCTTTATTAGGAATGGGATTCATAGAAAAATATTTTTTTAATTTCAGGCGTCTTATAAACTTAAACAAATCAATCTTTGTAGTACATAAATCCCCAGTAGACTCTGGGCAAAATCCTAGTCCTTTCTTAAGTAGTGATATCATTGCTTCAGTAAGTATACAATCTGACAAATTCACCACCTCAACCTCTTTGTTTGGGTCAAAAGTTATTGTTTCTTGTCCCAAGAACGGGTTTTCATCCCCAATCTGTCTCCTTCCGATCCCGCCCCTCTTCCCACGCCTGGTTTTCTTATGTTTGCATGTAAGAGATAAATCGCATAAAACGAGGGAATCGCAATCAGACCAAAACATCGGTAAACATAAGAAAACCAGGCGTGGGAAGAGGGGCGGGATCGGAAGGAGACAGATTGGGGATGAAAACCCGTTTTTGTATTTAAAAGTGACTCTGCCAAGATTTCCGTGTTTATACACATTGCCGAAAATACATAAGGGCCTCCCATTTCCACCAGGGAGGCCTATAGTTTCGGGAATTGGGGGACCAATCCAAGGGAGTTCCTAGTTTTTTGTCAAAGGCAGGCAGACCTCACGGGTTTCTGGAGTACAGCTGCAGGATAAGTTGGCTGTGGTGCAGGAGTCGGAGACCACAGGCAGGCCAGCAAGGTTGGCGCCAGGTCAGTCATATGTCCTCTTCTTGCTCTTTGTGGCTCTTCGGTGTCCCTCTTCTTCCTAGGCTGGCAGGATCTGAGGTTCAGGGCCAAGGGTGCCACCTAAATACTACATTTAGGGGTGTTAAAGGAAGTGACAGGTAGTACCAATGGTCTACTTATCTTTAGGGTGACCACATCCTCATATGACTACATCCGTTGGTAAGTGAGCATAACCCTGACCCTGGTTGGCTGATTCTCTCCAACACAAGATGGAGGAATTGGAAAAGTGGGGTCGACATCACTTGCCTCGCCTTAGGGGTGGTGCTGGCTGAATGTGGGCCAACATCCTCATCTAACTACTTTTCCCGCCTGTCTTTCCACCAAAAGTGGAGCAGGACAAGGAGGTTGGCTTCCTCCACTAGCTGGAGATGCCTGGGTTGCATATCAAAAGCGGCATCGCCTTTGAAGCTTCCCGCCTTGGAATACCATTCCGTCTTGGAGGAGGTGTGAAGCACCTCTGCCCAGAGCACACATTGTTCTTGGCCTCTGAGAGTGAAGGCTTTCATCCCATGAGGTCAAAAACATGTCTAGTGGTGGCAGGCTAGCAGAGACTAGTCAGAGATCACACCAGTAGCTGGTAGGTTTTCAGGGGACACCTCTAAGGTGCCCTCTGTGTGCATGTAATATTAAATCCTACACTGGCATCAGTGTGGGTTTATTAAGATGAGATGTTACAGTTAAGCCATCATGGGGAATTTGAAGTGATGGGTGTCCAGCCCATATACTCTCTATGGCTTCCCTGCGCACTTACAATATCCAGGAATGGACTTAGATATTGCAGGATCATATCTGCTCAGGCAGATACTGAGCGGAAAGCTAAGCTGCTCTGGCAAGCTCTGCCCCAGATGAAGCAGATATGACTACTGATGTGATCTAGTGCACTCTTCCTTAGGGCTCGAAGGCCAGCAGTTAGAGTGACTTACCTGCATCTCTTGCAGTATTTGTGGGCATGGCACACAGGGATGTGTGCCGTGTGGACTCTTCACTTTCATCTGCACCAAGACACGCAGCCTGCAATGGCAGTTTGTACGGTCTTGGTGAGGGGTCCCTAGGGTGCCACAATGGGTGCTGCAGCCCTAGGGGACCCTCTTCAGTCCCAATGCCCTAGGTACAAGGGCTACCACTCAATAGGGACTTCCAGGGGTGCTGAAGATGTGCCAATTGTAGTACAGTTTTTTGTAAAGAACCTGCTTAGCAGGGACCCAGTACACTTCAGTCAAAGTTGCATCAAAAACCAGGCAAAAAGTGGGGAGGAACTGCACCAAAAACCCAGTTTCCCATAGTTAACAGCATATTCCATACAGAAAAACAAAAACAGCGGAAACAATACCTTAACCTTCATTATCCCGCTCAACAGACTGATCTCACTGCCCTGTGATTAGTCTTGTGCAAAATGGCTCACTCAGCTTGTGTGCTGATTACTGACTGAGAACACTGTGAATTGCCTGCAGTGCAAGGTATGAGCTTGAAATCTTTACAAATCCAGGTCATCTCTTCATTGCTCAATTCTCGATCCATTAAGCACCATTACACAGTGAAACAGGCAGCAGCATCTGTTATTTACAGCGCTTGTATGTAGGAGAGAACACTACATGCAGCACTACATAAAAAATGATTTTACCTCAAAAACGTACTACCAAACAGCTACAGGTCCTACATAGAAGCAGGTGGCTTGAAGGGGGGATTTTCCTCCATAAGGCCAGTGGGGCTGAGTCAAAGTCTATCAGTAATCAAACATTGAGGGTCATTGTTTGAATAAAAACTCATTAGTTAAAATCCTTTTGAATGTCAACAATACCTGTGACGTGGGCGTGGCCAAGATGGCGGCAAGAGCCAACGCATAGTGCAGAGCTCCGCAACAGGCCGACCCAAGATCCTGATGAATTCTGGGTAGTTTGCTGGCCGCATGTTCGAATAATTGTGGCGCTGCACCGCCAGGCAGCGCGGAGCCTTCTGACAGCCCGCAATTAACCACTATGGCGCTAGGCGAGCAGAGCTGGACGAGCAGCTACTCAACGCAACATGGTCCTGTAAGCTGAGACACAGACTTGCGATCCCGGCTGGGGGCGTTGAGGTGGCCATTCAGCCCCAGAGAAAAAGTGCTGAGACAACCACTGAACAGATTGCGGCTGATGTCTGACCCTCGGAGAGGACCAGCACGATGCGGTCTGATGTTCGGGTGCTAGCCATGCACCTCCCATGGCACAACCACCCCGGGCCTACCTCCGCTGGCGATTCTCCTCCTGTGATTGCGGTGCGCTGCAGAGTCGGTGTTTGGCGGCTCGATCTTCTCCTTTTTCCTTCACCGGCACAAAAGAACTCGGTGCCCCCCCCCAAGTGAGCCGAGCGCCACTGCCGAGTGAGCTGTGCTGTGGAACGGTGCGCACCTGGAAGTCTGCAGTTATGTTCGGTAAGCTTCAACGTGACTCCGAAAAGGAGGCCTAATGTACTGCATTGCTCGATTTTGAACTGTGGGGCTACGCGCTGTAACCAAGGATTTACTGGACTTATTCTATAGTAACAACATGCATAAACAACCGTCGCTGAGGGGAGTTGCCGCCTAGTCGCCTACAAGAGCGCTGCGCATAGTCTGGTCACCTTGGGTCCCAATCGTATTGGGCTACACTGTGGGCCCTGCAAACATCAAGTGCAGGCTGGATCCCCTCTCTGTATCTACCACCACAGAGCAGCTACGGCGCATGTGTCCCGCCGGTCGTTGATGTGCTCCAGCAAGCGAGGAGATGTAAATGAGCGTACCATCTGTGACCCCTGCGGCCTACATTGAAAATTCCTATGCCGCGCTCAATGCAATAGCAGGGATGCAGGTACCTCTAGATGATCTTTGAGGACAACCAAACCTGGTAAGAAGTATTTCCCAGGCGATACATATGGTGAAAGAGCGACACAACATTGTATGGGCTGTATGCACGCCGAATGTTCATTTGACCACCCTCAGACCCACGTCATAGTAATCTCTTAACCTAATTGGATCAGGCACATAATACTTTGCTGCGATAAACATCGTAGGACCCCCACTCAGGTTTTAAATGGTCTCCAATGAACACTATGTATTGATCCATGAACTGGACACTTTGGCTCTACGACACAGTGAGAGATAAGAACACCCTCTTGTGTACACACGGACAACTGGAAAACATACCACACAAATGCCCTCACTGTGGTCCACCCATCAGGGGTGAGAGGAAGTCAGTTTCTCAAACGGACTGCTATTATAAGTGATACAGACCGAACACACAGCATCTCAATCAGTCACACCATTACAATGGGTAAGCCCAGGGCTGATAGGGCACAGAACCCACCAGGGGACACAGTAACCCAAACCTCTCCCGCGGACAGGGACACGCAAACATCGCCTCCTAAACCCGCAGACCACACAGACCTTTCCCATCGGTTCGATGAGCTAATGGCGGCAGTGCTAGACATTAAAACCACGCTCGGCCCTAAAATAGATACACTCTGTGTGGATGTAGGCTTCCTGTTAGAAGACCACAAGAAATTAAAAGGCTGAGTAGAAGAGACAGAATCAACGCTGGCCAGCTTGCGTCCCGCAGTGTATCGGCAGTAGAACAGATTAAATTGCTGCAAAAAGAAGTAGAATACCTAAAGAACAGTGTAGATGATCAGGAAGATAGATCCCATAGGAATAAAGTGCGCATAGTAGGGTTGCCAGAGCGAATCGAGGAACAAAGTATGGAGCTATACTTGGAGATATGGTTCACAGCGGACATTCTCAATGGCAAACACTCGAAATGTTTCTCGGTCGTACGTGCACATAGGGTGCCAGGTGGCCCCCCTCGGCCGGGCAACCCCCCAAGGCCGGTGGTTGCACGTTTGTTCAACAACCGGGACAGGGACCATATTGTACAGGTTACACGGGCCCGCGGCCCATGGCAAATAGAAAACGCTACGGTGCATATCTACCCTGATTACACCCTGTCAGTACAATGGCACAGATCCTCCTATATGGATGTTAAACGATGCCTACGAACTCACGAAATACAAAACGCACTGCAATACCCTGCCACTTTGCGAATCCGACACAAAGACAGAACCACCCTCTGTCATTTCCCTGAAGAAGCCTGGTCATGGGTGGAACAGAACGGATTTGCTAGTGCCCTGCCGGCGGCGGCATCTCACCGACAGTGGCACACTGTGGGCATGGGGGAGGCCGCAACAAGGCACAGGTGCAGCGTCCTACTAAAGATCAGGTAGCAAGAGAACAGGAGGAAGCTATTAAGCAGGCAGAACAGCATGGCAACCTGGACTCGCCCTCCAGATCAGGATCTGACACAGATACTGTCCCGGAGCAAGCATACCAAATAACAGAGTCGCAACACTCAGCACTGATGGGGTGAGGATCTGCAATCACACCGCAAACAGCGGAGGAGTTCGGATGATCCCTCCATGTGTCTCAAGGATCTCAGGCATCTATTCATCAGAGGGACCTTTCTTACTGCAGCCCGCCTCACCGCAAGACACTTCTGATCCAACAAGTATACACTGTCACTATGAATAGGACGGACACACACAGATATGGCGGCCACTCTGCGGATAACCATGCAGCTCGACTACGCCCCCACGTAGATGATAAGTAGCTGATACAGCACTGTTATGGTTTTCTTTTTCTCTCCGCTACTTTATGCTTTTTCTCACTACAATATTTTCTCAGATATCCTTTATCTCATTATTCAGTTTGTTATTTGATACTTAGTAAGTTTGAATTTTAGCGCAGATGGACTTTCGCCCGTTGGCAAACTGGCCTGGGATGGGGAGTATTGACACACACCATATTCAATGTTCACTACAGTACCAAGGAAATATTCGAGATACACCAGCCAGGGAGGGGATCCAATATTTATTGGCCACGTTATATGGAGGAACATCTCCCTGCTATGTGCTACCCATTAGGCAAAAATGTCAAGTAACGATTATCTCTTGCTCACCTAGAAAGTGCGGGGATTGGCTGGCTGTGCTGAGTGGCACAAGGTATACGGGTATCTGCGCAGGCATAAGATCACAATGGTGCTGCTCCAGGAAACGCACCTCACCCACAAACCCTCACATCAGTGTGCAAGCGTTGGTGAGTTATGGTGATAGGGACCACGTACTCGGGCTATGCTAGGGGTACTTTGATATTGGTGGCACTTGGGACTCCCTTGCAGCTATTACATACTCGGGTAGACCCACAGGGTCATTACGTGATTCTGGAGGGACTCTTAGATGGCTCCCCATTAACACTTGTTTCCCTATATGCACCAAACTCGGGACAGGCCGCGTTTTTGCAAACCATGACCCTATCCTTATTGTGCAATCTGTTGGCTCCAAAGTACTGGGGGGCGACTATAACTGTGTACTCGATTTAGAATTAGATAGGTCATGTCCACCATTACTAGGTGCACAATCTATAGGTCTGGCGCAGGGATTGGGCCAGGGACATGCAGCTAAGTGAATTCTGGCGTGGCAAGCATCCCACGACGCGCACATACTCACATTATTCACCAATACACGATTTATTTACTAGAATAGACGCAATTTTTTGTTCAACAGATTGATTAATGTATCGCGTGTGGAATATCTAGCCCGCACGTTGTCGGATCACAGCCCCCTCCTGGTATACCTGTTGTGGGGCACACGTAGAGCTAGCATTTAAACATGGCGTCTCCCCCTGGAAGCACATAAAGATATACCACTGTGCACATCTATGGCACAGTCTATCACCTCATACTTTCAAGTAAACGCATGTACTGCTACATCTGCGGGTATAGAGTGGGACGCATTTAGGGTGGTGCTGCGCGGATCAATGATTAAAGCAGTATACGGCTCCCGAATGACGCTCTTGAAAGAGCTACAGGACCAAGAATCCGAAGTTAGTCACTGTGAACTTCTTGCTCCTGCTGACGTAAGTATTGCGCCTATATTGGCCAAGGCCCAATTGGCTTACAAAGAGACACAAGACAAGCTCTGTGCTCTCGACTACAAGCAATACCTGGCCAGGCAACATGCCGATGGCGACAAAGCAGGCAGGACACTGGCATGGCTGTTTAGGTCTGGTTCTTCACAACCCCCAATCACGGCCATACACACATTGGATCGGCAATTAGTGAACACTCAGGAGCAGATTGCGACTCCTTTTACAAATATTATGTCTCTCTCTATACAGCCCCAGAGACTAGCACACCACAGGAAATCCAACAGTTCCTGTCATGCGCCACTCTGCCGCAGATAACGCAGCCCAAGTACGAGTCGCTAGAGGCCCCCATCTCTGAAACTGAGATCTCAGAAACGATTAAACAATTGGCGAGAAACAAGGCGCCTGGGGCGGACGGTTGGCAGTCGGAGTTCTATGCAACGTATGCGGAGCCCTTGACACCCCGCTTATGCAATATTTGTTGTGAGGCGTTTGACCATGTGAAGGAAATGACCCGATTCGGGTCACCCGGGTCACACAAGACCACCTCTCAGCCTTCCATACTAAATGAAGAGTCGGTCAGACAGTAGAGAATACAAACCAATATTTGTTTATTCAGAGTACGCTCAGAGCGGATCCCTGTCTGCCCTGTCGCTAAGGAGTGCTGCAGAGGGACTGACATCAACAAGCATAACGATACATTATGTACATTTCAGAACCAATGAAGGAACGCCTACAATGGAATTTTCCAGAGAGATGCAGCTGGACAGTAAATTATAAAGGAGTAAGTTTCGATTCTGAGGCCGGGCACTTACTATCTATCATTCAAGGTTACTCTGTCTGTGCCCGCCACTAGACAAGTGGGAGTGGGCCTACATCTAAGAAGAGAGGTATGCGCTAATAGGAACAGTGCATTCATTAGTGTGGCAGAACTCAGCTCCAAAGAAACATAACCCAGAGAAGGCCGTTTCTCGGAAATAGCGGAAAGAATTAGTTTCGACCACAATACAAAATGGCGCCTATACACAAAATGGCGCCGTGAATGCTAACTTACATAAAACCATGCGAGAACATAATTTTTATTCTAACACATGGCATGCCCCCACCATCTCTCCGTGAGGCCATACTGGTGGTGCTACCAAAGCCCGGGAGCGACCCATTGCAAATGGGCCCATACCGTCCTTTGTCGCTACTGAACACCGATTATAAATTCTGGGTAAAATACTAGCTGACCGATTAATAGAAGGGGTGCAGCTCTTAGTCCACAGTGATCAAAATGGGTTTATACCAGGGAGGAATACTGGACTGAATCTACGCCGGCTTTTTAAGCTATTGGTGTGGGCACGGTCAGAGGCAGAAATACCTTGGATTGCCTCCTTAGATATTGAAAAAGCATTCGATACCTTGGGCTGGGATTACTTAATGGTAGACCTCTCAAAGTTTGTCTTGGGCCCTAACTTTTTCCGGTGGGTACAAATACTATATAGTAACCCGCAAGCCAGGGTAAAGACAGGACGTAGTATCTCCCCTTCCTTCAATATAGAGTGTGGTACGAGACAGGGGTGCCCTCTATCGCCCATTCTTTTTGTGCTGGCCATGGAAACCTTAGCGAGCGTGCTTCGCAACCATGTCCTGGATTGGGGCATTCATGCATACACCCAATGGCACATTGTTTCTCTCTACGCGGACGACGCACTGGTCTATCTGCATGGTCAAAGCGAGACCCTCCAGGGCTTAATGAAGGTACTAGATGAGCACGCCCAAATATCCGGTCTGAAAGTGAACTGGTCCAAATCAGTAGTGTTCCCAATGAAACACCTGTCTGCGACACAGAGGGCGCTCCTGCCCATTACATCACTCATATGGGCCTTTGATTCTTTCAAATACTGAGGAGTCCAAATCTATCACTCTCAGACAGATTTAATGGAGGGCAATTTGGGTAGAGGACTTGCCAACGCTCGTTCCACGCTGCCATTCTGGACCGGGTTGCCTTTATCCCCAATAGAGAGAGTGGCCATTGCCAAGATTTTATTACTCCCCAGACTCCTATATTTCTTTGCAACCATCCCCTACAAACTCCTGCGCAAATTTTTTCAGGACCTGGAGTCACTCCTGGTATCACTGATCTGGGGAGGTGCTAGGGCTAGAGTAGCTCTCCAGAAATTATACCTCCCCCTTTCAGAGGGGGGTCTGGGAGCACCCAAATATGAGTATTATTATGCCGCGGCGCAACTTCAATGGCCAATGAGATGGCTTTCAAATAGTAACCTCGCTGAACTAGATCCCTGGGCGATGACGCTCCAAAGACCAGCCATGCTCGAGTGGCTGTCCGGAACCAAAACTCCACTACAGACAAAAAAAGGCAATCTGCTGATGTTAGCGGCTTGGGACGTCTGTTTGAGATATGTTCTGACTACCCAGCGACCCTCACCGTATGCACCGAATTTACCCCTTGAGCTGCAGCCCAGCTCCCGTGCTTGCCTCAAGAGAGCGGAAATCTGTGTGTGGCGCACTGCTGGGCTTGAAACTTGGGGGGATTTATTCATTAACGCAAAACTATATGAGTTTGAAAGCTTGATGGACAACTATGGACAACCACCGGGGACTTTCTTGCTCTATGCAATATTGAAACAGCAAATTATTCAGGAGTGGGGAAACACACATACCGAACCCACCACATCCAAGGTTTTACAAACACTGCTGACTCATGGTCGAGGCGTAAAAGCAATCACAGTGTTATACAACTCCCTTAGACCTGACTCTACCTCGCTGTTGGCACCTTAACGAGAATACTGGGACAGCACCTTGGCAGCGGACATCACTGATAAGCAGTGGGCATAGTGCATAGGCTATCCTAAGTACATATCAACCAATGCCAGACTGAAATACACACAATTCAATTATCTCTACCATACATATTTATCTCCACATAGGCTGTCCTGCATGTTCTCTACTTCCGCTGATATATGCTCTAGGTGCCTATCCGTGGATGCCACATTCCCCCATATGATCTGGACATGCCCTCGGCTTGGGACGGACTGGAATGGTGTAGCCGAGATACTAACGGAGGTGACGGGGTCCCCAGTGGCGCCTCAGGTGCTACACTTTATCCTTGGAATCACGAAGAGAAATGCCCGCAGAAAAAACCTCAACAGATTCTTGGATCTGGCACTGGGGTTGACCAAGCGCAGATTGGCTATGTCTTGGAAATCATCCATGGGGCCAGTCATACGTGTATGGCTCATGGACCTTCGCAGATCGCTGGTTGTGGAACATATGAACCAGCAGGCTAACGCTATGCGACACCCCCCAACAACAAATCTCACGCAGTGGCAAGACCACTTAGCTGCCATATAGTAAAAACTACATACCATGGCCTTTGCCACATCATGACTCGCACGTCGGTCTGCATCACGGTAGCGTTACACAGATCACGTGATAATTACAAAAGAGAATAGGTGTTTTGCTTACACCTGTGCATTCCGGTCCACCACAAGAAGAGCCATACATAATAATACTTGTTACGGATTCCCCCTCCTTCGTACGCCCCTGACACATATGCACACACAAGTACATAGGCGGAGGCCTGGCAGAGCCCTCAAAGTAGGTACACATTACACAAATACGGATAACAAGGGACAGTTTTTTTTTTTTTCTTTGTTACTTGTTAATAAAGTTGGAGACAGCATACTTACAATACAGAATGTTAATATTGATGTTAAATCCCCACAGCTCCCAGTTTGTCTTACCAAAGGTACTCATCAAGGTAGCACAGCACTTTATCACCCACTCCGGAAATCAAATGAAAATTTTGAATACCACACACCAAAGAGCATCCAATATGAATGGAATTTCCACAATAAACATTCTGGAAAACTGTTTCCCTAGGAAAGAAAAGCTAACCAACTGTAAAAGTAGCAGCCATAATGTAGATTGTAGGTCTGACTTTCCCATTTCTGCCCTAATGCCATAACTCTAGACTATATTTATGGCCTCATCAATGATGGTATGTCTTACAGAACATTCCTCTTGTGCAATGTAGTCATTTTCAATGATGGTGTTTCTTACAGAACATTTCCCTTGTGCAATGTAGTCATTAATGCCCCCCCCTTCAAACCAATAAATGTGGTGAACAAGTCTGCACTCATCTGCTGGCACCCCTCTCAGTGGTGGGATCATAATGGTTGATAGGGGAATCTTTACAAAAGGCCCATCACCCTGCCTATCCTGATTGCTCTTCCTTCATTATTTTTCTGTTCACTATGGGGTCGATTCCGATATCGGTCGGAAGGGCTCCGAATTGGATTCGGGTTTGCCGAATCTGATCCAAAGCCCTTGTTTCCGACTGACTCGTTCCCAGTTCCGAACGACCAAGTACGATGCCTGGAAACCTTCAGGCTGACCGAATCAGTTCCGAAAGGCATTAGGACAGGTCGAGCCTTTCTGGAGCCGATTCATACAGCTCTATGGACTTGGTGTCCGAACGAGCGAGTACGATGACCGATTCGGAGAGCCTCTCCGAATCGGTTTGCCCGGAACGAAACGGCTGCCGGAATTGGACTTTGGGGGCCCGTAGCAGGCCCCCTTCACCCAGGGCCCTCTGAATTGGGCCTGTGGGGGTACCCATGGGTCCCCCCTTTCCAACAATGCACAGTGTGGCAGGCTCCATGGGGTGCCCACCACAGGGTGCAAGGTTTTCCCCACCCACTCCTTTCTTCAATGGGAGCCTGTTTCCCCACCCACTCCTTTCTTCAATGGGAGTCCGACTGAATCGTATCCAGATGCATACAGATGCATCGTACTCATTCGGTCAGACTCCCCCAATCCGAGTCATATGGACAGCATTACTGAACCGATTCGGTCGGTATGCTTTCCAAACGAGATTGGAATTGAGCCCTATGTCTGTCGACCTTTTTTAATTACTTCAAGTTATCTGCCGAGCATGATGACTGCTGTTGCAGGCATGTGTATGTATCCAGACACTTTTTGGAAAGCTAACCTTCAATTTCACAGCTGCCATTCTTTCCTGGTACTCTTTTGACCACATAACAGTAGATTGCAACCTAACTGGTAAGTAACCCTTTTTCCATCACTCTACTTGCATTTCCCCTGCTTTTTACCCCATTTCCCAGCCAGTCACCAACCAAGGAGTGAACAGTGAGTGTTATATATTTCACTTCGAGCAATTGTGCCCGAACTTGCCCGGTCACCTAAAGCACCCTCCCATGTTCCAGTCTTGTTTGAGCTCCCCATCCCAACCCCCTGATGTAGGGCACCTCTGAAAGAGCACATGGGGTAATAGTAACCCTCTTGCCATGTGTACAGCTGACACTGATCTGGTAGGAGTTGTCCATTACAGCCACAACTCATTGTCTACATCCACATGACTTAGAAGGGTCCAGTCCCCTCTTTGCCTACAACTCCTCATCATAGTGGAAGAGGTGTGGCGCAGCGGCCAGGGTGCCTGACTCCGCACCACGGGGTTCATGGTTCGATCCAAGGTGCCGGCGGCAGGTTAGCCCAGCACCACGTGACTCTGGGCAATAGCTTGCTTAATCTTCCCGAGGGCCCCCAGCCCTGGGACACCTCTCCGAAGATAGCTGTGCGCTTTACAAATGATGGTATTTCATTTATTTCATATTGTAGAACAAAATATCAACTTCAAAAATATTGTAATACAAAAGTGATATCGAAAAAAAACTGAGCGCCAAAATATTGAATATTTACTTGTAATGCAAAGTAAAATAATATCGACTACAAAAATATTCCTGACCAAAATGTCAACATTGCATATGTATGTATATATTTAAATGTGTTTAACAATATACTGACTTTAAAAAAGTGAAACTATTTTTTTAAATGTAATATATGTTGACATTAATTTAAATACTTTTAAAAATACAAGTATGCAAATGCGTCTAACTTGGAGATAATTAAACAAATATAAATAAATTAAAAAAATAAATTACACATTAAATTAGTGGTATTATAATTAAAAACGATAATATTGTTACATGTTATAAAATAAAATAATATATATACATGCATAATTACATACATACAAATATTAAAAACAAAACAATTTAAAAAGTAAAAGAAATATAATACATGTAAAAATATATCCATTTAAATTAAATACAATCAAATATTTCCAGAACAATCGAAAGAAATACGAAATAGTAACTAAACTCCAATCTAAAAACATTAAAAGATAAGAAACTATTCATGTACACTACTGTAATCCTGCAATCCTTCGAACATTGGGAAAATACAAACATTTTGGGGATGAGACATTCAAATTTACTATTCTAAGTCTGAGCTAACAGACACTGAGGAAAATACATACAGTAGGGGTCAATTATTCTATTCTAACTCCAATATAAAAAAATCATTGGGGAAAATACATGTATTTGTTTTGGTCAAATATATGATTCTAACTCCACTCCAACAACCACTGGAGAATGGGCAGATTTAGTATTGTAACTCTAGTCTAAAAAACATTGGGGAAAGAATATAAATTGGGGGGATCATATATACTATTTTAACTCAAGTCTAACGAATGGGAAAGTACATACATTGAGGACAGCGGTTAGATTTACTATTCTAACTCCACTCAAACAAATATTGGGGGAAGTGCAAATATTGGTGGATGTCAGATTTGCTATCCTAGCTCCCAACAAAGAATCATTGGGCAAGAGGATATATTTGGAGTGTCACTTCACTACACCCAAAAAAAGTATAATTTCACCTAAAAATATTTTCAAAAATAAAAATAAATAAAATACATTATTTTGCGTCTGCATTTTAAAAACTATATACATTAACATAAATAGATAAAATAATATTTACAATATCTTACAATAAGGAGTATATCTCAATCTCACCATAAAAAAATCATTTACAAATTCTTTTGGACATTAAATAATTATTTTCAAAACACTATTTTTCTTTTACCTTTGACAAATATAAAAAATAATTAATAACATAATAATTTAAAACAGCAACACACTCAAACACACAAAATACCACATGATCCATTGAAAATAATAAATCTATTTATAAAAACTATATAAAATATTATTTTGAGTTGAACATTATTTAAAAAGAACAATTCATTACTGACCAATTTAAAAAGTAACATAATTATTTAATCAATTGATTTGAGATTTAAATATCCTAATAAACTCAAGAGAAAAAGTTACAAAAAACAGTACCCTTACCTTTGATATTTTAGTTTACAATATTTTTTGTAGTCACAGTATTTTGACCACAATACTATGGTCAGATGATATTTTTAAAATCAATATTTAGGTGAAATACCCCTGGGCTCTGGCACAATGTCCTTCTTCCCCACTAGCTTTGTGGCCCTCTGGTGCCTCTTCCTTCATGGACTTCATTTGGAGGTAGTCGGGGCCGCAGCTGTGACATCTAGCTTGCTCCTTGCTAATCCTGGCACTTCCTTTGTGACCCTGGCATCAGAGGGGGCAAAACATTTGCCTCTTCTGAGGACAGGGGTTGCACAGGAAGTGCCAGGATTAGCAAGAAACAAGCTAGAGGTCACAGCTGTGACTTCTGACTACCTACAAATGATGTCCACGCCTCCACCTTCAACCTGGTTGTCTCAGGCATAATCACTACTGATGGCACCAACTTTGGACCCTATTGCCAGTCATCAAATGTAACTGAAGCTCTCCCTCTTCCTATGTCATGCTCTCCTATTCAGATCACATCTCCTCAAGTTCAGCTATTTCATCAAACACTCCCACCACACAGGGCTTGGGCTATTTGCAGTCAGTACGTGTATTCACGACCCTAGCCTCCTGCCTCAGGCACTCTGCCCATCCTATGGACATCTGCTCTTTTCTGTTCTACAGATCCATCCCCTCTAATACCTATCTACCCCCCTGAGGCCAAAGCATACTTTCCTGGGCACTCTTTTCTGGGCTTGTTTCCAGCCACTCAATTGCAGCCTTCTTGGGCTGGGGGTGCCATCTGTGTCTGCACCCTGTGTCACCCCTCAGTGTCCCATGCACTGCAGGTGGATGCCCCAGTGATCCTGCCGCCTCTTTTCTATATTCCCTCTGTAAACTGGGCACACTCTTTTTGCCAAGTGCCTGCACTCTCTTTGCTTCTCTTCTCAATGCTTTTGTCCTACCAAGAAGGGTCAATATGGAGGATCAGTGGGAGGACAAGGACTCAGAAACTCTGCTGCAAAGAATTCTACGGAAGGAACTCACTTGGTATTTTCAAAGTATTAGTTTTAGTCAGTAAATATAGTTAGGATTAAATTAGTAATGTCACTGGCAGAAATTAACACCAAGCATTAGTAAATGAGTATGCTCACAGAACATAAATTGCTTAAAGAATAAATATGCAAGCCAAATCAATAGAGCATAGCTGTAAGAAATGGGGTTATTGGTTGAGAGGAGCAGAAGCCCCGATCAGGTAACAACTACAATCCTTATAAGGGCAAACAACAAAAGTGACTAAATTATTCTGTGCTGAGCTTAACTTAGAGGCAATGTGTAAAGCTTTTTTGTAACACACAAACAGCAATAAAGTTAAAACACAACACAAGAAAAATACCAAACCACTTTAGACAAATAGAGTACATTTTAATACATGAAATGATACCAGAATGACAAAAATCCAACCAGTAGAACCAGAGATATTCAATTTTAATGTTTCAAGTGAATGTAACACCTAAAAGCAGAAAGCACCACTTGCAGTCATCTAGCCATGCTGGACCAGGAGAAAGTCAAAAGGCTGACTGGGATGGAGCACGAGTTGGATACAGGGAAAAGGTTAGTCTCACTCAAAAGTTACCTTCTAATTTCGGTGTGAAGAGTTTCATTTGTGTTGAAGGCGAATGTAAGGATAAGGTTGAGCATTGTGTTGCTGTGAAACGAAGAGCAGATGGGTTGTCATGGACGGTCATCACTGTAGCTTGAAGAGCCGGTGAAGCATTGTGGACAGTCATTACTGTAGCTTTGTGTTGACGATCATCTCAGGCTGTCATTGCTGTAGTGTGAAGTTGAGATGTCGCTGTGGAAATTCGTTGTTGGCGTGAAGGGCAGGTTTAACTGGACTATGCATTGGCAATCGGAGCGGGCGGCAGAGTCTTGGCATTAGCGGGCCTGTTTGCGTTCACGAGGAGTCCAAACTTCAGGCTGGGAACACCTCTTGGGGATCAGGGCTCACTCCAGCAGAGGTCAGAAGCAAGGCTCGGCAGGTTCAGTTGCAGGATCAGGCATGTCCAGTTGCAGCAGATCAGCTCAGAAGTTGCAGGGAGTTCTCTGAAGCTAGTTGTGTCCCTGTAGCTCACACAGGAGGTCAGCAGAATGACACTTGGGGCCTACTTACAATTCTGGCAGTCCAAGGAATGCCAGGCTCATGGTGGAGCGGCGGTGGCAGTTGAGCCACAGCCACACCAGCTGTCTGACCGACCTATTACGAGTTGGGAATTTGGACTGTAATGGGACCACTGGCTACACCAGAGAACCGCCCTTCCCAGGGAACGGCATGGCAGTCAGGGCCATTGTAAGATGCAAGTGGTGCCACTGCAGCACCGCCATGCATATTACAAGTTTCAGGCCCGCCAGCATTTTCATTGAGGTCTTTCCTCTATGAAAAGGCTGGTGGTGCTTAAACAAAGGCGGCCCTACAGGACCCCCTGTGCCCCCTCAGCCTGGGAATGCATGCGGGGGCACAACATGTACCCAGCTTTGTGCATGCACCCCCGTTCTTGCACGGCATCAACTTCACAGTCCATGCCATGCAGAAACCTGTGTGGCGTTCCCATTGCGGTGCCTTTTTCGAATCGCTGTGCCACCTGCTCGCCAGACCACAAAATTACTTGTAATCTGGCAGGCAGGTGGCATCAACTCTTGGTGGTGCAGGGGTGCGGTGGTGGAAGGCTGTCCGCCCCCCACACCACCAAAAGTCATAATAGGGCCCTTGGAGTCACTTTAGGTAGGCTGGGACAAAGGCAAACAGGTCCAATCTTCCTTCTCAGACAGCAGGGCAGTCCTTCAAGCAGCAAGGCAGTCCTCTGGCAGCAGGGTAGTCCTTCTTCTGTAACCTCCACACCTAAGGCACTTTGTATTACTGTCTGGAAGCTATACACACCCCCAACAGTAGAGCCATTCACTGCCTTGTGCCCCAGGAACTCAGGACACTGGCAGAAGGGCACAATTGGTTGGGACACGTAAATATATTACTTTCTAAAAGTGGCATTTTCAGAATTGTAACTTAAAATTCGACTTCATCATTAAAGAGGAGTTCAAATTAAAATTCAATTGAGTGAAAACAGTATACCTCTAATTGCTCCCAATCTAAACTTAGCAACTATTATACTATATAGTGTTAGTCAATGGGAGAGATAGGCCTTCCAACACCAAAAGATGACTTTAGGGGGTTTTCACTGTCAGGACATGTACAGATTCCTACTTCTTAAATACAGTTCACGCTGCCCTATGAGCCTTTAGGGCCTACAGTAGGGGTGACTTATAAGTATTAAAAAAGAAGGTTTAAGCCTGGAAAATGGTTTAGTTTCCCATGTTGAAATGGCAGTTAAAAAAACTGAACTACCAGCTGCAGTGGCAGATCAGAGACATATTTTAAAAGGCTACATTAGTGGATGCCACAATGAATGCTGCCGCCGACTAGTAGCATTTAATTTACAGTCCCTGGGTACATGTAGTACCATCTACGAGGGATTTCCCAAAAAATTAAATGTACCAATCAGGTGCAGGCCAATTGCACCATGTATTTGGAGAGAGCACAAGCACGTTACCACTGGTTAGCAGGAAAAATGTGAACAAAGTCCTAATGCCAACAAAAACGGTTTCAGCAACAGTATTCAAAAAGCTGTGGGTGATCCCACAAAAAGGGCTAGGTCCAACAATAGCCAGATCATTAGATTGGGTATAAAGTGCTCTGCATAGCGAGACCAAAGTGAGCTAAAATCTGAGTCTTCTTATAGGGTTCTGAAAAATATGAACTATTCTTGATTACAGAACTAAAAATATTTGTGTCACATTTTATACATAACAGTCTGTCACCAACAGGAACCAACAGCAATAATATTACATGAAAATGGAAACATTTTTCTTTGCTTTCCGTCTGTACACTTGTATCTTTCTAAAATACAAATACACAACTCTAGATTTTCTGTGCGGGCATTCATTGCATAACTTTCCTACAAGATGGAAAAGTACAACTTCAAAATATATTTAATTAATGCATTTCTTTGCACAAAATTTCCTTGCACATAGTTCAGGCTGTAAAGTAAGCAAAACATACAATATAACAATAGGGGAACATTTGCACTTCTGCCAAAACATTCTGCAGACTTCATCCTTGTAATGTAACATATGTTAGCCATGGAAAGTTAGAACAGGTCAGCAAGCCAGGGAGTTTCAACTAATTCACAATATTTTTCTATTCTACAGAGAAAGAAATATCTGCACATGTATTGTCATGCACTTTTAAGGCCTAGCTGTGAAGCAACTACAAAATGATGGCATATACATTTTACATTTGTCAATTTCCTCTCTCATTCTCACCTGCCATGTTTTCTCTCTCTTGGGGGTATATTCACAAGAACGTGTGCTAAACATCTCCAAAAAATGTTAACGCAACTTTACACATTGCGGCCCATCGCGGGAAAATAACCCAGTGTTAACGTGGAATTCACAACACGGCGGTACCATGCGATAGTCCCCCGAAAACGCGGCCAATGTCCGCGATACAACCACCGTGACTGAGATAAAAACACAAACCCCAACGCGTAAAAAGGCGCGATGTGCCCAAACGCGATAAGAAAACAATGACAACCAGCGAGAGGCCAGCAATACCCACGCATAATGCGGGAAAAAGCACAAGAACAGCATACGGAAAATGCCACTAAAAACAAAATCAACTGCGGAGTACCACGGATGCACCCTCACCGACTGCAGAGGACAACATGAACCCCACAATCCCCACGGAGGAACACCCAGGAATATAGGGCTCGTGGAAGGGCAATGAGAAGAGAAAGAGGAAGACGGGGTACAGTCTACAGGAAAACCCGATTATCGCCACGGATGAGACAGAACACCACCACAAACTGTACGTCACCTCCAACGTGTCATTGGCAACAAAGAGGCAAAGATGGCACAGCACCTCGGACCATGTGAATGCCGTCGCATGGCAGAGGAGGACAATGGAAGAGCACAAGAGGAGCTGGACTGATGTGAATGGCAAAACCAAGCAGAAACTCGCTGACAACACGAAAGCAGCAACGCACCCCGGAGGAGGGGGGCCAGCAGAACACCAGGAGCTGAATGACATGGAGAAGATGGTGGCCACAGTCACCAGTCGGGAGACGGTGACATGAGTTGGTGATCTGGACACTGCCCAACATGACCCAACATTACATCAACATGGTGCTTAGCGACCTGGGAGTGGGTGGACGGGGGGAGATGGGCAGAATGGCACACATGCACAATCAAGCAGGGCACACTGCACACCCACAATGACTCTGGGTCATGTCCCTGATCCCACGGGAACACCTCATCACACACACAAACACCAAGTAGTCCCACAAACACCATGTGCCCAAAGGGGCACCCACCCAACACATCAACATTCACACAACCAACACATGCCCACGTGCGAAACACAGCAAACATGCATATACGTCAGCCACACTGACAATGCAAGAGACACCACATGACGAGTAGCTTGGCTGCAGTCCTATCATCATGGCAATGTACACGGCACGACACTGAGGCGGCTGAGTGCGGACAACACCTGAAAAGGAGCAGGTCACACTCGGACACAACTACCTGCACAAACAACCCCTGATGTCAACGACACATCTGCGGATAAACCATGCCCAAGAGTCACAACTCGACAAAGAGCACAAGTTACCCAAGTCTGCAACATCTCAGCACTGTGGAAGCACAGAACTGACAGGCACACCGCATGAAAGGGATCAGTGGCAGACAAATCAGAGCCGCAGGAGCGAATCACCCACTGTGCAGCATACGCATATAAGTATAAGTGCACCTCAACATTGACAACATCCCGGTACAAACAGCAACACCTCCACAACAGAACACAGGACACAACTGGTGCCGCAAATGTGCACAACATGGCAAATCACATCTGGCACAGCAGGAAACTGTGACATGACAATGTACAAGTACAACCTGTAACCTTCAAAAATGTTTTATTCACACATGCTGTGCCTGTGGACATTTTGTACTGTCCCATGATTGTCAGGGACGGCCACAATGTGAAGTTCTCATGAGAAGAAATTGGCAATGATGGTGTTCCTACAGGCCATTCCTGCCGCAGCTGCAGTGGGATGTGGGCCACATGCCCCATCGTCCCCATCATCGTCCGGTACTTCTGGAACTGGGATCCATGGGGCATTGGTGCGTACACAGATGTTGTGCAACACACAACATGCAACGATCATCTTGCACACGATGTCCGGGCTCTACAGGAGCTTTCCACCTGTGCCGTCCAGGCACCTGAAACGTGACTTCAACACGCCAAATGTCCGTTCAACGATACCCCTGGTGCGTATGTGGGCCGCATTGTACTGCCTCTGGGCGGGTGTGTTCGGGTCTCGGAGGGGTGTCATCATCCAAGGGCAGAGTGCATATCCTTGATCACCTGGGACAGTGCAGAGAGAAAAGAGTCAATACTTGGTTCGGCATGATGTGATGGCAGGCCCACTAATCCAGTGACGCCTGTGCTGGCTGTGTGTGGGGTGAGTGTAAGCCAGCCCTCAGGGAGTAGCTGGTGCTGGCAACAACTCCAACAGTCATCAGGCACTCAGAAATGCAATGTCAGAACAACAAGGGAGCATGACTTGAGTCGCACAGAGTTAGTGGCCCCGGATGCACAGCGGCCGACACGGGCCTACCGCCATGGGATGCTGACCTACGGGAGACTGGGGTAGGGTCATGAGGGAAGAGCAAGGTCTCGTATGTCTCAGAGGTTCCTTCCGCGGAGTGTCTCGGGGGAGAATGGGAGGTGTACCCCCAGGGCATGATGCAGAGGGCACATGCCAGCTGTGTCCGGCAACATGGCGGATATGAATGCCACAGACTCATGCCAGACACCAAGTCCGTACCTGCCCGTTGCTGATGACAACCCCCAGGCCACAGGCTCAGACACCAACAATGTTCCGCCGGAGGCTGACGGTCACTCACGGCGCACAGGGTTAGTGGCATCAGGTCAGTCCTTGCTACTGGTTGACCTCCTCCGTAACGGTGATCCGTGTTTCCACCGGACTGTGACGCATCTCCCTCTCAATCCTCCCCCTGCGTACACTGGCATGGACCCTGCCATTGATTAATGATGACTCAGTTCAAGATGTGGGACATGCTGGACTGCAGTGTAGCCCGGCTGCAGCGGTGGAGTATGTCAACGAATGGGGACCCCTGGGGGCCTGTGTCACGGAGGACAGCGATGGCCTGAGGAGGCCGCCAAGGTTGCGGGCATGGGTCTTGGAGCTAGCACCGGCACGTGGTGGGCCCTCTTTGACACACGACGGTGTCGGCAGGTGAGCAGTGCGGCCTTGGAGCGCTGGGGCGGGCAGGCCTGGTCTGGGTATCAGCGTCCTGGGGTGCAGCAGGTGCACAGGCTCGCAGGCCCCGCTGCTTACGGCGTCGGCCTCGTGGCGGGCTGCGAGGCGCCGCCCTGGCAGTGACGTTGACCTTTCTGGGAGAGAACCACGCTCTGTGCCACGGGGTTTTTGTCCACACCCCTGCGCAGGCCTGGCGTACTCCAGGCCAGCCCACTACGCTCACGCACACAGGGGGGGACGCAGCGAGCGACATTTCCACGATCTGACCCACGGCCTGGGGTGACATGGTTGCGTCCACTGTTCACTACTCTCCAGTCACCAGCAGTTGATGTCTGCATGGACATATCTGTGGTTTGCATTCCCATGTCTGTCCAGCACATCCACGCCTCACTTGTCATTGTGTACATTCCCATTCACGGGTCACTTGCATCCTTCGCACATGGCTGCATTCCGCATCTCCACACATTCAGCTGTTGTGTGGCTGTGATGCCATGATATAGCTGTATTGTGTGCAGGGGAAGCCCAGGATCACCATGGAGTTGTGTTGTCGTGTCTGGTAGGTGGGCATGTTGATTGACATGTTGTATGTGGTTTGGTCACGTGTGCATTCCCACAGTTGTGCATTGTGTGATGGTGGCTTTGAGGTGTGTGGTGTGTTGATTTGGCACTTACCAATGAGCAGTCCAGTTCCATAGATGCCATCCTGGAAGCGCTGGTTGATGATGGACTGTCGGAAGATGTAGGAATCGTGCACACTGCCAGGGTAGTTTGCGACGACATTGGTGAACATTCCCTGGTGGTCCACTATTGCCTGCACATTGATGGAATGCGTGTGTTTTCTGTTGCGGTAGTGGTGTGCAGTATCCGCAGGGGGCACAAGTGGGACATGTGTGCAGTCAATGGCCCCCAACACGTGTGGGAAGCTAGAAAAGGCGTGGAAGCCTTGCTTTGTCTCCAGCTGTTCCTGCGCAGTGTGGGGGAAGTGTAGGTACTGGGGTATGAAGCTGATGATGGCATCCAGGACAGGTGTGATGAACTTTGATAGGGCTGGCTGTGAGACTCCTCCGACTCTGGCAGTTGTTGGTTGGAAGGTACCAGAGGCCAACAGGTGCAGCACAGCCAGCAGCTTTGTCTGCGGAGGGATGTTGGTTCTCCGCTGGGTTGGGACCCGTCAACCTGTGGGCGATGTGGGTCATGATGAGGATGATGGTTGTCCTTTTGAGCCTGTAGTGGGCAATGACTTCCTCGGGCGTTAGGTCTGTGAGACTGGTGCGTTTTCGGTAGGTCCACCGTCTTACTCTGCGCTGCCTCTGTGGTGGTCCGGGGGGGGGTGTGGGTCCAGGTCCTGGGGGTGGTGGCGGTCCTGGGGGTGGTGGCGGTGGGTGTTGTGGCCCTGTTGGGGCTCCGAGCTGCATGATGAGTAGCTCCATGGCGTCGTTTGTTCTTCGGGTGTGGCTGTGTGCGGGGCTCCGTTGCCTACTCCAGGTAGTCGTCTGGCTTTACCACAGCAGGAGGCAGGTGTTGAATACCTGCTGCTACCGCGGCTTATCGAGTGGTTTTGATTTGCATCGCAGATCTCTCAGTTCGTTGTGAAAGTGGTGTTGTGGTGTTTTCGTGTGTTTTTGCACGGGAACGCCTACTCTGCATCTCATTAGGGTTAGTTGGTGGTGTCCTCCCTGGGGATAGGTTTTGGGGCAGTTATCGCGGGAATACTGGCGATGTCTGCAGTTTGCACCCGCTTGTGAATGGGGTGTTAAATCTATCTCCACTTTTGATGGGTTAAGGTGGAGATAAATCGGGGGTAGGTCCTTGTAAATATGCCCCTTGGTGTCCGGCATCCTCCCTTTGCGTTCTCACTCTCCACACCTAATGCTGGGGCGATGTCAATCAATTGCCCATTCCAGGTTCTGCTCTGTGCATCTGTGCCTACTGTCTTGCAGCCTGCCGCCCTTCGTGTCATGTATATTCTAGCTCTCTCCTTGGGCTCAAGCACTGTGGCCCTCTTCTCTGCATGTGAACTGTTTTCTGAGTCTTAGTACTCCATGCTAGAGGTATGTAACCCTTTCTACCATGGGCCTGGACTGCTCTCTACTGTTCCCATTGCTCAACTTCTCATGTATGATGCCTGTGGCCTTTCTATCAGAGGCTCGGCCTGCTCTTCAGTCACACTTATGTGGGTGGCCCTTCTGTTACCGAGGGTGAGACCCAATTCCATCCCCTACCTGAAGGAGACATACGTGCTCAAACCCCTGCCGATGCCATTTTCCTTGGCCTGCTCACCTTCCCAACACTGTGGGTGAATTGATGACACCCTGGGGCCAATCACCCCCGGAAGCAACACCATTTCTGCCACCTTTGTGCCCTTCGTGGAGCGAGCACCACTCAAGGCTGCTGCTGACCTCTTCATGGCTACAACGGGATTGAATCATTTGTTTGTGCCAGTGTCATAGCATAGTTATGCGGCATCATCACATACCACCGGCATCTTCCAATATAGGTGGTGGTCCCACCCCTGTTAGGGGTCCACCTTGATGTCTGTTTTTGAATATTATGATGTTCATAGCTGATGGGTGAGTGTGCATGATTTTTTTCAGGTTACATAGCATAGAAGTATTTCTGATTTCATGAGAAATTATTACAGATTTGAATGTTGTTCAACTTTCAGCATCCGAGTTTCTTGAGGATGGAGGAGAGGTAAATACCATCACAATCAAGACTGTGTCCTCTGAGCATTAAACATTTTTCAGTTGTGAATTTTCAGTTTCATCATGTGCCCAATGTAGCAACTGTCAGTTTAGGTTGCGTGGTTGTGTGATTCCGGTTTAATTGTGTGGACAGTGTTTTGATCTTTGCTTGGTGTTACAAGTAGGACTGGGTGACATTTTTATTACGCAGGCAAACACATATTTGGTATTACATGAATTTCATTAAATATGTTTTCATTTCGTGGTCGTACTAATTTCCACTCGCAGAGGACTGGCTGAAGCAGAATATGTGTAAGAACATTAAAATAGTGATGGAGAGACATTGTCTGCTTTCTTTATCCAGTCTCCTTGAATGATATTTGTACACGAGGGATGACATTTTGTTCAGTTTTTAGATAAATCATTGTATGTAGTACATGTAATTTCATTACATTTTTGGCACATTGCCCCCAAAAGCTGCAAGCTATGTACCATAGCAAGAATTTATTTTGGTTGTTTAGTCAAAAGGTAGTTGTGCTTTGATTTTGGTCCAACTGATCATGTCTGTGTCCATTCAGACTTCAACGGGGAGTGAAGTCTATATAGTGACAATTTAAATAAAATGTTTTGTTTTCCAGGACCATAAAATAAGGCTACATATCATCACCTCAGGTTGTCCACATCAGCTGCGTGTTCAGATTTTATCAGGTGAGGTCCAACTATTTTTTGTTTACTCGATTAACCATAAAGGTTTTGAGAGGATGGTGCAGCTTTTGTTCTGTTGTATTGAGTCCCTTGGAACCGACAGGCCTCCACAAGGCAGTGCAATATTTATGTTGTGGTATTTGAAGGGTTAGGGTGAAGACAGTCCTGAGTGCATTCATGGACTTCTTTCACGTTTATAGCCCTGTGACTTCCTCCAAGACCTCGAACCCCAGAGAGATGTGCAGTGTCTTCATAAAGTACTTTCATGCCTCACTGCCAATATACCCATGTAAGAAATGTTACATTCTGATGAATTTAAATTATCTAGAGACCAGAGGAAAGTCCGAATTGTGCGTAAAATAGTTTGACTTCCATCTGTTACCTATATACCATAGGTATAGAAAATTGTTATGACAATGCAGTGAAGTTTTGCGAAACTAGAAGAATAATTGTGGCCTACTGCAAGTGTGGACTTGGAGAAGAACTGAGCTTGGGAAATTCACATTTTTACGTTGTTACCCAAGTTTTATTTACGGTATATTGGTACGTTCTACCTCTTGATAGTTGGGGCGTGTGGAACAACTCTGAATTTGGGGCCTGTGGAATTACATGTTCTGAAAAAATGATGAAAAATGTTTTTGCATATAAATTGCCATATTTGACCTTTTGCTAATGTTCACACAAATTGTTCAACCCGCACAGCAAACAACTCCCAGGTGTAACACTTCGGAGAACGTTTTATCCAGTTACCCCTGCAGCAAAAACCTCAACACACGTTTGAGCCTAGTGATGTGCCTACACATGAAAAGGCAGTATATTACTTTTAACATGTTAAATCTACATCTCTTTAAAGAGCTAATTGCAACAACTTTCTGTGTAAATCCGTAAAACATAGTACTTGTCATCGTTTCAAATACAATGTTAACATGGTCTAAGGTGTCCTTTTTTTTTCATGGAGCTGCAGCCACAAACTGTCTTTTAAATGTAGCATTTGGAGTAAAAATATATTTTCGCTGACTATTGCGAGAAAGCTAGAAACTTATGTACAAGGAGTTAATGCCACTTTAGCAGTACTTTTCCGACGGTTTTGCGGCGATATTTTTATCGCCGTATGTACAAGCTGTCGCTAACCTCTGTTAGCGGCAGTTTTCCGGCGAAAATGTCCATTTTAAAGATTGCCACTTCTGTTAGCGATAATGACATGCAAGGGAGGCGTTCCCGTGCAAAAACGGCCACTAACCCCACTTCCTGATATTTACAAGGGAATTCTTGAAGTGTGGAAGACCAAAAAAACTGCCTCTAACTGCAGTTAGAGGCAGTTTTTTAAGACCAGAAAATAGCTGGTCTTAAAAATGGAGATAACACTTGGAGCCTCATTTCAGCAGGTTTTGGTGCTGGACCGCGCTGCAAGCAATGTCGCTGCGCTGCCCTGCGACAAAACTACAGGGCAGGAATGCGCACCATCAATAAGATACTGCGCATTCCTGGGCCTCACTCATGAAAAGTGTTGCAGCGCTGCGACAAGACAGCGTTGCAACACTTTTCACTATGCCCTTCTTGCGACACCATGGATGCGCTGGATTCACTGGACAGCGCTCCATGTTGCAAGTAATGACAGATACGTCTGGAATCCTGACGTATCTGTCAGCGCTAAAGTCACGCATTGCTGTAGTTCTGTCACAAGCATGACGCAACTCCAGCAATGCATGGGGCCAGCCTATCCCTGTGGCACTGCGTCACACTTACGCCTGCCTTCAGGCAGGCGTAAGGTACTGACACAGTGCCGTTCTTGAGGGGTGCCCGGGTGTCGGGCAGTTGGAGATCCATTGGTGGCAGTTGCGCGCTGCGGTGTCATCGTCTGTAATCGTTGGAGGAGTGGTGGTGCTGAGGGAGTTGAGGAGACGTTCTTCGGTGGCCTTGATCCAGCTGCGAGGAGGGGCGATGATGGTGGTGGTGTATGGTGGGCATGGTGAAGACTTGATGTATACAATGATGTTCGGTCCAGGAGAGTCCGGTGGTGTGGCTGTACTTGAAGTTCACGCTGGCGGAGGAGACGTGCTCAACCGTGTGTCCTGCTATGTGGCTTGATGCGGTGACTAGCTGCTTGAGTCTGATGTTGGGGAGCTTCCCCAGGAGGGGGTGGTGTTCTGGCCACTGGGGTTGTCCAGGTGCAACTTGAGTTCACCGAGAAGGATGTCGTCGGTGGATGAGAGAGCCTGGTGTGCAATGAGGTCTACAATGGTATCGGAGAATGGGGCTCCATGGCACAGGGAGCCTGCAGATGAGGGTGCTGCAGAGGATGGGTTTGGGGTTGGTCCGGATCTGGAAGTTGAGGTGTTCCATGGTCACCGTTGGGTCATTAGAGTGTGTGGTCAGTCGGAGCGTGCTTCTGTAGGTGATGGCAATGCCTCCGCCTGGACGGTCGGGGTGGTCCTTGTGGGTGATTCAGTAGCCGTCAGTGATGGCAATGGCGATGTCCGGCCCAGAGCTGAGGTTGGTCCTGGCAGGCGATGTGGGTTCCAGGGTTGATGGCGAGGAGGGTGCTGGTGTCGTATCGGTGGAGTGTCCGAGACGAAGGGTCCGTGGTGCTGAGCGTGGTCCAGGGGCAGACGGACGCAGACGGGCTTGCCTTTGGCTTGCCTTTGGCACGGGAGACGTCCATTACAATGCAGGAATTACATCGTAATGCCTTTACAACGCTACTCCAACAACGCAGGTGCCTTTCACATCGCATTCCATTACAACGCATTGTGAGGTCAGTAATGGGGTATTTTTAAGTTTTAGGGTGGGTATGGGTTTCGTGTGTCGGAGATGAAATTTGGGGTGTATTATGGGGTAAAATTTGAAATTTGGGGTGTGTTTTGGGGTCAATTATGAAAATTGGGGTGTGCATTTGGGTCAATTATGAAAATTGGGGTGTGCATTTGGGTCAAATATGATTTTTAGGGTGTGTTTTGGGGGCTCAAAGATGAATTTTAGGGTCCAGTTTTGCTTTGGGGTGCAAGGGTTAGTTTTAGGGTTGAATTCACTGAAGTGGGAATAGTAATTTTTACATCTCCGCTATCCAACACCTTCCCTACTGTTGCAATATGCCTAGTATTAGTATGCATTATAATGGAATGCAATGTAATGGTATGCGTCTTAACTTCATATATACCTTTGGCGCACCAGTGGTACGCCCGCTGCGCATGGCCACACAGCGGCCGCCATTGAGAAGTGCTGCAGGGGGGACTGGACAGCTGGGAGGTGGGGAACACCAGGAAGAACACTGGATGGGGCGTAGGCGCGTGGGTGTGTGTGTGAGCGGGTGTTGTAAATATTTAAATGAGAGAAATCTTACCTCGAGGCCGGGTCCCGTGTCTTCGTTGCTCCTGCTCTCCTGAGTCTGCTTCCAGGAACAGGAAGTAGGCAGCCAGGCTCCCTCCCCTAAGCCAATCAAAACGCTGCAATGCGGCGTTGGGATTGGTCATTGGCGCTGGGACAAGGCGTTCGGCCAGGGGCTGGAGGGGTGGGCATGTTCTCCATGCAGGCTGTAATGCAGCCTGCATTGCGAACAGGACAGTGCGCATGACTGCTTTGGGTGGCCTGAGCGGGCCAACCAAACAGTCACTGCGCACTTGAGTGGGCATGCCACTCCGCCCCTGCCCTGCTCCGTGAGTGGAGCTGCCCTACTCACCCTCCCGCCCGCAAAGGAAACATGGCACGATTACATCAGGAAGTTATCATCATGTGATGATTTTTCCTCTTCTTGCACTGCTTGAAAGCAATGGGGCGACGCTCTTCTGCCAAAGCGGATGAGCCGCCACTGGGGGTGCGTCATCTACAGGTGCTAGGCCTGGGCGACTCGACCCCCGGGCCTCCTCCGCTACGTGTCCCACCTTCTCCTTACCTAGACATTGACACCATGGCGCAATCCGCTGCACTCGCTCCAAATCTGTGACTCAGCCAGCAGGAGCCTCAGCCAGGCAGGATTTCACAAGCCTGGGACAGCAGTCACCGCCAAGTCCACTGGTGAACCTCCCGATGCAGGTGATGCAACAGGGCCCCCTTATGCGTGAAGATGCAGCGCTCCCGCCACACATGTTCGGCGCAGCTCAGGGGCCTCACCCTCCACAGCGTCCGGCCAGCGCAACATCATCCGGCCTGTGATGCAGAGAGGCGCCGCCCACCGTTGGTAATACCCTACATGCACCCTGGTGTAGTGGTGGATCGTAGTATGCGATGCAGACCTCCCTACGTTGGTGCAAAGGGGCGCCTCTACCATTTACAGCTCCAAGAGGCTCAAGGTGGTCTTCTCACACAGGTCAGCAACGTGTCTCCATGCGACCTGCCAGACTTCCCCACCAGGCACGGGCGATCGCCACGCCTCAATGTCTACTGCCACGGCTCATCGGCTCCACAGCACCTCCGCATCCCACTCCAGGCTCCAGATGCAGGTCCAGCAAAGCATCCAGGCTCCAGACGCAGGTCCAGCGAGGCATTCAGGCTCCAGACGCAAGTCCAGCGAGGCATCCAGGCTCCAGACTCAGGTCCAGCGAGGCATCCAGGCTCCAGACACAGGTCCAGCGAGGCATCCAGGCTCCAGACACAGGTCCAGCGAGGCATCCAGGCTCCAGACGCAGGTCCAGCGAGGCATCCAGGCTCCAGGCGTAGGTCCTGCGAGGCATCCAGGCTCTCATCCTGGTCATCCTGGATGTTGGGTGGCTTGAGGGGATTGTTGATGTGTGCTGCACTTGGCCCTGGCTGCTCCATTCTGCATTTCATTGTTTTTTTTGCCTATTTTCTATTGGAGGTCGACTCATAGGCTATTTTTTTCCAATAGAGGCAAAAAAAACTCACGCTGGGCTGACTAACGTGCGTTTTTTTGCCGCTAATGGGCCTTTTGTTGGTTTTCGCCCGCTAACGGCGGATTTCCTATCGCCATCACACTAATGTTAGCCGCAGTTTTCAGCGCTGATCCCTGAAGCTATCGCCATGTAGCGATGTCTTGTACATACGTCGCTAACAAGGCGATAGTTTTCAGTGCGTTTGCGAGAGCGTTTGCGACCGGAGAGACGGCACGACGTTACAGACTGAATTGGAACCCGCAACTAAATTGACGCGGAATAGATACCTATTTGAGTAAGTGATCCAAACATCGTAAAGGATGCGTTTTTAAATGTCGGAGATTGCTAAACAGATGCAGCTCGATATCAATTAGGAGAAAGAATTATATATTTTTAAGGATTCCTCGAATGGAGTGAGATTTCCTCCTGTGATGTGTATTTTAGTCAAGCCCGAATTGAAGATTTGGGAACCTTAATAAAGTGGTGCTTCGAATTTTTATTGAAGACTCCATGAATGCATATATGGAAACATTGTAGTCCCTCCTATGAAGCATATCGTTCCTGACGCAATTTGAAGATTTGGTGAATTTAAATCAATCTTTGAATTAGGTGATATGAATTGATGACAACTGTGAGAGATACTATTTAATAAATGTCCTGAAGAAGGTGGTTAGATAAACTGGTTTAATACCACCGAAACGCGTTGACGCCCCGTTGGTTGAAAGTTATACCCTGGGAACTTTTAAGGTTCCACTTAATTATTGAATAGTGGACATCCTTTTGCATGATCGATTGATTCCTATTGGGATAACTATTTTTATGATGTTTTAACGTTTCACATGGTTTTTGTCTCTCAAAATATAAAACAGAAATCTTTTTGTATATTGTTAAATTTGTGATATTATTTTATATGGCCACATTTGTGATATTGTACTGTATTGAAAAAACTTTTTAATACAAAATTTCTTTTTTAATGAACATCTTCAATGAATATTAATAAAAATTATTTTTATAAAAAATAGCCATATTTGTGTGGTTGAATGTTTTGATGGTTGTCTTGGGGGTTCATTCATCAAATGATATATATGTTTCAGTCGAAGAATGTTGGTTGCATATGAATAGTCTGAATAGATGTTGTGATAAGATAGTTTTTTTTATATATAACAGTTGCTCCAAGAGAATCTCTGTTTTACTTACCTTTGGTACCCTGTCTCTTGGTTAGTGGGGTCACTCCCTCTTTTTTTCCAGATAGTTTTCAGTGCTACACAGCGGTAAGAAAAGTGCTGCTAACTGGCGTTAGCGGTAGTTTTTGCCAGTCCTTGTACATATGGCCCTTAATTTTTGTGTCCTGCTTGTAATTACGCACAATATAATCAATGGACACCTTGGAATTTGGTTGTCTATATTGCTACCTTTATGAAGCTTCTACATAAACTGTCTGGAATTTTACCCAGTATGAGTTAGTGGCTTAACCCCTTTGATCTAGCTAAGCTTCCTGTGGCTCAAAGGTAATTGTTTTTTACTCATCAGTATCTGTGAGTTGACAAGGCCAATCGAAAAACTTCAATGCCTTCTCAGAACAATGGCCTTCCTATCAGCATAGTCAACTCCCCAAGCCTCAATTGCCTGCCAATAGGCTCCCTAATGTTTGTTTTCTTTTCAGGTGATTGGTCTATCATTAATTAAAGGAACCCTTAGGTCTCATCCAGTGTGGACAGAAGTTTCTGGGAAGGGGGATTTTATTTGATCCTCTGGTGTACATAGTGGGATGACTTTAGTCAGAGTTAGGTACGAGAGAAATTTAAGAAACGATAAGAAATGTGAATGTGTGAAATGACAGCACAAGGAGGTGTGAGACAGCAGGGCGCAGCTATTTCTAAACAGGAGTAGCTACTTTTCCACATGAGTAAGTGCTTAGAAAAGGCTCAAACACTTCTCAAAAGTATTACTTTAAAAAAAAAAAAATCCACAGGGTCATTTATTCTTGTCAGTGCCAAACATGAATACAATGCTGCCTTTGAGTGGCCATTTTTGAGAAACCCTGTCAAGACTTTGGGGTCGATTCCGATCTAGGTCGGAAGTGCTCCGAATCGGAATTGCCTAAACCGATTCGGAGCCTATGTTTCCGACCGAATCGTACCCCGTTCCGAACGACCAAGTACGATGCGAGGATTTCATCAGCGTCGACTGAATTGTTTCCGAACCCGAACCTGTCAGTCCGACTCGTTCGGAGCCGAATCGTGCTGCGCAATGCACCCAGCTTCCGAACGAGCGAGTACGATGCACGATTCGGACAGCCGTATCGACTCGGTCTCAGCGAGACAAAACGGCTGTCGGAATCAGACTTCGGGGGGCCGTAGCAGGCCCCCCTTCACCCGGGGCCCTCCGAATCGGTCACGAGGGTGAACATGTGTCCCCCTGATCAAAGCATGCACAGTGTGGCGGTCACCAGGGGGTGCCCGCCACAGGGTGTATGCTTTTCCCCAACCACCCCTTTTTGTTATGGGAGCCTGTGTACGCGATCGGTATACAGGCTCCCATAGAGTTCAATGGGAGTCCGGGCAAACCGAGTCCATCAGCATACGGATGCATCGTACTCGTTCAGTCGGACTCTCACAGCGCGATTCGCTAGGAAAGCCCTCCAGATCCGAGTCGTACGGAGGGCTTTCCTAGCGAGATCGGAATCGGGTCCTGTGTGTTATTTAATATTACTTTAAAACTGCTTTTTCTTTAAAAAAAAATCAAATTTTGTTTTAATCTTCTGTTAGAAAGCGGATTATTAGTTGGGGTGGGTCGTAATTCACAATAAGTAGAAATGTCATTATTCTTGTTAGGTCCAGTAATGGTTTCAGTAATTTAAACCTGAGCTCAATCCCTCGTAGCTGTTGCACAGAGCAGACAGGCTTAACTTAAGAAAAGATATAAAGCATTTAGAAGAACTGAAACAGTTAAGAAGCCAAACACAAACCACAACAAAAGTCCCACAAAGATTCAATAAGAGGAACCAGCGATAAGAATTTTTAAAATGTTAAATAAAAATAGTGGCAAAAAACACAAAGCACGAACCACAGGCAACTGGTTGTGTGAGCCAGGGACAAGGGTACCTTTGAAGGCAGAGTGTGTATTTTATATACTAGTCGGATTCATGCTAGTCAGAAAGTTACCTTCAGAATTACGCATTTTTCAAGAAATTAGAGTCCTCAGCGAGGCAAGGTTGCAGCTGGATCTGAAGGCATGTTAGTCAATGATGGGATGATGAAGGATGAGGTCTCAGTGAAGCTGCCGACAAAGGTGGGAAAAGCCCAGAGTGGGATAAGTCCCAAGTTCATGCCCAAGAACTCATCAATGTTGATCGGATGCTACTTAATGTTGGGGCTGGTGGAGATTTCTACCTAGGGACTAAGGGCCTAATTTATATCTTGGCAGATGAGCATGGACCGTCAAATATCAATGATCTATCCAGCCGCCATCAAAACATACTACCGCCTGATCAATATGTTGGGGGTTTGACAGACTAAAGTCCATCAGGACCCCGCCGTCACCATTGCGTGCAGACTCCTCCATCGATGGAGTGAAGATCCAAAAAATGCAATCACAGTATTGCTTTCTGACTGCGTTACTATGGCGGCCAAACCTCCACACCTGAGCAAAAAGGGGACAAGCTACCTTTAAAAACCTTTTGCATTAGTCCAGGCACAATGAACCTGCTGCTGGGAGGAGCTGCATATCTGCTCGTCGATCACGCTGACTACCCACCAAGTCGGCGCTGTCATAGAAGGTATGTACATATAAATGTATGCAATAGGAGAAAACCGCATAACTGTGCTTGTCAAGATATGAAACGTACTGTGCTTACTGTTGCCAAATCTTCATCAGAACATGTAAAAATAAGCTCACAATCATCATGTTCCTGTCCTAAAGAAAAATGTGGTGTCCAAAGTAATCTCAATTTAAATTTAGTGTATACAATTGTCACAAGTACGTGAAAATATGCATGTGGAGTCAGTGTTTGTCATCAAGAAGGTACTGCATCATAGAAAGCTGGTGTAGCTGGCAAAATTACCTTCCCATAATAATAACAAATCTGAAAGAAAACCTAATTATGATTGTTAGACCTGACAGCCTTAGGGTGTCCTTCCCCCCAACATTTTGCCTGCCTCCTCCACTTTTCTGACATTGTTTTTGCTGGCACTAAGACTCTGTGCATTTTGCCACTGCTAACCAGTGCTAAAGTGCTTGTGCTTTCTCCCCGAAAAATGGTAACTTTGGTTCATCATCAATTGGCATAATTAATTTACTTATATGTCCCTAGTAAAGTGTTACTCTGTGTACCCAGGGCCTGTAACCCTTAAGGTAGGCCCTGGACAACCCAAAGGGCAGGATGCAATGTATTTAAAAGACAGTACATGTACTTTTAAGTTTTACATGTCCTGGTAGTGAAAAACCTCCAAAGTCATTTTCACCACTGCAAGGCCTATCTCTCCCACTAGATAACATTAAGATTACTTTATTACATTTGAAAAGTGTTATTTCCAGTTGGGAAGAGTTAAGACCCCTAAGTCTGGTGTCTCTGGAATCCTAATTTAAACTTCTGGAGAAGCTGGATTTTAAATTACAATTCAGAAAATGCCACTTTTAGAAAGTTAAAACAAAAAGAATAGATGATGTACGGAGTGGTGACCAAATCAAAAATTGATCCCCAATCACAGATCAGGGTTCAATCCTTTTTTTCTTTTGCTCTTCACGCCACCCCAGTTGGGACCCAGCCATATGCAAATCAGTCTTGACCCTGCTCCCCATTGGAACAGCCCAGCCCAAATTGCCAGGCCAGGTCCTCCCTGGACCAGAAACAAGCATACCGGGACCGGTTTTAGGGTATCACCCCTCATCAGCCCAGGTAGCTTGAACCAGTGGCACAGTGAGCATGGGACCCAAGTCTGGGCATACCCTTCCCACTTAGGGCAACAAAACCAAAAAGAATAGATGATGGACGGAATGCTGAACAAATCAAACATTCACCCCCAGTCACAGATCTGGGTTTAATCCATCTTGTTTTGCTCGCTACACCACCCCAGTTTGGACGGGGTGGTGTGGTGATCAAAAACAGATGGTAATCAGTCTTGACCCTTCTCCCCATGGGAGCAGTCCAGTACGAACTGCCAGGCCAAGTCCTCCCTGGACTGGAAACAAGCATCATGGGGCGGGGTTCGGGTTATCACCTCTCATCAGCCAGGCTAGCTTGAATCCGATTGGTATTTTTCTTACTTCAGCCATTTGGTGCCTGCTGCCTGTCTCTGATCAGTCTGCAGTGGGTGACAGCTGGGCTTTGTGTATTCTCCCTTGTTAGAAATGGGTTTTCTGGTTGGCTAGGGTATACACCTAAGCCAGGCAGAACCCACCACTCTAGTCAGGGTAACAGAGTTACATACCTAAGATAACCTCCGCTCACCCCTTTGGTAGCTTGGGAGAGCAGTCAAGTTCATCTCAGAGGCAATGTGTAAAGCGTTTGCGCAACACACACACACACCAGTGACACACTAGGCACACCAGAAAAAGAGGCTCCACACAAGATTATATCAAAATATTCTTTGTATTATACATAAAAACACACTAGACCACAGTTACATGAATCACTGTGCCACTAGGCACTTGTCATAATTAGGCATCAATTATAAATCCCTTTGCAGCATATACACTACACCTTAGACCGCACTGACATGAATCACTGCGCCACTACGCACTTGTCATAAACACAATAGTTAGCATATTGTAAAAAGAAAAATGTTCTCAGTTTTATTTACCAAAATTCACTGCTACTGTCCATACTAAGAAGGTCCTGCAAGAGGACACCTTCTAGGCAGTAGAAATAACTTTTCTCACCAGCAGGAAGAAATTGGGGCCCTTAGGAAAAGCTCCAGATTGTCACGCTTTCCTCAGCGCCCCCAAGCACACTGTTCCAGTGTGAAAACTTCACTTGCCGGCTATCGGACCGCCTGCCCGTTCCCATGTCGAACACAGCCAACACGAGAATGCCCCCTCAGGGAATTCCTCCCAGCTGGAGAAGGGCAGACAAACTTAGTCGGCCCCACTCCGTCACTGCTGTATAGCACGTCGGCCAGGTGCAGAGGTGCAAGCTTAGGGTCCTGCCTGGGGGGGGGGTGTCCAGGCTCTGTCTCGCACCGGGGGCCTGTTCTTTGGCACTGTGGAATCCCGTGCTGGGCGGTGACTTGGACAGCGCGGCGTCCCCTTTCAGACGTCGCTGGAACCTCACCGGCTTCCATGGGCATTGCCTGAGATCTCGCTGCAGCTCTAGTTGCTAGGCAAAACTGTGGGGTCTCCTGAGCACTCACTTGGCTGATGAGCAGCTGTACCAGTCTTTTCCTTTACCAGAGGAACTCACCGCATGGCACGGCTGGCGGGGCCTCGGCTGTGTGAACGTCGTGGTGGGGGGAATGGCCCAGAAATAGGCGATTTCACACGGTCAGCCCCAGGGATTCTCCAGCAGCCATAGAACCCAAACAAATAAAAATACTCAGTAACGTAACGGTGTTGACATGACAAAAAAGTTGAATGTTAATGTCATAATATGAAGAATTCATGATAGAGGAATTAAAACTCCAAACCACTTCAATAGGCGTGGTGGTTGCTGTACAAGTACTTTCTATTTGACTGCACACCTAGACACTTTGTTGTTTTGTAACTTTAAAAGAGGCCTAGTCTGGGTGGAGTTTAGGGCCCAACCCCCCCCTGTCTTGAAAAAATACTTTCTAAAAGTGGCATTTTCAAACACACAACTTAAAAACCATCTTTACTAGAAGATGTGTTATTAAATTCTGAGTTCATAGAGCCTAAACTTTAATCATGCATCTTGTCCCAATGGGAAGTTATACTTGTAAGATGTTAAAAGTATCTCCCATGCTATCCTATAGGACAGATAGCCTTTCAATAGTGAAACATGAAATTGGCAGTATTTCACTATCAGGACATGTCACACACACCAGTACATGTCCTACCTTTCACATACACTGCACCCTGCCCATGGGGGTACTACCTGAGGGGTGTCTTACATGTAAGAAAAGGGAAGATTAGGGCCTGGCAAGTGGGAGCACTTGCCAGGTTGACATGGCAGTTCAAAACTGTGCGCAGACACTGCAGTGGCAGGTCTGAGTTACATTTGCAGGGCTACTTAGGTGGGTGGCTCAATCAGTGCTGCAGGCCCACTAGTAGCATTTGATTTACAGGCCCTGGCAAACTCAATGCACTATACTAGGGACTTAGCAGTAAATCAAATATGCCAATCAGGGAGAACCAATTGAAAAAACTATTTACGCAGGGAGACCTTGCACTTTGACACTGATTAGCAGTGGCAAAGTGCCCAAAGCATCTAAGCCAGCAAAAACGAAATCCAGCACAGCATTAAAAACACAGGAGGTAAAGGCAAAAAAGTCATGGGAAACCACGCCAAGGATGGCAAGTCTAACACCCCTAGATGGCCACACATAATGGGAGCTTAGGCCATCCTGGGAAGATGAGAGGGAGGTGCTGGACCCAGCCTCACTTACACCTGAATAGGCTGTGTCCTGTCTCCACACAAAGGGCTGCATACCCCCCTGTAGTGGGTCTTGATCCAGGGCAGGAAGGGAGGACATCTGTGCACTTCAAAGAACTGTGAAGCCTCCCCCACTTCAAAGGCCCAAATGGGTATTAGTACTGGACCTCTGATACCATCACTTCAGTACACTACTGGACCTGTGAAGGCTCTGACAGGAAGACGGACTGCTGTGCTGCTGAAGGACTGCCACTGTGCTGGACTGCTGCTTTGCTGAACTCCTGCCTTACAGTGCTGTCTGACTGCCTGCTGTTCTCCTGCCTGAGGGATAAGGACTGGACCTGCATCACTAGAACCCAGAGTAACTCCAAAGGCTAGCTGGCTGGCCCCCTGATCTGAAGTCTCAGGGACATAAAAAACTTCCAACCACTCTGCTTCTGCACCTGGACGCAGTCATATGTGAGTCTGCCCTGCGAAGTGGAGACACCCTAGTCCTGGACCCTTGGAAGTGGGCCTAGGGTGCTTGTTCCAGCAGAACCGATGCAACCGCTGTTAAACCGATGCATCCCTGCTGCTGCATGGATCAGAACAGACGCATCACCTCTGCTGTATGGATCAGCACTGATGCATCGCTTCTGCTGCGTGGATCGAACCCAACTCATCGCCTTTGGAACTACCAAAACTACTACCAAAACTACCACCAAATTGCCAAACAAGATGGCTACCGGATGGGAGTTTCGCGACTGCAGCTCCTGGGTTTTGTGGGATCTCAATTGGAAAATATCCATGGCTATCGGCTCTCACAGCAACGCATTAGTAAGAGAAGAGTAGACGAAATACAGGCGAGAATAAATTCATACTGCTCACCTGAGGGACTTCTGCAGTCTCCACTGTTTCTTCCGCTGCGACAGGATCACATCGTCGCCATTCACGCCGAAGCTGGGGTCTCGGGCCGGTTTGTCGGACGATCGATGCGGGGATTTTTAGCGTTCACGCTTACCGGGATCCAGCAGCACTGAGGGACCGGATGGTGGGCTGAGGGAGTGCCTCCAAGATCCTCAGAGCCGCACCCGAGCAAAGCGCGAGAATGGGTGAGTGCTTCCTCTCCCCTCCCCGCCTCTTCACGGCGTCCTGAGCAGACACACACGGTAGGCTTGTCGCTGAAGGAGCCGCTCATGAGCGGGTCGCGAGAATGGGTGGGTGCTTCCTGTCCCCTCCCCACCTTTTCGCAGCATCCTGCGTGGGCGCACGCTGGAGGCTCATTGCTGGAGGTGGAGCCTGTGAGCTCCCATCCTGGCTACTGCCTCCGGTTTTTGTCGAAGAGAGGAAAAGGATTAAAAGACTTTATTAATTAAAATTATTGCGACCATCAGAAATCAACCCACCATTTTACTTGGCCACACAGAGTTAGTCGGAAAACTCACAGAAGATGGCACCCCATTGACCTGAATGGAAAAACATAACATTCTTCCAGAGAAACAAAAATAGGACCACTACACCTATTACTACAAAAACCCTGCAAAACTGGTGGCTATCTTTAAAAGGCACATTTGACATTGGCATACCTTATCTATTAAACCACTACAATTGATCTAGACACCTTTGGAATGAGCTACTGATCAGAAGGATACTCTATTCTCCACAATTCAACTTTACCACCAACAAAGGTTTATCACAAATAATCTGTCCTCTACATCTTGCATATTTCTTCACTACTTTACAACTTTAGAAGATTGTTCAGAAGCCCCATCCATGACCTTTTACACCCCCGGGACATACCTCCCAGCAATAAACAATGGACAAAAAACTGGAACCCTCGGGCCATAATGCCTTTTCTATTAAATACCCCCCTAACCTCTCCAAAAATGCATCAAAAAAACTCAAACACCAATTAATCAAAACACATCCAGAAACTCTTATTTCAGACCCCTATTTTTGTGCCAGAAAGGGAACTCTAACTAATGACCTTATATTTCATATGAAAAGGAGAGCCCAATGGAGAAATATCTTATTCTCCATGTTACGCATCACATGCACTAGGAAAACACCTCACGGACTTAGAATATCTGTCTCGCCCTCTTCCTACTGCAGGGTGAATGGTACCATATCTATATACTAATACAGTCCTCAAATGAAAATCTGACCTCAATTGACAAGATCTTCCCTATTCTTAAACCGGGGGTTTAGAACAAGCTCAATCTTCCCACTCAAAATTGCCCTAAAGTTCTTGATGAAACACTCTCACCTTCTTTAAAGCACATGGCTACTCCAATTTCAATCAGCCCACTTCCGGTCACAATGGATTACCTCCCCACCTTCGCTACCACCACTCTCACTCCAGAACCATCTTCTCATTCAGAGCTTGAGAACCTTCCTATGAATAGTTGATCCAACTTATCGGTCCACCCCCATACCAGAACTACACTAGACCCTGACTTCATCGAACTTTTTCCCCCTCACACACCTCTTCTTACATACCCAGGGGTGCTCCAACGAGGGACCTCCAAACCCTACCACAACGCTCCCCATACATGGAACAACAATGTCCACAAACCCATATCCCATCACCAAACCAACCGTAGGTCATCCAGATCCACTGACCATCTCACAACCACCCTCTCTACACCTCCTCCCCTCACATCCAATTATCTTCATAACATCTCCTTGGAGTCCATTAGCCCCTGTGACTGGACAGACCGTTATCGCATCACCTTCCTCATCAATTTAAGGGCGATCACAAAGAAAGGGCAACCAAAGAAAATAAAACATTGGAAAAGAAATCTTCGTAATATAAAACACAATAAACTAACTACCCTTTGCAATAATACCTTGATTCCACAGACCTACATGGATGATGTCAATGACCTCACAGACTTCTACAATACTTCCATATTGGAAGTCATGGACTCTGTCGCTCCCCTTCACCAAAAAATATATCCAATGAAAACTCAAAGCCCTGGTTCAAAGACAACTTGAACACCGAAAGATGCAATCTAAGAATAGCAGAAAGAGCCTGGAGATCTTCCCCATCCTTGGAACTTCTAAAACGCCTAAGATCAACGAGAAACACATACAACAGAAGAATAAGACACGCGAAAGCTAATTTCTTTACACCACAGCTTGACCAAGCCAGAAATAGGCCCAAAAAACTATTCGAAATAGTCAAGCAGCAATCACGCAACGTATCAAACCCATTAGACTCCGGATCCAGCACCCTCCCAAACTGCGAAGAACTGGCTGCCTTCTTCATGGAAAAGACCACAAAAAACTACAACTAGCAAAGGAACTACTACTGTCTACCTCATTCAGTTTCTCATACACCTCCCAGTATACTGAAGGAAGTGACCCATCCAGGCACCCCTCAAAAAACAATGCCTCTTGGCACACCTTCTCTCCAATCAACAAATGTGACATGTACAACAGTCCTTCATCATTAAACCCATCCAATCACTTCACTGACCCTCTACCGCCGTTCATATTCAAAGAGATCAAAGCATGTATTCTCCCCCTGTGGACCAAGATTGTAAATGCCTCTATACGTAAAGGCACTATCCCTGATTGCCTAAAAGCAGGACAAGTAACCCCCACATTAAAAAAAATCCAAGGCAGACTGCTCTGACCTAATAACTTCCGACACATCTCCAACACCCCTACTCTTGCAAAGCTCTTAGAAACATGTGTCCAGATCCAACTCTGCAATCACATAGACAACTATCAACTCCTTGATCAACACCAATCAGGTTTCCGTCAAGATCACAGCACTGAATCTGCACTTACTCATGTTGTGGATAACATACTAAAAATGCTGGCTCGAAATGAATCATGCCTTCTGATACTGCTTGATTTATCGGCCGCCTTTGACACGGTCAAACATGATAGTGTACTGAAACTACTGGAACAAAGGATGGGCTTATCAGGGGTTGTATTACAATGGTTTTCCTCATTCCTCCAAAACAGATCCCAGGGAGTCAAAATGAGCCAATCTCTGTCTAAGCCCCACACAATCACTCTTGGCGTTCCTCAAGGATCTTCTCTCTCACCCATTCTCTTCAACTTATTCCTGGAACCACTGGCAAACCACTTAAAATTTGCTAACATCCATTATCATATGTATGCTGATGACACTCAGCTGTATCTCAAAATCGCCTCCCCAGAGAACATTATATCCCTCAATTCCACCTTACAAAATACACATCTCAAATTCAACGCTGCCAAAACCGAATTCCTTCTCATCTCTCCACCGAATAACATCCCCAAGATTGAACTTTGGTTGAAACATCTTACAACCCTCAACTGCTATCCTCACATTATAGACTCTGCTAGATCCTTGGGTATTACATTAGACAAACATCTGAATATGCAGTATCACATTAGCTTACCCACCAAAGGAGTGAATTACCAACTGAGCATACTGCGAAACTTAAACCCTACCTTCCACATGAAGACCTAAAACAAGCGGTCCAAGCTCTTGTACTGCCCAGACTGGATTATGGTAGTGCCACACTATGTGGCTTACCTCGATACAGGTTGGCCCCTCTAAGAGCCTCCCTCAACACGGCAGCCAGACTTGTCTCCGGACCAAAAAGAAATACACACATCTCCCCGGTCCTAAAATCCTTAAACTGGCTTCCGTAAGAAGCAAGAATCCAATAAAAAATTGCATGCATGACACATAAAGCTCTACACTTCAATACCCCCAGATATCTGGCTCAAAAGCTAGAAAGATCAGGGGGCTGCAGACCCTTGCGAAGTGCGCACACCCTGCTTCCTAAACCTCAACGAACCCACAAAAAGAAAACGGGCACCAGAGCATTCTCGGTTGTTGCACCAAAGATATGGAACTCTTTACCACCGGACGTTCGCCTAATCTCCTCTACTGCCTCCTTCAAAAAAGAAGCATAATCTTTTTTGCTGAATACGTTTTTACCCAAAGACAATAAATCTGTGCCTGTGGAAATGTATCCATACTAACTTCTCTATGATGATTGACCATCTTATTACTGACTATAATGGAGATCAAGCTTTTTACTCTATTTACTTTCATATATGTTTGGCACTCGCGCATGTGTCTTTTTGTTAACCAGTCCAATTGATACCCTACTTCTCGTCATGTAAAGCGCTCTGATACCCACTAGGGTCATGTTCGCGCTATACAAAACTTTATAAATAAATACCACTCTTCCCGGCACAAGGTCCTCGCATCTCCCTTGACGGCAGCTTCGACAACGATGATGAATCTCCTCATCGTAGCTTACTGCTCATCGGAGCCAAAGCATTGCCACTACTGCATGGATGAGAAATAGCGCATCATTGCCGCTGCGTAGATCGTCTCCAACACATCGCTTCGGCTGCACTTCGCATCTTCAATGTCGATGCAGCCAAGATTAAGGGACTTTTGTTCATCTGGCCACACTGTGTCAGGCCCATGCTCCATCGCGGTCAGCCTGAACATTTGACTTTGTCCCGGTCCAGCACGACCAGATATCCCAGGTAAGCGTTTATTGCTTCTAAGTGATATTTTACAGATTATTCTTTAAAAATTAATGTCTCAAGTTCTACTTATTGCATTTTTGTTGTTTTGGTCTTGTTTTATTTATTAAATTAAGTTCTTTTTTCTAACCTGGTGTGGAACCTTTTTGCATGGTGTTTTCACTGTTTTACTGTTTGAAGTGTTGCACAAATACTTTACACATTGCCTCTATAAATTTAAGCCTGACTGCTCATTACCAAGCTAACAGAAGGTGGGCACAGGTTAATTTAGGGTTTGCCTGCTCCTTACTCTGACTAGGATTGTGGTCACTGCTTGACTAGGGCTCATGCCTCAGTCAACCTATAACCCATTTTCTAACAGTGACAGACTCCTAAGATTTTAAGTGCATGTCATATATATCTGACCCTACATTTGCTCTAACCATTCATCCTATTTTTTTATTTTTTTTTAAAACACCTCTCAATACATATTTAAGGGTGGATTTCAGTGTAAAATAGATATTGTTGTTCATGTTCCAAATTCCTGGCCTGTTCTGAAGGCTGAGCTATATAAGTGCTCTCCGGCACCTCTCCTGGAATCTCAATATGTCTGCCATTTGTCAGAGATATGGACCCTTCACCTATGTAATTCTAGCATAAAAATGCATGTAAAATTATTTTTGCTTACACCTATCATGAATATCACATTGACACTTAATATATTGAAATTAATGTGGGCATGGCATATGCATCTGATCTCACATGTGTCACAAAAGCACTTGCAGTGGAAACTACAGTATGAATATGAAACAGTGGATCATATGCCTGCCAATACATGATAATATAACTCAAGGGTATCAATAAGTAAGCATGTGAAATCAGATAATGGGGCCGAAAGCACATAGCACACAGTTTAAAGTCCTAACTCTCCTAAGGCACCTTGCACATCGAATAATATGATTATGGAACCCTATTTATAGGCAAGTGATACAGGCAAGTGTCTAACTCTTTCTACCATTGATTTTAGTTCGCTCTGCTTCAATATTTTAAACTAATGATTTTGGGCTTGTACAATATTGTTCACTATGGGCTGTGATTTCTGTTGATTTTAGCATTTTAGCACGCACACTTTGTGTCTCCAGTCCGAAGCAGCACTGCCGTTTGAGCGGAGAGAGTCTTTAAAGTACTGCCCCACTTCCTGGTTGCCACATATGGCAGCCATCTTGGAGGAGGTTAGTAGTCCAGGTGCTCTGCTGTCTGACGAGAGATGCCTATTTAGGACCTATGGGGAAGCGGACACTGTGCCGATACTGGCAAGCGTCTAACTCTTTCTACTATTGAATGTAGTTCACACTGCTTAAATATATTAAAATAATGGTTTGGTCTTGTGCCAAATTGTTCACTCTGAGCTGTACTTATTGTTGATTTTAGCATTTTAGCACACACTGTTGATTTTAGCATGTGCACTTTGTTTGACTATCCAGTCCGCCGCGGCACTGCTGTTTGAGCGAAGAGAGTCTTTAAAATACCAGACCATTACCTGGTTGCCACATTGGGCCACCATCTTCCACCATCTTGGGGGAGGTTAGCAGTCCAGGCACTCCGCTCTCTGATGAGAAATGCCTATTTAGGACCTATGGGGGTGCGAATGCCCAGCTGCCGTGCCAAAGGCAGTCCAAAAGCAAGCACATCTGAGCCTGTCCGTGCCTGAATGTCACCAGGCACCAGCAACCCTGCTCCTCTGACTACAGAGCAGTCGCGGCCGGCATGACTCGCGGGTCGGGGGTCGCACACGGGAGGGGGTCGCGTGCGGGTGGTAATTAAAAAAAAAAGTTAACTTACCTTCGCCGGCCCGGTCCGGTCAAGCGTCATCTCTGCTTCTCTGCTCCTCACAGGAAGCCTCCCTCCCCTCCCCTAAGCCAATCACAACGAAAAGGAAAGGCAGAGTGCGTATGACTGGTTTGGTCGGACCTGGGGCCGAACAAACAGTCAGCGCCCTCAGAGTGGGCAAGCCACTCCTCCCTGATCTCGAGGAGACCCGCCCGCCCTCAACCAAACCCTTCTGCTTTCTCGCAGTGCGAGAAGCAGAAACATAAAATGGTATTTATAATACCATTTTATGTTTCTGCTTCTCGCAGTGCGAGAAAGCAGTGGGGCCGCCCTGCCAAAACTATACCACCACCATCTCAAATCTAAACTCAGGTGTTATGGCTTTTTTTCATCCAGAGCTGCACAGGTCACTTCTCCCTTAACCCAGAAGGACCTGTCTCTTATTTAATCTGCAGGTTCTCCTGCTCCTTCCGCTCTCATTTGTATACTGCTGAACTAGGGGCTGGCACCTCATCAGCCACCCTCAAGGGATCAACCACTAATACGGACCCTACATTTGCTGTCCCAATCCTAATTCCCAGCCCTTTACACTCGGCCACTCCGTATGCTCCTTAAGACCTAAACTTTAATATCTTCTATCTTCCCTTTCTCCTAACCTGTGCTCCCTAACAGAGACATGGCTAAACGCAGCAGCATTACCATGCATTCCTTTAGCCCTTTCGGAGCAGTACCAGCTGCTTAAACTGGACATTAAGACCTGACCGGGAGGAAGTGTGGCCATTGCTTTCAGAGACACCGTGAAAATAGTCATAATTGAGACTCTATTAGCTGAGTGGGTGAAAATGTATTTTTAGAATGTAACTTTCGTCTACAGATTTTTGGAAGGGTGTGTTGATCTACCGTTAACCTGGAGCCAAGAAAATGTTTTGCCATCTTTTAGCCAAACGCATTGTCCCTCACATCCTGGCATCCAACACTTTTTTACTTTTGGGGGATTTTAACAAATACTGCGGTGGCCCTTCTCCTGGCCAATATGGAGATGTTAGGTCTCAGACAGATTGTGGTGGGGCCTACCCTTCAGCTGGCCACACCCTAGACTTAATCTTAACTAATTCCTGTGAGTTTAGGGGTGAACCCCCTTTACTGCTCCTCTGAACACATTACTATCTGACTAACTTTCAAATTCCCAAGGCAAATGAGTCTGAAAAATCTAACGGAGTGTCCAGACAAGCTATGAGACAGTGAAAATCTGTATTCTTGGCCTCTTTTGCTAAGGCATAGTTTCCATTTCAGCCTCCTAGTAACTTTAATTTGGAGATCGCCCTAGGAAATTTCAATGATTCCTTTTCCCAAGCACTGGGTCAAATTGCCCTTCTCAAAGAGGCACCTGCCACTCCCAGTATAAACAATACCCCTTGGTTTTCAGCAAATTTAAAACTAGAGAAATCCAAGTGTAGAAGGCTAGAAAGGAGATGGCGAAAAATCCAATCCCTTGCAGACAAAGAAGATTGATGCTCAAGAGCTATCAGAACAATGTGGCCTGAAGTACTTTACAATAAACAAGATTGAACCAGCAGGTAATGCTACAAAAGTTCTTTTTAAAACTCTGAATGATTTTCTCAAACCACGAGCCTGCATGCATGTCATTCTGGCATCACGAGAATTATGTGATTCACTTGCCAAATTTTTAAAGAAAAAAATTCATAAATTGAAAGCAAATTTTCTGGTAACCCGGAGTCAACTTGATAGCCCTCCTGACTTTGGTCAGCCCTTTCCTAAGGCCATTTTCCATCTGGAAAGTTTTGAACACGGCACCTTAGAGCAGACTCAGGCACTGTTAGAACAATTCAAATCAGGATCACCACTGGACCTGTGCCCTTCCAGCTCAATCGCCCCCGCCATTATGTCCCTCTTCTACCTCTCCATGAACTCTTCCTCAGTTTCCATTGCCTGGAAAACTGCCCAAGTCTCCCCATTTTGAAAAAAGCCTAACGCTGATCCAGGTAATTCCTCAAATTACTGTCCCATCTTGCTGCTTCCTCTCCTTAGCAAACGTTTAGAGAAAATCAACATATTTGTAATGATAGGCACACACATTGGAAAGAAAACAGTCTTTAGGAATGTGGCTTGCACACAATAGGTTTTATAAATCTGCACATATGAAGAAGATGGGGATGACATACATTTAATTTGTGCCTCCACCTGTGTAAACTCCAAAGTCTGACATCATTAATCATTTTGTTAACATTATGAGCAATCTAATTTGTATGAAAACAGTGGAATGATGTTTCATTTAAATGTCCTTATGAAAGATATGTAGCAAACATTAATCTCAATCATACTTAAGTAAAAGGCTACAAGAATATTGCGCAACTTCTTATAATTCCCTATTGCATACTTAAACATATGTCAAAGTACGGCTTTGTTCGGAAGTACACAACAATACAGTAACAAGCATTATTTCCTATCTGTCAATCAAATGATTTACTATGATACACAGAATTTGGAGCTAATAACCATTGCACTAATCCGTCCATCAACTGTTACATGTCAAAATGCAAATCATGCACATTTTCAAATGCTGAGATGCGTAATAGCACAAAATGGAAATATATTATTTTTTTGGGGGGGAGGGGGGAGATCCTATTTTGCTTGATAGATGCACTATTATTTATTGTGTATGTGTTTGGTCCCTGTAACCAAACAACCTCTGACTGAGGTTTATAGTTTACAAACAAAGTAATTCTGAAAAATAGCTACTTATGCTCAACATATTCACATATAACACACTTACTGCAGCATAATTATTTGTTACCTGGATGTTGCTCTTACACAACATATTGACCTACTTATATATAATTCACCGACTACAGGAACAGTTACGTCAGGCAACAGGACATACACTTAATGGCATACTTACCCCCTTGTTGCTCCACTCTGGCCTTCAGCTCCCCATCAAGGAGTGGAAAGGCCACCAGCAGTATGCAGGCAATCAGGGGGGTCAGGGTGTGCCTCACCCGCTTCGTCTGCTGGGAAGACTGGCCCAGCTGGGCCTCTGCCACCATCTTGGTCCAGCACCGAAGGTCCTCCCAACGATTATGGCAGTATAGTTTAGGCAGCCGTAGACCCCCAGGGTCTTCACTTCAGCAGCAATGGCCCTCCACATGTTCTTCTTCATATAGGAGATAACCTAACAAATGGAACATATAAAATTACTGAAAAAGTGGTTACATATATCAGCTGTGTGAAATGTCAAATATCAAAACCTCATAAGGTAATGCTGTTTACTTTTCTGACAATCATTTTTAAATTTAAATTATCACCAAACTGCTTAGAACACATTTGTTGTGATATACACATGTTTATATAAAACATCTGTTTTTTCAAAGCATGGTCAAAATTATTTTTGCATCAATGGCATCATTAATGTTCCATGTCCCAAAACATTTGACTTATGTCTATAAAGACTTCCTATAAAAATGGATAATGTGTTAGGAAACATAGATGACCCTGAAAGTACCTGCAATTGTGAATGAATTAGATACATTTCAACATCCTCTGTGATAACACATTACCATATAGGTAAATATGTGAACAGTTGAGACATCAAGAATTATGTATGTCTCAATATTATACCAATGCAATCCAATCCTGTGTGCAAGTACATAGCACATCCAACAGAGGCTGTAAAATGTTTGTCTGAATCTCATGGTTGACATCGTATCTCACACTCCCTAATGGGCGGATGTACCAAGGACCAACTATAAGAACAAATACAAGACAGTAAGAAAAACACACAACCTACCTTATTTTCAGCATAAATACTTTTTACCTGTCACACATATCTACATTACTTCTATATTTCTGAATATAGGCAGATCTGTGACATTTGAAAGGAGTTGGATTACTCAGAACATTAGAGCTATAATTTACTTATCTGTTGTTGTGGCATGCCTTATAGCTGTGCATACTGGAACAGGACCTTATCTGTCAGAATATCCAACTCATTGGAAGTGAAATTAGGGGCCCTGTCACCAGTACGTTCCACCATGGCCGCCAACAGTTCAGGCGAAGCAGCTAGCTATCAGGAGGTTTGACCTTTACCAAAGCTAGGACGCAAGTGAGAATCCATTGGAAAACGTGAGGGTCATTGATACGTTTGTCTGTGTCAAAAAATGTATTAAAAAACTATTGGACATTTTAGAAGCACTCGCCCCATGTTAACCAATAGGCGTGCAGTTCTATGTTGGTGGTTAAATGTACAAGACGTACTATTTCCATTTGCCCTGAGGCAGAGGTCAGACACTGTAATTTTAAAGTTATAATAGTGTGAAAAAATATTAGGCAAAAAGTATGAAGGGGCTGGATTCTCCTTGATGATTTACTCTAGAATCCTTGGCCAATGGACCGTTGGTGTCTGCCTGGAAGGGTGGAGGGGAGAAACAACTTTCCATAACAGATTAAAATCCAATAATTTATGACTCCGAAGAATCACAGACTCCAGGTTCTAAGTTTAGTGGGTTTATTACAAAGCCAAAAATAACTCGACATACAAACACCTCAAGATGAGGCTGTAAAAATACATCGGAACTAATACAGAGACAAACCTACGGGCGATTCTCAATCTTTGGATCATGAAAAGTATGACGAATTCCAAGATCAAGACACAGGCAATAAATGCCGCCACGTCTAAATCAGACTTCATTGAAAGTTCGTAAGTAAGAGCATTAGTCTGTCCCTACACTACCACTAACGTGACATCCCTACTTAGCATTTCCCTGGCAAGTCAGGAAAAAGGTGTCAGCGCGTGAAGACTTCCTAAGAAGTATACTCACGTTGTATGGGTCAAGTAGCCAAAGGCTACACAGCTCATTCTAAGATGCTCCTTCCTCACTATCGATCTCCTCTCCTCTCCTGGCTCAACCCCCGGGGCACTGTCCCTAATTCAAACACCAAAATCTCCGATCACGCCCACTGCTCATCTTCCGATCACCTCATCCAGCTGGGCACTCCTCATAGGTGATTTTCCATTTAGTTTCAATACTCCCAGCTCCCGACTCGATGACCTTGATTCCCAGGCCTTCATCAGTGAGAAAGAACACCGTCTCACGTTATCAGGGCTTCTTGTGTAAATGTATTCTTTCCTCCCCTGAGCCTAACTCCTAAAACAAAAGCGTTATTCTAACTAACAAAGACGGGCTTCTCCACCTGCAACAGAAACGTGAGAAAAGAACAAATCCAACATGCACATGAAATTCAGCCATTAATTCCACAACGTGAGAGCATCATGGAGAATGCATTTCAGGCCTACAGAAAATCTGCCAACATAAGAGAATAGCACATAGGCCTCATGAATTTACAAATAAATGAACTCTTCTATTGAGCGCCTCTAAATCAACACGTTACATGGGCACATCAAATGAGTGAATAAGTGCAAACATCTAGCACAATTTTTACACGTTAATGTTTTCAGTTAAACACACATATACTGCAACGCTAATTTCTTTACGTTTATATTGATTAAATATCCAGCACATCACATTTCATATTATTACCGTACACCTTCTACTATCACAGGTTAATACAAAAAAAGAAAAATTGTAGGTGCGAACTACTCATGATTATAATGCACCCCTACAAATAAGGAGCATCCTCGCGCTCTATCAGTCCCCCCCTCTGATGACAAGTGTCATCACAACCATCTATAACTCCCTGTAGAGAGAACCGACCAAAACAGAAATCGTAGCCAGCTTTCCCTGCCGGAACTTCTCTAGACTTTTGAGATTCTCATAGTGACTGTCCTGCAGTCTCTCCATCCTCCTCTCTCGCTCTCTAAGAGATCTCCCAGCCTGTCCTGCCTTATGCCATTTGTAGGCCCTTACCCTTCCAAGCAAGAGAATCATGCAAAGCACCACTATAATTATGGGCTTCAAGATATAACCAAGAATTCCCTTACCAAGGTTTGCAAACCAACTTCCAACCATTCCAAATCCTTTTTCCAACCTTCTCCCAAACTCCTTCTTTTGCCAAGTGTTGGACCTCATGATAAATCCCAGTGATGTTACTTATATACTTCCTCAGATCCTTGCTATGGTCCGGGATATAAGTAAAGCACTGTTGGACCCTCAACATTTTACAGACGCTGCCCTCTTTTGCTAATAATACATCTAGAGCAAGACGGTCCTGCATCACCGTAGCTCTTATGGACACCATCTCTCCATCTACAAGCAACAAAGACTGGGCCATGTTTGCTGACAGCTTATCCACAATAGTTGATAACCTCCTAATCTTTATATCATTCAGAACCACTCCCAAACTTGGTATCATTGCTCCAAACACATCTCCAACAAACTCTCGCACTTGCACCTAGCTTCTCTCTATGATGTAATCCACCTTCTAATGGTCCCAAACCCTCAACATGATAAATCTTGAGAAACACAACAGCCACATAACATGTGCCATACCAATTCAATGGTAACAGCACATATGCATTCTTCCTACACACAAAATACACATTGGGTACCACTTGCACCACTTCCTGCAAGAACCTCTTCGCAGTAGCTTCAATTGTGAAAATGTGATCACACACACTTCGTCCCACAAAGATTTTATCATAATAGCTTTGGGGCTGATTACGATGGTGGGCGGTAGCACATCCGCGGTGCTGGTGGGGGCGGAAAAAGCCCTTTTCCGCACTCCAGCAGCGGTCCTCCCGCCCGCCATATTACGATGGGCAAACATAGCCCATTTTCCGTCCGCTGCGGAGTCAGGTGAACCGCCAGATTTTTGCGCCCGCCACCGCGGCGGAGGGAGCCAATAGGGACTTACCGCCATGCGGAATGACGTTCCGTCGGCCGTACAAATCACGATGCCGCAAACAACCCATCACACCGCAACGGAGAATCCACCCACCCAGAGATGGTGGAAGCACGACAGCGGAGCGCGAAACCAGACTCCCGGTCCCCTCCACCCGGTCCTGATCGCAATGGATTCAGCACTCCAAGCCCTTCTGGTGCTGTACCTCCTCCACTACCAGCAAATAATGCACCGTCGCGGACAACGACGCAGGTACGCAAATACACAACTCCGCACACAACCACAACACACAACTCTTGTGCCGACACACAGTTCCTGTCCACATCAGACACTCAGGTGGGGACAGGAACACATCCCCCAGTGTACCCACACATCCCCCACCTGCCAGAAACTCACCCCTCCACATCCGGTTCACCCATCAACCGCGAAATCACAGCAATGTCCCGGTCACGTCACCGCAGTGGTGAAGACGCGGGAAAACCTGCGCACAATGTAGTAGGCAGGGCCTTCGCCAGGCATGGGCAGTCCGCAAAGATTCACAGGGCTCCACCTTCACCCTACCCACACTATTCATCTCACACCCATTTGAGAACATGCTGTGTGCTCCTCCTGTGCCCCCCCTGCACAATTAATCTGCCAGGTGCAGCCAGACCTTGCACCTCACACATCAAAGGACAAGGGAGATTGACTGGGAAGGTGGGGGTGAAGAAGAACACCCTGCACAGAAGCTCAGGGGCTGGACAACCCTCCTCCTCACACCAACCTTCCACCCCTGTGAAGCTAACTGAGTATGATCACAAAATGAAGACTCACACTACCTATGAACATCCAATGAACTGTTCACACTGCCTGTCAAGTCACTCACAAACACCCCACACTGACACCCAGCCACATACCCATACCATAGGCCACCGGCAATGGAGGACAACAAATGTGCCAGCCAAAAGTGAAGTGGACAGTGCTGGAAAACCATGGAGCAAGCCACATAGCATCTGTACATCACATGCAAGAGAAGGAACATATCACACCACCCTTAGGCCATCAAATCAGACATGGCTGGCACAGTGAGTCAAATTAAGCCAAAGTGACCTCTGTGCAACAACTCAGGGAGACATCAAGGCAGGCAATGCATAGGCACAGGAATGATAGGAAGTGTCTGAAGTCATACAGTGACCAGCCACACATCTGTCTCCACTTACTTGACATGTGTATGTCATCAGCACAACACACATGGCTCATTGTCACACTCCTTGACTGTCAAACACAAGTAGGACCTTCACACATACCCCTCCTCTACCCACCTCACACCTGCAGCCCACAACACCTGTGAGAAACACACAAAATGGTCCAAATGATGTCCTGTGAGTCCAATGACAACCAATCACACTCCCTGTGGTGCATCCACAAATGTCACACCCGCACTCAGGGATGCCTGAACCAATGTTGACAAAAAAACAATAGCCAAACACAAAGCTCACAAACAACATCCACAGAAGTCCAACAAGCCCAGACATGTGCAGCCAAATAGTGGAAAGGCAATGTGACCACAGACTAACAGGAGTACACAACATTGTCACTCAGGGCCAATGCCCAGACACCATACCCCAACACAAACAAGAATTGCATCATCCAAAAACAAACATGAACAATAACTGGGATCAATGGGACAATCAGCTGACACAGACTGAGACACCACACCACTCATCCAGTGAACATGGCGTCACAGTGTACCACAAGCATGCACATGCACAATCCTGACAAGTGACAGGTCAAAAATAGGAGGAGAAACCACCAATGTGCACCCAAAACAAGCTCAGGAACAAGAATCCACCTGTCTGCATGTGCCAGACACACAAGTAATGCACACTACACTTGCAACACACATCTGCATGTATCACACAGCAACAACTACTCACACACAATCCCATGCAAATAGAACATCACACACACATAGCATCTGTCAGTAGAAGGAGCCAACACAGGCCAAACACTGCATACATCCACAACAAAAACACAACAGATGCACATATCAATCCATCACATAGCAAACTCAGCTGGCCATCAGGGGGATGCACACCAGGCAAGTACAAGGCAACACACACTGACAGCACTGCAAGCACACCAAGCATTGTGTGCACACCAACCAAACCAGTAGCACATATATCTGAGCGCCACACCATGAACTCCCACAACACAAATCATCACAGCACACAGAGAACATCACACAGGAAGGGTAGCAGTACCTCAGCAAACACACATACAGCTTAACCATCACCCACAGATGCACAACTAAGGGAAACCTAGGGGCAAACAACATGACTAAAGGACTGTGCTGCTCAAACATATGCACTGCACATGAGCAACCATGACTGCAAAACAGTTAAAGAAAACAACACATAACTAATTTGGGCAACTGTCCTGAGTGGCACATTGGTCCTGTACACATTTCAGCCCCACACAGCATAGTGTCACACTATGAAGTGGTGGGGAGGCTCACACACTGGCAAGCCATGGGGTGGAAGACATGAGATTGAAGTGGTGTGTACGTCAGTAGTGGACAGGTGAGGAGTGAACAGTACACAAACACATAGAGGAGTCACTCACAATGTGTAGGCATCAGAAACACATATAGGGGATGGCATGACTCCACATACCACATACCATACTGGAGCCAAAAATGGGTCAAGTGACAGCAATGCATGAGAAAACTCACAAATAATGTCAGTGTGGCTGAGCAGGTCTGCACAGTGAGCACAAACAGTAACAAGACACATGGCTGATCAACAAAACACAACACATACTTGGCAGGCACACACACTGCATACTCACAACTGGCAGCGACAACAAGTAGGTGTCCCCCAGGAGTGCAAGGACACACCAACACACTGCACAGTGTCCAACCTACAACTCCTACATGTGCCCACAATCTGAAGCACATGTCAGACAATTGAAACAAACAGGCACCCATTACCTGGATCATACATGTGTGCAGTTGGCATTGCAGCGGCACACACACATCAACACCACTGACAATGACAGCACATTCACACTGTATGACCACTGAAGTTCACATATTCAAATGTACCCCGTGTGACTAGGAAGACAGGCCTACACAAGATGACCACACATCAACACTGCTGTTCACACATCAAGAAAGATCACACAGATATGATGGACCATGGCCACCCCGCAAGTAATCCTGTGGATAGAAATCACCTCTGTCGTGGCATTGCATCATAACATGACATGTGTACAATGTAGCAAACCTGACCATAGAGTGAGTAGGATAAGAGTAGATCATCACAAACAACCATTATTGCACCCTCAGGCCTCACAGTCTTGAAGAACTAAAGTGCCTGTCACCTCTGCCAAACTCTGAAAAAGTAAAACAAATGGGCAATGTTGAATTGGCATACAGAGCATGTGTCACATGAAACCATACCCATACATAAAACCTCTTATTTAGCAAGGACACAGACAAAGCAGACAACAGGAGTAACTGTCTTTATTACATATTACTCAGATAGGCACCAAAAGTAGAGAACAGCAAGGCCATTGGCCAGTCCATAGTTCAAAGTATGTACATGTGTGCATGAGAACGTGCACAGGGAATGGGCATCCAAAGTGACAAATAGCAAGGCCAGTGGCCAGTCCATAGTACAAAGTATGTACATGTGTGCATGAGAACCTGCACAGGGAATGGGCATCCAAAGTGACAAACAGCAAGGCCAGTGGCCAGTCCATAGTTCAAAGTATGTACATGTGTGCATGAGAACCTGCACAGGGAATGGGCATCCAAAGCGACAAACAGCAAGGCCAGTGGCCAGTCCATAGTTCAAAGTATGTACATGTGTGCATGAGAGCCTGCACAGGGAATGGGCATCCAAAGCGACAAACAGCAAGGCCAGTGGCCAGTCCATAGTTCAAAGTTTGTACATGTGTGCATGAGAACCTGCACAGGGAATGGGCATCCAAAGCGACAAACAGCAAGGCCAGTGGCCAGTCCATAGTTCAAAGTATGTACATGTGTGCATGAGAACCTGCACAGGGAATGGGCGTCCAAAGTGACAAACAGCAAGGCCAGTGGCCAGTCCATAGTTCAAAGTATGTACATGTGTGCATGAGAACCTGCACAGGGAATGGGCGTCCAAAGTGACAAACACAAAGGCCAGTGGCCAGTCCATAGTTCAAAGTATGCACATGTGTGCATGAGAACCTGCACAGGGAATGGGCGTCCAAAGTGACAAACAGCAAGGCCAGTGGCCAGTCCATAGTTCAAAGTATGTACATGTGTGCATGAGAACCTGCACAGGGAATGGGTAACAACGTATACTGCCATGGGAATCAGCACAGCTCTGGGGATACAAATGGGCAGTCCAGGCAATGCTGTGGGAGCGATGGGTTTGGGAGGGGGACTTTGCCTCACACTTGGCTGTCAGTTGAACTGGGAGGTGGCTGATTGTCGGGGCCAGTTGGAGGACTGGACCTGGGAGAGAGAGGACCAGCTGAGGTAGAGGCATCAGTGGCTTTGTGAGCCGGAGGGCTGCTTGGACCGGGTGGCAGTGTGGCATGGGGAGGCGGGCACGGGGAGGCGGAGACATGCTGTCGTGAGACACAGTGTGTGAAGAGAATGTGGAGGGCTGCCTTTCCACTTCTTGGGGATTTGATAGGTAAGAATTGTCTTGGTAGGAGTGGGAAGTGGGGCGGGCACAACAACCTCACTCACAACCAAAGGTGCAGCAGGTGCAGGTGGCTCGCTCTGTGGGGATTTGCTGGATCTGGTGTTACGATTGGCCTGGCCTTGCCTTTTCCCCTCCATCCCCTCTTGACCAGGTGAACCCCCCACATTGCTCTCCTGTCCCAGCTTTACAGGGGTGTGGGTGGGAGTTGAGGTTGTATGTGAATCTGCCTTAGAGAGCTGTTTGTGCGGACTCTTTGCAGGCACCAGCTTCACAGCAGGCAGGGCAACTGTTTGTCTGCCTTTGGGAGCAGGTTTGGGGAAGGGTGTGTCCTTGGATGGGGGGTGATGTGGATGCATGTGAGCCTGAGGCCTGCTTCTTGGCCTGATGCCCTTGAGTGTCACCAGAAGGGCTTTTCCCTTTGCGCTCCTGTGTGCCTGTTTTTGGTTTGGGGGATGGTATCTGTGCTCTGGGCCGCTTGGAGTGCTGCTGTTAAGTGCTGTGTGTTGAGTACTTGGAGCCTGAGGGCTGTGGTGTGAGGTCACCCTCGTCAGATGTTGCCACTGGCATGGTGGTTGCCGAAGGGACTGGAGCTGGACTCTGAGCCTGTGACAGCTGAATGGCTGCCGTCACTGTGGAGGACAAAGACTGGACAGTTCTGTGCAGCCCACCCACGTCAGAATGAATGCCCTCCATGAAGGCAACTACCTGTGCCAACTTCCTGTCATGATCCTGGAAGGCATTCAGGAGAGTAGTCTGACCCACACACAGCTGGCGCAAAAGGTCCACCACCTCAACACTGAGGGCAGCAGGGGAGACAGGGGCAGGGGCAGCGGTGCCTGGGGGGAAGGACACTCTACCCTTCTTACTGCTGCGGGAACGGGCAGCACTAGTGGTAGTAGCCGGGAGGGTGGGCACAGGACAATGTGTGGTGGAAGAAGAGGCAGATTTCCCACTCCCTGTGCCCGCCAACATCGAGGAGTCACCGCTACAGTCAGATGATGTTGAGGTTGGTGTTTCTGGGCGTGAGTCTTCCAGGACACTCCTGTCCCCCTCTGAGGTGCTGGTCACATCAGTGTCAGTGAGCTCATGTTTAGCAGTCATGCCAGATGCCTCACCACTGGTGTCCGTCCCCTGTCCTTCTGTGCCCTCGGTAGATGCTGCAAAAGAAATGACATAGGTTTAGTACAGTGCCCTACTCACAAACATCATATGCAACCAAAGCAAAAAACTGGAATATGATACCCCCATGTAGCACACCACCCTGTGCAGTCTGCATGTGCAAGCTTTATGAAAAAGTCAGAAGATACATGGAAACATGCCTAGTTGGCATTAATGACCCATGTGACGTTCACACTGCCAAATAGCTGGCCCGTGGCTCCTAGTTACCTGACATACTGATTCCTGTAAGCATACCTACGTGCCTGTAGGTGAGATAGATGTACATCTCAACATGTTGTCACAGTCACATACGGAGTCACTTTAAGGAGACAACACAGATACTTACTCCAGAATGTCCTTATACCATGGCCATGAGCTACTGATGTCCACTATATTGTGCTTTGAAGCACAACGACCCTTGCACATTGTTGGCAGATGTGCAGTTCTCACAATTCCAAAGTCAGGCACTGCACACACCGACGTAAGCACACTAATATGAGGAACACAGCTGTTCACTCCCCGGTGATGTCTATGACACCCATAATGCAGCAGATGGCATGAGGCCACATCGTATCTTGCAATGTCAAGGGCCATTATTTTAAACACATGAGAAAGTACATGTAGCAAAAATGCATGTCAGCTGCACTCAACACAGAGGCCACTTACAAGCCATTGCATCACACTGGAAACATCACAGAGCTCAACACTGGCGCAGGGTTGGGATACATGCAGTCACTCACACCCAAAGTCACCCTTCGCAGAATACTCACCCCCAACTTGCTGCTGATGGGCCCTCAAGCGTCCATCCAGCTCTGGCTGTGTCACTGCCAAGATGCGGGCCATTAGTGGTGTCATGCTCCTGCGCGACAACCTTCCAGTCCGAGGGAGCAGCCCCAGCATCATCTCTGCCACGTTTTTGCTCAGCCGGCAGATGTCATCCCACCTCTTGTGACAGTGTGTGTGCTGTCGGTTGCATCACCCAGAGCCCGCACCTTGCTTGCAATGGCCCTCCATAGAGCCTTACGCTGGCGAACTTTAAGCTGCAGGAATGGGAGACAAGAAGAGGCAGTTTCAGGGACAATGGGCCATGTTCCACTGTGTCTCAGGACAGGAGCATGCAAACACTTAGTACTGCTGTACAGAAACCTTGAGCAGAGGCCATACAACATGACACGTAGTACATTTGCATCAGATAATCGGATTGAAATGCATTTAGGTATGAGGGTGGACACAGGACCTGGCCATCTCACACACATGCAAAATGGCAGCACACAAAGCAATGTGAAGAAGGCCCTCATCTGTGATGCAGTATGTGAGGGAGCAAGATATACATCATGTTGGAAATGATGTGTTGGGGAAGACTCACTGTCTCCAACACTACACACCCCTCAATGTCCTTGGCCTGTGAGTGGCTCACTGTGTCGTGGATGTCACATCTAGGGACATGATCTTACATTCTCACACCCTTCTCACAAGGTCTGTCTTGTGCAATCATCAGGCCTAAGATAGCTCATTGAGTGACAGGGCGGCAGACAACACATATGTCGCACTCTGTCCATTTAGTGATGGGTCCCTGTCAAATTGGGCAGTATCTGTGCAGGCCAGGGGGACTCACACTGAGGTCAAACCTGGCCCATCGGAACAATCACATGCATGTACAACATGAGAGGTCAAACAGTGCCTACACATGCGAGTCAGTACACATCATGAAATCAATGGAAGGAGGATGTTTCAGAAGTACATCACTCTGATGTGTCATAGGCGATTTCCCACTAAGAGTGTCACCCTCAGGCATTTCGATCTTGTGCATAACGCTCACATATCCATGGTGACAATATGAAAAGTGTGCACACATCCTTCAGTACCCTCTGGACGAAACACATTTGAAATGTCCCAAATGAGCATGTGAAAGGCGAATGGACTCTGACATCCATTATCACAGGCAATGTTTGTTCTGACTTCCACTCTCCAAACCAGCAGTGTTACTGTATGTCTGCAAAGACACTGCATGTCCCTCCCATCCTTCAATGCAGCCATGGATTTGTGGTAATAAGGCTACACACCCCATTGACATGAAGTCAGCATGCTAGGCAATGTATCACACAAACTTGCACTCACAGGCACATACTACAGCAGAGCAACATCATGTGAGCACTCTTGGCACTCTGCAAATTTCACTCTCAAACACTCACCATAACATCAGGAGCACCATATAGCCTCCTGTAGTGTGTAAGCACCTCGTCCACCAGGACCTCCAGCTCCTCTGTGGTGAAGGGACGGGCCCTGATGTTCTCAGTTCTCGCCATCACTGGGTCCAGGAGACAGGAACAGCAGCAGTTGGGGATGAAGAATGGCAGGCAGCAGTGTCTGGATGCAGTGGAAATGTGTGGCTCTCTCACATACATATATAGCCCCCTGGGGTTGTTTCAGTGGTACTCAGCTGCTGGAATTGGTGTTCCAGATCAGCTTTGTTCAAATGTAACCAATGACCGGCCCCGCGGTAGCGGAGGACGCCTACCTTGATTTTCAAAAGTGTATTCCACTAGAGCGATTGCGGTTCCCATTGGCTGAATGGGCATGGGCATTGGCTGTGTCACACCGCGGGGCCAATTCGGTCACTTCCGCAATCGTGCATCTTACAATTGTATCCAATGACCGGCCCCGCGGTAGCGGAACACGCCTACCTTGATTTTCAAAATTGTATTCGACTAGCGCGATGGCTGTTCCCATTGGCTGAATGGGCATGGGCATTGGCGGTGTCACACCGCGGTGCCCAGGCGGTTGCTACAGCAATCGTGCATCTTACAATTGTATCCAATGACCGGCCCCGCGGTAGCGGAGCACGCCTACCATGATTTTCAAAAGTGTATTCCACTAGCGCGATGGCGGTTCCCATTGGCTGAATGGGCATGGGCATTGGCGGTGTCACACCGCGGTGCCCAGGCGGTCGCTACCGCAATTGTGCATCTTACAATTGTATCCAATGACCAGCCCGCGGTAGCGGAGCACGCCTACCATGATTATCAAAAGTGCATTCCACTAGCGCGATGGCGGTTCCCATTGGCTGAATGGGCATGGGCATTGGCGAAATCACACCGCGGGGGCCAGGCGGTCGCTACCGCGATTTGGCATCTTTACATTGGTGCCAATGACCATGATTGCTGTGGCGGTGCACGCTTAGGGCACCTATGGACAGATCATGCTGTAGCAATGGCAATGGCCAGTTATCATCATTGAACACTCCACACTTACAATGTATCATGCCACCAGATAGTTAAATTGAATGCTAGTGTGACATTCAACTCACTGATGTCTACACATGCCATGTCAGTGCACTGGAGTACATGCATTGGCATGTAGTCCCTCACATGTCACTGATGATGTTGTTGTGCATGTACACAGATCTGTTGTGTGATGGACTCTCAAATATGGAAACATGTCAATGTGTGAGATGGCTAAGCAACACACAGTAATGATGGACTGACTACTTAAAGTGCCTACTTCACTGTGTAGTTTGCTGAACTCATGTTGATACCTGATCTTAATGCACACACTGTGCTCATTGTGTCATTAATGTGTGCCCTGTCCGACTCACGCAAGATGGTGTGGCAGGTATAGCAGCTACGTAGGAGACAGCAGTGTTGCAGTTTCAGACATGTGCTGTGTCAAGTACTCTCAGGGCTGGTGACACAAGATGTCGGAATGTCCCATTTCACATTCACATAGTCTGAATCTGTCTCGGGTGTACTCAGTTTGTACATACTGATCACGTGTACAACTACTTGGGGTCAAGTTGTCTTTGCATGTGACTTGTGCTGTAAGCTGTTGTTTCAGGCCAGTCATTGTTGGCGCTGTGTCAGTCAAGACGTTAGATGTTGGACACATCTCATAGGTGAATTGTATTGACAGGTGTCCCCTTTTACCTTATGTAGGAGGCGACCAAATCTGCATCGGCCATTCACCTTGCTGGCGGACATGGAGGATGTGGACATCATCCGTAAGTTCCGTTTGGATCGGCAAACCCTCCAAGACCTATGTGCTCAGTTGGAGCCCCATCTGAGGCCTCGCAGGACATATCCAACTGCTGTGTCACCAACAAGTAAGGTGATGGCAGTCCTGCATTTCCTTACAACTGGCTCGTTCCAGTACACAGTGGCCAGCGCAGGTGGGATGTTGCAGGCAATGTTCAGCATGGTGCTACGGGATGTCCTGTCCGCTATGATGGTATACAAGGACACCTACATCCATTTTCCATGAAGACAGGAATTGGCAGCTGTGAAGGGTGATTTTTATGCCCTTGCCCACATCCCTAATGTTGTTGGTGCCATTGACTGCACCCATGTTGGCCTGGTTCCGCCACAGGCACGTGAGCACATCTACAGGAATAGGAAGCATACCCATTCCATTAATGTGCAGGTTGTATGCCAGGCAGATATGATCATCCCGCATGTCTGTGCCAGATTCCCTGGCTCAGCCCACGACTCCTACATCCTGCGTAACAGCATCGTACCACAGATGATGGCAAATCTGCATCCTGACCGTGCGCGGCTTGTAGGTGAGTTAGCTGAGTCAAGTATTGTGCTGTATGTGTGACATGCTGTCCGCAGCTACAGTCATATTACTAAATTGTTCTGTGTATCTGACAACTAGGTGACTCTGCATATCCCAACCGGCCTTGGTTGCTGAGCCCACTGCGGAATCCAAGGACCCCGGGTGAAGTCAGCTACAATGAGGCCCATGGGAGGACACGTTGTGTGGTGGAGCATACTTTTGGGCTTCTGAAGTCTTGGTTTCGGGGCCTGGACAGGACCGGAGGTGCACTGATGTACTCTCCCAAAAAGGTGAGCCAGATAATTGTTGCATGCTGCATGCTCCACAACCTGGCCTTGCGCAAGGAGATCCCCCTGCTCCTGGACGATGATGGGCCGCAGATGCCCCCCCCTGCAAGCCCACACATGTCCAGTGACGAGGATAGTGGAGAGGAGGAAGGTGTCGACCTGCGCCAACAGATCATCAACCGCTACTTCCCTTGAGTGTGAGTAACATTGTACAACAGTGCCATTGTCTGCTGTCTTTGATGGTGGTGATGAGGCCGAGAGGGGCTTTTTGACTGCTGCCTGTTGTTGGCTCTGTGCTGATGGCTGATGTGTGTGGCACAGTGTAGTCCTGACCAGCTACATGATGTCTATGTTGAGATTGTTTCTCCTTGTGATGTGTGCTGGTTTGTGTACCTTGATGACTAGTGTTGTGTACTGGCTGTGATGCCAACACCTGATGAGTAAATGTCGTTCTCTTGTGTCTCTCTAGGTCCCTTCAGACTCTCAATGCCTCGTCACAGTCTGAGCTTCTGGTACATTGTGTTCTGACTCAACATTGTACATATTGTGATAAACATGGAGCTGACACAAAGACATAGGTGTGTAAAGAGTGTTTATTTACATTGAGTGGTTGTGACAGACAAGTGATATTTCAAGAAATGGTGCTAAGTGAATCAATGAGTTGTCAGTGATGGCAAACAAGACAATAGAGTAGTCACCACATTGATGAGGTGACACAGTCCAACAAACACCTGCCATCAACATGGCAGTGTGGGTAAGGATAGTCAACAAAGTCAATGTCAAGGTGTACAGAGGTGCTATCATGGATGTCTCTTTGACTTGCGTTTGGCTGATGCTTTGACACGTGATCCTCCCGTGGTGTTTCTCGGACGGCCTCTCTTGTGTTTTCCAGGGGGGGCTCCTGCTGCGGGGTCAGCGGTGTCTGAGGAGTCATCCTGTTGCTGCTCACCCCTCTATGTGGCTGCAGCTGGGGGGTTCACCCTGCGGGCCACTGGAGGGGGGTTGAGCCGTAGTTTGGGCCAGAGGTCTGTCCCTCAGAACACCCACGAGCTGGCCCAAGAGGTCCATGATTTGGCCCATACGCGTGTCTATGGACCTCAGCAGCAGGCGGAGCTCACGCGATTCTTCCAGAGCCTGGCCCGTGTGTCTCTGGGCTTGTTCGTAGGCCCCAAGGACTCTGGCGATGTTGGCCAGGGCTTCGGTCCCAGTGTCCTCTCGATTTTGTCCCCCCGTTGCCCTCCCATCTGCCCTGCTGCCCCGGACCTGTGGCATTGCCACTCGACGCACCCGCAGGCTCTCCCTGCCCTCCTCTGATTGTGTGATGGGGTTGGTAACCACTGAGGCAGGGCGAGTGTTGCAGGCAGCGGTGGTGGTGGTGGTGGTGGTTGAGGCCGCACAGGTCGTTGCAGCAGGGGTCAGCGCGGTTGTTGTTGCTGGGGTGGTGGTGGTGGGGACAGTGGGGGCCTGGGACGTGGTGCGCCCTGGCAGTCCGGGCGGGCCAGGTCAGTGCTTCTCATCCGAGAAACTTAGGGAGTCTGCATTCGAGAGTCCATGTTCCAAGTGTGGAGACTGGCTCTGCAGGCTGGTGTTGTCTTCTGCAGCAGTGAGTTGTTGATCTCCTGTTGAACAGAGGTGAAATGGTCATTAAAGTGCACCCCACAAGCATGGTGTTAGATGTTTGGATGTTACATGTGTTACACCACAAAGTTTACATTGTTTTCACTTTGTATGGGTGCAAGGTACTGCACATCATGCCATGATGTGTGGGTACATACATTACTTGTCCATGGTGTGACATGTAAATAGGTACCATGTTCCACGTACAGATTGTGTGATTACAAGAACATGTCGTCATCTACCGACTTGCAGCCCGTCAACTTTATGTGATTTGTCTTTTTGGTTTGCTCTGCAATGAAGATGTTACATCTGAGCAAGAACTAGCCATTGTAATCTTCTGCATACCTTTGTGTTATCATGTACTTTACTTTCTTTCAACAACTGACCATGCATGTTTTGTGTTCATATGGGCCTTCATGCTCTGCCACCATGGCACTTGCACATAGCATTCCGTGCTGGACATGATTGTGCCCTGAATTTCTTCACAATGTGACTTGCTGGCTTAACGTTACGTTTCTGTGACAGTTACATACGCTTGGCTGTCTGCACACAGGAAGTGACTATTGGATGTATGCCATGTTGGGTGACATGTGAGGGGTGGTGTGGTCATATGGCTCCATGCTTTTTGAGAGGATTGGCAGGGTGCATCCACTGTCTACCTACCTGTACTGTGACACAATTGAGGGGAATTACTGCCACATGGTTGTGGGTGTGGGGAGTGCTCCATCCTGATGAGCTTTGGGACAAGGGGGCCTGGTGGGAGTTGTAGTGCAGGCTTCCCAAACACAACCACCCCCTCCCTGTTGAGATAGCTACCTACCTGTTAGTTTGATGAGGGGAATGCAATGTCTGCCACTTGCTTCTGGGTGGGGTGGGGGGAGTGATCCATCCTGGTAAGCTTTGGGACAAGGGGGCCTGGCGGGAGGTCTAGTGCAGGCTTCCCAAACACAACCACCCCCTCCCTGTTAGGATGGCTACCTACCTGTTAGGTGAAGGCGGGCAATGCAATGGCTGACACATGCTTCTGGGTGGGGTAGGGGGAGTGCTCCATCCTGGTGTGCTTTGGGACAAGGGGGCCTGGTGGGAGTTGTAGTGCAGGCTTCCCAAACACAACCACCCCCTCCCTGTTAAGATGGCTACCTACCTGTTAGTTTGATGAGGGGAATGCAATGTCTGCCACTTGCTTCTGGGTGGGGTGGGGGAGTGCTCCATCCTGGTGTGCTTTGGGACAAGGGGGCCTGGTGGGAGTTGTAGTGCAGGCTTCGCAAACACAACCACCCCCTCCCTGTTAAGATGGCTACCTACCTGTTAGTTTGATGAGGGGAATGCAATGTCTGCCACTTGCTTCTGGGTGGGGTGGGGGGAGTGCTCCATCCTGGTGTGCTTTGGGACAAGGGGGCCTGGTGGGAGTTGTAGTGCAGGCTTCCTAAACACAACCACCCCCTGTCATGATTCACTCCCTGCAATCTCATGCCCACCACCAGGGGGCTGAATTGTGGGGCTTTCCAGTGTTCTAATATGCTTCCAGACACTCCACTGCATGCATATCCTGACTTCCAGGCATTTGGACACCATTTGGGAATTGACATCCATTCCCCATCCATTCTGGGTTTTGTGGAAGCCAGTCTGCTCATGCTGCAAACTACATTACCTATAATCCACCCCTGCAGGCCAAGGATGGGTGGAGGAATTCAGCTCACCTGGGGCTGGCTGCTGCTAGTCTGCTTACACCTGATGCATGTGATTACTGTGAGCTCTTTTAAGCCTCAGCTCCCTTCAGTCCAGTGTTGGTCATTGTAGCTGTTATTCGGTGAGACCAGTCCTTGTTCCTGAGCTTTTGCTATTCCTTGATTCCTTGATTCCTGAGCTATAGCCATCCCTTGTGCCTGAATTAGCACTGCCTGCAGCGCTACCTTGTTTCCTGAGCTATAGTTAGTCTTTGTTCCTGTTCCTGGGCTTCAGCTATTTCTTGTTCCTGATTTGCACTGCTTGCAGTTCTCTCTTGACTCCATGTTTCCTGAGCTGTAGCTATTTCATGTTTCCTTGAACTAGCACTGCCTGCAGTGCTACCTTGACTCCTGAGCTTCAGTATTTCCCTGTTCCTGAACTAGCACTGCCTGCAGTGCTACCTTGACTCCTGAGCCTTAGCTCAATGCTTGTTCCTGCCCCAGCACTGTCTTCTATGCTACATTGTTTTCTTGCTTCCTGAACCTGCACTATTCTAGTATACCCTTGTAGCCTCCCCTTCTGTATATCCTTTTCCAGTCCCTGCCTTTCTTCCCATTTCCTTGGTTCCAGTTCTTTTTTGCTGTCTTTCTATTCTGCTGTCTTGCTTCTGTTTCCTTGTATGTTGGTTACCTGCTTTCTGCCAAGTGTACCCTGTGATTTCCTTCCTTTCCTGTTAAGCACTCCTCCTTGCTAGCTCCTTGTCTATTGTGCTTGTGTTTAGTTCTACCCCTTTGCTGTTACTGCCTTGCGTGTTCCTGTTTGATCGCCAGGATCCGTGGGCACAGCTGATTACCTAGGTGGTGTTTCTTGTTCACTGTGAGTATTGTCTTTGAGTTACAGTTATAACATCACCATAGGTATAAGCTTCACAGACCCTGCCTTTGCATACATATCCTATATGTGGGTATTTTCAGTCAGTATCTGTAACAGCAATTGTGGGTGAGGAACTTACTGAGCTTCAGTCTTACCATGTGGAGCTCCTGAGTGCTTTACCCCACATCCCCTTTATTGTTAATGTTGTATTATATATATGTCTTGCACGTTCGTCCTGGGTGTAGTTAGTCTGAATGCTAAATCACCTCTGAGGGCCTGTTCTTTCTGAGTCTTACCTCTCTTATTCTCTTATACAGAGCTTCCTCTTTGGATTCCCTTTCTCTTTTGACTCGCTGTGTGATCTTGGGCAGCTCTTTACCTAGTATTCTGCCTACTTTGTCTTCCCTGGCACCAGTCGTTGCCAGAGTCCCTGACACATGCCAGTGTCCCGGACTGAGTCCTGACAGAATGACCAACCCACATTTCCAGGGCCACTTGTGAGGTTTCTTTGCATTCAGTTAGCTATCATTTTTCTGTTACATTTGTGTGAAAATATTACAGGTGTGTCATGATGAGAGGTTTAAGAAAGAAACACACCAGGGCATCATTTACGTATGTGCAGGGCAGTTCACTAGTGCCAAACAATGAGAGGCATTTAGTGTCTACTTCACAATTTGAGAATGTTCACCCTAGTCCTGAAACAATGAATCCTCTTATGAGAAATGGACATTTACGTTCTGAATATTTTACTCATTGGCTCTCAAACACCTCTTTGGCAGATCCTGACTTAATCTTCTGTTCTGATCCAGATTCAATGTCTGTGTCAGCATTGCAAAAGGAGAATGATACCTTACTCAGGTTGCTGAACAAGAATTCTGATTCTTGCATGTCTGCTGTAAGTGGTTGTAAAATACAATGCTCAACCACACAACCAAAGAAAGAGCAGATGCATTATATAACCTCTGTTTTCCATACAAACGATATACCTCAGTCTTGTGTCCCAGTGAAGATCACAGTCCCTGACACTAAAGAGACAATGTTTAATGCTACATTCAAAGTAAACAATCAGATTAACAAAAGAGAGAAAACACCTACTAGAACACAGACAGCTAATAGCCAGTTTAAACAAAATCCAAGATTTAGTTCTGTTGCTTGTTGTGAAGTTTCAAAGTCTACCGCTGTCCTTGTAGAAAAAGATCTATAATCTTCACAGGAGATATTGGAATCGAAGATTTTGGAATTGCAACAAGAGAATAAAATGTTTCAGACTCTGTTAAAAAACTATAACCCAGAGTTCAAGTGGGAATCTAAAACCCTGGTACAAGACTACTTTTCAGTTTCTATGTTAGCCTCCTTAGAAATGGAGAATGAAACCTTGCACACTATTTTGCAGTCCCCTCAGAGCTGGTCCAGTAATTGTGTAAATAATACTGTCGCTGATCACTCGTATTCCACTCAGAATAGCCATAGTACCGTGTCTCAAATTGCAGTTAAGGAAAGTATTTGTTTGAATTCTGAATTTTCTAACTCCTCTGTTTTGTCTTCTAGTGCTAAATTATATCTAGGTGCTACATCTGAGATGTGTCCCTCCAGTTTTGAGGAACCCCAAATTCCAGGCAAGACACAAAAAATCTCTTTGCTTTCTTTTCCTGGTAGTGAGGTCAGTTCTATCTCAGAGATAACCCATAGACAGGCCATTGACATACAGACAAAACCTGAACCATTGACCCACATATTCCCTGATGTGAGAATGTCCTGTGACTCAGACCATGCTCTTGATTTAGCTGCTGTAACTGAAGTCAACCTCCTCGCTGAGAAGAAACAAAATCCTGACCCCTTCTTTGCTGTTTTGCCTTCAAGCACACCACATATTGAAAAGTCAGGAAATAATATTACTATATGCTCTGATTCATCTGTAACACCTTGTAATGCAGAAGGAATTGAACAAATCTCCCAAGACCAAGAAGTCTCTGAACTATTTACTCTGTCTAAGAGATGTGAAGTGCCAAAACGTAAAGGAAGTCTGATCAACAGAGACTCTAAGATAAGCAGTATTCTTAGCCATCCCGAAGAAAGCACTTCAGTGTGTTTTAATGAGCCAAGAAACTGTGAAGATTTCACTATTGACAACAGGGAATCTACTGTTCACGGGCTATCGCCATTCCAAGAATGTAAAGTCTGTCATCCTTGTGCCTCTCTGCCATCAGCTTGTCTGCTTTCAGTCTCCAGAGTCCTCAGCCAGCCTGCTGCTTTCAGAGTCTCCAGAGTCCTCAGCCGGCCTGCTGCTTTCAGAGTCTCCAGAGTCCTCAGCCGGCCTGCTGCTTTCAGAGTCTCCAGAGTCCTCAGCCGGCCTGCCGCTTTCAGAGTCTCCAGAGTCTTCAACCGGCATGCTGCCTCCTGAGCCCAAGCCTGCAGCCTTCCTGCCATCTGAGCCCGAGCCTTCAGCCTTCCTGCAATCTGAGCCCGAGCCTGCAGCCTTCCTGCAATCTGAGCCCGAGCCTGCAGCCTTCCTGTCATCTGAGCCCAAGCCTGCAGCCTGCCTGCCATCTGAGCCGGAGCCTGCAGCATGCCTACATTCAGAGCCCAAGCCCTCAGCTCATCTGCCTACTAAGTCAGAGTCTCCAGCTTGTCTGACTTCAGAGCCAGAACTTCCAGCCTGTCTGCCTTCAGAGCCAGAACTTCCAGCCTGTCTGACTTCAGAGCCAGAACTTCCAGCCTGTCTGACTTCAGAGCCAGAACTTCCAGCCTGTCTGACGTCCAAGCCAGAGCTTCCAGGCCTTCCAGGCTGCCTGCTTTCAGCACCAGAGCTTCCAGGCTGCCTGCTTTCAGCACCAGAGCTTCCAGCACCAGAGCTTCCAGGCTGCCTGCTTTCAGCACCAGAGCTTCTAGGCTGCCTGCCTTCAGCACCAGAGCTTCCAGGCTGCCTGCCTTCAGCGCCAGAGCTTCCAGGCTGCCTGCCTTCAGCACCAGAGCTTCCAGGCTCCCTGCCTTGAGCGCCAGAGCTTCCAGGCTCCCTGTCTTCAGCGCCAGAACTTCCAGGCTCCCTGCCTTCAGCGCCAGAGCTTCCAGGCTGCCTGCTTTCAGCGCCAGAGCTTCCAGGCTGCCTGCTTTCAGCGCCAGAGCTTCCAGGCTGCCTGCTTTCAGCGCCAGAGCTTCCAGGCTGCCTGCTTTCAGCGCCATAGCTTCCAGGCTGCCTGCTTTCAGCGCCAGAGCTTCCAGGCTGCCTGCTTTCAGCACCAGAGCTTCCAGGCTGCCTGCTTTCAGCACCAGAGCTTCCAGGCTGCCTGCTTTCAGCACCAGAGCATCCAGGCTGCCTGCTGTCAGCACCAGAGCTTCCAGGCTGCCTGCTTTCAGCACCAGAGCTTCCAGGCTGCCTGCCTTCAGCACCAGAGCTTCCAGGCTGCCTGCCTTCAGCACCAGAGCTTCCAGGCTGCCTGCCTTCAGCACCAGAGCTTCCAGGCTCCCTGCCTTCAGCACCAGAGCTTCCAGGCTCCCTGCCTTAAGCACCAGAGTTTCCAAGCTCCCTGCCTTCTGTCCTTGAGCCTCTATCTTGCCTACTTTTTGATCTTGTGCTTCAAGTTTGCCGGCCCTCAGAGGTCTCAGTACGTATACATTCAGAGACTGAATCTCCAGCATCAGAGATAAAACTCTCAACATGTAAGCCTCCAGGGCCAGGGTCTCCTGCATACCTGCTTCCAAAGACTCCTGCATGTGAGTCTATTGTATGTTTTTCTCCAGGGCCAGAACTTCAGGTCTGCTTCCTGTCACCTCCTTCGTTTTCAGCCAGTTTGCCTTTGACTTCTGTGCCTCCTGCCAATCCGTTATCTGGTTTTGACCCTACAGTCAATCTGCCTTTGTTTTCAGAGTGCTACTCTAGCCTGCCATCATCAGGACTTCAAACACATTTAATTCAGGCTTCTAAGCCCCTGTCACTGGATTTGGACTCTTCAAGTACTGCCTTCAATACTGCTGTCAATTTCCAGCCTATTATCCAACCCTCCAGAACATCAGTTTTCCTGCAGTCCTCTTGTATCTTGCACTACATCTATGTTGGAAATGGACTTACTTCTTAGAGTAAAGGCTTTGAATCCAGTGTCAGATTCTGGGAGACGGTCTTTGGAGGGGGTGTACTGTCACGATTCACTCCCTACATTCTCGTGCCCACCACCAGGGGGCTGAATTGTGAGGCTTTCCAGTGTTCGAATATGCTTCCAGACACTCCCCTGCATGCATATCCTGACTTCCAGGCATTTGGACACCATTTGGGAATTGACATCCATTCCCCATCCATGCCGGGTTTTGTGGAAGCCAGTCTGCTCATGCTGCAAACTACATTACCTATAATCCCCTGCTCACTGCTTTGTCTCCACCCCTGCAGGCCAAGGATGGGTGGAGGAATTCAGCTCACCTGTGGCTGGCTGCTGCTAGTCTGCTCACACCTGATGCATGTGAGTACTGTGAGCTTTTTTAAGCCTCAGCTCCCTTCAGTCCAGTGTTGGTCATTGTAGCTGTTATCCGGTGAGACCAGTCCTTGTTCCTGAGCTTTTGCTATTCCTTGATTCCTGAGCTATAGCCATTCCTTGTGCCTGAATTAGCACTGCCTGCAGTGCTACCTTGTTTCCTGAGCTATAGTTAGTCTTTGTTCCTGTTTCTGGGCTTCAGCTATTTCTTGTTCCTGATTTGCACTGCTTGCAGTTCTCTCTTGACTCCATGTTTCCTGAGCTGTAGCTATTTCATGTTTCCTTGAACTAGCACTGCCTGCAGTGCTACCTTGACTCCTGAGCTTTAGTAATTCCCTGTTCCTGAACTAGCACTGCCTGCAGTGCTACCTTGACTCCTGAGCCTTAGCTCAATTCTTGTTCCTGCCCCAGCACTGCCTTCTATGCTACATTGTTTTCTTGCTTCCTGAACCTGCACTATTCTAGTATACTCTTGTAGCCTCCCCTTCTGTATATCCTTTTCCAGTCACTGCCTTTCTTCCCATTTCCTTGGTTCCAGTTCTAGTTTGCTGTCTTTCTATTCTGCTGTCTTGCTTCTGTTACCTTGTATGTTTGTTACCTGCTTTCTGCCAAGTGTGCCCTGTGATTTCCTTCCTTTCCTGTTAAGCACTCCTCCTTGCTAGCTCCTTGTCTATTGTGCTTGTGTTTAGTTCTAGCCCTTTGCTGTTACTGCCTTGCATGTTCCTGTTTGATTGCCAGGATCCGTGGGCACAGCTGATTACCTAGGTGGTGTTTCTTGTTCACTGTGAGTATTGTCTTTGAGTTACAGTTATAACCTCGCCATAGGTATACGCTCCACAGACCCTGCCTTTGCATACATATCCTATATGTGGGTATTTTCAGTCAGTATCTGTAACAGCAATTGTGGGTGAGGAACTTACTGAGCTTCAGTCTTACCGTGTGAAGCTCCTGAGTGCTTAACCCCACATTCCCTTTATTGTTAATGTTGTATTATATATATATGCCTTGCACGTTCGTCCTGGGTGTAGTTAGTCTGAATGCTAAATCACCTCTGAGGGCCTGTCCTTTCTGAGTCTTACCTCTCTTATTCTCTTATACAGAGCTTCCTCTTTGGATTCCCTTTCTCTTTTGACTCGCTGTGTGATCTTGGGCAGCTCTGTACCTAGTATTCTGCCTACTTTGTCTTCCCTGGCCCCAGTCATTGCCAGAGTCCCTGACACATGCCAGTGTCCCGGACTGAGTCCTGACAGAATGACCAACCCACATTTCCAGGGCCACTTGTGAGGTTTCTTTTCATTCAGTTAGCTATCATTTTTCTGTTACATTTATGTGAAAATATTACAGGTGTGTTATGATGAGAGGTTTAAGAAAGAAACACACCAGGGCATCATTTACGTATGTGCAGGGCAGTTCACTAGTGCCAAACAAGGAGAGGCATTTAGTGTCTACTCTACAGTTTGTTCACCCTTATTTTTTAGGGGCGGGATGTTGGGTTTATAGGGGATAAGGGTGTGGAGTGTTTTAAAATATTTATATAAAATTATTAAAAAAATCAAAAATGCAAAAATAATTAACAATTTTTTTTTAGGAGTTGGATGTTGGGTTTATAGGGGATAATGGTGGGGAGTGTTTTAAAATGTTTACATAAAATGTTTAAATTTTTTAAAAATTGAATAAAATTTATATAAAATTTTTTTAGGAGCGGGATGTTGTGTTTATAGGGGATAAGGGTGGGGAGTGTTTTAAAATTGATAATTTAAAAGTGTAAAAATAAAAAATTTAAAAAAATTGTTTAAAAAAAATTATTATGGGATGCTGTGTTTATTGCAGATAAGGGTGGGAGTGTTGTATAAATTTTTTGGATCAAAAATATAATTTATTTTTTTATAAAAATGTCTTTTTACTTAATTTGTCAGTTTTTTGGGTATATTGTTAGTGTCATTATTTTTTTATTGTTATGTGGAATGTTTGTTATTTATGTTTTAATTTTAAATTTTTATTTTAAATTGTAAATAATAAGCATTTTTTCTTATTTATATTTTTGATATATTTCAAAAAAAATTATAAATGTATTTTTCAAATTTGTATTTGATGATAGGTTGTATTGTTGGTTTTAATTTTAAATAAAAACTTGGTATTATTTAAAGTGGATGTTTTGTAGAAAAAAGTTAATTATTTTTATTGTTGAATTTTTTTAATTTCTTTTTATTTTAATATTTTCTTTTTATAGATTTGTAGTTAAATAAAAATGAAAAAAATGTTTTCTGTTTTATTTTGATAATAAATTTATATGGGTACAAATTTTGATAGTTTGTTTGAATGATGTTGTTAATGGAGATTGAAATTAGGACTTAAAAAAAATAAAAGTAAATTATATATGTTTAGTGTCCAGCACCTTCCCTGAGTTAATGTAGTTTGGAGTGGGAATAGTAAATTATATCTGTTTAGTGTCCAGCACCTTCCCTCAGTTAATGTTGTTTGGAGTGGGAATAGTAAATTATATATGTTTAGTGTCCAGTACCTTTGCTGAGTTAATGTGGTTTGGAGTGGGAATAGTAAATATGGGGCCGATTAGGATGGCGGTCGGAAAACCATTCCGACCGCCATGGTAGCGGAAATTCACTGTCCGCTGGTACCGCGTAAAAACTGGCGGTCCGATTAGGATCAACCGCCAGAAAAACCAGACCGCGGCGGAACGATGCCACGAAACACCGCCGGTAGCGGGTGGAGCAGGTGAAAATCCGTCCGCGGCGGTCGAATTCGCGGCGGAAACGCCGCTAGGCCAGCGGATTGACCGCACGTTAAATTAGGATACCATTGAGGTGACAGCGGAACGATCCGCTGTTTCCGACCGCCGCGATCGCAAACAGTGATGAATGGGAGAGCCGGCGGAAGGACTGTTGCATAGCCACCGCCGTGGCCGCTCCGAAACAAATATGGCGGTCGAAAAATAAAGAAAACACACCACAAGGCCACCAAGTGCACCCATCAAACTAGCTCAGCCCCCCCAAACAACCAACACACACAAATGACACACCCCCATGGCAACTAAAGAAATACAAATCCCAGGACAACCCACACAACCAACCTGACAGCAATTCTACATATTGACACACCCACATAGCTGAGTATAAAACCAGCCCCTTCCCTGACCATAATCCTTTGCAATACTCCACCCCTGAAGGAAATCACCCCACAGCACAAAGGAGAGGCAAACCACCACACATCCCACCAGCACAACAACACACACCCACACCCCACTTACATCACCCCCACCACCCTCACACCCGCACCTCAAACCATTTGCACATCACACAAGAAAATGCCCAAATTCACTGACAGTGAGTTGTCAGTCATGGCAGATGAGATAATCAGAGTAGAACCTCAATTGTTTGATAACCTGGTCCAACAGACACCATTAGCCACCAGAGCACAAATGTGGAGAAGGATAGTCAACAAGGTCAATGCAGTAGGGACCACCCCGCGCACCAAGAAGGAGATCATGAAGCGGTGGCATGACCTCAAGAGGCTGGTGAAACAGAAGAACTTCAAGAATCGTCAGCTGGCTCAGATGACTGGCGGTGGCCCTCCCATCCCACCAAGAACATTCACTGCATGGGAGGAGAAGGTGCTTGCCATACTGCATCCAGAGAGTCTCACAGGAGTACCCGGGGGAGTGGAGGCTGGTAAGTACAAACAAATGTCTACCATTACACTGCTATGTACTGTCTTGCACAACAACAAAGCTACACCTCCTAGGCCCAAATCCATTCATGTGCACCACACACTACCCAACACATGTCTCACAGATGGAACATTCACTCCCTCTGAATCACCCCAAAGATAGCCAGCAACATTCCCAGGTTTGCATGTGAACAGGCAGCCAGCACTACAACTCCCACCAGGCCCCCTTGTCCCACCCCTGAGCAGGAAGTAGCACCCCACCCCACCCAGAAGCATGTGGCAGCCATTGTATTGTTCACCTTCACCTAACAGGTAGGTAGCTATCTTCACAGGGATGGGGGTTTGGGGGTGGGAAGCCTGCACAACAACTCCCACCATGCCCCCTTGTCCCACCCCTGAGCGGGAAGTAGCACTCCACCCCATCCAGAAGCATGTGGCAGCCATTGTATTGTTCACCTTCACCTAACAGGTAGGTAGCCATCTTCACAGGGAGGGGGGTTTGGGGGTGGGAGGCCTGCACAACAACTCCCACCATGCCCCCTTGTCCCACCCCTGAGCAGGAAGTAGCACTCCACCCCACCCAGAAGCATGTGGAAGCCATTGTATTGTTCACCTTCACCTACAGGTAGGTAGCCATCTTCACAGGGAGGGGGGTTTGGGGGTGGGAGGCCTGCACAACAACTCCCACCATGCCCCCTTGTCCCACCCCTGAGCAGGAAGTAGCACTCCACCCCACCCAGAAGCATGTGGCAGCCATTGTATTGTTCACCTTCACCTAGCAGGTAGGTAGCCATCTTCACAGGGAGAGGGGTCTGGGGGTGGGAGGCCTGCACTACAACTCCCACCATGCCCCCTTGTCCCACCCCTGAGCAGGAAGTAGCACTCCACCCCACCCACAAGCATGTGGCAGCCATTGTATTGTTCACCTTCACCTAACAGGTAGGTAGCCATCTTCACAGGGAGGGGGGTCTGGGGGTGGGAGGCCTGCACTACAACTCCCACCATGCCCCCTTGTCCCACCCCTGAGCAGGAAGTAGCACTCCACCCCACCCAGAAGCATGTGGCAACAATTCCCCCAAATGTGTCACAGAACAGGTAGTTAGACAGTGCATGCACCCTGACACTCCCCTCAAAAAGCATGGAGCCATATGACCACACCAGCCCTCACATGTCATCCAACTTGGCATACATCAAATAGCCACTTCCAGTGTGCAGACAGAAAAGCGTATGTAACTGTCACAGAAACCAAAGTGTGACTCTGAAAATCACATTTAGAAGAAATCCAGGGCACAACCATGCACAGCACTGAATGCTATCTTGAAGTGCCATGGGGCAGAGCATCAAGGCCCGTATGAAAACAAAACAAGCATGGTCAGTAGTAACAAGAAAGCAAAGCACATGATATGACAAAGGTATGCATGAGACTACAATGGCTAGTTCATGCCCAGTTGTAATGTCTTCCATGCAGAGTGAACAACAAAGATGCAGCACATAAAGTAATTGTGCTGCTAGTCGTTAGCTGATGACATGTCCACGTAATCACACAATCTGCACGTTGTGCATGGTACCTATTGACATGTCACACCATGGACAAGTAAGGTATGTACCTCCACATCATGCCCAGATGCTCAAAACTGTTCAGACATACAATGTAATATCAATGTAAACTGTGTGGTGCATAACATGTAACAACAAAACATCTAACACCAAGCTTGAGGTGTGCACTGCAATGACCATTTCCCCTCTGTTCCACTGGTGACCAAGAACTGACAGCTGCAGATGACCACACCAACCTGCAGAGCCAGTCTCCCCCCGTGGAACATGGACTCTTCGATGCAGACTCCCTAGATTTCTCAGATGCGGAGCCCGAAGCAGGCCCATCAGGCATGCCAGGGTGCAACAGCTCCCAGGAACCCACTGTCCCCACCTCCACCACCTCAGCAACAACAACTACGCTGACCCCTGCTGTAACGACCTGTGTGGCCTCCACCACCACCACCACCAGTGCTGCCTGCAACACTGTCCCTACTTCAGCGTATGACCACCCCATCCCACAATCTGAGGAGGGCAGGGAGAGTACGCGTGTGCGTAAAGTGGTGATGCCACAGGTCCGGGACAGCAGGGAAGGTGGGAGGGCTACTAGGCGACAAGACCAACCAGACACTGGGACCGAAGCCCTGGCCAACATCGCCAGAGTCCTTGGGGCCTATGAACAAGCCCGGGGACACACGGGCCAGGCTCTGGAGGAATCCCGTGAGCTCCGCCTGCTGCTGAGGTCCATTGACATACGAATGGGCCAAATCGTGGACCTCTTGGGCCAGCTAGTGGGTGTCCTGAGAGACAGGCCTGCGGCCCAAACAACAGCTCCACCTACCTCCAGTGGCCCGCAGGATGACAGTTCCCCCACCTCCCCTGTGGGCACAGAGAGGGGTGAGTCCTCAGACACTACTCAGCCCGCAGTAGAGGCCTCCCTTCCAAACGCTCAAGGGGCCGTCCAAAGAAATCCCAGGGAGGATCACGTGGCAAAGCACCAGCCAAACGCCAGTCAAGGAGCCAGCCATGATGGCAACCCTCTTCACCTTGCCATTGACTTTGTTGACTGTCCTTATCCACATTGCCAGGTTAATGGAATGCGTCTGTTGGACTGTGTCACCACAACAATGTGATGACTATTCTATTGTCTCATCTACCATCACTGACAACTCATTGATTCACTTTTCACCTGTTTGCAAATATTCACTTCCCTGTCACTTATACCCATTGTTAATAAACACTCTTTACACACCTATGTTCACGTGTCAGCTCCATGTTTATTACAGGATGTACAATGTTGACTGGGATTACAATGCACCAGGAGCACGGATTGTTTGGAGGCATTGAGAGGCAGAAGGGACCTAGGAAAACACAAAAGAACAATATTCACTTGTCAGGTGATGGCATCACAGCCACTACACAACACTTGTCATCAAGGTACTCAAATATGCACACATTACAATGAGCAACAGTACCGACATAGACATCCTGTAGCTGGGCACAAGTACCTTGTCCCAGAAACCTCAGCACCCAGCACAGAGACAACAACAGGCAGCAGCTACAAATCCCCCCTAGGCCTTTCAAACAACAACACAATCAGCAGACAATGGCACCGTTGTATGTTTCCACTCACCTTCAAGGGAAGTAGCGGTTGATGAGCTGTTGACGCAGGTCAACACCTTCCTCCTCTCCACTATCCTCGTCACTGGACATGGGTGGGTTTCCAGGCGGTGGCCTCGGCTGCTCATCAGCGTCCAGGGCAGGGGGGATCTCCTTGCGCAAGGCCAGGTTGTGGAGCATGCAGCCTGCAACTACGATCTGACACACCTTCTGTGGAGAGTACATCAGTGCTATCCAGGCAGCGAAATCGTGACTTCAGGAGACCAAAAGTACGCTCCACCACACAACGGGTCCTCCCATGGGCATCATTGTAGCGCACTTCACCCGGGGTCCTGGGATTCCGCAGTGGGCTCAGCAACCAAGGCTGGTTGGGATATGCAGAGTCACCTAGGTGTGAGACACACAGAACAAACTTGTAACATTACTGTGGCAGAGGACAGCATGTCACACATACAGCACGCTACTTCACCCTGCGTACTCACCCACAATCCATGCACGCTCCGGGAGCAGATTTGCCATCAGCTGGGGCACAATGCTGGTACGCATGATGTACGAGTCATGAGCAGAGCCGGGAAATTTGGCACAGACATGTGAGATTATCATATCCGCCTGGTACACCACTTGCACATTGATGGAATGGAAATGTTTCCTATTCCTGTAGATGTGCTCACGTGCCTGTGGTGGAACCAGGCCAACATGTGTGCAGTCAATGGCACCAACAACATTAGAGATGTGGCCAAGGGCATAGAAATCAGCCTTCACATCCGCCAATTCATGCCTCCTGGGGAAATGGATGTATCTGTCCTTGTAGGTCATCATAGCGGACAGGACATCACATAGCACCATGCTGAACATGGGTTGCGACATCCCACCTGCGCTGGACACCGTGTACTGGAATGATCCAGTAGCCAAAAAATGCAGGGCCGCCATCACCTTAGACGTTGGTGTGAAAGCAGTCGGATATGTTCTGCGAGGCCGCAGGTGGGGCTCCAACAGAGCACACAGGTCTTGTAGGGTGAGGCGATCCAGACGGAATTTCCGGATGATGTCCTCGTCCTTCATGTCCGCCAGCACTGTGAAGGGACGATGCACATTTGGTCTCCTCCTAGGTGAGATGAAAGGGGACACATGTCAATGCAATCCACCATGAGATGTGTGCAACATCTTACGTTTTGACTGACACAGCGCAAACAATGACTGGCATCACACTTCAGCTTACTGCACAACTTACATGTGGGGACACCTTCAGCTACACTAGTAGTACACCTGTCCAGTTTTCACACAGTGAGTACCTCCCAAACAGATTGAGACCATGTGAATGGCCAAAGGGACATGTCCACATCTTGCATAACCAGCCCTGAGAGTAGTTCATACAGCATATGTGTGAAACAGCAACACTGTCGGCTCCTACCTAGCTGCTGTACCTGCCACACCTTCTTGCGTAAGTCGAACAGGGCACACAACAACACAATGAGCACAGTCTGTGCATTAAGATCAAGTATGTACATGAGCAAAGCAAACTACACAGTGAAGTATGCACATTGTGTAGTCAGACCTTCATCACTGTGTGTTGCGTAGCCAGATCACACATTGACTTGTGTACACATTGGAGAGTCCATCACACCACTGATCTGTGTACATGCACAACAATATCATAAGTGACATGTGAGGGAGTACATGCCAATGTTTGCAATCATGTGCACTGACATGGCATGTGTAGTCAGCAGTGGGCTAAATGTTACACTGGCACTGTTTGCACTATCTTCTGTCATGAATCAGGTGTCTACTGTACACTGTTGAGAACTGGCCATTGCCATTGACACAGCATGATGTGTTCATAGGTGCTGTTAACGTGCTCCGCCACCCAAATCACGGTCATAGGCACCAATGTATGGCAGCCATATCGCGGTAGCGACCGCCTGGCCCCTGCGGTGTGTCACCGCCAATGCCCATGCCCTTACAGCCAATGGGACCCGCATCCGCGGTAGTGACATACAGATTTGGAAATGGCGGTTGGCATGCTCCGCCACCCAAATCACGGTCTCAGGCACCAATGTATGGCAGCCATATCGCTGTAGCGACCGCCTGGCCCCTGCAGTGTGTCACCGCCCATGCCCTTACAGCCAATGTGACCCGCATCCGCGGTAGTGACATACAGATTTGGAAATGGCGGTTGGCATGCTCTGCCACCCAAATCACGGTCATAGGCACCAATGTATGGCAGCCATATCGCGGTAGCGACTGCCTGGCCCCTGCTGTGTGTCACTGCCAATGCCCATGCCCTAACAGCCAATGGGAAGCGCAATCGCGGTAGCCAAATACACTTTTGAAAATCTCGGTAGGCGTGCTCCGCTACCGTGGGGCCGGTCATTGGATGAAATTGAAAGATGCACGATCGCGGTAGCGACCGCCTGGCCCCTGCGGTGTGTCACCGCCAATGCCCATGCCCTTACAGCCAATGGGAAGCGCAATCGCGGTAGCCAAATACAATTTTGAAAATCGCGGAAGCGTGCTCCGCTACCGCGGGGCCGGTCATTGGATGCATTTGAAAAAAGCTGAGCTGGAACACCAATTGCAGCAGCTTAGAACCACAGAAACTACCCCAGGGGGCTATATATGTGTGGGAGAGAGCCTCACATTTCCACTGCTTCCAGACACTGCTGCCTGACACTCTTCGCCACCAACTGCTGCTGCTCCTGTCTCCTGGACCCAGACACTGTTGCCTGACACTCTTCACCACCAACTGCTGCTGCTCCTGTCTCCTGGACCCAGACACTGCTGCCTGACACTCCTCACCACCAACTGCTGCTGCTCCTGTCTCCTGGACCCAGACACTGCTGCCTGACACTCCTCACCACCAACTGCTCCTGTCTCCTGGACCCAGTCACTGCTGCCTGACACTCCTCATCACCAACTGCTGCTGCTCCTGTCTCCTGGACCCAGACACTGCTGGCTGACACTCCTCACCACCAACTGCTGCTGATCCTGTCTCCTGGACCCAGTGATGGCGAGGACTGATAACATAAGGGCCCATCCCTTTACCACAGAGGAGCTGGAGGTCCTGGTGGACGAGGTGCTCACACAGTATGGGAGGCTATATGGTGCTCCAGATGTCCTGGTAAGTGTTTCAAAGTGGAAGTGAGAGTGCAGGGAGTGCACACATGAAGTAGATCTGCTGCAGTATGTGCCTGAGAGTATGGGTTTGTGTTATACACTGCCTAGCATGCTGACTTCTGGAAAATGGGGTTTGTAGCCTATTTCACACATTCCCCCGGCTGCATTTCAGGATGGGAGGGACATGCAGTCTTCTTCCAGCCATACAGTGACATTGCAAGTATAGAAAGTGGGAGTCAGGACAGACTCTGCCTGTGCTAATGGATCTGTGAGTCCATGAGGTTTTTCACAGCCTCATTTGTGAAATGAGAAAGACTTTACGTCCAGAGGGTACTGATGGAAGTGTGTCTGACTCTATATTGCCACCATGGATATGTAAGCATTATGCACAAGAGTGAAATGCCTGAGGGAGACACTCTTGGCAAATCATACACATATGACACCTCAGATTGCTGTACTTTGCAAATATCATCCTCCCATTGCTTTCATCATGTGTTCAGACTCGCATGTGTAGGCACTGTTTGCCCTCTCATATTGTACCTGCATGTGAATGTTCTCATGGCCCACGTTAAACCTCAGTGTGAGCCCCCTGGCCTGCACAGTCACTGCCCAATTTGACAAGGACCCATCACTGAATGGACAGAGTGAGACATATGGGCTGCCTGCTACCCTATCCATCAAAGAGCTATCTCAGGCCTGTGTATTGTACAAGACAGACCTTGTGAGAAGGGTGTGAGACTGTAAGATCATGTCCCTCAATGTGACCTCCATGACACAGTGAGCCATTCACAGGGCAAGGACATTGAGGGGTGTGCAGTGTTGGACACAGTGAGTCTGCCCCTACACATAATTTCCAATGTGATGTATGTCTTGCTCACTCACAAACTGCATCGCAGATGTGGACCTCCTTCACATTGCTTTCTGTGCTGCCATTCAGCATGTGTATGAGATGGGCAGGTACTGTGTCCATCCTCATACCTGCATGCATTTTGTTATGATTATCCCATGCTCATGTACTACGTGTCATGCTGTATTTTCTCTGCTAAACATATCTGTGTAGCTGTGGTTAGTTTGTGCATTCTCCTGTACTGAGAGATAGTGGTACATAACCCAGTGTCACTGAAATTTTCTCCTCTTGTCTCCCATGCCTGCAGCTCAAAGTCCACCAGCGTAAGGCCGTATGGAGGGCCATTGCACGCAAGGTGCGGGCTCTGGGTGTCTCCAACTGACGACACACACACTGTCACAAGAGGTGGGATGACATCTGCCGGCTGAGCAAAACCGTGGCAGAGATGACGCTGGGGCTCCTCCCTCGGACTGGCAGGTTGGCGCGCAGGAGCATGACATCACTAATGGCCCGCATCTTGGCAGCGACACAGCCAGAGCTGGATGCACGTTTGAAGGACCATCAGCAGCAAGCTGGGGGTGAGTATTCTGGGAAGGGTGACTTTGGTTGTGAGTGACTGCATGTATTCCAAGCCTGAGCCAGTGCTGGGCTCTGTGATGTTGCTATTGTGATGCAATGGCTTGTGAGTGGCCTCTCTGTTGTGTGCAGCTGTCATGCTTTTTCGCTACATGTACTTTCTCATGTCATTGATGTAATGGCCCTTGACATTGCATTCTGAGTTGTGGGCTTATGGCATCGGCTGCATTGGTGGAGTCAGGGACATCCCATGGCAGTGACCGGCAGGGTGCCTCATCTGAGTGTGCTTTCATCAATGTGTGCAGTGCCTGACCTCAAAATTGTGTGAACTACACATCTGACACCAATGTGCAACTGTAGTTGTGCCCCAACGCACGACATGGTGGATGGCATGAGCTCATGGCCATTGCGAAATCATATTTTGGAGTCTGTATCTGTGTTTTCCCCTTATGGTGACTCCATATGTGACTGTGACAACATGTTGTGATGTACATCTTTTTCACCCACAGGGACCTAGGTATGCTCAGAGAGATCTGTATGTCTGGTTACACGGGGGCACGGGCAAGCTGTTTGGCTGTGTGGACATCACATGGGTCAATTATGCCAAGTTTGCATGTTTCCATGCAGTTTTTGATATTTGTACTTAGGGGTCGCACAATGTGACTGTACAGGGTGGTGTGCAACATGGGGGTATCACCATCTTGTTTTGTGCATTGCTTGCATGTGATGTGTGTGTGTATGGCACTAAACCTTACCTACGTCTCTGTCTCTTGCAGCATCCACCGAGGGCACAGAAGGACAGGGGACGGACACCAGTGGTGAGGCATCAGGCACGACTGCTTCACATGAGCACACTGACACTGATGTGACCAGCGCCTCGGAGGGAGACATGAGTGTGCTTGAGGAATCACAGCCAGAGACACCAACCTCAACGTCATCTGATGGCAGCAGTAACTCCTCAATGTTGGCGGGCACAGGGAGTGGGAAATCTGCCTCCTCTTCCACCACACATCGTCCAGTGCCCACCCTCCCAGCGACTTCCACTAGTGCTGCCCGTGTTCGCACCAGTAAGAAGGGAAGAGTGTCCTTCCCCCCAGGCACCGCTGCCCCTGCCCCTGTCTCCCCTGCTGCCCTCAGTGTTGAGTCTGTTGAGCTTTTGCGCCAGCTGTGTGTGGGTCAGACGACTCTCCTGAATGCCTTCCTAGACCAAGACAAGAAGTTGGCACAGGTAGTTGCCTTCATGGAGGGCATTCATTCAGATGTGGGTGGGCTACACAGGACTGTCCAGTCTTTGTCCTCCACAGTGACAGCAGCCATTCAGCTGTCACAGGCTCAGAATCCAGCTCCAGTCCCTTCAGCCACCCCCCTGCCAGTGGCTACATCTGACGAGAGTGACCAGACACCACAGCCCTCAGGCTCAAGGTACACCACACGCAGCACACAACAGCATCACCCCAAGCGGGCCAGAGTGCATACACCATCCCCCAAACCAACCAAAGTCACCCCGGTGCGCAAAGGCAAAAGCCCTTCAGGTGACACTCAGGGGCATCAAGCCAAGAAGCAGGCCTCAGGCTCACATGCCTCAAGATCATCCCCATCCAAGGACCCTCCCGTACAAAAAGCATCTCCCAAAGACAAGCAGACAGTTGCCGTGCCTGCTGTGAAGCTGGTGCCTGCTAAGAGTCCACAGAAAAAGCCCTCTAAGGCAGATTCACCCACAACCTCAACTCCCACCCACACCCCTGTGAAGCTGGGAAAGGGGGGCACTGTAGGGGAGTCACCTGGTCAACAGGGGATGGAGGGGAAAAGGCAAGGCCAGGCCAAGCATACCGCCAGATCCAGCAGATCCCCAGAGGGAGGGGCACCGCCTGCACCTGATGCACCTTTGGTGGAGAGTGTGCCTGTTATGGCCGCCCCACCTCCCACTCCTACCAAGAACAAAATTACCTATCGAATCCACAAGAAGTGGAAAGGCACCCCTCCACATTCTCCCTCACACACTGTGTCTCACGGCAGCTTATCTTTGCCTCCACGTGCCACCACACCACCCGGTCCAAGCAGCCCTCCGGCTCACAAAGACACTGATGCCTCTACCTCAGCTGGTCATCTCTCTCCCAGGTCCAGTACTCCAACTGGGCATGGCAATAAGCCACCTCCCAGTTCGACTGACAGCCACGTCTGAGGCTGAGTCCCCCTCCCACACCTGTCCCTCCCACAGCGGTGCCTGGACTGCCCATTGCTGTCCCTCTAGCTGTGTTGCTGACCATGGCAGTGTACGGTCTCACCCATTCCCTGTGCAGGTTCTCATGCACACATGTGCCTACTCTGAACTGTGGACTGGCCACTGGCCTTGCTGTTTGTGACCATGGATGCCCATTCCCTGAGCAAGTTCTCATGCACACATGGGCCTACTTGGAGCTATGGACTGGCCACTGGCCTTGCTGTTTTTCACTTTGTTTGCCCATTCCCTGTGCAGGTTCTCATGCACACATGTGCCTACTTGGAGCTATGGACTGGCCACTGTCCTTGCTGTTTTTCACTTTGTTTGCCCATTCCCTGTGCAGGTTCTCATGCACACATGTGCCTACTCTGAACTGTGGACTGGCCACTGGCCTTGCTGTTTTTCACTTTGTTTGCCCATTCCCTGTGCAGGTTCTCATGCACACATGTGCCTACTCTGAACTGAGGACTGGCCACTTGCCTTGCTGTTTGTGACCATGGATGCCCATTCCCTGTGCAGGTTCTCATGCATACATGTGCCTACTTGGAGCTATGGACTGGCCACTGGCCTTGCTGTGTTTCACTTTGTTTGCCCATTCCCTGTGCAGGTTCTCATGCACACATGTTCCTACTTGGAGCTATGGACTGGCCACTGGCCTTGCCGTGTTTCACTTTGTTTGCCCATTCCCAGTGCAGGTTCTCATGCACACATGTGCCTACTTGGAGCTATGGACTGGCCACTGGCCTTGCTGTTTGTGTCCATGGATGCCCATTCCCTGTGCAAGTTCTCATGCACACATGTGCCTACTCTGAACTCTGGACTGGCCACTGGCCTTGCTGTTTGTGACCATGGATGCCCATTCCCTGTGCAGGTTCTCATGCACACATGTGCCTACTTTGAACTGTGGACTGGCCACTGCCCTTGCTCTTTTGATGCCTATCTGGGTAATGTGTAATAAAGACAGTTACTCCTGTTGTCTGCTTTGTCAGTGTCCTTGCTATATGAAAATGTATTATGTATGGGTATGGTTTTATGTGACACATGATCTGTATGCCACTTTAACATTGCCAATGGCTTGTTTCACCTTTTCTGAGTTTACCAGAGGTGACATGCACTTCAGTTCTTCTTGAATCTGAGGCTTGGGGGTGCAATGATGATTGTTTGTGATGACCTACTGTTATCCGAATCATTCTATGGTCAGGTTTGCTAAATTGTACACATGACATGTTAGGATGCACTACCAGCACAGAGGGGAATTCTATCCACAGTATTGCAGGCAGGCTGGCCAGGGTCCATCATGTGTGTGTGATCTTTCTTGATGTGTGAACAGCAGTGTTGGTATATGGTCATCTTGTGATGGGCTGTCTTCCTAGTCACATGGGTACATTTGTATGTGTGCACTTTAGTGGTCATGAAGTGTGAAGGGGTGACTTGGTCAGTAGTGTTGATGTGTGTGTGCCCTGCAATGCCAACTGCACACATGTATGACCCAGGAGCTGAGTGCCTGTTTGTTTGATTTGTCAGCCCTGTGCTTGTGATTGTGTGCACATGTGGGAGTTGTAGGTTGTGCACTGTACAGTGTGTTGGTGTGTCCTTGCACTCCTGGGGGACACCTACTTGTTGTTGCTGCCAGTTGTGAGTATGCAGAGTGTGTGACAGCCAAGTCTGTGTTGTGTTTTGTTGATCAGCCATGTGTCTTGTTACTGTTTGTGCTCACTGTGCAGACCTGCTCAGCCACACTGACATTGTTGGTGAGTTTTCTCATGCATTGCTGTCACTTGAGGCATTTCTGGCTCCAGTATGGTATGTGGAGTCATACCATCCCCTAGCTTTGCTCCTGAAGCCTACCCATTGTGAGTGACTCCTCCATGTATTTGTGTATAGTACACTCCTGACCTGTCCACTACTGACGTACACAACACTTCACTATCATGTCACCTGTCCCCTTGGGTTGCCAGTGTGTGAACCTCCTCACCACTTCATTAGTTACACTGTGCTTTGTGGTGCTGATCTGTGCACAGGACCAATGTGCCACTCAGGACAGTTTCACATATGGTTATGTGTGATTTTCTTGTACTGGTTTGCAGTCATGGTTCATCATGTGCAGTGCAACTGTTTGTGCTGCACAGTCCTCTGTTCATGTTGTTTGCACCTGGGTGTCCTTGAGTTGTGCATCTGTGATTGTTGGGTTAGCTGTATGTGTGTTTGGTGAGGTACTGCTACCCTTCCAGAGTGTGATGTTGTCTGTGTGCTGTGCTGATTTGTGTTGTGGGAGTACATGGTGTGACACTGAGATGTGTGTGCTACTGATTTGGTTGGTGTGCACACACTGCTTGGCCTGCATGGAGTGCTTTCAGTGTATGTTGCCTTGTACTTGCCTGGTGTGCATCCCGTGATGTCCAGCTGAGTTTGCAATGTGATGTATTGGCATGTGCATCTGTTGTGTTTTTGTTGTGGATGTGTGCAGTGTTTTGGCTGTGTTGGCTCTTTCTGCTGACAGATGCTCTGTGTGTGATGTTCTATATGCATTACATTGTGTGTGAGTTGTTTGTGCATTGTGATACATTCAGATGTGTGTTGCAGGTGTAGTGTAGATTACTTGTGTGTGTGTCACATGCAGCAAGTTATGTTCTGGTTGCTGGCCTTGTTTTGAGTGCACACTAGTGCTATGTCCTCCTATCTTTGACCTATCACTTGTCAGGATTCTGCATGTGCATGCATGTGGTACACTATGACACCATGTTGACTTGATGGGTGGTGTAGTGTGTCTGTCTGTGTTAGCCTATAGTCCCATTGATCCCAGTTTGTGTTCCTGATTGTTTTGAGATGATGCACTTCTTGTTTGTGTTGGGGTATGGTGTCTGTGCATTGCTCCTGGGTGACAATGTTGTGTACTCCTGTTCTGTCTAGGAACACATTGCCTTTCCACTGTTTGGCTGCACATGTCTGGGCTTGTTGGACTTCTGTGGATGTTGTTGGTGAGCTTTGTGTTTGACTGTTGTTTTTGTGTCTGCATTGGTTCAGGCATCCCTGAGTGTGAGTGTGATGTTTGTAGGTGCAGCACAGGGTGTGTGGTTTGTTGTCAGTGAACTCACAGGGCCTTATTTGCACCATTATGTGTGTTTCTCACAGGTGTAGAGTGTTGCAGGTGTGAGGTGGATAGGTGAGGGGCATGTGTGGAGGTCCTACTTGTGTTTGACAGTCATGGAGTGTGACAATGGGCCATGTGTGTTGTGCTGATGACATACACATGTCAAGTAAGTTGACACAGATGTGTGGCTGGTCACTGTATGACGTCAGACGCTTCCTATCATTCCTGTGCTTATGCATGACTTTCCTTGCTGTCTCCCTGAGTTGTTGCACAGAGGTCACTGTGATTTAATTTCACTCACTGTGCCAGCCATGTCTGATTTGATGGCCTAAGGGTTGTGTGATATGTTCCTTCTCTTGCATGTGATGTACACATGCTTTGTGGCTTGCTCCATGACTTTCCAACACTGTCCACCTCACTTTTGCCTAGCCCATTTATTGTCCTCCATTGCTGCTGACATCTGTTATGTGTATGTGGCTGTGTCAGTGTGGGGTGTGTCTGGGTGACTTGACAGGCAGTGTGTACAGTTGAGTGGTTGTTCATATGCAGTGTGAGTGTTCATTTTGTGATTGGACTCAGTTTGCTTGACATGAGTGGGGGTAGGTGTGAGGTGAGGAATGCCCTGCCCCTGAGCTTCTGTGCAGGGTGTTCCTCTTCTCCCCCACCTTCTGAGACAGGCTCCCTGGTTGTTTGGTGTGTGTGGTGCAGGGTCAGGGTACACCTGGCTGGTTAATTGTGCAGGGGGGCACAGGAGGAGCACACAGCATATCCCCTAATGGTTGTGGGGGGCGTAGTGTGTGAAGGGTGAGGGTGGGGCCCTATGATCTTTGTGGACTGCCCATGCCTTGGCGCTGGCCCTGCCTACTACATTGTGCGCATTTTTACCCGCGTCTGCACCGCTGCGGTTACGTGACTGGGACATTGCTGTGATTTCGCGGTTGATGGATGGCCCGGATGCGGAGGGGTGATTTTGTGACAGGTAGGACATGTGTGGGTACACTTGGGGATGTGTTCCTGTCCCCACCAGAGTGTCTGATGTGGACAGGAACCGTATGTCAGCCCAGTAGTTGTGTGTTGTGTGCGGAGTTGTGTGATTTCGTACCTGCAGCGTTGTCCGTGACGGGCCATTATTTGCTGGTAGTGGAGCAGGTACAGCACCGGAAAGGCGTGTAGAGCTGGATCCATTGTGGTCGGGACCGGGTGGAGGGGTCGGGGAGTCTGGTTTCGCGCTCCGCTGTCGTGCTTCCGCCGTCTCTGGTTGGGTGGTTTTCCCACAGCGGTGTGACGAGCTTCCGCACGGCGGTGGGTCTCTATTGGCTCACTCTGCCACGGTGGCTGGCGCATTTTTATGGCGGTTCACGTCGCACCTCCGCGGACGGGAAATGGGCTATGTTTGCCCATCGTAATATGGCGGGCGTGAGGCCCGCTGCTGGCATGCGGAAAATGACATTTTCCGCCACCGCCAGCACCGCGGAGGTGCCTCCGCCCGCCATCGTAATGAGCCCCTATATGTTTAGTGTCCAGCACCTTCCCTGAGTTAATGTGGTTTGCAGTGGGAATAGTAAATTATATCTGTTTAGTGTCCAGCACCATCCCTGAGTTAATGTGGGTTAGAATTGGAATAGTAAATTATATATGTTTAGTGTCCAGCACCTTCCCTGAGCTAATGTGGTTTGGAGTGGGAATAGTTAATTATATATGTTTTTTGTCCAGCACCTTTACTGAGTTAATGTGGTTTGGAGTGGGAATAGTAAATTATATATGTTTAGTGTCCAGCACCTTCCTTCAGTTAATGTGGTTTGTAGTGGGAATAGTAAATTATATATGTTTAGTGTCCAGCACCTTCCCTGAGTTAATGTGGTTTGGAGTGGGAATAGTAAATTATATATGTTTAGTGTCCAGCACTTTCCCTTAGTTAATGTGGTTTGGAGTGGGAATATTAAATTATATATGTTTAGTGTCCAGCACCTTCCCTGAGTTAATGTTGTTTGTAGTGGGAATAGTACATTATTTATGTTTAGTGTCCAGCACCTTCCCTCAGTTAATGTGGTTTGGAGTGGGAATAGTAAATTATATATGTTTAGTGTCCAGCACCTTCCCTGAGTTAATGTGGTTTGGAGTGGGAATAGTAAATTATATATGTTTAGTGTCCAGCACTTTCCCTTAGTTAATGTGGTTTGGAGTGGGAATATTAAATTATATATGTTTAGTGTCCAGCACCTTCCCTGAGTTAATGTTGTTTGTAGTGGGAATAGTACATTATTTATGTTTAGTGTCCAGCACCTTCCCTCAGTTAATGTGGTTTGGAGTGGGAATAGTGAATTATATATGTTTATTGTCCAGTCATTTTACTGGCTTAATGTAGGTTTTAATAGTAATAGTATATCATATATATTTAATAATATATTATTATAAACATGTTTTGTATTTAATAAATAATTTTTAGTGCAATTTTGATATATGGAAGTTAAAATAAAAAGTAAATACATAGATTTGTATTTAATTTTTCAATTTATATTTATTGAAAAATCAAGAAAAGAAATTTAGTACACTTTATTTTATATACAATATTTTGTATGCATTTTTTCATAAAGCAAGACAATAATACATTTTGCAAGATATTTTGTAATTATTTAACAACAATTATAACATTTTAAAACATAGTTTATATTTCACATTTTTATTTTATATAATGGAAAAGTTCGGAAACATATACATTTTTATCAAATGGCAAAATATTAATTGGGTATTTTGCATACATATATTCATTTTATTTTTATTTTGTAAGAGTTATACAATTGTTCATATTTTTAAAATAAATATATTAAATAATTATATAGTGTATATTATTATTTAATCTTTTTTTAACATTTTTGTGTTATATTTTCTTTTTTTATAATTTTTATAATATTTAATGTATGAGAAAAATACACATTACATAGGGGCTGATTACGATGGCGGGCGGAGGCACATCCGCCGTGCTGGCGGTGGCGGAAAATGCCCTTTTCCGCACTCCATCGGCGGTCTTTGCGTCCGCCGTATTATGATGGGCTTAGATAGCCCATTTCCCGTCCGCTACGGTGTTCCGGGTTCCGCCGAAAATCTCCGTCCGCACCGGTAGCGGACGGAGCCAAAAGAGAGGTACCGCCGTGCAGAATGCGGTCACGACTGCCGGTCAATTTACGATGCCTCATACAGCCCACCACACCGCTGCGGAGAATTCGGCCATTCGAGGATGGCGGTGGCAATACTGCGGATAGCTCCATGTGTTCCAGTCCGCTGGGGGAACGGCGGTCTTTGGCCTTTCCGCAGCAAATCCGACTGCCGCGGACGGATTTTCAGCTTTTCCGCTGCTGAATCCTGGAATCCGACCGCTGCGGTAGGGAGTTTCTGGCGGTGCATCCTAATCTGGCCGGCGGTTATGCCGCGGTACCTGCGGGCGGAAATTTCCCGCTAGCACAGCGGTCGGAGTGCTTTTCTGCCCGCCATCGTAATCAGCCCCATAGTTAGGAAAATATTGTGTAAAAGTACAATTTTTTTGAACATATTATACATTTTTTATATTTATATAAACAGTAAATAACATTTTTAAAGAAAAACCATGAAATATGTTTTAATGTATAGTAATAAATATTACATATGTTGTAATATTTATTACTATAAATTGCAAAATTTTTAACATATCATAAAAAAATATTTTTATACTTTGTTACTTTGATATATATTTTATATACTTTTTTTGTTTTACATTTTTATTTTACATTGAGTTCAATGGGGAATAGTCTTTTTTATTTCAATTAGGCAGCCATTTTTTTAGTAACTCATATTTTTTAGTCTATCGGTGTTGTTTTTGGGTCATTTCGGAAGGAGGAAGCTCGCAGTTGGAAGCTGCATCGCATCGTTTAAGGTAAGTTTATTTAATTACTTTTTAAGGTAATTTAAGGCTAGGGTGAGGGTAGTTAGGTACTGTTCAGGGTTTGTACATTGTGTTTTTGGTTGTTGTTGTGTGGTGAGCTAGTTAGATTGTTTTATTTGAGGCACGTTTAGTGTGTAGTAAGTTTAATGTTATGGTTTGGTTTAGAGTGTTACTTATATGTAGAGTCGTATGTGTTAAGTAGTAATAAGTATGTTTTTGTTTGTTTTATAGTGTTATTATTGTATGTTTGTGTGGGACGGATTTGTGTTATATTTTTTTTACAGGTCCTGTTTGTTCCGGACGTTGGAAGAAGGTTTTGTTTTAATTTTTTTCTTTAAAGGAAATATGTATTAGTTTCAAGTAAACTAATAATTATTTTACATTTCCTTTATTTTTCGGGTTTTCATGGAGCGTTTCTTTTTTTAAATCTATTTTTCGGGATTTTTGTGGTTCTACGCTGTGGATTTTCTGTCTGAGGATTTCATTTTGGACAGTTGTATTTTTTCACTTTTTTTGGGGTTCTTTTAATTAAGTAATGGATTTTCGACAAGTTTGGATTTTTCCTTGCTTTGTGGATAACATTCTTCAGCTACGAAAATGTAAGTTGTTTTAAATTGTTTCTAGTGGGTGGGCAATGTTAGTTATACATTTGTTATTGTTCAGTATTTCTATGATGTGTTTATATTTGTTTTCTTTATAGGTAGGATTGTTATATATTTTGTTGTGCTTTCAGATTAGATCTATATTTTTAGATATTTTTAAGATATAAAATATTATTTTTATGTGAAATATTTATTTTTATGAATATATTATTTGACATTATATTTATATTTTACATCTTAAAAATAATTTGAAGGTTTTGTTAGAAATTTAGACATTGGTCCTTTTATGTATGTGTGGCAGTTTTTTAGAGTATGGATTTTGTGATGGATTCTAAGTATTCTAGTCCTTTATTGCTTGGGTAGAGCCTTACTTTGACTTGTAAATGTTCGTACATTGTTTTAATTTGCTTTGTTAGTTTGGGACATAGGGGCTTATTAGGATGGCGGGCGGACCTGAGTCCGCCCGCCATCCCAGCGGTGTTGGGACCGGCCGCCAGACATGCGGCGGTCCCGCACCAGCGACTAGGATGCGGCCGCCACCCTGGCGGTCGCATTCCGCATTTTAACATTGCGGCGGGTGCTGCTTACAGCAGCACCCGCCGCTATGTCAAAATCGTATGCCTGTCACTGCACCACATGGCAGGCACCACACGGTGCCTGCCACTTGGTGCAGCGACATGCCCCAAGTGCCCCAAGTGCACCCCCCACCTGCGAGCACGCAAAAGTTCCGCGAACACGCGGAATTGTTTGTTCCGCCCGTTCGCGATGCTTTTTCCTGTTCCCGAACGCTGTTTGCGTGCTCGGGGAGAAATATCTCGCGAACACGCATTTTGAAAGCGCGAACAAGCAAAAAATTCTGCGAAACCGCGGTTCGCGGAATTTTTGGTAATTCCGCGTTCTCTGCGGAACGCAAAATTACCCAAATTCCGCGAGCGGAACGGGATTTACCGCCCAGGCCTAGTTACGATGGCGTAACGGTCGCCACCGCCGGCTCGGCAGTGGCGATCGTTACGCCATCGTAATGAGCCCCATAGTTGTGTTACAGATTGCTCTAGTCTTAGGGCCAGATTACGATTTCGCTAGGACAGCCCTCCATACGACTCTGATCCGGAGGGCTTTCCAAGCGAATTGCGCTGTGCGAGTCCGACCAAACGAGTATGAAGCAGCCGTATGCTGACGGACTCAGTTTGCTTGGACTCCCATTGAACTCTATGGGAGCCCGTGTACCGACACGTACACAGGCTCCCATAGCAAAAAGGGGTGGGTGGGAAAAGAGTACACCCTGTGGCGGGCACCCCATGTTGCCAGCCACACTGTGCATGCATGGATCGGGGGACCCATGGGCACCCCCTGTGACCGATTCAAAGGGCTCTGGGTGAAGGGGGGCCTACTACAGCCCCCCGAAGTCCGATTCCAACAGCCGTTTCGTTTCGCTGAGACCAAGGCAATACAGCTGACCAAATCGTGCATCGTACTCGCTCTGTCGGGAATCCGGCTCCATTGCGCCGCAAGATTCGTCTACGAACGTGTCGGTCGGACAGGATTGGGTTCCGGAAACGATTCGGTCGACGTGGACAAGATCTTCGCATCGTACTTGGTCGTTCGGAGCGGATGACGACTCGGTTGGAAACATAGGCGCCGAATCGGATTCGCACGTTCTGGTACCCGTCAGGAGGCCTTCCTAATGAGATCGTAATCTGGCCCCTAGTTGTTGGTAGCTTTGTTCTTTTTGGATCGATTCTAGTAATTTATGTAGGGTAGGTTGGGTTCTTCCCATTGTGGCTTCCACTGCATTATTAGTTTTTGCTTCCTTGTTTAGGGTACTGTTGTACACATTCCACCATGGAATGTGGAATTTTGGTTGTCTTCTATGTCCAGATCTATGTAGCCTTCCTACCCAGGTATCCTCAAATTAGTCTAGTAGGGGACTTAGGGGCTCATTACGATGGCGGGCGGAAAAGCAATCCAACCGCCGTGCTAGCGGGAAATTTCTGCCCGCAGGTACTGTGGCAAAAGCCACCGGCCAGATTAGGATGCACTGCCAGAAACTCCCTACCGCAGCGGTCGGATTCCAGGATACACCGCCGGGAACGTGCGGAAAAACTGAAAATCCATCCGCGGCGGTCAGAATTGCAGCGGTAACACCCCGAACCGCCGTCCGAACTGCGGTCAGGAGTGTCCGGGAGTGGATCTTCGCTATCCGCAATATTGCTTCCGCCGTCCTCGCATAGCCGTATTCACCGCTGCGGTGTGATGGGCTGTTTATGGCATCGTGATTCGACCGGCGTTCGTAACCGCATTCCGCACAGGGGTCCCTCTCTATTGACTCCGTCCGCCACCTCTGTGGAGGGGGATTTCTGACGGTTCCCGAAACACCGCAGCGGACGGGAAATGGGCTATCTTTGCCTAACGTAATTCGGCGGACGCAAGGACCGCCGATTGAGTGCGGAAAAGGACATTTTCCGCCAGCACCACGGAGGTGCCTCCGCCCGCCATCGTAATCAGCCCCTTAGTTTTTGTTAATTGGTTTGGTAATATGGGCTTTCAATTAATAAATTGTAGTGTTCAGCAATTTCTGTTATTGGGACGTAGGCTAGTGCAATTAGTTTTTTTATTTCATATGCAAAGTTGGCATTAGTTGCATATTCTACACTAAGGGTAGATTTTTGTAGGTGTCTCCATATGCTCTGATTAAAATGGTAATAGCAACCTTGTATTGCTGTGTGAGTGAAATTTTTCAGGACGGCTTGTATCATTGACTATTCGAAGTCTATAATAATTAGTTACTAGTATTTTGCTTTACTTTTGTTAGCAGTTATACATAGGTAGTTGTTTGTTTGTTAGGTAATAGTGCATAAATGAAGGGATGTTGCTATTGTGGTACTGTCCATGGATTGTGTATAATTGGTAAAATGGTTTGGGACATATTTTAAATGTACCATCCATCATCCATGTTTCACGTGTTTGAAGTTTTTGTAGGTTTGTGGGAGTTGCACATATTAGAATTATTTTCTCATTTGATTTGTTATCTTAAAGAAGGAATTGTTCTTCATTATGAGCTACAGTAAGTTCAGGTGGTATTTGAATTTCACTGAATGTTTTGGGGGCAGGTGGGGTGTGAGTAGATGTTCTAGAAATTAATCTTTCTGAAGTTGTGATGGAGCGTAGTTGTCCAGTTACATGTTCAGGTACTCGGGGTAGGATGTCTTTTAGTATTTCTGTTGTGGGTTTCCGAGAGCAAGTACTAGCTTCTTTAAGAGTTTCTAAAACATCTCCGACTTCTATCTCAGCTATGTTAGGGGGGTGGTTATGTTCTTTGACATTTTGTAAGGTACTTTCTTTTGTTGTTGCCCTCCCATAACATGCATTTGAGTAGTATTTAGTGCATTTCCAATTAATCTTGTCGGCTGTTTGTTTGTCTTTGATGTAGACATATCCCATATAGCATAGTAAAAGTTTTCCCTTTTGCGATGTTATGAATTTTGCACCCTCAGTCATTTTGTTATTTGAGCTGTTATGAGAGATTTATTTAGAAAATGTTAAATATATTATACATGTTTTTATTGTATTAAAATAGTAAAAGTTAGAAAAATACTTACATGTTTTGTTTTGTAGAAATTGTGGGTTTTTGTGATATCTTGTTTTGGTCTTTGGATGCAGTTCTTGCTTTTTTTCTGTTGAAGAAAAATATGAATTTAATTAATTTGTTTAACAGTATTGTTTGTATTTTGGGGAGCGGTTAGTTAGTGGGGGTTTTGAGTTTGGATTTTTAGTTCTTGGATTAGTATTTTTTTTTATTTATACTTACTTTGGATGACTTTCTTGTATTTTGTTTGCAGTTAGTTGGGTATAGTTTGGATATTCTGTAGAGAAGAAATAATGTATGATAACATTAGGTTATTTGTTTAGTTTGGTTTGGTTTAGTTTAGTTTTCTTTTGTTATATTATTAAATCATTTTTACTTACTTTGTAAAGTTAAATTAGAAGTCTTGGACGTGGCAGTGTGATGTCGTAGAACAAATTCTGCAGGGATTTAGCTTTTTCTCGTATTTTGCTGGTGTAATACAAATTTATGTTGATTTTTCATTGGTTTATATAGTGTTTACTTAATTGTACTCTCATTTTTATTGGTTTATTTGTTTTGTAGTTGTTTTTGATTGGTTTTTAAGGATGGGTTGAAATTGTTTTGGCAGTTATTTCCTTTTTTGGTAAACGCTAATTATTATTTTTTTTAATGTTATGTGTATAATTAGTCATATGTTAGTATTTATTTTGCTAATTTATAATGTAGCAAATATATTAAATATTGTTTTTTAGTGGATTTCTTTGTAAAAATTATTTATTTGATGATGTCAGTTTTGTGAAGTATTTTGTAGTAGTGTTTTATTTAATTGTGATATTATTTTTACTTATTTACTTATATTGTGTGTCGTACTGTTGTTTATATTATAAATGTTATGTTTTGTGTTAATTTTATCATTTTTGAGGTGTCAATATTTGTGTGTTTACAATAATTATGTGGTCTATGTTTTTGATTTCGATATTTTTGTTGTTTTGTATGTTTATTTAATGGTTACATTATTATTTTTTACTATATTTAGTTTAAATTTAATTAGATTTATCGGTGTTTTTACTGTCAATATTTTTATTTCGATATTTGTGTATTTTTTTTATTAAATATAGGATGTCGATATTTTTGTGTTCGATATTAGTGTGTCAAAAATTCTGATTGGCGATATTAGTAGTGTCGATATTATGTCAGTGATCTGTAAGCAGATAGGTCCACTCAAGGGCATCGTACCTCTGGCAAGGCACTCTTACTCTTCTTGATCTCCTCAGACCCTCTTGTGCTTGTTCTGTGTCACTTAGCTCTGATTCAGACGTTTCAGACACAGGGGCAGGATCTCTCTCAGATGGCAATTGCAAGTTCTGCATCTTTTGTCTCACAGGTCACGATTCTCTTGTGAATTTTGCTCTCCTTCTCTGCACCCGATCACCTTCCACACCAGCTCTTCCAGCTGAGTCTGACTCTGTACCGCTCGCAACGTTACCATCTCCCTCAGAGTCAATACCTGGGCCTTGTGTAGCGTGACCCTCCTCAGCTCGCTCTGGTGTGTGACCAGCCTCGTCAGCAACCCCCCCAACTTGGCTTATCCTCTCCAGTGGCCTCGTAACCAGAGCTGGATTTACCTCTGGGAGAGGAGCTGTTTCTTCCAGGGGTCCTGAAACTCTGCGTGAGGCGTGGATCCAGTTCGGCAAGCCTCCACACTTTACAGCAGAATTCGTCACCAGAATCGCTTGATAGGGACCTCTCCAACGGGCGTCAAGGTAGCTCTTTCTCACGTGCTTCCGAACGAGTATCCAGTCACCTGGACACAGGTCGATGCAGAGGTCTTTCGAGGTCGGGGCAGCCGCAGCTTCAACCTGATGAGACGCAGAATGGATCACGCCAGCCAGTCCTTTGCAATAATCAAGGATCAAATCATTGGTGATGTTTAGCAATGCTGTAGATGGCACTGCTGGCAAACGCATTGCCCTCCCCATCAGGATCTCGTGTGGTGAGAGTCCTGTCCTCGTATCGGGGATGCTGCGCACACTCATCAGCACTAAAGGCAACGCATCAGGCCACTTCAGGGACATGGACAAACAGACCTTTGCCATCCGCATCTTGAGAGTCCTGTTAATCTGCTCCACAAGGCCAGATGCCTCGGGCCTGTAGCTACAATGCAATATCTGATCAACTTGTAAGGCAATACAAAGAAGCTTCATTATTTCACTATGCAAGTGAGTTCCTCTATCCGACTCCAATGAGGTTGGAAATCCGAAGTGTGGTATAAGCTCTCCAAGTAGCAGCTTCGCCACTGTGAGACTATCACACCTTCTCATTGGATATGCTTCCACCCACCATGAGAAAACACACACCACCACTAGGATGTACCTCAATCCATTGCACCTAGGCATTTCGATAAAATCAAGCTGGATCCTCCAGATCTCCCAATGTGACTCAATGCAAACACAGTCTTTTTCCCAGCATTCATTTGTTGACACGTAACACATCTGTGACACACTGCTTCAGCAAACGCACAAAACTGTGGATTGAACCACGTCTGTCTGAACACTCGCACCATGGCATCCCTTCCAATGTGAACTGCTCCATGAATCTGCCTCGCCATAGGGCTCAATAAATCATCTGGCAACACTGCTCGACCATCAGTTGAAACCCAAATGCCATCATCTCTTTTCTCACAACCTGCTGTAATCCAACCAGCTTCCTCCTGTTCTGACACTTCTCCCTGCAGATGCTTGACCTCATCCCAAGTGTCCGCTATCGCTAGCATCATGCTGAACTCGGTTCTCTCTGTGCTCTCTCCAATATATTCCCCAGCAAAAATGCATCCTTGTTCAGCACAGAAGCGTGAAACCTCATCGGCGTACCTGTTGCGGAGAGTCACAAAGTAATTCCCTTTCCCATGTGCGACACATTTGACCACTGCTATTTCTTTTGGACGTTGCAATACTTACAACAATTGTCTCACATATTCCCCCTTTCTGATAGGAGAGCCTGATGACGTTAAGTACCCCCTCTGAGACCATAGCTGTCCGAAGTCGTGAACCACACCGAACCCATATTGGCTATCGGTGGAGATGGGGACTCTGATCTGATCAGAAACCAGGCATGCACGTGTCAAGGCAATAATTTCACCTACTTGTGCAGAGTATACTCCCTATAAGCAAGCAGCTTCCACAACTCCAGAAATCGTACAGACAGCAAACGATGCTCTCAAATAACACTCATTGTCTCTTAAGCATGAACCGTCTACAAAAAGGATTTCATCTGATTCAGGCAGAGGTTCATCAACAATGTCGGGTCTCGGTTTGGTGCAAAGTTCAATCCCATCGAGACAGTCAAGGTCTTCACAATCTTCATCATCAACATTTGGAATAGGCATCAAGGTAGCAGGATTCAGTACAGAACATCTCTACAGAATCACATTCTTTGAGGCAAGTATGACTTGCTCATAGCCTGTGAGTCTGCTATTTGTCAAATGCTGTGTTTTGGTTCTCGTCATCAGTAAGAGGATGACCCATCACAATACTCTCACATCTTTCAATGCTGACACCTGTTGCAGCAATGGATTTCAGACATCCGGGCAACGCTGAAGACCCGGGTCTAAGGTAGCTGAGAAGTAGGCAACGGGTCTACGGACACCTCCATGCGTCTGTGTGAGTACTGACAATGCACACCCATCCCTCTCGCAACAAAACAGCGAAAATGCTTTATTGTAATCAGGCATTCCTAGAGCTCTCTCTCACCTCCAGAAAGGCAACCAAACAGTTGTTGTCCCAGGGTACCGGATCACTCACATCTTTGTGTGTCAACCTTTGCAGAGGTTTTGCTTTCAATGAGAAGTTGGGAATCCACTGACGGCAATACCCAACCATTCCAAAAAACATCCTGACTTCCTTTTGAGTGGTGGGCGCATTCATTTCATGATCGCCTCAATGTGGTCTGGTGACACCTTCCTCTTACCTTTCTCAATGCGATGACCCAAATACTGGACTTCAGACAAACATTACTGTAGTTTGCTTGGGGACACTTTGTGCCCATTCTCTGCCAGGTGATTTAACAGTGCAACAGTATCAATCCTGAAAGCGTCCTCCGTTTCTGATGCAATCCGGAGGTTGTCAATGTACTGCACAAGAACTGAACTCTGCGGCAGTACCAAACTCTCCAGATTATTTTTCAAGATCTGATTGAAAATCGATGGACTCTCAGTATACCCTTGTGGGATACCACACCACGTTAACACACGATTTTCCAGACGGAGAGCGAATAAAAATTGGCTTTCCTCGTGTAAGGGTATCAAAAAGAATGCCTGACATAGATCAATCACTGTAACCATTCAGTCTCACAAGGAATTTGAAACAAGATCACTGATGGATTCGGTACCGCGGGACAACATGGAACTACAATTGTGTTGACCTTTCGCAGGTCTTGCACAAATCTGAACTTCTCACTCGGCTTCTGCAGTCCCATTATAGGGGAATTGTATGGGCTCCCCATTATCTCCTTCAAAATGCCCTGTTCGATCATGAACTCAGTCACAGGCTTGATTCCTGCCACCGTTTCCGGTGTCAGGTTGTACTGGGGAGTTCTTTGGAATTCAGCATTTGGCTTGATCTGGATCTTAACTGGCTCAACCCCTCGGATTAGCCCTATATCTTCTCCCCTGAAATCCCACACCTCCGGAGAGACTGAGTCTCTCAGGCCGTATGGCAGATCTTCAGTTGTCAACACAGGAAACATCTCTATGCAGAGATTCTGATTCGCCAATTTGAATGCAATATCATGATTCATCTGCAATTCTACTCCCTTGGATGTGCAATAGATGGTACAATTCAGTTTGCACAAAAGGTCATGTCCCAACAAACAGACTGGACTCGAATCGCACACCACAAATTGGTGTCGGTCCTGAAAGGTTCCTATTCTAGCAGGTACTTCATCTGTCAATGGATTGGTCATTCTCTTGTTAGCAACTCCTTCAACTTGGATTGATTGTCCCTAGAGGAGTAGATTTGGGGCTACTGTGGATCTTACAGTAGACCGGGTAGCACCAGTATCAATCAAGAATGTGATGGGATGACCGTCTACATCTGCCTCTACATGTGGTCCTCTCTGGTCTACCTCTAAGACTGCTCCAAGGGTACAGTCTTCCTCCCCCCTCAGGCACCGTCATTGTAACGGGTCTAGATCGAACTCATCTGGAGTCTAGATAAAGGGCATCTGCTGATACACTCGATTCCCTTGTGGGATCCTCGGAGGTTGGGTAACATGCACTTGTGAGCCCCAACCCCTTCCTTGCATGGACCTAGGTCTTGTTACCGTATTTACAACCTCAGGTACGAGCACTATCTCCTCATCCTGAATCTGATTTGCTGGATTTAATCGACACTCGTGCTTCACCTTGTGACAAAAATGACACACAGTTGTTTTCTTTAGGGTACCAACATCTATTCCTGTGTTGGGATCTATGGGTTTCCCTCTTCCCTGGCCCCCGTGAACCGACACATTTTGGGCTCCTCCATGATTGTTTCCTTGCTTTCGTCCCAGTGTTCCTCCACTCAACTCCACTTGGTCTACCCTGTCGGCATTCCTCATTTGGACCAGCATTAGCTTATCCTTCAATTTTCTATACTTCTAATCCACTTCATCACTACAATATCTGGCATACCGTAGAATCTCGTCCATGGATTTATTTTCCCAACAGATCAGATGTTGCTGGATCATGAAACTAATTTCGGGTCTCAATCCTAACACAAATTTGGAAACAAACTGCCCCATGTCCTCTGAATCTAATGTGTCTAGCCCACTGTACTGCTTAAAGGCTTGTAGGAGCCGCTAATAATAAGCATGTACTGATTCCTTGGTTTAACCCAGTCAATATCCTGTGGTGAAATTCTGGACTGCAACCACGTGATTACCTGCTCAAATCTTTTCATAACTATGGGTGAAGGACCATGCATTACGGGGTCTCGATCGGGTTCAGAAGTTGGCCGTTCGACCGTAATTTTACTAACAGACCACAAATCACTCGGTACCACGATGTTAAACATGGTATTCAAATCAATCCATAGTACTTTTGAAATCTTGACTAAAGCGATCAACCTGCTTGTACCACTCAACAGGTTTTTCCCTCAGCTGAGGAAAATCATTGCTAAAAGCTGCCAAATCACCCCTGTTCCAAGGCACATGCACATACCATCCGCTTGGTACTTCTGCCAATGGGTAAGCCTCTACTCCTGCTGTCCCTCCTCCTGGAGGCGGCGTATCTCCTATCCCCTTCATGACATTCTTTTATTTGGACCACTTTCACTCCCACTTGTCAAGCATGCTCCATGCGCGTATCCCTACAATCAATTCTCAAATGTGGGTTTTCAATCCTATGACTCTTGTCTCTTCCAATTCTTGATCACTGTAATTTAACCTATGACCTCCCTGCAACATCTTTGTTTTGGACAAATCCACATTATACCTTTGTGCCAATTCTGATAGCTTCTTGTGTGCTTTCCTTGCCTTACGGGTAACACCCTTTTACACAAACAACAGCTAATCTTGTTCATAGAGTTACATCCTTTCCAGGGCCAAATTTCCACGTATTATCTCATCTACTTCTACCTTTAACCTTACCACATCTAGCACCTCGGCCTTTATTGCCGCAACGATTGTTCCCTGACTTGATGCACTGCTCAATTCTTCACTTTCACTGCTCTGATTCCTACGAGGATTTCCTTCTGTCAGGTTCCATAGAACGTTCTGACCCCCTGAAGTTCCCTGATCTATCCCTTCTGCTACCCTCTCTGTGGGTCCCCTGACTGGAGGTTCCCACATCCTCAAGTCCGAACGTGAGTCTGCCAATGACACTGACTGCACTCGACCCAACACGCCCTCTTGAAGAGTCTGCAGTAGCTGGCAATGGAGCACTAGCTTCTAAAGGCACCAAAAATGGGCCATTCCCGCTCACAGTACCATTGCCTCCGGAATTGACCCTTTCTCCTACTCCTGACTGTGAATGGCTACTGTTTTCCCCCTGATTTGGATCGTATACTGGCACTATGGGTCCAATGGTGACCGGTACGTAAGGGTTTCTGGCAACTGCAAGGGTTTCTGGCAACTGCGTAGCAGTGCTAACTCCGTGCATCTCTGTACTTCTTGGTGCTGACGTCCCGGTTCCTTCTATTCCTGTTGATATCTTTCCCACTACTCTTGTACTAGGGCTCGCCTGTGGCTCCCCTGTCTTCTCTGTGAGTGCTCGTTTTCCCTCATCTGAGTCTGGGTTGTATGGAGGAGGACGTTCTGCTAGCAACCTATCTAACAAGCTGTCATCAGTATCACTGTCGTCCTCTTCCTTCCTCTTCCGAGCATCTCCTGTTTTCACCAATAGTGGAAATAGCCTCTCTCCCTCGATGGTGTCTACTCTCCACTTCTTCAACTGCACGTCCCATCGCGCATCCTGATACACCTTCATCGCCCTTTTCATCCTTCCCTGACTTCGCTCTCTACTCTGCCTGTGCTGCTCTCATCCATGCATCTAATGCCTCGAACTGTGTTGGTCTAGGTGGAGGTCGCAATGAAGCCATCACTCCCCTCAACTGATACAGCACCTCTAATTTGAATGACCCATACCCATAGCATGGGAAAGCCAAATCTCCCTCCTTTTCAGTCATTTTTTGCCAATTTTGAAGCCAAACTATGGTATGGAGTCCTACATTTGTGGCCATATAATGTGCTGGGGTATCCTCGGGTGGTGCTTCCTCCCCCACTCAAGTCACTACTCCTCTCCCCTACGAAGATCTCGTAACACTCTAAAGCACCGCATGATTTAATCAAAAAACTTTTCCCCACAAGGTATTTTCTTTTCCACTTCCCGATGACAATAGTGTGGCTTTACACCAACCGACCTATCACAGCGCGGCACTCTTCCACGTCACTCTTCCTCCTCACACAACGGTTCACCCTCTTTTACAATTTCTTTCTACACATTCACGCACTTCACTCATACTGTCTAGCAACTGTCTGTCCACAAAATGACCGGACAGTTACATATCCGACTGTCTGTCCACGAAACGACCGGACAGTCTCGAGTAATTGTCTGCCTCACCTCTAGTAACTACCTGTCCACAAAACGACCGGACAGCTGCATATCAGACTGTCTGTCCACGAAATGACCGGACAGTCCTGTAAATAAAAATCGATAGGATCCACTCTCTCAAGACCATTCACACACAGTGACCCACGACCTGTGTTGGCCACTCTAATTGTTGTGGTCCACTCTTGTGCACTAGCTTCCCACATGATTCTATCAAGCTCACTCACACCTGTTCCCAATCTCCAAACGGGTCGCCGATATCGCTTCACGACTCCTGCAATCACTTGTCAGACAATTACATCACTCGGTGTCTTCTACACCTCAAATCTATCCCGGGATCTTAGGCTACTCGTCGAGCCTGACATCAAAATCATCAAATCATATCACCTGGACCGCGTACGTTCGGCCCGAAACCACATTCACTCGACTCTCATCTCAACTCCGCCAGACATCACACAATCAAATTGTCACCGCAATCTAACACACACATCCCTGTTCATATTCACTCCACTGTGAACCGCTGTTCCTGCCGCACCGTCACTCTCCGTCAGTCTCTCCTAGATCCCGTCGCTCTCCGTTCTCGATCTTTTGGGCTCTCATCCTTTGGGCTCTTTGGGACTCTACGGCTAGACTTTCCCTAATTTTTGTAGATTCTCCCCTCACTCTCAGACAGTGGTTCCCAAACTTTTGACTCCTGAGGACCCCCATTGAGTCACCACTGAGAGCCGAGGACCCCCAAGCAATTTGTATGGTTTAAATTTCAAACATTAAAACAGTAATTTGATAAAAATAAACACACATGGGCACACAAAACAAATACTCGAATTACTAAGGATGTTAGTATTTTATATTGAAAGACTTTGCAAAAAACTAAACATTTTAATGGGGAGGTTGGTGTTGCATCTCTGTGACTAACTTTTAAAAGGTTGTTTTTATTTCGCAGTACGAGGCTCCTGCTCCTGCCAGGGCCAGACTGGGATCCCAAAGCAGCCCTCGCAAATGTTTTTAGACCAGTCCCCATACGGTGCACACCAAGTGCAGTGAGTGAGCCTGACCACTACAAAGGGGGCTTTGGGAGGCTCTCCCCCCAAGAAAATTTAGAAAACAATGGTGCATTCTACAACACATTTATCATTATATACTGAAATCTATTAGCTTTTAAAGAATAGTAAATTATGACCTTACTATGCACCAGGATACCACAATCTTTGTAGGGGTTCTTCAATGATTTCCTTATTATCACCCTCCAACAGTGCCTCTCATCTCTCCATTGTCCCTCCCTCACATGTATTTCATTTGTTTTATAGCATCTCTCATACCATTGTAGGATGTCAGAGCACTTTACATCACACTCACATATAGAGGCAATGAATCATACATGAAAACCAGTGTATAGAAAATGGTACATAAAGCAAAGGGGACTACAAGGTGTAGGATTCACATGTCATTCATACTGGTTGGCATTTTTAAAGAGCGCTTGGTCTGGAGAAGCACAAACTCAGGATTCAGAACATAACACAGTGGTTAGCATTGAATTTAACAATAAAAATGTATTTCCACCCAAATAAACCTTTTTAGCAGCATCAGGATAATGAAAGACTGGGAAAAACATAGGTTACTAACTTGTACCATGCAGTTGGCAAGCAGCTCTTTGATGACAGTTTATAGGTCACTGTGCTAGATTACGATTTTCACTTATGAACTGCACAGTAACAAAAACACCTCTGTGACAAAAGCAGTAGCCCACTGCCCTATGCACATAAAATACTGTTTTTAAAAATGCATGGTACACGTTTTTTACCGTAGGCATATTAACCCTCTGTGCTACATTAGATAAGTCAAAGCTGTCACTGGACAAAACTCTCATCTCTCTCCAGCAGGTACATTAATCACTGGCGTTATGTTCACACTTTTATTGTTGCTCGAAAGCTGCTAATTATACAAGGAACTTTGCAGTGCTTTTAAAACTGCTGCCGGAGGACCCCCTGGGAATGTGTCACGTACCCCTGGGGTCCGCGGACCACAGTTTGGGAAACACTGCTCTAAGAGACAACCATCCGATAGTGCTACCAACTGAAGGGGCTGGGTTCTCCTTGATGATTTACTCGAGAATCCTCGGCCAATGGACCGTTGATGTCTGCCTGGAAGTGTGGAGGGGAGAAACAACTTTTCATAACAGATTAAAATCCAATAATTTATGACTCAGAAGAATCACAGACTCCAGGTTCTAAGTTTAGTGGGTTTATTACAAAGCCAAAAATAACTGGACATACAAACATCTCAAGATGAGGTTGTAAAAATACATCGGAACAAATACAAAGCCAAACCTATGGGCGATTCTCAATCTTTGGATCATGAAAATTATGACGAATTCCAAGATCAAGACACAGGCAATAATGCCCCCACGTCTAAATCAGACTTCATTGAAAGTTCGTAAGTAATAGCATTAGTCTGTCCCTACACTACCACTAACGTGACATCCCTACTTAGCATTCCCAAAGCAAGTCAGGAAAAAGGTGTCAGCGCATGAAGACTTCCTAAGAAGTACACTCAACATTGTATGGGTCAAGTAGCCAAAGGCTACAGAGCTCGTTCTAAGATGCTCCTTCCTCACTATCGATCTCCTCTCCTCTCCTGACTCAACCCCCGGGGCACTGTCCCTAATTAAAACACCATAATCTCTGATCACGCCCACTGCTCATCTTCCGATCACCTCGTCCAGCTGGGCACTCCTCATAGGTGATTTTCCATTTAATTTCGATACTCCCAACTCCTGGCTCGATGACCTTGATTCCCAGGCCTTCACCAGTGAGAAAGAACACCGTCTCACGTTAGCAGCGCTTCTTGTGTAAATGTATTCTTTCCTCCTCTGAGCCTAGCTCCTAAAACAAAAGCGTTATTCTAACTAACAAAAACGGGTTTCTCCACCTGCAACAGAAGCGTGAGAAAAGAACAAATCCAACATACACATGAAATTCTGCCATTAACTCCACAACATGAGAGCATCAGGGAGAATGCATTTCAGGCCTACAGAATATAGGCCAACATAAGAGAATAGCACATAGGACTCATGAATTTACGTATAAATGAACTCTTCTATTGAGCATCTCTAAATCAACACGTTACATGAGCACATCAAATGCATGAATAAGTGCAAGCATCTAGCACAATTTTTACACGTTAATGGTTTCAGTTAAACACACATATACTGCAAAGCTACGTTTATGTTCAAAATATATCTAGCACATCACATTTCATAATATTACCGTACACATTCTACTATCACAGGTTAATACGACAAAAGAATAAATGTAGGTGTGAACTACTCATGATTATAATGCACCCCTACAAACAAAGAGCACCATTGGCTCTATCACGTACTAACAGTTAATATGCCTAAATTACTTTTCAAAACACTGTGGAATCATAAGTGATATAAATTACTTTTTTTTTAAATGTGATATATGAAATGGCAGCAATGGATTGTAAACGTATACTGTGCACAGTATAAATTACACCTCCGTTGAGGGACCTCAAACTTAAATAAAAACAAATAATAAATGACATCAAACATGCATATATAAATGTCAAATCATTTGTCAGATGTACATTTTCTGTTTCAAAGTACATATGCATGAGTGAGTGTTAGTTGATACATTTGTGTAACACAGAATGTATGTTAAAAGCCAATTGAGAGGAATGTTCGGCTGAAGGTCAACACACATGTTGATGACAAATTGGTTAATGTATGTGTTTGCATTTTTCTTTATACATATACGTTAAAATTATGTTTTTGAATGCACTAATAATGTGTATGATTTGTAATGTTTTAGAACTTCTAATAAAGGTCCCTTTATAAATCTAATTATACACTTTATCTTTCAGTGACATTCTTCTACCACAAGACAGCAACCTTGCAAGGGTGCATAAATGGCAACTTAAGATGTTCGGTCTTTTCCCAGATCTTGCCACCATGCAAGAAAGAGAAATATATTTTTTTTTTAAATACTGCCTAAACAGACAGACAATAGTGGATCAAACCCATGAACTTGAGCCAAAAGTTCTGTCACTTAACCAAAATCCTACTGCCTTACCACCAATTGTGAATAATATGACAGTCCTCCATTTTGCAGCCAATGTATCGTTCTAGCACACTGTAGGTGATTACAATTGAATGTCCCAAGCTACTCAGTGAATTCATTGAAGTGATGCTGTGCCACCTTGACAGTTTCATCCAAATTCCACAGACTGTAGAGGAATCAACCAATGTGAAGGGAGATTTTTATTATTTGGGTGGCATTCCACATGACATATGTGCCATTGATGGGACTCGCATTGCCCTTGTAGCACCACACAGCAGAGAACAGGTGTACCACAACAGGAAAAATGTTCCTTGCATCAATGTTCAAGTGGTGTGTCTACCTGATTTGTACATCTTTAGTTTCTGTGTACGATTCCCTGGATCCACCCATGATTCTTTTGCACTACACAATAGCGACATACAGCAGCAAATGGCACAACTTGGAAATGTGAGGGCCGGGCTTGTTGGTAAGTGTTATCTCTCAATATATGTGTAAATCTCATTTGAAAGTTCATTTAACTGTGCTACATCTCTATAATTAGATTGTGGGCCTCATTTACAAGGCTCCTTACGGCACTTTTGCACCACCGGAGCGTCACTTTTTTTACGCTCCGGTGGCGCAATGTGCTGCAGCATATTTACAAGGCCATGCAAAGCCACTTTACATGGCTTTTCATGGCCTTGTAAATATGTGCTCATTTTACGCAGAACACTGCGTCAAAGGGGAGTTCCACAGGTGTTGCTGTGTGTGATCCCACGCAACACCCATGGAATCTGAAACATTCCCAGATTTACGAGGAATCTTAAACCTGGGAATGCGTCAGATTCTAACGCTACCCCAGGGGTGGCGTTAGGGAGGCGCAACGAGGAGAAATGTTTTAATTTCTCCTAGTTTTTCCTCTTTTTATGTGTGCTGCATTGTGCAGCACACATAGCAAGAGGAAATCGCCTCATTTGATTGATTTTGTGCAGAAAGGTGTCCTTTCTTGCACAAAATCAATCACCCCTGCAACGTAGACACCCTTGCACCATGGCGCAAGGGTGCCTGCATTGGCTCACGGCATCCCATTGTGCACAAGCGCAGGGGAGAAGGACAGGAACGTGCTGTATCTCATAGCTACAGTGCATTCCTGCCCTTTTCTTTTGACGCAGGGCAGCGATGCTAGATTCCTAGCGGCGCTGCCCTATGCCAAAACTTCGTAAATGAGGCCCAAAATGTGCTTTTATATGTATGTATTCGAGGAGACTCTGCCTATCATAGTAGTCTATGGTTGTTACCCCCACTGACAAATCCAACACCACCAGGGGAAGTTCGCTTCAATGAGGCCCAAGTTAGAACTGGTTAACCTATGGAGCGGGCTTTTGGGCTCCTAACGGCAAGATTCTGTTGTCTGTATAAGTCCGGAGGAGCCCTCCTCTACTCACCTGAGAAAAAGTGCAATATAACAATTTTCTGTTGTATGCTACACAACATTGCCCTGCAGTTAAACATTCCTTTCATCCACGATAATGACTACAATAGAAAGCCCAGTATTGTCAAATGAAAATAACAGTGGTGAAGAAGAAGGAAATGATTTATGTCAAGAAGTCATTGACAACTTCTTCTCATAAGGGTAAGTAACACTAAACAAACATGTGCAGCTATTACTGTCTAGATCAACAGGTGGTAGACTCCTAAATTTGCGTTGATTTATACAATCTAGGCTGTAGTCCATAGCATAAGGTTTACTTCTGCTATTTTTAAAATGGTTTTAACTTTGCTGCTATTGTATGTTATGCTGCTTATGGGATAACTGTCTAGTTATTGTGAATATTAACTTGTTGCTATTTTTATATGCTCGGAGTGTGTTATACTCCTTCCTATTTTTGAATTGCTGCTTTCTTTTCAACGCTCGGAGTGTGTTATACTCCTTTCTAGCTGCACTTTGCACTTTTTTCGGGGCCAGTTGGTTCTTGGCGGCCATTTTGGCTGTGCCTCGCGCCATTCGCAGTCAGCGCTCTAGTCGCTGCACGCTGCCCTCATACAACCCTACTTAATGGCCTCCACTCGGGCGCGCAGCGGACGCGCGCAGCGGGCGTGCCGATGGCGCGCCTAAGGCAAGCCCGTCTGCGCCCGTCAGCGCCAAGTCAGCGGCCAAGGCCAGTCATGCTGCCCGATGTGAGCCGGCAGGCGGTAACAAATACCAGCTATCGGGTGAGTCCTTAAAAGCACTTCGGCCTCCTCCCTGCCTTTCACACAGCTGCAGCGCTATGCCTTTGATGGAGCAGGGAAAATAAAAAAATTTAACCCCTAACAAATTATATAATTAATTAATTAAAAATGTTCGTTTAAATGTATTAATCAACATTGTATATGTGGGAATGGTAATATGCCAATGTATGTGCTAAATAATCTATTAATGAATGTCCGTGTGTCTAATCATAACGTAAGAATAAAAAGCGTACTAAATAAAATAAATGCATGTTTGTGCTTCATAGAAATAAAATGTGTCGTTGCAAAAACAATAGTGATGGTAAGTAAGGAGCAGCTTAAATGTCGCTTTGCTAGGTAACAACTAATTGGGGTACGTAGACGGGAGGGAAACGAAAGGGATATTTTTCTCTATTTTAATTATGTTTTATTTGCCTCAAATTAGTGCTTCTAAAGTAGAACCGAGTGGCGAGATAAAATGGCCGCCAGTGGGAAGATGTGCGCAGGCGCAAGGGGACACGTGGTACGGGATGAGATTGAAGAAATCTGGAGCCTCGTGATGTCTCTGAGAGGCTAGGATGCAAGAAATGGTCAAGGCTGGTGTGACCTAATTGAACTGATAGTGTGCCGTGAGGATCAGGAGAGAGTCCGTGGGAAAGGAGCCCAAGAGAAAGGACAATGACTGCGGAGTTCTTGAATGTGTCAAAAGAAGATACAAATGGACTGATCGAATCGGATGGAAATGTTTAAGCGTATGGGAAAGGAAATGATCCAAGGACCCTTGAATCCAAGAGAACTTGATTAAAGAATGAATAAGCTGACATGCATGGACCAATGAAAGAAAAGCGTGATATTAATGTTGCAACAGTTAGTTAGCAAAGTTAGAATTGGGGTATAAGAGGGCCTACTCTTAGTGGGAGGGGTTCAGTTCCAGGGAAGTTCCAGAGAGTTCCAGTCAGAGTTCCAAGCAGTTCGAGAGTCGTGGTTGCAGTAGAGGAGACGGGTTGCAGGTAGCTGATGCTGACGAGCTGAAGTTGCTGTTGCTGTCTTAACTTTACAGTTGAGTATGAGAATCAGGCTATTTCTAATCCCAAAGTTAGGTTAGAAATCATTAGGCTAAATTAGGAAGCTAGGCAGGTAACTAGGGTTTTTGGCTTCATGACAAAATTTCCTTTTCTGCAATAAATTGGTTATGCTTAATAAAATTGTGAATTTAAAAATGAATAATTGAATAAAGTATTAAATTCTTTCCATGCTTTTAAAATTATATAAAATTTAAGATTCTTTAAACCTAAAATGACTCAGTGGTTATTTTCCTAAATGATTGTGACATGAGTAATTGGTTGATTGTGATTCAGCTGGTCTTAATCACTATGAACTAATTTCTTAAATGAATGATTCATCGACAAAACAATGAGCAGGAATATCTTAAGAAATAACTAAAAGAAAGTGACAAATTAAGGTAAATAGATATCCTTGCTCTTCCAGCGGTACACAAAATGGTGTTCTCCATTTAGTTCTCATGCTTCTCCTAGGAGTACAGAATTTCATACAGGTGTAAAAGGAAATCCAGGTGTGTGTGTGTGTGTGTTAGGCGATGTTTATGGGCCCCATCGTCATGAGGATATGAGAAATATAGTTTACCCCTGGATGACCTATAAGTAACCTGGGAGGAGAATAGTTTTCATTGTACGCGCTGCATCAGATTTCTTGGTAGCAGAGTTATGGTTTTCTATAGATTAGTTTAGTGATTATTGTTTATTGATTATTGATTATTTGATGACTAACACTATATGTTGAGTCGCGTTATGTTATATGTAAGTTTTCACGCTTCTGGGATGTAGGAAGTGGAACACGTGTGGCAAGAGAAGTCACATGGAATTTGGTACATGGTCTGAATTCATTTTGGTTATAACACAGGTTGTGTTATGTTAGGGATTTCGGTGTGAAAAGTGTGTAAATGAAATAGCAAATCACGTTTACTTGTGAAACTTTGGCCTTAATTCTCAGGAGCCTAGTCTCCACATGTGTCTTATCCCCAGAGAAACGAGTAAATTGTTTGTTTGAAAGAAGGGTAAGGTAGAGGGAAGTGCTACTTTATCGGCGAAAGTAAATAATTCTGTGGTAGGGTAGAGGTAAGCGCTGCCTACTGGAAAAACAGGATTCTTGTGTAAAAGGACAAGGCTGTCACTTTGTTTAGCGAATCAGACTATGGAATTGTTTATTTGTTGTAACTAACGAAGAAAAACAGTAAAAAGAAAAATTGCCGATAAATTTTGTAAAGGAGGGGTAAAGAGTAGAAGTGACGTGGAAAAGTGCCGCGCTAGGATTGGTTAGTGCACTAGTCACGTGAATACAGAGCAGGAGTGACGTAGGAAAAGTGCCGCGCTAGGATTGGTTGGTTCATGGACGGTGGAAATTGTTCTGATTGGTACGTTAGTGTGAATCGCGCTGTAATTGGACTAAGTTCCGTACACAGAAACAGCGTTAGAGTAAAGAGAAAACAAATAGAAAACATGCCGTATTACGAGTATGAAAGGGAGAGAACGTCATGGACAACGAAATTAAAGAATTTCTTTAAGAAAGACAAAAAGGTTGTGACTAGAGAGGGACAGGTAATTCCTCCGCCGAAATCAGCAGCTTCACATATGATGCTGAAATATGGATATCATACGTGCATATGGTTGGATAATTGGGTAAAATATACAAAGAATGATGGAGCATTGGCTTTTCCTGAAAATGGTTCTTTTAATGTAGCGATTTTACGGAATTTAAAAGAAAAGATGCTTAAATTGGAACCTAGACCTAGACCGACACAGTTTGAGGCTTTAACAGAATGGGAAGATGAGATGTACGAGAAAGAAAGATTCAGAGGTATGAAAGGTTATGAGTTCGTGCCCGGAAGATTGTGGGGAATGAATCATGAGGACAGAATAAAACGATGGAGATGTGCTAACATGACAGGAGGTTTGTTTCCAGCTTTTACAGTTGAGGAAGGGACTAAGAAAAACGGACTGAGAAAAAGAAACATTTAGAGAGAGAAAGGTATATGCATGAGAGCGAAACGGATGACGAGTTGCTGGAAGATATATTAAATAAAAATCCACCTCCGTATCAGCAGAATTTCTACAGTGGTGACACCAAATGCGCCACCAATAGAAACTATGCGAAATAAAAGTCCAGAAAAAAGACAAGAAATAAATAGGTCACAAGAACAAATAAGAACTTCCCAAAATGAGGGAATAGAAAATGATAGTGCAAGAGAATTGGCAAGGACAACAAAAGAATTAACTGAGAAAATTAGAGAATTAACCAAGAATATGGAAGCAGTTACCGTACCCGTAACAATAGGTCCAGTAATACCAGTTTTCGAGAATCAGAAAATTGATGAACGATCTTTGGTGATTCCCTTGAGTTCGCAATTCCAAAGAGAAAAGGAAAGAATGGAAACAAGTCCAGGTACGAGCAATTTGACTAGTGCTTACAGACCAAGTCCACCTGAAAATTTGACAGTGAATGAGTGTAGCAGTAGGAAAATGCCTATGGTAACTGAATCTGCAACAGTGACACCTGAAAAGAGTGGAAATTGGACAGAAATAAATAGTACTCCTATAGGTCCGACTCCTGATGAGTTAAATGAGTGGATAAAAGCTTTTAAAATAAAAGAAACGGAAGAAAAACCATTAGATGTGATCAGATTAAAAATTGACATGGAAGAATTAATATTAGGAACGATTGGTACTGAAAAGATAAAGAATTATCAGGATGATGAAATAATGTTTCTGTGCAAAAGTATAACATGGAGGGCAAAGAATTTACATGACAAACTAGAAGAAGTGGCCGGTGAGATTGGAATAGATTTTGCAAAAGTAAAAACGTTGCAGAAACCATACAGAGTAGATTTTTGTGAAAAAGATATTGAAAATTTGAATACAGCAGGAAGGTTGACACAGATAAAAGAGTTGATTGTTTTGTTGAGAAAATGGGGTGATGTAGACAGATGGAAGGTTAGATGGACAAAGAAGAATGAGAAAAGCGTAGACAAAGGTTCATTGGCTTTTATGATAACAGAAAAGGAACATGTTGTTAAAGAGTACCCTATGAGAGAAACTCCAGGTGGTAGTTATGTGCATGTTCCCTGGACTAGGCAGGACATCCTGTCATTTACAAATGACTTTCCAAAGTTAAGAGAAAAGCCAGTTGAGTGGTACCGACAGGTAGAAAGCTTTGTAAAGGTCTCGAAAGTGTTGTGGATAGATTTGGATGGATTATTTGACATAGTGGTACCAACGGATCTGTGGTCAGAATGTAAGATTACAGTTGACTGGCCAACTACAGAATATCCAAGAGATCCTAAGACAGGAGCTCTAGGACCAGATGTGATGAAGAAATACGACAAGGTGATTACCTTTTTGAAAAATAAGATTCCTCCAAAAGAGACAGATTGGGTTAAGATTGATAGAACTACACAGGAAAATAAGGAGAGTGTACATGCATATTATGAGCGATTGTTGTTGGTTTTCAAACAGTATAGTGGTTATGAGGAATTAAGTGAGAAGGATATGAGTCATTTTGTATACCGATTTGTATTTGGCTTGAAACAAGAAATAAGCGATATGATTAAGCAACATATGATAAACTGGCAGAATGCAAGTGTAGATGAGGTGCTGAGGTATGCTAAGTATTGTAGTGATGAAATAGAGAGTAAACAGCGTAAGTTGAAAGAAAAAGCAATGTGGGCACAAGTGAAAGTGGCAGAAAAACAAGAAGCCCAATTGGATAATAATAATGGAAACGAATCAGGACAGAATAAGATGCGACCAAATATAGGTAAAGGAAAAGGACAAGTGAGTCTAGAAGAGGCAAAGAAGAAATGGCCATGTCATAATTGCGGAAAATTAGGGCATTGGAGAAATGAGTGTAAGTTCCCACCTAAACCTAATCCGGAACATCAATCATTAACTCCACAGGTGCAGAATGAGGTAGTTGTTCAACAAAGTCAGGTGCCACAACCACCACTTCCCAACACTGTTAACCAGCAAAGATACAGTACAGAAACAGGATTCTACGGAGGAGAGCAGGTAACACAGTTGCCGAGAGCAGCTAACATTTCCCAGTATTGGTTGCATCAGAGTGAGGATGACCCGGATGAAAGTTTCTGACGGTGCGCAAGAGAGGGGAAAGAGTGCGTGCTTGGCGCAACTCTAGAGGTAGATCAGTCTGGTCCCTTTGTGGATGGAGAAGTGAATGGAGCAAACGTAACATTCCTTGTCGATACTGGAGCTACCCGTTCTACTGTTAGGTCAGTGGAAATTCCGAACCTTCCTCTCTCAGGTGAATGCATCCAAGTGGTAGGAGTAGCCAATCAGCAGATTAAAACCCCACTTACTGAATTGGTAGAAGTAAAAATTGGTTCTTTTAGAAAAATGCATAAATTTGTAGTGTGCGATTGTAGTCCTGTAAATCTTCTAGGTCGTGACCTTTTGTGTAAAATGAATTGCACGATTTATTGTACACCAGAAGGAATAGGTTTTCAGACTTCGGATGAAGATGTTTTGTATAAAGTAACTTTGATGAATCAAGAACCTGAAACGAATGGTTTATTTCCTGCATTTGATGCAGAAAAACTTCCAGAAGAACTAAAAGGTGCAGTAAAAGAAAGTGTGTGGGATTTTACAGGAGAGGACATTGGATTAATGAGAGAAGTTGATCCCGTAAAAGTGACAGTGAAAGAAGGGATAAGTTATCCAAACACGCCACAGTACAAATTAACTCCAGAAATAATTGAAGGAATAACTCCTGTGATAAATAAGATGATTGAACAGGGAATTCTGAAAGAAATCATGAGCAGTCCATGTAATTCACCTATTATGGGACTGAAAAAGCCAAATGGAACATACAGAATAGTACAGGATTTGAGAAAGATCAACAAAATAGTTGTACCATGCTGTCCAATAGTGCCAAACCCTGCAGTGATTCTATATCAAATTCCGCATGAAGCTGAGTGGTACACTGTGATAGATTTGTGTCATGCATTTTTCTCTATTCCTTTGCATCCAGATAGCCAGCCATTATTTGCATTCCGTTTCGGAGAGCGTATTTTGGCATGGTGCCGAATTCCACAGGGGTATACAGAAAGCCCCTCAATTTTTAATCAGATTCTAAAGAGATCTCTGGAAGATTTAAAAATGCCAGAAAAATCAGTGATGGTGCAGTATATCGATGACCTATTGGTAGCATCGAAAACCAAAGAGGCATGTGTAAGTGACACAATTGCTTTACTGAACCATTTGGAGAAAAGAGGACATAAGGTGTCCCCTTCAAAATTACAGTTTTGTCAGAAAGAAGTCCAGTATTTAGGGCATAAAATTGAGAAAGGAGTGCGGAAAATAGCGACAGAAAGAGTAAGAATGATTCAAGGAATGAGAGCACCAATGACTCAAAGAGAGGTAAGAATGTTTTTGGGAATGGTTGGATATTGTCGACAATGGATAAGTGGATTTTCTTTGATTGCAAAACCATTACAAAAACTGACAAAGAAAGATGTAAAAGACCCTTTTGAGTTAAACAAAGAAGAAATGAAATCTTTCAAAGAATTGAAAAAGAAACTGTGTGAGGCCCCTGCATTAGGCATGCCTGATTATGAGAAGGATTTTGAGTTATACTGCAGTGAAAGAGATGGATGTGCATTTTCAGTACTGGTACAAAAACACGGCACCATGAAGAGGCCTATAGCTTATTTTTCAGCTGTTTTAGATCCTATAGCAAAAGCATTGCCTGGATGTTTGAAAGCAGTTGCTGCTACTTGTGTAAGTCTGGAACAAAGTGAAGGTATAGTGATGGGGTATCCACTGAGAGTATATGTTCCCCATTCAGTAGAAATTCTTTTGACAAGAACAAAAACACAGTACATGACACATAGTCGGCTGACTAAGTACGAAAAAGTCATCTTGAGTGCAGAAAATGTGACCATAGATAGATGCATAAATGTAAATCCTTCGACATCATTGCCAGATGAAGAGAGTATAATTGAACAAGATGAAGTAGATCATGATTGTCTGAATGTGCTGGAATATTGCACAAAACCAAGAGCTGACATAAAAGATGAACCGTTAAAGGAATCCGATTATGTCATGTTTGTAGATGGTTCATGTTTACGCACAAAGGAAGGAGTGTTAAGCGCAGCTTATGCAGTATGCACAGTGGCAACTGTGATGGAAGCGTCTTGTCTGAAAGGAGTTAGGTCAGCCCAAGTTGCGGAACTAATTGCTTTGATTCAAGCATGTAAATTGGGAAAAAATGTACGAATCACGATTGTGACCGATAGCCAATATGGTTTCGGCATCGTACATGATTTTGGCCAGATTTGGTCACAAAGAGGATTTTTGACATCTGCAGGAACACCTATCAGAAATGGAGATTATGTTAAAAAACTGCTTGAGGCGATACAGCTGCCTAAACAAATAGCTGTAGTGAAGTGCAAGGCGCATAAGAAAAACGAAGACTACATAGCGGTCGGCAATAATTATGCTGATGAGATCGCTAGATATTGTGCGGAAAACATGGCGTCCCTGAACAAAAATAGAGAAAGGGAGCATGTCTCTTGTCCTTTGCTTTTCACTAACGCAGTCGAAACATGGGATGAAGTAAGGCAGTTACAAGAAACAGCAAGAGATGAGGAAAAGGATTACTGGATTAAAGCAGGATGTAGAAGACAGGAAGATAATGGAGTGTGGGTATACAGAGATGAAAGACCAGTTATGCCTGATAGCATGATTGCAGACATGGCACGGATGTACCATGGACAAGCTCATATTGGGAGAGATGCAATGATCAGACTTTTTAGACAGACCTGGTATAACCCAAAATTCAGAGCCATTGCTGAAAGTCTTTGTCAAAGATGTCTTATTTGTCAACAGTTTAACCCAGGAAGGAAAACCGTAGTGAGTCTAGGAACAATAGGACGAGAAGGAGGTCCATTCACAAGGATACAGATGGATTTCATTGAGATGCCCCCTAGTAACAGATTAAGATATGTTCTGGTGGTCGTCTGTTTGTTCTCTCGTTGGGTGGAGGCATACCCCACAAGAAGGAATGATGGAACAACAGTGGCAAAACTTATGCTACGAGAGTTCATTCCGAGGTATGGTTTTCCAGTCACAGTTGAGACAGATAGAGGAACACATTTTCAAAATGAGTTGATCCAATTGATTTGTGAAGCACTGAGTATTAAACAAAAATTACATTGTGCTTACAGACCAGAGGCTTCTGGGGTAGTAGAGCAGATAAATGGAACAATTAAAAACAGATTGGGGAAAATGTGTCAAGCTACAGGACTCAAATGGCCAGATGCACTGCCTCTTGTTCTGATGACTATCAGAAGCATCCCTGAAAAGAAAACGGGACTCAGTCCTCATGAAATGATCATGGGACGAGCAATGAGACAAGCCCACGTACCAGTCAACAAGTTATTAACAATAACTGATGATCTAATACTGGATTATTGCAAAGGACTGGCTGATGTGGTGCGTTCTGTGTTTCATCAGGTTGGACCGGATGCGACCACTCTTGAAAGAAAACCAGCCCACGACTTGAATCCAGGAGACTGGGTCCGTATTAAAGTCCACAGGAGAAGAAACTGTCTAGTTCCGCGTTGGGATGAGCCAAGACAGGTAATCCTAGTAACAACGACTGCTGTCAAGTGTGCAGGAGTGAAGAACTGGGTTCATGCCAGCCACACAATCAGAATTCCAGAACCTACAGATCGACATGTGAGTCGGCGTCTGGAAGTGTGGGATAAAGGTTTACCGGCTGGAACAACCAAGATAAAAGAAAGGGTGCCAGAACTTGAAGATCGACCTGAAAGTCGACATCTGGAGACCCCAACGGAAAACACCTCTATAGAAGAAGAGGAACAAGAAGAAGAAGAAGAAAGAAATTCAGAAGTTCCAGAACTTGAAGATCGACCTGTAAGTCGACATCTGGAAATATCTGACACAACTTCAGGATCTGATGATTCAGCTGCAAATTGGGAAGAATTCCGAAAGAGAACTTGGGGTTATAAACCAATTAGAGAAGAAACTGAGCAAGAAATTGAGTTAGATGAACAACCAAGTACAAGTTATGGTGGAAATCATTCAGAAACAATATTAATAGATGAAGTAGGGAAAGAAGTACACAAAAAGTTAGAAAATCGAGAAGAACCCCGAGGAGCAATAGGGATAGATAGAAAAACAGGAGAACAGGGAAATTCAGAAACAGATAAGGAGGAAAACACCAAATCGGAAGAACCCCGAGGAGGGACAGTGATAAGGGAAAACAAAAAGGAGAAGACAGATCCACCAGTAGGAGATGACGAGATTATAAGTTTCAAAATAAGAGACAATAGTGAGACAGTTGAAACAGAAACAGAAGAAAGTGGAGGAGAGGAAAAAGCAAAGACTGAGTCAAGAAAAAGAAATTGGAAATCAGAAAGAGAAGAAAGAGAAGGTGAAGCCAAAAGGCCAAGAAAAGGAGATAATTGGCCCAACAGCTATGTAAGAAAATTGAGATATAGAATAATAAGAGCAGAAGATGAAGATGCTGAACAAGTAAATGAGGTGACAAGTCAAAAGGGACAAGAAAAACCCAGTGGAAAAAGATTACAAAAGTCCAAAAGGACAAAGAAAGTGAATTCAAAATTTAAGTCACCTGAGTGGCTGTATATTGCATTAAATGATTACAAAGAAGAAGAAGAAAACACTCACGGAAACCAGAGACTGAGAAGTCGGATGGGAAAAGGTGAGATGCAACGAAACTGAAGTGAAGACTTATAGTGCTTCTGCCGGACGTGACAAATTTACTGGACGTGACAAATCACCGGATGTGACAACGAAAGAATTCTGGAGAGAATTAAAGAAAGTACCAAGCAAAGACTTTTTGAAAGCAGAGTGGCATCTAAGTCATTTCTGAGGTGTAGTGACACAATTTTCTGAAACTTAATAAATAGAAAAAGAAAAATGGAAAATAATAGGGATAGAAGAGATAAATGTGAATTTATAAAGAGATGGTGCAAAATGTGCTGCTTTTGTACAGGGTTATTAATGACCATATGGATAGTTTTAGCAATCACAATTCCTATTAGTGTAGCTGTGATAGAAGCAAAGAATGATACTAAACAAGAAAAAGAAACTAATATTAAAGAACAAGTTGTTTTAAGAAGTAGTGCAGAGTTGCATAAGGATAGGTCAGTAACAGATTTCTCAAAGAATGTTTTTACAAAGTTGTTGTATGAGTACGTAAAAACAATGGAAGTAAGAGATTGTTATGTTTGTATGCAGTTGCCTGCATCAGTATCGGAAGGTGTGACTTATCATCACTTACCTTTGACTTATGGAATAACATGTAGTGTAATAGCAAGTTTATTTTATAAAACAGGTAGATTAGAATCTTATTATACTGATATAGATAAGATATTTGCAAACATTCCCGTAGTACCAGAACTTAACAAAGTAAAACCAGCAAAAGTTTTAGGAGAATTTTTTTAGAACATAGAAAATTAACGTTAGAAGAAATAGTTAGTAACAACCTTACCTGTGAGTTAAAGAAAGAAGAAAAAGTATTTTTGGATATGGTTGAAGAAAGAAGAATGAAATTTCAAAAAGAAGCAATAAAGGAGGAAGGAAAACGTTTATGGACGTTTGAGGAAGGAAATCATGAAGGGAAAAGGATAAATGCAGCAATGACTTTAGATTGGCCACAAACAGGAAAGTTGTGCATTAAGAGAAATAAGACAGTCTATGACAATTACTTTGTAGGTTCCAGTATCTGCCATGACAATTATCAAATTCTGGGAGGTTGGGGATTCAAAGGTGGAAAGGACCCAATATTTCCAGGTATCTATTATATTTGTGGGAATAGAGCTTATTACAGGTTACCGGACCATTGGTATGGAACTTGCTATGTAGGCCTGGTCTTTCCAAAGATTTTTCACATGGACAGGGAAGAAAAGGGAACATACAAGATGATTAATAGATTTACACGTAGAAAAAGGGAAAGTTTTTCAGAAATTGTAGGTGATATTTTTGGAGCATTAATACCAGCAGTGGGAATATCTTTGAATGCATTTAAGATTCGGAAGTTATCCACAGTAGTAGATCGTTTGTCTACAGATACTGCGGGAGGGTTCTTAATGGTAAATACCGAAATGGTTGCCATGAGAGCTATGGTGATGCAAAATCGGCTTGCCCTTGATATTCTTTTGGCAAAAGAGGGTGGAGTCTGTGGAATGTTGAAAGTCCAACATTGTTGTACTTACATTCCGGATAACAGTGAAAATATACAGAAGTATATTACAAATATTACAAGTCTGCACAAAGAATTAGTTCCACTGGAGGTTGAAAGTGTTTTGGGAAAACTTGGTAGAGGGTTTTCCTCAGTAGCAAATTGGTTAACTAGGATGAGTAAACTAGTAATAGGGAAAGTTATAATAGTAGCAACTATAGTGATATTGTTAGCCATGACATTGAAAATAGTAATAACATGTATAAAGAGAAAAGTAAGACAGAATAAGATAAGAAGAAATAACAGAATAATGAGAGAAAGAGAGAGAGAAATGGGTGAAATTGAGTTGGAGAAAATGAAAGAAAGCATGTATAAAGAGACTAAAAGGCAAGATGAAGAAGAGACAGAGATATGAATAACAGAAAGTAAAGGATGAAAGACATGCTGCCTGAAAAGAAGTATGACTTGGTTTTATGTGGTGATTTAAAAATCACCAAAGGGGGAGTTGATGGAGCAGGGAAAATAAAAAATTTAACCCCTAACAAATTATATAATTAATTAATTAAAAATGTTCGTTTAAATGTATTAATCAACATTGTATATGTGGGAATGGTAATATGCCAATGTATGTGCTAAATAATCTATTAATGAATGTCCGTGTGTCTAATCATAACGTAAGAATAAAAAGCGTACTAAATAAAATAAATGCATGTTTGTGCTTCATAGAAATAAAATGTGTTGTTGCAAAAACAATAGTGATGGTAAGTAAGGAGCAGCTTAAATGTCGCTTTTTGCTAGGTAACAACTAATTGGGGTACGTAGACGGGAGGGAAACGAAAGGGATATTTTTCTCTATTTTAATTATGTTTTATTTGCCTCAAATTAGTGCTTCTAAAGTAGAACCGAGTGGCGAGATAAAATGGCCGCCAGTGGGAAGATGTGCGCAGGCGCAAGGGGACACGTGGTACGGGATGAGATTGAAGAAATCTGGAGCCTCGTGATGTCTCTGAGAGGCTAGGATGCAAGAAATGGTCAAGGCTGGTGTGACCTAATTGAACTGATAGTGTGCCGTGAGGATCAGGAGAGAGTCCGTGGGAAAGGAGCCCAAGAGAAAGGACAATGACTACGGAGTTCTTGAATGTGTCAAAAGAAGATACAAATGGACTGATCGAATCGGATGGAAATGTTTAAGCGTATGGGAAAGGAAATGATCCAAGGACCCTTGAATCCAAGAGAACTTGATTAAAGAATGAATAAGCTGACATGCATGGACCAATGAAAGAAAAGCGTGATATTAATGTTGCAACAGTTAGTTAGCAAAGTTAGAATTGGGGTATAAGAGGGCCTACTCTTAGTGGGAGGGGTTCAGTTCCAGGGAAGTTCCAGAGAGTTCCAGTCAGAGTTCCAAGCAGTTCGAGAGTCGTGGTTGCAGTAGAGGAGACGGGTTGCAGGTAGCTGATGCTGACGAGCTGAAGTTGCTGTTGCTGTCTTAACTTTACAGTTGAGTATGAGAATCAGGCTATTTCTAATCCCAAAGTTAGGTTAGAAATCATTAGGCTAAATTAGGAAGCTAGGCAGGTAACTAGGGTTTTTGGCTTCATGACAAAATTTCCTTTTCTGCAATAAATTGGTTATGCTTAATAAAATTGTGAATTTAAAAATGAATAATTGAATAAAGTATTAAATTCTTTCCATGCTTTTAAAATTATATAAAATTTAAGATTCTTTAAACCTAAAATGACTCAGTGGTTATTTTCCTAAATGATTGTGACATGAGTAATTGGTTGATTGTGATTCAGCTGGTCTTAATCACTATGAACTAATTTCTTAAATGAATGATTCATCGACAAAACAATGAGCAGGAATATCTTAAGAAATAACTAAAAGAAAGTGACAAATTAAGGTAAATAGATATCCTTGCTCTTCCAGGGGTACACAAAATGGTGTTCTCCATTTAGTTCTCATGCTTCTCCTAGGAGTACAGAATTTCATACAGGTGTAAAAGGAAATCCAGGTGTGTGTGTGTGTGTGTTAGGCGATGTTTATGGGCCCCATCGTCATGAGGATATGAGAAATATAGTTTACCCCTGGATGACCTATAAGTAACCTGGGAGGAGAATAGTTTTCATTGTACGCGCTGCATCACCTTTCAACTCGGATTTTGTTTGCGCAGCCTGTGGTTTTGCTCCGATATTAGAGTTCTCCTCGATCGAACGGTTTAACAAATTTACGAGGGCCTCGTATATTAGAGCTGCCCTCATCAATGCTAGATCACTGAGGAAGCATCATGTTGACGTGTTCGACCTGGTCTCTGATAATTCGTTAGACATGTTGTTTGTTACGGAGACCTGGCTGGATGCCTCATCAAACCCAATTGTTGCGCTGGCTACCCCTGCAGGTTTCAAGCTTTGTCGGGTAGATCGCCCAGTTGGTAGAGGGGGTGGTTTAGCCATCTTGTATAAGGATAATTGGGTTTTTCATAGCGAAGTCTTTAGCCTATGGGGTGAGTGTGAGGTTTTGAATTTTAGTATCCATTTTTCTGATCATTTCACATTAGGTGGCTCCTTCATCTACCGCCCCCCCCGGCCCGGCTAGTGCTTTTCTTAAATCTTGTGGGGATGCCGTAGTTGAGCGAGCACTGCGTTTCACCCACTATATGGTTCTGGGAGATGTGAACCTCCACCTTGATCAACAAGAGGCTAGAGACTCTGTTGACTTTCTTGACTCTCTTCAACTGGCTCAACTTTCCCAATGGGTCACTCATTCTACTCATCAAGGGGGCCATATCCTAGATCCCATCTGCTCCAACTTTCCTATTCAGGTGGCCGAGCCCTCTCCTGTCTCCTGGTCGGACCACTTTCTTATCTGTTTCTCCTGGAAGGTCACTCAGCCCGCACGGCCGACTCGCTGCCATCGCCCTCCGACATTCGGCAAAATTGACCCTCTTCGATTTAATAGCTCCTTGGCTGCCTCTAGGCCCTCCCTTCAGCAAGACCTTGAAGGGAGTGTGACTGGGTTTACTAAATGGATTTCTAATTTGGTGTCTTTACTATCCTCACAGTGCTTCCCCAAGCTTGCGAGGGAATCCCCTTCTAAACCTTGGTTCCTTCCTGAGCTTAAAGCTTTGAAACACGAGTGCAAGGTATTGGAGAGGGCATGGCGTTCTAGTTGCTACTGCCCCTTGGCGAAACACACACTTAGAACTCAACAAAAAAGCTATTATGCCGCCATTGCGGCAGCTAAAAGCCGATACTTTACATCGCGTATCGACCAGGCTAACAACAACTCAAAAGAAATGTTTTCCATTGTGCAAAGTTTTATGTCTCCCAGTGCTCTGGCGCGCTCTGCACCTGTCTCGGAGTCCTGGTGCAATACTCTTGCTAAGTTTTTTCTGGATAAAATTTGCACCATCCAAGCTACTTTTTCTTCCTGTGTCCCGGCGCCCACGGCTTGTCCATCTGTCTGGCCTTTAGCTGGCCCTACTCACACTTTGTCATCTTTTTTGCCAGCAGATTTGTCCAGCACCCTTAAAATTCTTAAGACTTTGAAATCGGGTTCTCCAACGGATCCCTGTGCGGCCAGACTTTTGGCCACCGTTGCGGACACTATCAATCCTGAAGTTAATCAGATCATTAACATGTCTTTGCGGGATGCTCTTGTCCCGGCGTCCTGGAAGCAGGCAAAAATCCTCCCCCTCCTTAAGAAGCCGTCCCTGGACCCATTGACTCCCAGAAACTACCACCCTATCTCGCTTTTGCCGAGGCTGGCCAAGGTTTGTGAAAAGGTGGTTACAATTCAACTCACCGAGTACGTCGAGGCCTCGGGTTTGCTCCACCCGGCTCAATCTGGCTTCCGGGCCTCATATAGCACGGAGTCAGCATTGCTGGAGGTGTCAGAAGCGATCCGTGGGTGTCTGGATGCCGGCAGGAGGGCAGCATTGGTTATGCTGGACCTCTCGGCGGCATTCGATACGGTGCCCCATTCCTTGCTTCTTGGTCGCCTCTCGGAGATTGGTGTATCTAGGTCTGTCTGGGGTTGGATCAGGTCCTTCTTGGAGGGTCGTTCGCAGCAGGTCTGGCTTCCACCTTGTGCCTCTGCTCCCCAACCAGTGGCCACGGGTGTCCCGCAGGGGTCATCCCTTAGTCCCCTTCTTTTTAACATCTATGTCACCCCGCTGGTTTATTTAGCGGAGGCATTAGGGGCTAAGGTGATGGCCTATGCTGATGACACCCAGCTTCTGTTCCCTTGGGGACGAGATGAGCATTCAGTCCTCTCTGCTCAACATTGTTTGTCTTCTGTCTTTCACTGGCTTGCTCAGGCACAGCTTAAGTGCAATGAGGAGAAATCAGAGATCCTCTTGTACGGCACATTTCCTGCCAACTTCAGAGAGAAGCTGTGGCCCCCAGGTTTCCCCTTACCTAGTTCAAAGGGAGACTCTGTCAAGAATCTGGGGGTTTGGTTCAATGAAAACTTGACTTTCTCATCTCAGGTCAAGAAGCTGGCTGGTACCTGTTTAAGCATCCTGAAAACTCTGAGGAAGTTTCTTCCTCTCCTTCCAAGATCTGCAAAGGAAACTGTTGTCCGCGCTCTGATTCTTTCCCGTTTAGATTATGCCAACGCACCCTATGCTGGCATTCCGGGTTACCTCTTGAACAAACTGCAGGTGATACAAAACTTGGCTGCCAGACTCCTGCTGGGTCTTTCCAGCAGGTGCAGTGTGCGCTCTCATTTGCGATCTCTGCACTGGCTCCCGGCGGAGGCTCGAATAAAATTTAAAATGTTGTCTATTGCCCACAGAGCTCTCCATGGTCTGGGACCCATCTATCTACAGAAGAGGTTCGCTTTTTACACTCCGGTGAGACAGTTGCGTTCTTCCTCCCAACTTTTGGCGCTGACCCCTCGGTTCAACCGCCAAAGGCTTGGTGGGAGCTCCTTTGCCCGGATAGCTGCTCTGGCATGGAATGCATTGCCATTGGCCTTGCGCAGCATCCAAGATTCTGTGATTTTTAGGAAAAAGTTGAAAACCTTTCTCTTCTAGCTCTGCCTTTTGACTCTGACCCCTCTTCAGTTTCGTGCCGGGACACTCCTTGGAGTATCTGTGCACGTTATAAGTTCATATAACATAACATAACATAACAATTGTATTGTTTATGATTGTGATGAGTACACAGCTGAATGGTTGTCCGAGAAACTGATCTTGTCAATGCTTGAAAAAACACAGGAGGAGATTGTGTAACTGAAGATGATACATAGTCCCAAAATGTAATTTCGTATGTACCTACTGTTTTGAAAAATACTAACATATTATTATGGACATTTTTGTGTTTCCCATAGATGAACATACACTGTCATTTTCTGTAGTACAAAAGAATCAATGGTGACCAAGGAATTGTGTAAGGTAGCATACTTTGTGCATACAGATGTTGTATGTATCTGAATGTTTTTCCTGGTGCGGTACTCAGTTTGTGTGTAGAAGCACTGACTCAGTTGTAACAGATGCCATTATACCATTGGTTGTCAGTAGGAATGACTGTCACTCGTGTGTAAGTAAAATTATGTTATGTGAAAATAAACGTCTCGGCTTACTTGGATTTTCAACATCTCCAGTATTGTGTGACTAACATTACTTCTAAGTATTTAAATCTGTAAATGTTTATTGTCTCTTCTAATTAATTGTGAATTCAATATTGTATGTTAAATGGGTCTGTGTTCATGTAGTATTTGAGATTTAACCCTTATTATAGACATAATATGTTGCATGATGGCCATTCAGAGATAGGGGAGAAGGTAAGATGTTTACTTACACAACTCATTTTCATAATACACAAAGGATTTAATAAGACATAAGAAATGATGACATGTACTCCCAGAATAGTATTGATTTATCAAAAAATATACATTCCTTTGAAATGGTTAAGTGGTGAACAAAACAGGCCATTTATTTGAAAAGCCAAATATCATCTACATTATATCAAACACAGAATTGAGAGTCATGGTGTATGAGATCTTTTTAAGTTCAGCCACAAATGTTTGGGGTCAAGTGTTTAATTTACACATAGTCCTCAAAAGGGAAATGTAAGATTTGAATTTTCCCCAGTCTAAGTTCTGGCTGCCCAGGAGGAAGTTTTTTGTGCCTCTTGGTGATGGCTCTGTTGTGATCATCTGCCACTGGTCCTGATGTATGTCCTCTCCTTTGGGTGACCGGTGGTTCAGCAGTTGCAGGGTTACAGGGGATGGCAGGTGTCTCCTGTGTTTGCAGGGACTTCCTCTCTGTGAAAAGAGGTGGTGTCTGATCCACTTATGGTATGGCTCCACAGACAAGAATAGTGTTGTCACGCTTAACCCTACATATTTCCCTGAACCCATCCTGTACCACCCCAAAAAAGTGCACATTGCAAATATATGCTGCTTAAGAAGATCATTGTGCTAGTTCTGCGATTGCCTAATGCCATACAGCACGTGTTTGGTATTTTTGAGAAGCACTATTTCCTGGCCTATCTGCTCGTCATGCCAGGAGGCTGCTCCAATGATATTTTGGCCCATGGTTTCCTTGATGCTATGGGCATGAGTGGCCTCACACTACTCACACTGCCCTGTGGCCTTAAGCACATTGCCAACATCCCACTGGGTCGTAGCTCACCTTCAGATGTAGTTGTAGCAGTGGTCAATGGCAAAAAAGGCGCCAGGTCTGGGGTGCATTCTGACAATTTTGAGGTTTTAAATGAGCCACGGGGAGCAGTGACTGCTACCAAATGTTGCTGAGAGGGAGACACAACAATGGACGTATATGGTGTGGTGGGCAGAGTGAGACTCACCCCATCTGCCTCCCCAGATACACATGATGGACCAGGCTGCTTCTCATCCAGATCAGGACCAGCAGGTGCTGCATCTCCACTACAGGCTTGTGCAGGAGTTGTTACTGTGGTAGGAGTTGGTGGAGTGGCTTCAGGGACTTCTGATGTCAGAGCTGGTCCTACACACACAATTACAAGATGCTTGCTATTATATCTGCGCATAATGGTATGATATTGAAGCAAAATGTCAGTCAGTAAAATCATTAGACTTACATGCAAACTCCTATTGTTGTCGAAGAATTTGCTTTACATGTTTATTTGTTCAATATTTAGGGTTCTGTGATTTCCCTTCACGTTTGTTCTAGAAATCACTATACACTCCTGAATTGTTCCACGGATTCACAAAATAACAACAAGTATGAAGTAGTGACATGTTTCTATCTTACAGCTTCACAAGAATCTGTCATGTCCAATGAGTGATATGGAGAGCTTTCACATTTTGAGAACTCTATCCGAACCAGAATTAGTATTTTGTGTACTATGATGCACATCATACAGGTAAGTCATTGTCCTTTTACAATGCATGAAACCAAAACTGCAGGAGCAAAGGAAACACTTGTACATGGTTGTAATGGTACGCTAGCTCTTACAATACTTTATGGGAGTTGTAGTCATTGGCAACTAAGGATGTACCTGTTGTTGATTACTGCACCAATAGATGACTCCATTATTATTTTTTAATCTTACCAAAATGCTAAATTGAGAGTACACCAGTAGAATACTAGTGCTGCTGGCATCCTAGTATCTATGTCCAGGCCATTGGTACAGGCAGGTCATTTTTTTCTGAGTACATAACTGATACTTGTTTGTTCAAATTGTGTCAAATGTACTTTCACCATCCTAATAGACAAATACACAAGCACTCTAGATGTGAGTAGCAAGGGTTTGATTTTCTTGATCATAAGGACCTATCCATACCAGGTTTGCATGGCATGGATGAAGAAGGTAAAACAGTGTGAAAGACTGTTAAAATAGATAGACTACAACAGTTATGTCATGATTTATTAACTTTTTTTGACAGATGGATGTAATATTGCAGTTATAATCAGGGCCAACTTAACAGCATTATAGACCAACGGGCAAAGCAGGGCACTGGGCCCTGCCTACACATCCACTTACAGGAATAAAAATATTTAACAGAAAATGAGTGTTAAATTCTGGTCTGCATGGGGCCCCTATGCTTGCGGGGCCCCGGGGAACTGCCCAGCGTGTCCATGCATTAAGACGGCACTGGTTATAATGTGTAGAAGGCATGTACAAAGTAGTATGTACTCCATTTAAAAAAACAAAAATGTTAGGTTAATTCTCAAAGCAACGTTACAGTTTAGTAAACTAGAGTGTTCCTCACAGAGTGCTAACATTAGTACATCTATGTAATTTTTAACAATTGCTGTGTTTAATTTTGGACTTTTATGATGCAATTCAAATTGATTTCAAGGGATTTACAATTTATAAAAACTATTTGATGTGTACTGTAGTGTGCTTTTACTTACCTGTCTCCGCTCCAACTGGGATTCCTGCAAAGCCTTCAGTGTTCGGGATCCCATACACCTTTTCCTCCCAGGGCAAGAGGTGCATATGCCTAAGAGAACAACCACCAGTCTGCTGGGCTGGTAGGTGAGCTTTGGAGGTCAGAGATCTGACCCTCCACTGCAGAGCATTCTAGCACTTCCTAATTTCCTCTTGTGAGCTCCTTGTGTGAGACACAGTATTAACTCTTGAGACACTTATGTCCCATTTTCGCCTTTTCTGAGTAGTAGGTGTACATAGACAAGTGACCCAACCAAGTGAGGCTCCACTCTAATGATTTCATCCACCATGACTGTCAATTCTGTGTCTGCAAAGCTGGGGTTTCTTCTCATAGCCATAGTTGAAAAGAAGCAAAAATATAGTAGTTTAGAAAAGGGAAGAAAATATATGATGTCAAGGGAAAAATGTTATAAAAATAGCAAAAGGTGATTCTAATGGTCTGTTCCCAAAATGACTATCTGCTGCTGTCTGCTTCTGAGCAAAGGCAAAAGATAATGGTATAGCATGGGGTGTGCTTTATAGTGTGCTCAACAGGTGTGATCACTTAGGACCTTACTATCAGGTGTATAAATTCAGCGTCCCTCCTTCAGATGCAACTCTATACCATGGAAATCCTGTTCAGTGATGTATTTTCTCTTACGGTGCACCACTTCGAGCCTGCTACACGCCACACCAACACCGAAGGAGTGTTATCCAATGGTAGAGGATTATTCGCTGTATGTGTGGTAGTCCCTCTAGGACCATGAATCCCCCTCCTATATGACAGACGGTGGTTTTACCACTCGATATATATAAAACGAACAGGACATTCTCTGCAAGGCCGGTGGGCCAAATTAAACCTCTGTCACAGATGATGGATTGCCAGATCGCCACGATATAAATCAGGCACTCAGACTCTTTTCTGGAAGTCAGATTTCCTCAGCAGAGCAAGACTGCAGGCTGTAGCTGAAAAAGGTTTGAGGGCGTCAGATGCCAGTCAGTGTCAGTCCCACCGAATCAGATTAGCTGCTATTGAGAAGAATGTTGCAGGAGCTGCGGCAAAGTCAGGCCCACTGGTGATGTTCTTTTGGTGAATGATGGTTCTCTAGGTAGAAAGTTATCAAAATGTTTGTAGGTCTCAGCATTTAGGGTTTGGCAGGACAAGATGCTAGCGAAGGATTCAAGGACCTCAGTAACAGTACTTGCTGTTCAGGACTCACTTCAACAGAAGCCACTAGCATGGTCTAAGGCAGGTCCAGTTGAAACTGGTCAGTTGGGATTTTCCAGAAAAGTATGCTTCTTGTAGCTTTTGTGTTCCTGTACCTTAACAGGAGGTCAGTCAACTGACCCTTGGAGTCCACTTTTTTGTCCTGGGTACAAGTGGGAGCAGGTCTAGCCCTTAGAGTTCTCCTCACAGATCTCAACAGAAGGTGCAGCCCTTCTTCTGTCTTCCACAGGTTCAGTAGTGTTCTGAAAAAGGTGTGCATGCTTGCCACATGTATGCCTGGCGCCAGCCTGTGAGTGGGAGTGACTCCTGGCCCCACCTTAACCAATAGGGGAAAAGTTCCCAGGGGTAATCTTACCCATATTTGCATCATTTTTTGTGTGCCCTTCTACATATAATCCCACAGTGCTCCTCCTTACCTAAATACAACACAGAAGAACCTTTCTTTCCCTGTGCAGACTCTTGTGCCCACCATAGAGGTGTGGCCAGAGAAATCAGCAACCCCTCGTCTTTGGTCACTCAAAACTGGTTCTGGGCGCACTTCTCCCACTTGGATCGGTACCTGGGTGGCTAGAGGAACAATAGAAATAAAATATTATTTTTTTCATAAAAGTGAATATTTGGCTGGACAATGATTTATTGCTGCTGCCACGTGCACTTTGAGTTGTGTGCCTTTGTTTAGTCCTCTGTATCCACACCTCCCCTCGAGGTGGCCCAGTTGCTCAGAATCCATAATAGGTTAGGCCCTGGGGCATCAGGAGTAAAAGGCATCAACCCTCACGGTTGGGACCAATAACCTCTGCTTGCCCTGTGGCAATCTGAAAGAGGTTCTGACAATTATCTTGCATTCCTATCACTCTGCCACACACATATAGAGGAGGGGGAATTCACAGGATACTTCTATCTGTTGCCTTGAGTTCCTGTTCAGGGCCTGGTCTGGTGTCAACCAGCTGGCAATCAGGTATACTTGCATCTCTGGTAGCTGTGACATTTTTCCTTGCTGTGAAGAAGCAGGGAATATGTTTATGTTCAGAACTTCTGCTGTACACACCCCCAACAAGGACAGTACAGTCCATGTTCAGTCATTGGCAGAAATAGCCATATACATCTGCCTGCAGCTACCTCCTTTACCAGGGTGAGCCAGAAGGAGTTGCATAAAATTGACATGCGCATGCGCACTATCACTCTATCACTCAGGTGAGACCAAGCTGAGAGACTCTGCTGGTGTTCCTTTCTGCATGGGTGCCCCTAAATCAGGCAGAAAATGAGGGAAGATGATGCAGTGCTGTCACTACTGGATAGTCATACATCATCAGCCCGATCTCTGACATCACTTTATTACTACTCCATTCTGACATCTGAATGCAGACCTGGCAAATCACATGGTGCCACTGTGTGTCACAGGATACCAGTTCCCTTCACACAATCACCCAGTAAAGAGTAAATACCACACAGTGGCACCATGCCTTTGGAGGCTCTAAGCAGCCGAAGTCCATTAAGGATTTTGAAAACACCGCAGCAAGCTTTTGTCTCTCAGGCAGTTCTCTGAATAACGCTTTGCCACCTCTTAGGCCCCACCCCCTCCTGACATACTGACCTTTGTTTCGAAGTTGGCAGGTCAGTAAATGCACTCTGAACAAGAAAGTAATGAGCAATCTATTATAGGGTAATTACATTCTCCAGTGTCTTATTCTCAGTGGTTTACACAGGTAAATTGTAACAATTAATATTATAGTAGTTACACTACTTTTTCTTTTGTGTTCCGAACATTTTGCCTGACTGATTCATTTTGACATTCATGAATTTCATAATAGCTTTAGTGAACAAGGTTGCATAAATTCCTCAACTAATTCCCAGTGTGGTTATGCAGCATCAGTTTGTGACAGCCATCTGCTTAAACAACTTTGTACTCTTCGAGCCAATGAAAATGAACATTGACAGGAGAACATTTTGGATAGAATGTGTAAATGTTGCTGCTGAAAAACATTGTCCTAAAATGTGTGCTCCACTGACTTGTGCAAGCCATGTAATGAAAAGATATTACGAATACTGTACAATTGGTAAACACTGCACTCTGAGTACATTCTGACAGTCATGGATGTGAAGAAAATGTATAGCGTCGTTAAAGGGTGGGAAAGAAATTCCTAGCAACAACTGGAAATATATGATAAGCATTTAAACAAAATTAAAGAAATATATTTAAAATTGGAAGTGTCATAAGGAATAATCTTACCGATTTTGTAGAAGTTGGTACCATAAAATATTATGAATTTTTTTTGTACAGATTTGTAAGTTATAGTTTGTAATTTGATTCTACTTTTTGTAACACCACATTATTTACATTTCTTATGCAATTTCCTTCCTCCCTTCCCTTCCCTTCCCTTCCCTCTCCTCTCCCTTCCTCACCTCTCCCTTCTCCTCCTCTCCCTCCCCTTCCTTCCCTCCCCTCCTGCCCCTCCCCTCACGTCCCCTCCCTCCTCTCCCCTCCCCCCCTCCCCTTCCCTTTTCATCCCTTCCCATATTACGTAACATTTTTAAGCATCCTGAGATTACGCAATGTGTGCAGAATAACAGATAGTTGAATCAGTGCTTGGCTTGGAACCTGCTCCTCCAGTTTCAATGTCAGCTGCTCCAGGAGGTAGGGCACATCTCCACCCTTAGATACCATGAGTACTTTACTATACAGTACTATACATCACCGTACCCTACTCATCAGAGTTAGAGAATTGGCAAGCACATCAGAGGCACTCTAGCACTAGTTTCCATCTTTCTGATCCCAGGCATACTCACAGTGACATAGGTATAATATGTGCAGGAAACTGGGGGGCATATTAGCAAGACCCATGTTAAAATTATCGCCGTTTTAGCGGCAGGAAACTGCCGCTAAAACGGCGATAATGGGCTTGCTAATATGCGTTATAGAATTCCAATAGAAGCCCAGGTTAGATGTGCAGGACATCTAACCTGGGCTTCTATTGGAATTCCATAACGCATATTAGCAAGCCCATTATCGCCGTTTTAGCGGCAGTTTCCTGCCGCTAAAACGGCGATAATTTTAACGTGGGTCTTGCTAATATGCCCCTGGATTTTATAAAATTGGAGGAAGGGCCCACAGTCTTAATTGGAGCTGTAACTAACCTCCCACAAATCAAAAACATTCTGGCACTCAAATGAGTGCAAAGCATTTGTATGCAAAAAAAAAAAAGAAATAGCATCACAGTTAGGGGGAAAAAGAGCATAAAAGGCCCAAAACTGTTAGCTAACACAAATTTAAAAGGTGCAATATTGCCAAAATTAAGGTTATGTGATGTAGAAATCGAGAGTTTCAGAAAAATGCCTCTTTTTGCATGATCACCCCTATTGTTTTGAACTGATGCTGTTTTTTATTTGACTATATGCACTGGCACTATGCTAACTAGACCCAGTGCATTTGATCTGACCCCTAAATCATGTAGAAATTGGCTATAACCTAATAGGCATATTGAATTTACCTATAAGTCCCTAATATATGATACATATCGTACCATACACTATGTTGTACGTAAGTTAAATGTCAATGGTGGACTGTAGCACACATAGTGCCATCCATTAGAGTGGCAGTGCAAAACATGATTGTAGGCCCACTATTGTAGCCTGTCTGCACAGTTTTAAAACTACAAATTTGACCTATCAAAAAAACCTCTTTTGACAGGCCTAAAAGGGTGCATGGTATCTATAAAGTAGGACAAGTAAATGTTTAATGCCGTTTCACTGTAGCATGGTTAGCATAGCCTTTAAGCATATCTATGATTTGCCATTGGTGCTTTGTTGTGCTTGTCTTAAATGGTTTCTTTTTATTGGTGCATTTTCTAAATGTCCCTCCTTTGTGTGCTTAGTTCCCTCCCCTGTGATTTCACAAAGAGAACATTTTTGTTGGCCATCATATTACCTTGAAGTGCCTTCACACTTCCTCCTGTTACAGTGTGTGATGGCCACCCCTCCCTCCTCCTGTCTGGGGTCTGGGCATTGCAGCCTTCCTTAGTTAGTGTTGTTTTGGTTGCCCATAGCTGGTTTTTCCTGGGGTTAGAAGCTACGATCACCTGTAGACAGTACCAACTGAAGAGAAATGTTCCGAATACGGCACAAAGTAGAACGAGTGCCACACCAAAAACCCAAAGAAACACCATGTATACTAGTGATTTGTAGCTGTGCATCATTTTACAAGCCAGTGGTGTCACACATGATTGTAAACGAGGGGGCGACCAAATGTACTGACGTAACTATGACAACGACCAAAGACGATGATACGAGCCTGACCACGAGGCATTTGGAGTCAGGAGCCCTCGTGTCGCAGGATTAATCTCACAAGGGTTTTTATAGACTAGAGCAATTCATGTGTTTGAGCCTGGTAATGGAAACGGGAGCCCTCCACCCCCTCTCTTGCAGCTGAGTAGGCCAGCCCTAATTTCCTCTGGTCACTTGCTTTCAAAGGGTCGCTCCGAGCCCTGCCATTTCTCAGGCTGCCAGGCGGGAGGTATGACTGGCGAAAGTTAATAGGCATGCTTGCCTTTCTTCAGCCCCCTGTCACTCTGTCTGTGAGTAGCAGCCTGCCCCTGGGATGACGTTGGGCAGAGGTGCAGGTGGCACATGTTTGCACATGTCTGCTTTTCCTAGCTTCATCCTGTCGTGGATCCCGCGCACACAGGCCTTCTTTGCGCCGCTCATAACATAGCATGATGCAAAAATGCCCAACCTGGGTCCCCACGGTTAGAGACTCATTGTTCCGAGCAGTGAGCATGGATGTGAGCCAGAGCCGGGAAGCTGAGCTTTCACACACAATACCTGTTCAGTCTGCCCCATGAATCTTGTCTGCGGATTGTAGTGTCCATGCATGTGGGAAGCAGGTAATGGCAGGTGTGTTTAACCATTGAGTTCCCAAGGCCTCCACCACTGCTAAAGGCACAGCGTGCACAAAGCATGTTAGATCACCGCAGCCCTATTCCAGTTCCTGCAGGTAAGATGACAGACGAGGGTGATTCTAGCAGTGGCGTCCACTGTTGGACCACCACCCACCAGCATGACAAACCACCAAAAAACATGTGCACAACTTGTGCCATAAAAATGCAGACAGAAGGACTTGTGTGCGCATCACCTGTCTTACTGTCCACTAATAAGAAATTAATAATAATGTATAATTTATTTATTGGTGATGTAATATCGTCTGTAGCGTACTAAGGGGTATATTCACAAGAACGTGTGATAACTACCGCAAGAGTAGCGTAACGCAACTTACAGCATCGCAGCCTATCGCGGGAAAATAACCCAGTGACAACGTGGAATTCACAACATGGCGGTAGCATGCGATAGTTGGCCGACACCGTGGCCAATGCTTGCGACACAACCACCTCAACGGAGATAAAAACACAGACCACAACGCGAAAAAAGCTGCGATGGGCCAAAGCGCGATAAGAAAACAGTGACAACCAGCGCGAGGGCAGCAATACGCACGCGCAATGCGGGAAAAAGCACAAGAACAGTATACGGAAAATGCCACAGAACAAAATACATCAACAGCGGAGTACCACGGATGCACCCTGGCCAACTGCAGAGGACAACATGCACACCACAACATCCACGCACCGTGGAAGAACAGAACCTACAGGCACACCACATGAAAGAGACCAGTGGCAGACAAATCTGAGCCGCAGGAGCGACACACCCACCGTGCAGCATACGCACATAAGCAGAAGTGCACCCCGACAGTGACAACATCCGGGTACAAAAAGTAACACCTCCACAACTGAACACAGGACACAACTGGTTCGGAAAATGTGCACAACATGGCTAATCACATCTGAAACCCCAGGGACATGTAACATGACAATGTACAATTCCAACCTGTGACCTGCAAATATGTTTTATTCACACATGCAGTGCAATTGGACATCTACTACTGTCCCATGAATGCCACGGACGGTCACAATGTGACGTGCTCATGAGAAGTAAGTGTCAATGATGGAGTCCCTACGGGCCATTCCTGCCGCAGCTGCAGTGGGATGTGGGCCACCTGCCCCATCACCACCATCATCGTCCGGTACCTCTGGAACTGGGATCCATGGGGCCCTGGTGCGAACACAGATGTTGTGCAACACACAACATGCAACGATCATCTTGCACACGACATCCGGGCTGTACAGGAGCTTCCCACCAGTGCCGTCCAGGCACCTGAAACGTGACTTCAACACGCCAAATGTGCGTTCAACGATGCCCCTGGTGCGTATGTGGGCCGCATTGTACTGCCTCTGGGCGGGTGTGTTCGGGTCTCGGAGGGGTGTCATCATCCAAGGGCAGAGTGCATATCCTTGATCACCTGTGACAGTGCAGGGAGAAAAGAGTCAATACTTGGTTCGGCAGGTTGTGATGGCAGGCCCACCAATTCAGTGACGCCTGTGCTGGCTGTGTGTGGGGTGAGTGTAAGCCAGCCCTCAGGGAGTAGCTGGTGCTGGCAACTACACCAACAGTCATCAGGCACACGGACATGCAATGTCAGAACTACAAGGGGGGATGACTCGAGTCGCACAGGGCCAGTCGCCCCGGATGCACAGCGGCCGATACTGGCCCACCACCACGGGAAGCTGACCTGCGGGAGACTGGGGTAGGGTCATGATGGCAGAGCAGTGCCTCACATGTGTCATGGCTGCATTCCGCATCTCCACACGTTCTGCTGTTGTGTGGCTGTGGTGCCATGTGAAGTCTGTATTGGGTGCTGGGGTAGCCCAGGATGACCATGGAGTGGTGTAGTCGTGTCTGGTAGGTGGTCGTGTAGTTTGACATGTCGGATGTGGTTAGGTCACGTGTGCATCCCCACAGTTGTGCTTTGTGCATTGGTGGCTGTGGGATGTGTGGTGTGTTGATTTGGTACTTACCAACGAGCAGTCCCGTTCCATATGTGCCATCCTGGAAGCGCTGGTTGATGATGGACTGTCGGAAGATGAAAGAATCATGCACACTGCCTGGGTAGTTGGCGACGACATTGGTGAACATTCCCCGGTGGTCCACTATTGCCTGCACATTGATGGAATGCATGTGCTTCCTGTTGCGGTAGTGGTGTGCAGTATCCGCAGGGGGCAGAAGTGGGACATGTGTGCAGTCGATTGCCCCCAACACGGCCGGGAATCCGGCTATGGCGTAGAAGCCTTGCTTAGTCTCCAGCTGTTCCTGCGCAGTGTTGGGGAAGTGAAGGTACTGGGGTATGAAGCTGATGATGGCATTAAGGACGGGTGTGATGAACTTTGATAGGGCTGGCTGTGAGACCCCTCCGACTCTGGCAGTTGTTGGTTGGAAGGTCCCAGAGGCCAACAGGTGCAGCACTGCCAGCAGCTTTGTCTGCGGAGGGATGTTTGTTCTCCGCTGTGTTGGGACCGTCAGCCTGTGGGCGATGTGGGTCAGGATGCGGAGGATGGTTGTCCTTTTGAGCCTGTAGTGGGCAATGACTTCCGCGGGCATTAGGTCTGTGAGAGTGGTGCGTTTTCGGTAGGTCCGCTGTCTTACTCTACGCTGCCTCTGTGGTGGTCCGGGGTGGGGGAGCGGGTCCGGGTCCTGGGGGTGGTGGCGGTCCAGGGGGTGGTGGCGGTGAGTGTTGTGGCCCTATTGGGGCTCCGAGCTGCATGTGGAGTAGCTCCATGGCGTCGTTTGTTCTTCGGGTATGGCTGTGTGCGGGACTCCGTTGCCTACTGCAGGTAGACGTCCGTCTTTCCACCTGCTTGAGGCAGGTGTTAAATACCTGCGGCTACCGCACCTTATAGCCTGTTTTGTGTTCTTATCGCCGATGTGGCTGGTCGTTGTGAATGTTGAGGTGTGATGTTGTCTCGACTTTTGACACGGATGTGAGAAGTTGGCCTGGTATATGCAGTCCACTAATTATAGTGGGCACCTTGCACCAGTCCAAACAACCCCTTATTGGAGATAGGTTAAAGACAACCTTTATTGAAAGCTATCCTAGTGGTAGCTATGGAGAGCAGCCTTCAGGCTAAGTCTTGAAGGAATGTAAAGCAGCTTGTTTTACCAGTCTATAATCTCTTGAGTGACCAAATGAAAGAGGACCACATACCAGGTATATATTCAAAATATATGTATTTATTGCTAATCACACCCCTCTAGTCTCTTTATGAGGCTAGAGTTCGAAGTAAATAACTTATAAGTTAGTTATCAACAGTAATAGCACAAATACACGTTTGAGCCCTAGGGGCGTACCAAACCATATACCAATAAAGTGGTATAAGAACCATGACTGAGCTACACACAAGGCCTAGAGCCTGTCGAAGTGCTTGTCCCTCAAGGAACCACCCAAGGTAGTGACACAGGGGACCCACGGGGGACGCGTGCAGTGTGAGAACACAGCCGCGAGCCGCCGTTGACTTCTATGGGGAATGTCGCGGTTGGAGTTTTAAAGAAAAGGGACACTTAGAGGAGGACTTGGAGCAAACCCCTTTAGAACTAGGTTGTTCTAGAGTCTATACCCACGGGAGCACCAGAGTACTCGAGTTACCTCACCCAGGGAAGCCGGGTGCATAGGTGTCTTTCTGGGTCGGGTTTCGTCGTCGTTTTCAATGGCGATCTGCTGCAAAGTGCTGCTGGCGGCCAAGTCGAAAGTGTTCGGGTGGATCCAAAGGTGGATCGAAGATCTGAAGAACCTGAAAGCAGAGGGGACAGAGTCTGGGTCACTAGCCAGTGACCAGGAAGGCGATGAGCGGATGCCCACCGATGTCGGGTGCTTCAAGTAGGTTGACAGTCGTCTTGACTCTTCAGCCACGAGCTCCAGGAGGCGTCGACGATGACCAGGAGCTGGATTCGAGCTGTACCATGACGTCTGTCGATTGCAGGGGTGTCGGCGACCGGATTGGACCCAACAAGCCTTGGCAACGTCAAGTCTCGTGGAAATAGAAGAAGGATGGTGGTGCAGACCAGCAAGGTCTGAGGGACTCACCCAGCGAGGGTAAGTCAGGGCACGTCTGGAGCAACCAGGAAAGCCCAAGCAGAAGAAGAGTTGCCTTCGGGAGGGCCCACTAGCCAACGGACTAGCGAATGCAAAGGAGCCTCGAGTGGATGCACTTAGAGCTGGCTCACAGGACACTCGTGGAGTGGAGGCCAGTGATCTTCTGTGCAGTTGGTGGTGGAGGTGGGGGCTACTGGTAGCCCAAAGCACAACTTTGTGGGAGACCAGGAAGAGGATGCACTTGCAAATGTGCTTGGTGTCCAGGGGTCACGGTTCCACATTACCCACGACAGCTATGGGCCTCAGCTTTGCTGGGGACTCAGGGCAGCCTCGGCGAAGTCTGGAAATCCACGTCTGGTGTTGTAAAGACTTCGGCGTCCGGCGGGAGCTTCAGCGATGCAGACCGGACAATTGCTTCTTGGGTGCCTGCCAAGCAGGGGAGTCACTCCTTGACCCCAAGGGAGATTCTTCAGTCCTCTAATCTTGAAGTAGAGCGTCGAAGGTCCAGGATTCTGTATCAGAGTTTCGTCCAGGTAAATCTAAAGTCCTAAGGACTGGGGTCCCATACTTATACCAAGTTAGGGGGTTGGACATACTCTGGGGACCCACCTATGGGAGGGTCAGGGCAGAGGGGTGGTTACACCCCTTTCCCTTTGTCCTGTTTCACGTCAGAGCAAGGGCTGGAAGCCCCTGAGCCGGTTTGAACTGGGGTATGCACAGGGACACCAAATGTGCCCCCAGTGCAGGACTTCAAAGCACCAGAGAGTGCTCCCGCCCAGCCCCAAAACACATTATCCTGTCTGGGGAGGTGGTTACACCTCCCTGGGACAGGAAACCTATTGTCCAGGCCTCCCCTGCTGGAGTTTCAGTCAGCAGCAGGAGGCCAGACCCGTGTCTGTGGCAGTGGCATCCATTTTGTGATGCCAGGGCTCTGGAAAGAAGTTACCGGGCAGGCCGGTGTGTACATGTCTCTCCCTCTAGAAGGGTGGAATGCTACCCCCGCCGCCAGAACTGGCGGGGGGGGGTAGTATTCCAAGATGTTTGACACCAAACACGACATGTTTTGGTGCAGCCAGTCCAAAGTTAGCATTGTACCGCGAGGATATAATGCACTTAAGAGTATATGGTCAGGCTGCACTACAAACAGCATCAGAGAAGGGCCTCCGAACGCTGCAGAGGGGCTCTGCTCATGCAGGGGCACCCTCTCACATAAGAACCAAGCACTCTGCCTTCAGGATTGATAAGGCCTGCCATAGGAGTGACTTATAGGTTTATATGTGTGTACATATGTAGTGATATAGGTAACCTATATCACAGTAAGGGGTGCATGCACCACCTTACACAGGGTGCAGTAGCATACCTGTGGTGTCATTTTGGATGGCCTTCCAGGGGTTGCACAATACATGCTGCAGCCCCTGGTAGGTCTCTGAGGTACCTAAGCCCTGGGTACATAGTATACCATATACTAGGGACTTATAAGGGCACTCCAGATTCCAATCAGAGATGTGCCTAAGGCACATGGAAACCATTTTAGAGAGGAAGCAGCTAGGCTGGGGTTCTGATTAGCAGGGCCCCAGCCAGACTAAAGTAAAAAAACAGTGAAGCATCAGCAAAAAGTGGGGGTACCCATGTGAAGCAGATCCTACTCTCCTACACAACCCCCCCCAAACGTAGGGACATTAAACTAACCTTGACCAGTTGAGTCTTCATGTTCTAAGTAGAAGTACCTAGAGAGTCCATCTGCATTGGCATGGTTACTCCCAGGTCTATGTTCCACTGTAAAGTCCATCCCCTGTAGGGAAATGGACCACCTAAGCAGTTTGGGGTTTTCACCCTTCATTTGTTTTAGCCATAGGAGGGGCTTGTGGTCTGTTTGAACAAGGAAGTGAGTACCAAACAAGTATGGTCTCAACTTCTTCAGAGCCCAAACCACAGCAAAGGCCTCCTCTCTATGGCTGACCAACGTTTCTCTCTAGGGGTCAGCCTTCTGCTAATAAAAGCTACTGGCTGATCCTGACCTTCATCATTCAATTGTGACAGTACAGCCCCTACACCCAATTCAGATGCATCTGTTTGGACAATGAACTTCTTGGAGTAATCAGGACTCTGTAGAATGGGAGCAGTGCACATGGCCTGCTTCAGGTCATCAAATGCCTTTTGACAGCTAACTGTCCACTGAACCTTTTTGGGCATTTTCTTGGAAGTTAAGTCATTCAGGGGTGTCACTATTGATCCATACCCCTTGACAAATCTCCTATAGTACCCAGTCAGGCCTAAAAAGGCTCTCACCTGAGTCTGGGTAGTTGGAGCAGTCCAGTCCATGATGGTCTGGATCTTGCTCTGCAATGGTTGAACCTGGCCTCCACCCACAAGGTGGCCCAGGTACACAACCTGACTCTGCCCTATCTGGCACTTTGTGGCCTTGATAGTTAGGCCTGCTTTCTGCAGGGCCTGCAAAACATTTCTGAGGTGGACCAGGTGATCCTCCCAGGTGGAGCTAAAGACAGCAATATCATCTAGATATGCTGCACTATAGGCTTCCAGACCTGTAAGGACTGTATTCACCAACCTCTGAAAAGTGGCAGGTGCATTCTTCAGACCAAAGGGCATTACCACAAATTGATAATGCCCACTAGGGGTTGAAAATGCTGTCTTTGGCTTTGCATCATCAGCTAGTCTGATCTGCCAGTAGCCAGCTGTCAGGTCAAATGTGCTTAGATACTTGGCTGAGGCCAAAGTGTCTATTAGCTCATCTGCCCTAGGTATTGGATGGGCATCAGTCCTAGTGACTGCATTGAGACCCCTGTAGTCCACACAAAACCTCATCTCTCTTTTCCCACCACTGGTGTGAGGTTTTGGCACAAGGACCACTGGACTAGCCCAAGGGCTATCTGAGGGTTCAATAACTCCCAAATCCAACATTTTCTGGACTTCTGTCCTGATACAGTTGCTGACATGGTCAGGTTGCTTATAAATCTTATTTTTAATAGGCAGACTGTCCCCAGTGTCCACTTCATGAGTGCACCAGGGGGTCTGACTTGGAGTCAGAGAGAACATATGTCTGTACTGATTGAGCACTTGTCTACAATCAGTTTGCTGCTGAGCAGTGAGGCTGCCTGCCAAGGCTACACCATCCACTGACCCATCATCAGGGTTCTGTGAGACCAGGTCAGGGAGTGGGTCACTCTCTTCCTCCTGTCCCTCATCAGTAGCCATAAGCAAGCCCATGTCTGCCCTGTCCACATATGGTTTCAGTCTGTTGACATGGAGAACCCTGTGGGGACTCCTGGGTGTTCCTAGGTCTACTAAATAGGTAACCTCACCCTTCTGTTCAACAATGGTATGGGGTCCACTCCATTTGTCTTGAAGAGCTGCTGGGGCCACTGGCTCCAACACCCACACCTTCTGTCCTGGCTGGTAAACACTAAACAGTCAGTACAGCCTTTTGGTCATGCTAGGCTTTTTGCAGTTCCTGGCTAGCCTCAAGGTTTTTAGTTGCCTTTTTCATGTATTCAGCCATCCTGGAGCGGAGACCAAGTACATACTCCACTATGTCATGCTTTGGGGGCTTGAGAGGTAACTCCCATCCTTCCTTTACCAAGCACAATGGACCCCTGACAGGGTGACCAAACAAAAGTTCAAAAGGGCTGTAGCCAACCCCTTTTGAGGCACCTCCCTGTATGCAAATAAAAGGCAGGGCAAGAGTATGTCCCATCTTCGCCTAAGCTTCTCTGGGAGCCCTTTAATCATGCCCTTCAAGGTTTTGTTGAATCTCTCAACTAAACCATTGCATTGTGGGTGATAGGGTGTGGTGAACTTGTAAGTCACTCCACACTCCTTCCACATTGCTTTCAAGTATCTAGACATAAAGTTTGCACCCCTGTCTGATACAACCTCCTTAGGGAAGCCCACTCTTGAGAAAATTCCCAGGAGGGCACTTGCCACCACAGGTGCTGTAGTGGTCCTAAGGGGAATAGCCTCTGGGTACCTGGTGGCATGATCCACTATCACCAGGATAAACCTGTGCCCAGATGCTGTTTGGGGATCCATGGGACCAACAATGTCAATCCCCACCCTTTCAAATGGAACCCCCACCACAGGTAGTGGTATTAGGGGGGCCTTTGTAGTGCCACCTGCCTTGCCACTGGCCTGGCAGGTTACACAGGAGCGACAAAACTCCTTGGTGTCTTCAGACATGTGGGGCCAGTGAAAGTGAGGGACAATTCTGTCCCAAGTCTTGTTCTGGCCCAGGTGACCTGCTAAGGGAATGTCATGGGCTAGGGTCAATAGGAAGCCCCTGAACTTCAGAGGTATAACCAACCTCCTGGTGGCACCAGGCTTGGGGTCTCTACACTCTGAGTACAAGAGTCCATCATCCCAATACACTGTATGGGGACCACTAGCTTTCCCAGCAGCCTCAGCAGCAGCTTGCTGTCTGAGGGGTTCAAGAGAGGGGCAGCTCTGCTGCTCCTGGCTCAGATCTGCCCTGGAAGGGCCCCCTGTCCCCAAGAACTCAACCTGGTCAGGTTCAAGCTCCTCTGGGACAGTTCCTTCCTCAGGACTGAGATCATCCCCCTCAAGAGACTGATCTTCCTTCTGAGCCAAGGGGGAAGGCACTGCCTTTACCCTACTAATCCTCCTCTTGGATGGCACTTGGTCCATTATTTCAGAATCCAAGGCCTGTTCAGTGTTAGACATTTTGCTCTGTGACCTGGTCACAGCAAACACATCTGCAGGGATCCCCAGCATTTCTGCATGGGTCCTGAGCTCCACTTCTGCCCAAGCTGAAGTTTCAAGATCATTGCCAAGCAAGCATTCCACTGGTAGGTTTGCACTCACCACAACCTTCTTAAGGTCAGTTACCCCTCCCCAGGAGAAGTTAACAACTGCCAGAGTATGGTCTGTTCTGACATTGCTAGCATTGGTCACTTGGTACATTTCACCAAGTATAATCTGCCCAGGATCCACAAGGTCTTGTGTCACCATGGTGACACTTGCCCCTGTGTCCCTAAATGCCAAAGCCTCTTTTCCATTGATTAAGGGCTGTTGTCTGTACTTGCCCAGATTACTGGGACTCACAGAGGAGGTCACATCCATGCCTCCATCACAGACTAGGACAGCCTGAGTGAGTTCTCTGACTAGGTCAGAGCTCATCTCTTTACCCAGGGTCAACCCTACTAAACCGTTGGCCTGTGTACTCCCACCACCAATTGTAACTGCACTAGGGGGAACAGGTGCCTTAGGGGCATTGGTGGGGGCTGGAATAGAGTCTTTGGACTTGGTGCAATCACTGGTCCAGTGTGTCTTTTGCTTACAGACTTTGCACCATGGTTTCTTTTGGCCTTTTCCCTTGTTAGACTGTGAATCCCCACCTGAAGAAGATTTTTGGGGGCCTTGTGAAGACTTCTGGCCTTTACCCTTCTCCCCACCCTTATCAGAGTTCTTAGAATCTTGCTTCTTTGGGTCACCACCTTGGTTCTGAACCTTCTGCCTCACCCTGGTTCTGACCCATTTGTCTGCCTTCTTTCCCAATTCTTGGGGAGAGGTCAGATCAGAGTCAACCAGGTACTGATGCAACTGCTGATTTTGACAGTTATTAAGAATCTGCTCCCTCATGATAAAATTGTACAATCCTGTGAAGTCACATACCTTACTGCCCAATAACCAACCTTCCAGAGCCTTAGCAGAACAATCCACATAGTCCACCCAGTCTTGAGTCTGTGCTTTTTGGGTGTCTCTGAACTTTAACCTGTATTGTTCAGTTGTTAGGCCAAACCCATCAATCAGAGCACTCTTCAAGACTTTGTAATTGTCAGCATCCTCTTCTCTGACAGTGAGGAGCTTGTCTCTACCTTTGTCTGCAAAGGAGAGCCACAAGATTGCTGCCCACTGCTCCTGAGGGACCCTCTGTACTTTACAGGCCCTCTCCAGTGCAGTTATCCATTTGTGGATGTCATCCCCACTCTGGTAGGGAGGGACAATCTTGCTCAGGTTTCTATGGTCATAAGACCTTTCCCTATCTCTGCGGAAATTGCTGCCACCATGGGACTCTAGTCCCATCTTTTTTCTTTGCTCTTCATGCTCTAGGGACTCCCTGTCTATAGCCAACTGCTCTCTTCTGAGTCTCAACTGAGCTTCTCCATATCTGAGCAGTCTCTCTTTCCTCTCACTTGAGGATTCCCTCCTATGAGAGGAAACAGAGGTCCCTACTGAGGTGTCACAGTGGTTAGACTCCTGAGAAGGAGATCTAGGGCTTCTGGGCACACTCACAACTCTTCCTGGGGGGACAAAGGGGAGGTCATTCTGATCCTCCTCCTCATCCACAGGAGGAGCTGGATTTTCCAGGTCAAGGTCATTGTCACCTTCCTGGCCAGTTTCAGAGGTTGGGTCCTGGGTGATTTCACCCCTGGCCCCTTCCTCATCTTCTGCCCCACCCTCTCTGCCTACCTCTTCAGACCCTAGGGGTCTGCTGAGATCATCTGACAGTAGCACCTCCCTGAGGTGTTAGGTGCTGGCACTTTTGCCTGTCTTCAGCTTCCTAGTATTGCACAATGCTCTCAATTCCAAGAATGGGAGATTATCATACTTGGAGGGAAGAAGCCCACTGGCTTCTGGCAAGGACTCACTGGGTCCTGGCTTTGAAGACATTACTAGTGAGGTGTGGTGTATGCACTACGTACTCTAGTGTGGCCTACTAAACTCTCTTGAGTTGTAGAAAGGGTGTGCTATCCCTTAACACACAACTCTAAGTTCAGTAGAACTTACTGTATCCTAAGCTTGATTTATATGTACCTAAGGTACCCTTAGTGGTTTTCAGTTGATCAATTCAATTGAGATTATCTGGTAAAACAATAGGAAGCTGGAATCCCACACGCTGCACACCAATGTGAGAAGTTGGCCTGGTATATACTGTCCACTAATTATAGTGGGCACCTTGCACCAGTCCAAACAACCCCTTATTGGAGATAGGTTAAAGACAACCTTTATTGAAAGCTATCCTAGTGGTAGCTATGGAGAGCAGCCTTCAGGCTAAGTCTTGAAGGAATGTAAAGCAGCTTGTTTTACCAGTCTATAATCTCTTGAGTGACCAAATGAAAGAGGACCACACCAGGTATATATTCAAAATATATGTATTTATTGCTAAACACACCCCTCTAGTCTCTTTATGAGGCTAGAGTTCGAAGTACATAAGTTATAAGTTAGTTATCAACAGTAATAGCACAAATACACGTTTGAGCCCTAGGGGCGTACCAAACCATATACCAATAAAGTGGTATAAGAACCACGACTGAGCTAGACACAAGGCCTAGAGCCTGTAGAAGTGCTTGGCCCTCAAGGAACCACCCAAGGTAGTGACACAGGGGACCCACGGGGGACGCGTGCAGTGTGAGAACACAGCCGCGAGCCGCCGTTGACTTCTATGGGGAATGTCACGGTTGGAGTTTTAAAGAAAAGGGACACTTAGAGGAGGACTTGGAGCAAACCCCTTTAGAACTAGGTTGTTCAAGAGTCTATACCCACGGGAGCACCGGAGTACTCGAGTTACCTCACCCAGGGAAGCCGGGTGCATAGGTGTCTTTCTGGGTCGGGTTTCGTCGTCGTTTTCAATGGTGATCTGCTGCAAAGTGCTGCTGGCGGCCAAGTCGAAAGTGTTCGGGTGGATCCAAAGGTGGATCAAAGATCTGAAGAACCTGAAAGCAGAGGGGACAGAGTCTGGGTCACTAGCCAGTGACCAGGAAGGTGATGAGCGGATGCCCACCGATGTCGGGTGCTTCAGGTAGGTTGATGGTCATCTTGACTCTTCAGCCACAAGGTCCAGGAGGTGTCGATGATGACCAGGAGCTGGATTCGAGCTGTCCCACAACGTCTGTCGATTGCAGGGGTGTCGGCGACCGGATTGGACCCAACAAGCCTTGGCAACGGCAAGTCTCGTGGAAATAGAAGAAGGACGGTGGTGCAGACCAGCAAGGTCTGAGGGACTCACCCACGAGGGTAAGTCAGGGCACGTCTGGAGCAACCAGGGAAGCCCAAGCAGAAGAATAGTTGCCTTCGGGAGGGCCCACTAGCCAACGGACTAACGACCGCAAAGGAGCCTCAAGTGGATGCACTTAGAGCTGGCTCACAGGACACTCGTGGAGTGGAGGCCAGTGATCTTTGGTGCAGTCGGTGCTGGAGGTGGGGGCTACTCGGAGCCCAAAGCACAACTTCGTGGGAGATCAGGAAGAGGATGCACTTGCAAATGTGCTCGGTGTCCAGGGGTCATGGTTCCAATTTACCCACGACAGCTATGGGCCTCAGCTTTGCTGGAGACTCAGGGCAGCCTCGGGGAAGTCTGGAAATCCACCTCTGGTGTTGCAAAGACTTCGGCGTCCGGCGGGAGCTTCAGCGATGCAGACCGGACAATTGCTTCTTAGGTGCCTGCCAAGCAGGGGAGTCACTCCTTGACCCCAAGGGAGATTCTTCAGTCCTCTAATCTTGAAGTAGAGCGTCGAAGGTCCAGGATTCTGTATCAGAGTTTCGTCCAGGTAAATCTAAAGTCCTAAGGACTGGGATCCCATACTTATACCAAGTTAGGGGGTTGGACATACTCTGGGGACCCACCTATGGGAGGGTGAGGGCAGAGGGGTGGTTACACCCCTTTCCCTTTGTCCAGTTTTGCGCCAGAGCAGGGGCTGGAAGCCCCTGAGCCAGTTTGAACTGGGGTATGCACAGGGACACCAAATGTGCCCCCAGTGCAGGACTTCAAAGCACCAGAGAGTGCTCCCGCCCAGCCCCAATACACATTATCCTGTCTGGGAGGTGGTTACACCTCCCTGGGACAGGAAACCTATTGTCCAGGCCTCCCCTGCCGGAGTTTCAGTCAGCAGCAGGAGGCCAGACCCGGGTCTGTGGCAGCGGCATCCATTTTGTGATGCCAGGGCTCTGGAAAGAAGTTACCGGGCAGGCAGGTGTGTACATGTCTCTCCCTCTAGAAGGTTGGAATGCTACCCCCGCTGCCAGAACTGGCGGGGGGGGTAGTATTCCAAGATGTTTGACACCAAACACGACATATTTTGGTGCAGCCAGTCCAAAGTTAGCATTGTACCGCGAGGATATAATGCACTTAAGAGTATATGGTCAGGCTGCACTACAAACAGCATCAGAGAAGGGCCTCCGAACGCTGCAGAGGGGCTCTGCTCATGCAGGGGCACCCTCTCACATAAGAACCAAGCACTCTGCCTTCAGGATTGATAAGGCCTGCCATAGGAGTGACTTATAGGTTTATATGTGTGTACATATGTAGTGATATAGGTAACCTATATCACAGTAAGGGGTGCATGCACCACCTTGCCCAGGCTGCAGTAGCAGACCTGTGGTGTCATTTTGGATGGCCTTCCAGGGGTGGCACAATATATGCTGCAGCCCCTGGTAGGTCTCTGAGGTACCTATGCCCTGGGTACATAGTATACCATATACTAGGGACTTATAAGGGCACTCCAGATTCCAATCAGAGATGTGCCTAAGGCACATGGAAACCATTTTAGAGAGGAAGCAGCTAGGCTGGGGTTCTGATTAGCAGGGCCCCAGCCAGACTAAAGTCGAAAAACAGTGAAGCATCAGCAAAAAGTGGGGGTACCCATGTGAAGCAGATCCTACTCTCCTACAACGGGAACGCCCACTCTGCATCTCATTAGCGATATTTGCGGGGGTCCTCTGTGGCAATGTTTTTTGCGGCTGCTATCGCGGATAAACTGGTGCTGTGGGCTGTTAACACCGGCTTGTGAATGGGGAGGTAAATTTATCACGAATTTGGCTGCGATAAAGTGCCGTTAATTCGGCGATAGCTCCTTGTGAATATGCCCCTAAGTTTTAAAGTTTTCCACGAGTGATACATTCAGAGGTGACCTACATACAGCTAGAAAACGCATTGAAAAGTTTTGTCAGAGGAATTCAGTGGGCGTTGCGCGCCCGGTGTGCATCATTTCTTTTCTTTTTAGCTTTTTAGAGCTGTATTTTCATCCTTTAATAGTGCCTGGTGCGTTTCCCACTGATGAGATTTGTCGTAGTTACTTGTTTTCACAGGTGCTCTCGTATTAACTGCTTGCACGCATATTTACGTGTTCTGAGTTAAAGCATTTATCCCTTCTAATCCCCTCTAGAAATGTACTGGCCTTTTCGACACAATTCACGAACGCCCTTTGGTCCGTGTTTTCACAAGATAAGAGTGTTCCTGCTAGAAGTGGTGTTGTTATACAGCAATACATAACCCTTTGTATCCCAACTTTTTAAAGCTTGATGGAGTTTTGGCAGTGCAAATCACGAACAGCTTGGATCCGTATGCTATGTTATTTTGTATTCACACAGGCCGCTTCTCGCATTGTAATGATGTTGACTTGCAGACAAGAGCTTGCATGGTGTTGTTGGGGAGGTGCTTGGGCGGGGAATTAGACGGATCCTCTATGGCAAGAGTGCTTCAGTCATCTTGTGGTGAGTTTAGTGATTAAGCCAAGTGTGCCAGTTTGCAGGTAGGTTCAAATAAATGGGCTGCACATTTCATACTTGCCCTGGTCTTGAATGGCATTACACTAGTTGTTGGGTGTAAGAGCTCTTTGTCGCTGGTCCTGAGTTGGATAAGAGTAGCTCGGAGATTAATTGCTCCATTCACAGGCTGTCATGGTAATTCTGAGGTGGTTAGTGAGGCAGGCACAAATTGATTGATGAATGAACAATATAAGTTATGCAATATCCCATGCTCAAGTTTCAAACCTCAGTGTGACCTACAGCAAGTGACTAAATTGCTTTGGTCTCAAAAACCCAGAAGCAGCATTACCAAGGCAATAACTCAACAAGAATAATTCTTCTTGTTGCATACCTCAGTTTGGCTGCGAATTGGATGATGGCTTACAGTTGTCATAGTGATATATACATAATATAGCTGCATTACATTAATTAAACATTGATATATTATTAGAACTGAATTCATATAGCCCATTGGTATTAACAAGGTGACTTGGCACAGTACTTCCACCCCACGTAAGACAAGTGCAGATGTTCGATGTTTAATGCCTTGCTTTATCTTCAGTGAGGGCCCAATGCCACAGGGGAGAGGGGTTGTGGTTGGCATTGTGGACCCAAACATGTTGTATCAGGGCAGTCACTGCTAGGAGTTCCTGTTTCCAGCTTTGTTCCTTAGTTATGACCTCTTTGTTGGATGCCCTTGGGTTGTGAAAGGTACAGTAACATCTGGAATATCCCCGTTCCCTGCAATTTTCCCCACAAACACTAGTTCATCCTGTTAAATTTTACACAAAAGTCAACAAAGCAGGCATAGAAACTCCCTTACTCCATGGACATCTGTGCAAGACCCCATCAGGTAAATATCTGATGCAACATACTAATACCATTACAATATAATGGGGTGACCCTTACTAGTCCATGGACCTGGGTAATGCTCGGTATAGAAAACAATGGTCCTAGACTGATTTCCTTAGGAAGGTATTTGTTAAGTCAAAATCTATGAACATGGTACACATAGAGCTCAAGTTGCATCATAAGTGTACCCCAGTAGTTTCTCAATTCAATTAAGTATATCCTCAAAATGACACACAAGCAACATAGATAGCTTCAATAGTGACTGTTTAATCTCACAGTTATTATCACAGATCACTGTAGAGAACGCTTCAGGACAGAAAAGAGGGTTGCTCCAAGGGGAGTGTGGAAAAAGGATTGTGCTCGTGAGAATAGAACAGATATATAGGGAGGGAAATCAGAGAGTAGTTGAAACAATCAATTACACATAGTAATGTCTTTAGTAAACTGGTCGTGGCTTGCAGTAGCACCAGTTTTACAGTGGGGCCTGTCTCACATGAAATTTGAAAGTACCTTTCTGGTTCTTGATGTAGTACAGAGTGTGATCATCTGTAAAGAGGCAGGGATGGGGTGAAGTAGGTACAGGCCCACTAGGGGAAGATGTCGACGTTTCGACGCTGACGCATAGAGGATGGTTTGTATCCTCTGCGGGCGGGTCTTCCTCAGGACGGGGAGAGGGGGGGACAACCTAATGGTGCAAAAGGACTTAGTTAGATACTGAATTAATTAAGGACCGAAAGCAATTAAAGAATATGAGTAGGCACACATATTCTTTAATTGCTTTCGGTCCTTAATTAATTCAGTTTCTAACTAAGTCCTTTCGCACCATTAGGTTGTTTCCCCCCCCTCTCCCCGTCCTGAGGAAGACCCACCCACAGAGGATACAAACCACCCTCTATGCGCCAGGGTCAAAACGTCGACATCTTCCCCTTGTGGGCCTGTACCTACTTCACCCCATCCCTGCCTCTTTACAGATGATCACACTCTGTACTACATCAAGAACCAGAAAAGTACTTTCAAATTTCATGTGAGACAGGCCCCACTGTAAAACTGGTGCTACTGCAAACCACGACCAGTTTACTAAAGACATTACTATGTGTAATTGATTGTTTCAATTACTCTCTGATTTCCCTCCCTATATATCTGTTCTATTCTCACGAGCACAATCCTTTTCCACACTCCCTTGGAGCAACCCTCTTTCTGTCCTGAAGCGTTCTCTACAGTGATCTGTGACAATAACTGTGAGATTAAACAGTCACTATTGAAGCTATCTTTGGTGCTTGTGTGTCATTTTGAGGATATACTTAATTGAATTGAGAAACTACTGGGGTACACTTATGATGCAACTTGAGCTCTATGTGTACCATGTTCATAGATTTTGACTTAACGAATATCTTCCTAAGAAAATCAGTCTAGGACCATTGCAACATACTAATAAACAAATAAATGGCTGGAATGCATCTTGATTCAATGAATTTAACCGCTGCTCACCCTCCCATTGTTTACAATTCTTAACCCACCCACCCATCGTTGTTCTAAGTTCTTGCACCTACCTTGTCATCATTTTCAAATTCCCCCCTTCAGTGGGAGAGACAGTTTGACCCTAATACCTACAGCACGAACCGAGCCTGGAAAGCATCGCTGTGTAACACGCTACTTCGCAACTGCACACATTTATTATAATTACCAGTGTAAATGCGAATCTTCACCAGTATTTGAATTTTGCACCTCCGTCTGTTAACATCTGTCCTGCGCTCACTTGCAAACAAAACATGCTCAACAGGGCATAGCACTACTTCTCCAATGGAAATAACGATACAGAAGGGTATCTAAAATTTAAACAGATGTCAAGACATGAGTAAATAAACCAGGCTCCATCTCCTTTGGCAAATGCAAGTAAGTGTTGCTCTAAAGAGGCCCCAAACAGGCGGAGAGGAATCTGTTACTGTTATAGCCACCTGAAACAAGCATTTGCAGTGCAATAGGTCTCGCATTTGCGAGAGTTTGAGCTATTGGCATTGTAAATGATAATGCCTTTTATTTATGTGTTTACAAAACCTGCAAGCGGCGTTTACGCACTTAAATGCGAGACCTATGGCATTGCAAACAAACGGATGCATTGTCCCAGCTGCTTTGAAAGTGAAAGCGCGCATGGTGTGCTGAATGTAAGCAAAGCACGTCGTCGTGCCTAAAGTAGGAGAAACTCAATAAACAAAATAGTGCTTACAAGACTAAATAACACGTACCATGTAACAACCGAAGTAAAGGGGCCAGTAGCCATAGGAGGTTACAAAGTGTTCTTATACATGCACCTGTTCGTTCTTGTGGATGGCACCCGCCATTAATAACATGTTTATGGTTAAACATGTGCCCTGTGTCACAGTTCCTTCTCAACGAGATCAGAATGCAACTGCAGCCAGTTACAGTTTGATCTTCATTGAGTGAGGACGCACTCCTGTGCATGCCGCTCTTTGACAATAAAGTATTTTCTTGAAAAGAATTTAACAAGTGCTGCCTTTTTGGTGAAGCCACACCTTCTTTACAGTGGTGCAACCTCACAGTACTCGGTCAAGTGGGACACCCCCCCACAACATCTCATAAAGTGCAGTCCAACCCCAAAGCACCCCGTAAAGAATGGTGCAGCTTCACATCATCTGGTAAAGTGCAGAGGAGCCCCACAGCATCCAGGAAAGCATGGAGCAACCTCACAACATCCAGGAAAATGCAGAGCAGCCAAGGAACACTCTGGAAATGTGGCACAACACCACAGCATCCGAGATAGCAGGGCACAAGACAACAGCATCCAGGAAAGTGAAGCACAACCCCACATCGCCCCATAATGGCACAACTTCACAGCTTCTGGTAAAGTGCAGAGCAATCCCACAGCATCCAGAAACGTGCAGAGCAACTGTACTTCATTACAGAAAGCGCAGAGCAACCCCACAGCATCCGGGAAAGTGCAGAGCAACCTCACAGCGTCCGGGGAAGCGCAGAGCAACCCCACACGTCTGGGGAAGCGCAGAGCAACCCCACAGAGTCAAGGAAAGTGCAGAGCAACCCCACAGCACCCGAGAAAGTGCAGAGCAACCTCGCAGTGCCCGGGAACGCACAGAACAACCCCACAGCACCCGGGAATGCGCAGAGCAACCACGCAGCACCCGGGAACATGCAGAGAAACCCCGCAACATCAGAGAATGCACAGAGCAACCCCGCAACATCCGAGAAAGCATAGTGCAAGATCACAGTGTCTAGGAAAGCATGGCACAACCCTACAGCATGAAGTAAACACCTGCCTAGCCCTACAGCGTATGGTGAAGCATGGCACAGTCCAATAATGGTAAGTGAGGCGTGGAGCAACCCATCAGTGATAGTTGAACAGCTTCTGATGAAGCAAGACACAATGGAACAGCAACCAGTGAAGTGAGGAACAATCTCACAGTATCCAGTGAAGCAAATTACCTAACCCAACAACCTACGGTGTAGCGCGGCACAATCCCACGTCTTCCAGTCAAGCACTGTGCAACCCCACAACATCTAGTGAGACGAGGCACTACTCCCCACAGCTTCCAGTGAGAGACAGCACCAGTGACATGCAGCATCACAGTGATCACACACTGCCACATGAGCTGGAGAGTACTTCTACAGCTTTCAGTGATCAGCAGCAGCATACCTCCACTCCATTCAGTTATCATAAGCACACCCGATTGCATCCAATGCGAGTAAACAGTCTCCACTCTGCCTGTCAAGCTAGTGGAAGCAAATCTTGCTTCTGGTGTGCCACGTCGGAGCCCTAACGATGTCAGGTGTTCCACAACATACCTTCTCCAACACTGTTGACACCCCTCCCTATCCTCCCTACATTTCATACGTGGTTGTACCCTTCACTCTTGGCACTCCGACTCCGCCCTTGGCCACTGCTCTTCATCCAGCTTCTCTCCCTCACTCCACTCTTGGCTCCCTGCCCTAGTGACACCTCTACTCAGTTCTCACCTTAGCCCACTGCACTGCTTCGCTGGCGCCTCTCAGCTGTACCCAAATGTGCTGGTCCCCATTGCCAGTTCCATAGATAGGGAGCGGATCCAAAGCCCCCAGCACCGTGCGTGAGACCTCGAATAGTTGCTGAGCCCTCGGTCTTTGGCACTTGAGCGACTCAGCCCTTGACCCTGGAGCGGTGAATTCGTCCTGCACCAGGTCGCCTGCCATCTCGGGCTTGCATCCTATAGTCAGCAGGTTCTGCCAAAGAGCACCATCGCCCCGCGACCACAACTTCAAACCCTTCTCCGTCCAATGACGTCATCACAAGGAACCGAGGGCGTCACCCGGAAGAGATGTCTCTGGCGTCTGCTTGTTTTTTTTTTTTAAAGTAAACAATTCTTTATTAATGTTCGAATTCAATTAACATTTAATCATATGTGCCGACTCAAAATGGTCTGATTTGGGGAGCATATCGGATAGCACGCATTACAAATATAAAACCACACATGGCAACATTTTTGAAGACGGAAGTGGGACATTTAAAAGAAAGCTGTGAGGTACGGCCTGATTGCGGTGACATCCAACACCGTGGAGGTGAAGGACAGAGGTCCCCTGCTCAAAGGCAGAGGAAGACTGTGCATTGCCTAGTTCCTACCCTGTGAGACACTGTGGATCGGAGCAACGCCACGAAGAGGGTGACCACATGAAGAAACTCCAGCCGACCGGCACCACTGAGAAGCCAAGAGGAGTGGCCCAGGCGAGAGCGGAGATGAGCCGGGAGAGGCTGCATGCGGCTGAAGGTGCATGGAGGAGCTCTGGCTGGCCAGCACTACGGAGAAGCCCTGGGGCATGGCCGAGGCCCAGGCAAGGGCAGAGGTGAGCCGAGAGAGGTCACGTGTGGCCAAAAGTGAGCGAGAGTGAAGCAGGCAGCACCACAAGGCCAGAGGCATGCCTGCAGTGGAGGGGAGTTAACAGGAGAGGCCTGTTTGAGGGCAAAAGAGACAACAAGCGGACAGGATTGTCACGGCAGCTCCGAAAGTGAATGCGCGCACAGCGCGCTGAATCTAAACAAAGCATGTTGTCGTAGGACAAACTCAATAAAGAATATAGTCCTTACGGTGTAAGAACCGAAGTAAAGGGGCCAGTAGCCATGGGAGGATATAAATGACGACATGGCTGTACTAAGGAGGGACTAACAAGCCTACTAAGCAATCAGAAGACAGCATTTGCAAAGGACAAAGACACAAGCCAATGAAAAATATGGGCGGGGGAGTAGGCGGGGCTTCTCTCCCATACTGAACTACCACAGATCATCCCCACAGCAGCTCTTGCGCGCTGGCTCAGGCTTGACCTAAAAAAACTCTTGCTGGCCCGCTATTGTCTTTTGTGGCACTGTAAGAATACATCTCAGCATTCCAAGGGGTCTCACTAAAGTAAAGTTCACTTTCCATTTACATTGAGTGTCCGTGTTGGCAGCTTTCAATACACATTCATTTAATACTCCAATAATGTTTCATGAAAGTGAGCAAACTGTCAGTCTGGTTTGCCTCCCACCCCCATTTCCAGTGGAGAAGCTGCATTTAGTGAGATCGTGGCATTGTCTAGTCCCAAACTCTCATCTTATGCTAATAAATCCACCTGTAATTCATAACGAGTAGAAGTCTGCCAAATAACAGGAGAACTCTTAGACAAATCGGACTGTTGCCATGACGAACGCTGATAGTTTTTAAATTAAGTATGCTTTTTATAACATAACTTAAACAGATTGGCAGTGCCAACAGCTCTGGCTAAACACTTACAAGGTCCCAAAGGAGACCGATTGCATTGCAAATGCTTGTTCTGAAAACTATTGTTGCTATCTTTGCCCCAGAGCCGATATTGACAAACTATCAGGCTCACTTAGTCCTGTGTACCGCGCAGAGCTTCACACGATAGCATGCGCTAGGAGCGGGCTAAGGTTTTTTTTTTAGTTTGACAAAGTAATTTTTTTCTCTCAGTCTTTTAGGTGTTGGTCGCTTGGACCGCTGGGCATGATACAGATGGTACGCTTAGCCCCTGGGTGTGATACAGGGTGTTTTTGTTGATTTGAGGTATATGTTTGATGTTGTGGTGCTGTTAAGTTACTGCAAATTGTGTTTTGTCCTAAGTATTGTGTTTTTGTCGTTGACTCAATGTTTCATATGAAGATGCTTCTATTTTTCACCAACTGCAATCAATACCAGGAGTCAATATTGTTTAGATACTGTTTTCATTGATACTGTTTTTATTGACAAATTGCACTTTTTATGTTGCAACTCTTCATATGCATTGTTATTTGTGTGTATGAAATGTTCATTTGTTGATGCATCTGAACATAGCGCTGAGCTTGTAGTTACGTAATTAGAAACAGTAAACCAAAGATTCAGATTTAAACCAGAAAGTCCCTAAAACAAAGAAGCTAATGTATCTGGTCCTCTAAAACTACCAAACCTATCATGGAGACACCATTAACACATATGCAAAACCGGTTTCCCACATAGGCTAAAAAACGTAATAAGATTTGTCAAGAATGGCATGCACACATGAAGTCACACATATTTCCCTGGCCAAAGGAGGGCACATTTGCACTAACGTACTTGAACACATGAGAACATGCATACAAACCAAATACACAGGTCAAAAGAAAGGTAAGAGAAAGACATTATTAGAACTATGGGCCATCTTAGAGGAGACCCAGATTGGCAGTCCTGCGCTACAGATAGCAAACAAAGTGACATCACTTCCCCCACCAAATGCAGGTATGGAAGTGCTCTTGTCCACTCTCCCCACATTAGGATACTCTAATCTGCCAGTTGAAGAAGTTGGCAGGCCCCCCACTTCACAACAAGCAGTTAGTCCCAGACTTGAGAGACTAACAGGTCAGCAGGCCCAGGCAGTCACCTAGCAACCCCAGTCAGGTGCAAGGGCTCCCAGAAGTTCAACTGCCTGCCGTCGTGCCCGACACATAGAACCCCAGCGGCGCAGAGAACACACACCCTCAGTGATTTAGGCAACCACACATGAGTGACAGGGAGGTTTCTAATGGTTCTTGCCCGCGATACCACTAGCGGGAGTGAGGAAGGGGGCCCTAGTCCTCCGGGTTCCAATGACGAGGGTAGGCACCACCGCACCTCAGCGCATAACGGTTATAGGTTGACCCAAGGGCGATAGTAGAGGAAAATGAAGGGGAGATCTTTGCAAGCCAGTTCTGCGACTTGTTGGCAGACTGGACTGAGGAGAGGAACCAATTTGACTGTTCCTGGCCTAGGGGAGGGTCATTTGAGCCAGAGGATATGGCTATAGTGGAGGATTGAAATAGATATGGAAAGGGAAATCCTAATTGGAACTTCCCCTTAATGTACTGGTAAAAAAAACAAATCTTGACCCCGCCTGTCCAGAGAACTTCAGGCCTATGTCGTTGCTCCTGGTGTTTGGTAAAGTTTTAGAGAAACATATCAATCAGCATCTGTCTAAGCATCTGGAAGACAATTTGCTTTTGGACGGCTCCCAGAATGGATTCCGTCCAAAGCATAGTACGGAGTCGGCGCTATTTGTGGTATCTGAGGAGGTAAAATTTATTTTAGATAAGGAAGGAGTAGTGGCCATTAATCTCCTTGACCTGAGTGTAGAATTTGATACAGTTGATCATGAGACCTTGGCACTCAGGTTGAGGGAAATTGGCGTAAGGAGTAGCGCTTTAGACTGACTAGTGTCTTTTTTAAAAAAAAGAGCATTCTAGATTTTTTAACCTTTCTGCTTTTGCGTAGACGGTCCCTTTGAAATGTGGGGTTCTGCAGGGCTCCACATTCAGCCCCTCTCTTTTTAATATCTATGTTAGACATCTGGCCTCCATTGTCAAAGAATTAGCGGGCCTCTATTCTGTCTTATGCTGACGACACACAGCTTGTCATCTCCCTCTCCTCAAGTGAGGATTCTCAGTCCCAATTAGGCACTTGCCCTGAGAAATTGGCTTACTGGATGGCAAGTTGCTCTTTGAAATTAAGCGGGGACAAAACAGAACTGTTGGTACAGGGAAACAATCCTCCCCCAATGTCATTGTTGGGTTGGCCAGATAGTCTAGGGGCTGTGCCCGTCCCGACCTCCCTTATAAAAAGCTTGGGGATGTGGCTGCACAGTTCTCTTTCGATGGAAGCCCAAGCCAGAAAACTGACCAGTTCCTGTTTTGTCATGTTGAGGACGCTGAGGAAAACTTTGGCTTTACTGCAAATTTCATGCAGAAGAGTGGTAGTCCAGGCATTGATCTCTTACTAAGCAAACACTAAGAGATGATGGACGGAGCGCTGAAACTTTTCAGACACTCACCCCCAGTCACACATCTGGGTTGAATCCATCATCGATCTTTAGCTCACTTCGCCACCCCAGTTCAGACACAGCTATATGCAAATCAGTCTTCAGCCTGTGCCTCATGGGAACAGTCCAGCCCGAACTGCCAAGCCATGTCTTCCTTGGACCGGAAACAAGCATCCTGGGACCGGTTTCGGGCCAACAGCCCTCATCAGCCAGGCTAGCTTGAATCCAGTGGCAAAGTGAGCAAGGGACCCACGTCTGGGCATACCCTGCCAACTTAAGGTGAACAAAGCAAACACAAAGAGATGATGGACGGAGTGCTGAAACTTTTCAGACACTCACCCCCAGTCACAGATCTGGGTTGAATCCATCATCGTTCTTTAGCTCACTTCGCCACCCCAGTTCAGACACAGCTATATGCAAATCAGTCTTCAGCCTGTGCCTCATGGGAACAGTCCAGCCCAAACTGCCAAGCCATGTCTTCCCTGAACCGGAAACAAGCATCCTGGGACCGGTTTCGGGCCAACAGCCCTCATCAGCCAGGCTAGCTTGAATCCAGTGGCAAAGTGAGCAAGGGACCCACGTCTGGGCATACCCTTCCAACTTAGGGCAAACAAAGCAAACACAAAGAGATGATGGACGGAGCGCTGAAACTTTTCAGACACTCACCCCCAGTCACAGATCTGGGTTGAATCCATCATCGTTCTTTAGCTCACTTCACCACCCCAGTTCAGACACAGAAATATGCAAATCAGTCTTGACCCTGTGCCTCATGGGAACAGTCCAGCCCGAACTGCCAAGCCATGTCTTCCCTGGACCAGAAACAAGCATCCTGGGACTGGTTTCGGGCCAACAGCCCTCATCAGCCATGCTAGCTTGAATCCAGTGGCAAAGTGAGCAAGAGACCCACGTCTGGGCTCACTTTGCCACTGGATTCAAGCTAGCCTGGCTGATGAAGGGTGTTACCCAGAAACCGGTCCCAGGATGCTTGTTTCCGGTTCAGGGAAGACCTGGCTTGGCAGTTTGGGCTGGACTGTTCCCATGAGGCACAGGATCAAGACTGATTTGCATATAGCTGGGTCTGAACTGAGGTGGTGAAGTGAGCTAAAGAATGATGATGGATTCAACCCAGATCTGTGACTGGGGGTGAGTGTCTGAAAAGTTTCAGCGCTCCATCCATCATCTCCTTGTGTTTGCTTTGTTCGCCCTAAGTTGTGTGTTTCCGGTCCAGGGAAGACATGGTTTGGCAGTTCGGGCTGGACTGTTCCCATGAGGCACAGGATCAAGACTGATTTGCATATAGCTGTGTCTGAACTGGGGTGGCAAAGTGACATGAACGATGATGGATTCAACCCAGATCTGTGACTGGGGGTGAGTGTCTGAAAAGTTTCAGCGCTCTGTCCATCAACTCCTTGTGTTTGCTTTGTTCGCCCTAAGTTGGCAGGGTATGCCCAGACGTGGGTCCCTTGCTCACTTTGCCACTGGATTCAAGCTAGCCTGGCTGATGAAGGGTGTTACACAGAAACCGGTCCCAGGATGCTTGTTTCCGGTTCAGGAAAGACCTGGCTTGGCAGTTTGGGCTGGACTGTTCCCATGAGGCACAGGGTCAAGACTGATTTGATTATATCGCTGGGTCTGAACTGAGTTGGCGAAGTGAGCTAAAGAATGATGATGGATTCAACCCAGATCTGTGACTGGGGGTGAGTGTCTGAAAAGTTTCAGCGCTCCGTCCATCATCTCCTTGTGTTTGCATTGATCTCTTACTGCCTGGACTATGGAAACTCCCTATATTTGGGTTCCCTCAAATCAGTTACAAAAAGACTGCAGGTGCTGCAAAATGCCACGGCCCGAACCATCTACAAGAGTCCAAAAGTTCCTCTGCAAAGAAAGCCTTGACTTCCTGTGGAGCAGAGAATTAAATTCAAGGCACTGTGTCTTACACACAGAGCAATAAATGGGAAGGGCCCTCGTATGGTTAGCGCCTTATTGACCACCTACGTTCCAAGCAGGATGCTAAGATCTTTTAACACTGGTCTCTTGATAGCCATATTCAAAAGGCCAAATGGGGTGGAAGATCTTTCTCATACCTTTCTCCCAAACTTTGGAACACAATGCCAATCAGTCTGAGAACTGAGTTTGATGAGGTCAGATTCAGAAAGCGTCTTATAACTTGGCTATACCCCAAGTAGTTTTCAGGTCTAACTTTTACCCCACAGGTGTACGCTTTGACTCTCACAGCGCTTGCACTTTACACGTCAAGATAAGATAAGATAAGATGCAGCAATCCATTGCAGGTTGGGAGAAAAGGCAAACCAAAGAAAGAAGGAAAGAGAGAGTCTACAGAAATAAGTTGGGCCAGAACCAGGACATTGCCGCAAAATCCTTGAGCCGGGAGTGGGAGGCCCTGGGTAGAACAACTGTTCCACAATGGCACAGAAGGTGGAGGCACCAGTAGGAGTACCAGCTCAGAGGTTCAGAAGAGATAAAGCACATAGTAGTAGGGTAATACAGAGAACTGCCAAAGGTGGGACTTGGTCACAATGCCTCCTCTCCCAGTAGTAAGTAAGCCACATGATCAGCAAGAGTTGGTCCTGCATCTGGTGAATGACACACACACACACATGCACACACACTCCCACTCTCACATATCCTGTGCTGTCAGTGACTCGTCAGCCTAAGGAAGAACTCACCGTAATGGTGCTAGTGAATAATATGCCCTACAGCTTCCTGATTGACACAGGGGCAACAAAGTCATGTCTAAAAGAAAGGATTGTTCCCCTATCCAAAGACTCTATATATACTCAGGGGTTCTTGGGCATGGTTATGAGGGTCCCCTGCACAAAACCCTTGGAGTTGGATGTGGGAGGCAGCCATGTAAAGGGACAATTGTTATATTACCCCTCCTCCCGACTAATCTCCTAGTTAGAGACTTAATGGACAAACTTAACATGACCATTCATTTTTCAAAAGATGGGACAATGGCCTGCTCAACCCCTGGGGTTTCTCCATTAAGACTCATGTCCTTAAACCGTTCTCATCACACAGAAGGGCTGATGAGGGCATTACCCACCAACCTGACAGCCTTCACTGACGTGGTACTCACACTTATTGAAAACACACCAGAACTGTTAGGCCAAAAATTGCAGTTGCCCAGTGAACTCGTGTTCCGCCGGGAGGGACATCATGACTTAGAACCCCAAGATGGAGTGCAGTTCTGCTTGGAGGCTGTTGAATTGTGGCCTGATTATGGGATCTTGCTGGCCACCGGCCAAATGAACGTGTTGTGAGCATGTATCATCTTCGTTACACCCGCCCTCCGTGTACACGACGTAACGGATGATCAGTTGTGCGACGAATGCCCAAGGGCCACTAAGGTTGTGTTTGCCGATCTAAATAGGATCAGGGTAGAGCTGTGAAATGGAACCCTGCTGCCCACTGCAGTACTGACTACATGGCGGGAACAAGATCTGTCGGTAGTGACACCACAACTATGGGCAGAGGGGCCATATGATGTGGGCCTCATCAATACCCCTGAACCCGTAAGGATAACATTGCGGGAGGGGGCCATCCTACCCCAGGTACGCCATTAGCCACTCTCCAAGGAAGCTGATGAGGGTATAGCATCCACAATCCAGGCACTCATCTATCAGGGGGTTCTCCACATGGAAGTATCACCCGGCAACACACCGATCGTCGGGGTCAAAAAGACTAAGGGGTAGACCTGGCGCCTGACTAATATACCCACAGATGCCAGCCACTTCTCCATGATAAACATTAAGAATGTGTTCTTTAGCATCCTTCTGCACCCCGACAGTCAGCACCTGACTGCGTTCACATTTTGGGGGGTTCAGCTGCTATAGTGGAGGCTACCACAAGGGTATTGTGAGTCCCCCAGTATCTACAATCAAATACTAAGGAAGGACCTCGCTAACTTCCAGTCGAACAGCACCCTGATACAGTATGCAGACGACATTTTGATATGCAGCCCCTATGAAAACCTATGCTGCCAGGAAATGATAGCCCTCCTCACTGCACTTGCCAAGAGGGGCTACAAAGTAGAGAAGGGAAAGATACAGGATGTGCAGAAGGAGGTGGACTATCTGGGCCAGCTAATTTCAGGGGCCCGTCAATGGGTCACACGGAGCACGCAGACTCCACCATGGCTATGCCACCCCAACAGATGAAAAGGGGCATGTAAAGGTTTTTAGGATTGTGTAATTAAGTGCAGCAATGGGGATCTCTAACTTGCAGTGGCTTGCACCCTGTCCAAGTAGGGAACCTTATTCTAGTCAGGGTAAGGGGATTACACAGCTAAGATAACCCCTGTTCATCCCCTTGGTAGTTTGACACGAGCAGTCAGGCTTATCTCAGAGGCAATGTGTAAAGCATTTGTACATAAACACACAGTAACACAGTGAAAACATTACAAAAGGAAACCACACTAGTTTAGAAAAATGACCAGTATTTATCTGATTTATATGAATAGAACAATAGACAAAATGACAAAAATCCAACATACACAGGCAAAGATATCACTTTTAAGAGGTTTAGATAGTTCAGTCCATAGGAAACTATGGATGCATCAATTTTATGGCAAAGTACCTGGGAGGCGTCAAAATCAAAGACAAAAACAGGCACAGGGGAGGTGAAGCATCAGAAAGCATAGCGATTCATCAATTTGTTGCTGGCAGGGGAGGTGATGTGTTCATTTCTGGACTCATGGCCTAGGTTCCTTACTGCTGAGCTATGTCAATGAAGAACTTGGTGCACAGGTGCAACGCGTCTAAAATCTGGACACTCTGGGGTCGATGCAACGGCGGTGAAACAGGCGCTGCGTCTATTTTCCAGCCGTGAGCAGGTGTTGCATCGATCTTTTTAGTCACACAGCTGGGCCTGTGTCAGAGTCAGATAGGGTGCCTCAGACCTTGGAGACAAAGTGCTCAGGACTCGGGCTGCGGCGATCTTTTCAGCCACACAGCAGGTGCTGCATTGATTCTTCAGCTGTACCGTGGTGATGCATTGGTTTTTCAATCACATGGCAAGACTGCGGCTGGGGAAACGGGCGCTGAAGTTCTTTGCAGCAAACCACCTCCAAGGGCCCAGAGCTGGAATTGGCACCACTTGGCAGGTCAGAACTCCCAGCCAAGGAGTTAAGGGGCTGCAGCTGAAGTCTTTGATGGTCCTGAGACTTCTTAACAGAAGGCAAGCACACACAAGCCCTTGGAGAACCTTGGCAAAAGGATACAGAAAGAAAAGTCTAGTCCTTTCACTGCCCAAGACAGAAGCAGCAAGCAGCAGGCCAACACAGCAAAGCACAGAGCAAAGTGGTAGTCCCTCCTGACAGCTTCTCCAGCTCTTCTTCTTGGCAGAATGTCCTCTTAGTCCAGAAGTGTTCTGAAGTTATGGTATCACAGCTCCAGTACTTACACCAGTTTCTGCCTTTGAAGCAGGTGCAGTTCAAAGAAAAGTCTTTGTAGTGCACCAGACCCTGCCTTTCCCTGACCTGGCTCCAGACACACTACATGGGGCTGGAGACAGCTTTGTGTGAGAACAGGGACAGCCCTATTCAAGTGTCAGTGGCAACTCCACCCACCACTCTAGCTCAGGAAGGCCCATCAGCCTGGTGATGGGCCATCAGGATATGCAGGGCACACCTCAGCCCAACTGTCATCCTAAACCAAACGTGGATTCTATATGTAGGCAGAGGCTCAGAATGGTAAAGCAAGAAAATGCCCACTTTCTCAAAGTGCCATTTTCAAAACACACAGGGGCATATTCTCAAGAACGTGTGATAACCATCGCAAAAGTTACTTAACGCAACCTCCAACATCGCAGTCTATCGCAGGAAATTTACACCTTGTTAACCAAGTATTCACAACACGGCGGTACCATGCGATAGTCACCAGATAACGCGTCAAATGGCTGCGTTAAAATCAACGCCACGCCGCAGAAATGCGAAACACAAACGCAAAAAAAGCTGCGATGAGGCCAATCGCGATACAAAAAGCAGCGAAAACCAGCGGCAGGCCTGCAAATCCCACGCGTCTGGTGGGAAAATGCACTATAAAAGCAACAAAAACAACACACCAGAAACAATCCAAAGTGCGTAGCAACATGGATGCACCCTGACCGAGCGCAGAGGCCAACACGAACCCCACAAGCCCCACAGACCACCAGCAAGGACCAACGGGGTCGGGGAAGGCCAAGGAGAAGAGGGAGAGGAAGACGGGGTGAAGTCCGTAGGAAAACAAGACCAGCATCACGGATGTGACAGAACCCTACCAGCATCTGACCCACAATCAGACCACCTTGAATGCAGCCGGAGTGTCGAGGAGGCCAATGGAGGAGGCCAAGAGGCGCTGGCATGACGTGAAAACCTAAACCAGGCCCAAAGCTGCTGCCAACAGGAAGGCAGCAACGGAGACAGGAGGTGGGAGTCCTGCGCCACAGGAGGAGCTTAAGGAAATGGAGGCCTCATCAGTGTGGAGACTGTGCAAGGAGGTGGGAGTACGGACACAGCTCGAGAGGACCTGACACAACAACAACAGGGTGAGTAACCAACAGGGACTGAGGGGACGGGGGAGATGGGCACAATGGCACACATGCACAACGATGTGTAGCACACTGCACACCCACAATTACCCAGGGTCATGTCCCCCATCCCCGTGGCACACTGCAGCACACACACATGGCAATCACAGCACATCCCATGACAATGTGGCACAAAGTGCAACACCGACACTGCAGAACAGGGGACACAACTGGGTCCGCCCATGCGCAGAAACAGACCAATCACATTTGACAGAGCAGGGAACTGTGAGATGCATATGTACGGGTACAATCTTACATCAGTCATGTAGTCCAAATGTCCACTGTCCCCCCTCAAATTGCCAGCACCGCCCAAACAGTCACAATGTACATTGTCACACAGTTTGCATGTCTACAAGAACAATGCGCCAACATAAATGTCAACACAATGTCAACATGCATCTCCCTTTCACATTGCAGAGGGACAAACAACACCTCCAGCAGGTCAGACCAGACAACCCATCAGTGATGCAGGAGACGACCCACACACCTTCGACACCGACGCCCTACAACAGCCCATGGACATCCCACGCAACCCACCACCAGGGCCAGGGCAGACAAGCAACTCAGAGGAGAACCCAGCCCCTGCCACAGACCACACAGCATGAAGCACCCGCAAGCACGGCTGGCTCACAACACTTCACCGACCCACACATGGCACCCCAATGCCAGGTGTCAGAACACCAAAAGGAGGTGGCCCAACAGGTGCGGGTGTGGTCCGAACCCATGGAAGGCGAACTACATCACATACGTGGGTGTCAATTACCCTTCAGGGACCACCTACACCCCACAAAGGAGACCCACACTGCCATAGAGACACATGCAGATGCACATTCCCAGTACAGAACCACGCCCAGGGGCACGCACATATCAGTCACACACCCACGTCGGCTCTGCGTACGACAGCCCAGTCCATTCCCCTTACGAATTGAGTGGGTGACGACAAAGCCACATGTCCAAGCTCTAACCCGCTGCCTGCGGTGACATGTCTGCGTCCGCTGTACACAGCACAATGTAATGTCGTAGGGCCCAGGGCCCACATGCATACAACAAGACCACAGGGACACACGCAGATATTATGTTGAACTGGCTACGGGCACGTGCGCCCGGCCCCATTATTGGCCAGCCCGCAAGTTCAGTGGCTCCATGGCATCTGTTGGTCTTCAGGTGTGGCAGTGGGCTGGGCTCCCTTTTGTGGTGCAGGCTGCTGTCCGACTTTACACCAGGTCAGAGCAGGTGTTCATTTCCTGCTGCTAACGTGCATTATCTCATGTTTCGTGGTCTTTTCGCCGATCTGGCTGGTCATTGAGAATGTTGCGGAGTGGTGGTTTCGAGGCTTTTTGCACGGGTATGCCTACACTGCATCTCATTAGCGATAGTTGCCAGGGTCATCTGTGGCGATGTTTTTTGCGGCTGCTATCGAGGGGAAAATGGTGTTATGGGCTGTTAACACCAGCTTGTGAATGGTGCGATGAATTTATCGCAACTTTGGCTGCGATAAGGTGCCGTTAACTCGGCGATAGCTCCTTGAGAATATGCCCCAAAATGTAAATTCAACTGCACTAAAAGATTTTTTTTTTTAATTGTGTGTTCAGCGGCCCCAAACTCCAAATGTCTATCCCTTCCCAATTCGAAGTTACACTTGTAAGAAGTTACAAGGCAGCTCCAATGATAACCTATGAGGGAGATGGTCCTTGCAATAGTAAAAAACTAAATTAGCAGTATTTCACTATCAGGATATGTAAAACACACCAGTACATGTCCTTCCTTTCAAATACACTGCACCCTGCCCACGAGGCTACCTTGGACCTACCTTAGGGGTGCCTTACATGTAATAAAAGAGAAGGTTTGGGCCTGGCAAGTGGGTGCACTTGCCAGGCCGACATGGCAGTTTAAAACTGCCCACACAGACACTGCAGTGGCAGGTCTGAGACATGGTTGCAGGGCTACTCATGTGCGTGGCACAATCAGTGCTGCAGGCCCACTAGTAGCATTTGGATTACAGGCTCTGGGCACACACAGTGCACTTTACTATGGATTTAATAGTAAATAAAATATGCCAATCATGGATAATCAATCCTAATCATAATTTACACAGGGAGCACTTACACTTTAGCACCGATCAGCAGTGGTAAAGTGCCCAGAGTTCTAAAACCAGAAAAAACAAAATGCAGTACACAGTCAAAAGCAGGAGGTAGAAGCAAAAAAGACAGGAGAAAAACACGCCAAGGATGCCATTTCTAACAATGTGTCTTTGACTATAGCATGCTCATCGCCCCCCTACTCGAGGCCATGAAAAAGATTAATACGGCAACGAGAATCTGACGTGGACACCCGGGATGCACAATACCTTCTGTAAACTCAAAACAGAGATAACGCACTATCCCTGTGTTAGGTACACCCGATTATGAGAAGGAATTCTTTTTACACAGCGACGGGCGAGTCATGTCAGCAGTCTTGATGCTGAAGTATCCTTTGAGGCACAAACCCCTTGTGTACTACAGTGGACACTTAGACACGGTCAAACAGTGTCACTTTCCAAGCGAACAGGCCCTGGTGGCAACAGCTTTTGCTGTTGACAAAAGCACCCCCATTGTAATGGGGGAGGCCACTGACACTGTATGCTGAACATTCCATGTTTGTGGTCATATAAATGAACCAGAGCACGCTGACTATGCAATAAAGTCTAGGGCTATAAGCTGATCCTCTCCAGACCATCATTAAAAATAGTGCAGTGTCATCTATCATCTAGTGGACCCGGCCACCTTCCTAGCCCATGAAGTTCTGGAGGGGGAGGAGATCCGTGATTGTGCGACATACACCCTTGATGGGCTCAGCCAGGCAGAAGAAGATCCCATCCCAGACAGTGAGGCACTGTTCTTCGACGGGTCCTCTGTAATAGACCCGCAGACAGGGTTGAGACACACAGGGGCGTCAGTAGTAATGGCTCATAGCCACGCACCCTCAAAAATGCTGAAAGTCACTGCGCAGCTAACTCTCCTCCCCACCTTTCAGCACAGGTGGCAGAGCTGACAGTGTTAATCAAAGCCCTCACCCAAAGCACGAGAGAAATGGTAACAATTTACTCAGACTCAGCCTATGTCACCTCCACAGTGCATTCTAGTATAGGGATGTGGAAAATACGTGAGTTCCTGAAGTCTGATGGTTCACCCGTCTCACACAGGGTCCTCCTGGAGCTACTAATTGATGCATTGACCCTACCTAAACGTGCAGCCATGATAAAGTGCAGCACTCATACCGGGGGCAAGGATTTGATATCTCAGGGAAATTAATGATGTGACTGGTTTGCAAGAAGGGCAGCTTACGGAGCGGTTGGGGAGAGACACGTACATCCCTTACAACAGGCATCAGAGACGAAACCCCCCTCAGGACAAGCCTTACACAGAAACAGCATGGCTGTATCTGAGGGTGTTGCAGGAAACGGCATTGCCTGATGAGAAAGAGCGATGGGATGCCAGTGGCTGCACGCAGATCACACACAACATCATATACCGGCACATGCCCACAGGAAAGTTAGTCATGCATCAGAACCTAATCAATATAGCATTGCCCCAATTACACCTATCAGCACACACAGCAAAATAAAACATGATAGTGAAACTTCAGAACGACTGGTTTATCCCCAACCTTACAGAAACCGTGACAATGCATTTAAACGAATGCACCATTTGCCAATTATATTCTCCCAAACCTACACTCAAGGTCGTAACATCAGCAGTCCCAAGACCAACTTGGCCTTTCAGGGCGTTACACATCAACTTCATCAACATGATTGAATGATGTGCTAGCTTCTGATACCTGATTGTGGTGGTCTACACATACTCAAGGTGGATCGTAGCCAGACCTTGCATGCACTGCGGCGCCAAGGCAGCTGCAATGCTCTTTGTCGGTGAAGTAATACACTAGTGGGGGGGGTACCACACGTTATCTGGTCAGGCAATGGGAGACATTTTGTTAACGCCATGTTCAACCACATCTGGACCCTGCTAGGAATAACACATAAATTATCCTCAGCATACCGCCCCCAAAGCAATGGCATCGTTGGGAGACTCAACGGCCTGTTAAAAAACAAAATAAGCAAAATTTGCATCAGTCTTAATAAAAAATGGTTTCACTGTCTGCCCCTTGCCTTAATTACACTAAGAAACATGCCAATCAGTGATCACTACCTCACACCACACCAGCTCACGACTGGTAGATTGATGGGGATGCCCATCCCAAAAACCCGGGCCAAATTAGCCTCTGAGACTAGCTCCCAAGCATTGGGAGATGAGTTATATGTGTATCTCCCAGAACTAACCAAAAGAGCTAAGTTCCTATGCAAACAGGTTAATCACCAAATCACCAAGTGCACCACCGCCAAGCTACCAAATCAAACACCCCAACTTGGACATGAGGTCTACATTCAAAATTTGTAAGGAAGTCGAAGCAAGCCAAGTTATAAGGACCCTACCGGGTAATTTCTGTAACACCAATGACCCTCAAGGTGGAGGGGAAAAATGCATGGGTCACCCTTTCCGATGTACGGCTGAAACCTTCCACCACAAACCCCTCATGAACTATACTCTGAACTTTTTGATCAAACTTTTGAATGAAAATACCCAATACCCAGAAGACCACAGACTTCTCCGCTGGATCTATATCAAAGACCTGCAATGCTCAATCTCAAGTTATGTATTTTTGCACTTTTATGTACCCTCTGTCTAGTTTGGGTGCTATCGCACCTATGTGTTGCCAAAGAGCTGCCTGGCTACATGGAGTCTGTTCAGAAACTATCACTGCACTTGCGTAGGGATCTCTCCCATGTCACTTATAATTACACCGACCCAAACACTAGCATTCCACATGCACTACACAGCGACCTTTTACACAACACATGGTATCAGCACATTTCTGCCATATGCTCTAAGACATCAGTCAGGTCATGTTATGTCTGTTCTCTGATACTGCAGGCAGTAGGCACAGATAGATGTTACCAGTCCCAAGAGGTCGCCCCTGGAAAAGCAAAATGCCTTCTCCACTTGTATCTATGCAGAATCAGGGCCAAAATCCCGGCCAACAAGGTAGAACCCCACAGAGAAAAAGTGAATCTGATCTTCTATGAAACCAACTCGATGGCTCTATACCTTTTCACTGAGCCTAGCGACATTCAAACTGAGCTAGACATGATGCATAGGAAGGACACCATAGGGGAGGATACTTTTTGACCCCGAGGCTTCCCAGAGAAGAGATTCCTGGAGGTAGCAAAACCCCCAACTCATTGCACAAACACATCTGCCCCTCCATTTGCGGTCCAGGGTGGCCCATAGTGTATCCGGAGCAATCTTCTTTAATAACAAGTGGAACCCTGACATGGAGTTTCTGTGTAGGGCTATTCAGCTTGATGATACGAAGGGAATTCGGGTCTCATGGGGGGTTGAACTAAAGCATAAATACCTGATGTCAGGAAATCTGGGATACCGAGATGGGTGGATACACTTCCCTAGAATGGAAGGGGCAACCACTAATTGTACGGAAACTTACACTGTATTGCTTATGTTTCAGAGATAAAGGAACGCTTCCTCTGGGCATGAAAGAAAACTGTGGCACAATCCTGCACATTCCGGATATGTAATGGGGCACCTCCACGCTGATGGATATCTACTGGCATTGTGGCGAGCTTGCCTTCACTCTCTCTCTTGTCACCATAAACACCCCTACCCTGGTCATTCCCGGAGAAGAACTAACAGACTTGTACCAGTACCCACTAAGGAAAAAGACAACCTTGTTGCATCAGGTTCATGAAAAAAGAACTGTGGATTATTTTGGCTGGGGTCAGTACAAGGACATTCCAGGTGAATTTAGACTGTTCTCAGACTCACAAGTATCAGTATGCAGACGAAAGCCAATGCCCGCTGTTTTCAGATTATTAGATGGAAAAGGGTTAAAATGATGAACAGCACTGAGCTTGGTCTTAATTTGATCAAATAAAAACTGAGAGCAATCCACTTCATGGTGATGCAGCATCAGTATGTGCTAGACTTAATGACTGCAATGGAGGGAGGGGTGTGTTCCAAGATTGGTGTGTTCTGCTGCATGTTTATCCCAGGAAATGATGTGGATAATGGGACATTGACTCTTGCCATCCAAGCACTGCACAGTTTACAAAGAGACATGCGTGAAGAGGGAGGTGCCCCTCAGCAGGAGTGGTTTTCGATTGGTTCTCCTGGCTCCCCTTGTGGCTCTCCGGATTGTGCACGTCATTGCTACCTGTTTTCAACGTGTTCTTGTTTGTGTGTGACTCCATGCAATTGGGGATTTCCTGTTGTAAAAACGCAGTCCTCAAATTGGGTAAAATGCAAGTAAATAGGAAAGTAATAATTGTCAGAACCAAAACTGAGAAAGAGCTCTCGGACTGGCTGTTGACAGCCAGCAATAAACACGCCCCTCTCAAAAAATCTTATCGAGCACGTCGCCACGAAGCCCATAGATGGTTCTCCCCTGAATTAAAGAAATTAAAACTTGATCTACGCCATGCAGAAAGGAAGTGGAGGAATAAATATTCACCTGATGATAAAAGCGCTTACTTAGAAGTACGCGGATCTTATAAAAAGGCTATATTGGCTACCAAGGCCACATACTTTTCATCTAAAATCATCAACTCCACAAACCGCTCTAAAGATATTTTTTCAATTATTAATGAACTATGCAATCCGGATAGAGTAACAGTAAAAACCGCTCCCTCTCAATCCCTATGTGATTCCTTAAATAATTTTTTCATTGAAAAAATAAAAAACATTAAAACAAGTATCCCCAGCTGCTCGAGTCCTGTATGTCCTATAAAAGCTAAGAACTCATACAGGCTGGAACAATTCCCAATAATAAATCAAGAAATATTTACAGCTTTACTGGCAAAAGTTAAATCTGGATCTCCAAAGGACTGCTGCCCCCCTTGGATCCTGAAGGAAGCATTTACTGCTTGCCCAAGTCCAGCTGTGACACTCTTAAACGAGTCATTGCTCCAGGGTCAGGTACCGGACTCCTTTAAGGAGGCCATTATTATTCCCCTTCTAAAAAAGCCAGGAGCTGATCCAAAAACCCTAGCCAATTATCGACCAATTTCACTGCTCCCTTTTCTAGCCAAACTGATCGAAGCACATGTAGCCAAAAGCCTTTCCGCCTTTCTAGAGCAATCTGAATATTTGGATGCACATCAAGCAGGTTTCCGCCCAGCCCACTCCACAGAATCAGTGATACTATCAGTACTGGATACTCTGAGGGGAGGGGCGGATACAGGTCTCCCTCAAGCCCTGGTGTTATTGGATCTCTCCGCTGCCTTTGACACGGTCGACCATAACATCTTGATCGACCGTGTCAGGGATGCGGGTATCGAAGGAATAGCCCTGGAATGGACTAGATCCTTCCTAACAAATTGATCTCAGGCGGTTCATCTTGGCGGTTTTACTACCCCCATGATTAAAACTACCTGTGGAGTCCCCCAGGGATCCTCACTTTCCCCCACTTATTCAACTTATATCTACTTCCCTTGATTCATGCATTAAAAGAAAGGAATATCCAAACCTTTAACTATGCTGATGATTTTCAATTGGTATTTCCCATCAATGACTCCCCGGCCTCCATCCACGAATGCCAGTCAACAATGCTGTTCATCCGTGACTGGATGAACAGCAACCAATTAAAATTGAATCCAGATAAGACAGAACTGATCCTCACGGGAGGCTCACTCAACCCCTGGAATTCCCAGTTCTGGCCTAAAGAACTGGGACAACCCCCGACCCCATCTAATCCTGCCAAAACTCTGGGAGTCATGATCAATAGTGACCTCACCATGAAAACCCAAATAGGATCTGTAATTTCTACCTGCTTCTTCCAATTAAGGAAAATAAAGAAAATAAGTAGATTCCTTACTCAGGAAGCAAAACTGCAGGCAGTCCTTGCCATGGTGATCTCGCATATTGACTATGCTAACTCCTTATATTTTGGAATCCCGGCCTATCTCATTCATCGTTTCCAACTGATACAGAACCAGGCGGCCAGACTGATTCTACAGGAAAACAGACGTCAACACATCTCTCCCCTTCTGAAGAAACTACATTGGCTCCCTACAGCACAGAGATGCGCATTCAAGACGGGATGTATTATCTTTAAATCCCTGAATGGCAGAAACCCCAAATTTATCAATAGCCTGATTAACAGATACAATCCAACTCGTAATCTGAGATCCGCCCACATGCACCTCCTGGCAACCCCCTCCTTTAAACAGAAACGATTTGGTGGATCCAGGTTTTCCACACTGGGTCCAAGATACTGGAACTCTATGCCCCTAGAGATCAGATCCTGTACTGATTTCATAACTTTTCGTAAACTTCAAAAAACATGGCTCTTTAAACAGGCTTTCGCGTAATTCGTGGAATTCGTATATCATCTGAACAAACTTGCATTCATCACCTTCCTGAGGAGCGCCAAGAAACCAATCTGGTGTACGAGCGCTATATAAATTATATATAACATAACATAACATAACAAAAAACAACAGTCCCCCAATAAAGTAACTGTCATGAAGTATGGGTTAGATAGTATAGTTGAAAACTCAACTATAGGAGGGAATGTGAATATTGAGAAAGCCGATGTCAATATGAATGTATACATTCATGTATAAAAACGAAATTGCATCTTTATTGATGATTTGCCTGTTTTGAACTCCACATCAACCCCGACTCAGAAATATATGTTTAGGCAGGCCTTGAGACCCAGGCCCGAGGTTACCGATTGACAGATCACAGGTGGGGTAGCACGTAGCCAGCATACGAATGCACAAACAGGAAATCCCAGATCGATCTCACAGATAGGCACAGCAACACCACAATGGTCCAGGAAGATTGGCCCCAATAAAGCACAATTGGCCAGAGAGGTGCACGCGTTCCCAAAACACCATAAAGTTAGATGCCACATGAAGTTAGGAACACTTAGCCGATCAGGACACAGCACACACAGTACACACAGTGATCACGCACTTCACATGCTGGACATCTGGACACGTTAGCTCACTGGACGCATTGTGTCCATGCAAGGCTGAGGTCCACCTGGATTCCTCATCCAATACCCTAATTTATGGCTCCAAAGACAGAGGTACACATTCCTTACCAAAAAAGGATCTCCAGAAACATTTTATTACATTCAATGAACTGTATAAAAGTATGTGTTAGACTGATTGTAAATTGGGACAGTCCTCAAACCCTATGCCTGTGTCTGTGCTTCCGGCCGCATTGTTTAGCAAAACAAACTGTTACTGTTTTGCTAAATGTCTCTTGTCTCTTGTTTTTTCAAGGTAGCTAATGTTCATGCAACAAGTACACATTGTGTTTATGTCAATCATCTATAGATGATATCTATAATTACAGTAGAAAGGTGAGAAACCAGGTGAAACATTCAAAGCACTGTTATAGGCAAACTCAGCTGCACATAGCAAATCTGTCCAGGCCTGTTCAGACTGAAGTAGATGACAATTTAAGTATTGTGCCATCCATTGATTCACCCTCTCAGTCTGTCTGTCGGTCTATGGATGATGACTGGAGGATAATAGCACATTTATCCCAATAGGTCACAAAGAGATCTCCAGAACTTTGAGACCACCATCTGAATCAGAGCAGACGGAAACCATGTTGGTGTACCACAGCCTGTAAAAAGAAGGTAGCTAACCTTTTGGATTTTGGAACTGTCTTTAGGGATTCAAAATGTGTCATTTTGCTTAGATGGTCCAGAGTTACTAATACTGTAGCGTACCCTTCCAAATTTCTGGGCAATTCTACTACAAAATCTAGTGATACAGTGTGCTATGGCTTAGGAGGTATTGGGATAGGTGCTAATAACCCTTTTCCCCTAGGTGCAGATCACACAGTTCTGTACAAATCTCTTTACGTCCTCGGTGATGGATGGCCACTAAAAATATCTTTGTAACACATTTATGGTCTTCTTCCTGCCAGGGTGTCCTTCAATGGCACTTGAATGACACAATTGAAGGGCTTGCATCTGTAGCTGTGTAGTAAGTAGAAACAGACAATATTGTGCATAATCCAAACCTTCTACCCTATGGCTTTCATACTGTTGAACTACTAATTGTGCTTCTTGGTTTTCTTGTTCTTTCCGTACTTATGTAAGGAATCTTTATGTGAGTTCATGCTCTATGGCCCCTAAAGACTTTGCTTATGGAATGATTGGTGGGGGATTGCTATTGTCTTCTGTGACTACATAACAGTATCTAGACTGACCTTCAGCCTTTCCGTTGTTCCATCCTGGTTGGAACTGAATCTCGAAATTGTAGTTGTTAAACAATTGTGTCCAACTAATTGTCAAGCTGGCTTGGGCAGATTTAGGAAACTGTAGGTTTCTATTGTCTGTCAAAATGGTAACCGTGTGAAGCCCTCCTAGAAGTTAGTGTCTCCACACCTCAAAAGTCTTCTTGATACATAGAAGCTCTCAATCGGCCACTGAGATATTTACCTTGGCAGGGTTTCGTTTATGGGAGAAATATGGCATTGGATGTAATTCTCTTGCCTCCGGGTACTGGAGAGGCATCTGCCTTGATATCTGCCTTGACAATAAAAGGTTGCTTTGAGTCAGGGTGGCTTAAAACTGGGTCTTTCATAACCTTCTTTTTCAGTTGGCCAAAGGCTTGGTCAGCCTCTTTTCCCCTTTGAAAATAACACCCTTGCATAGCCACTTGGTGATTGGGGGCGATTAAGATAGAGGGGTGATCAATGAACCTTTGGTAAAAAATTGCGAACCCAAGAAATTACTGCACCTCCTTTATGTTTTGAGGAGAGTTCCAGTGTGCTATTGCTTCTACCTTTTTGGATCTATTTGAATACCAGTTTGAGAGATAATGCAGCCTAAGAATTCTACCTGCTGAAAGTGAAATGTGCAGATTGAGATTTTTGCATATGGAGGCTGTTGGAATTGGCCCACTCTGCAGGGTCACCCCCAAACATTTTGCCTTCACCCCTCCTGTTTTCTCAATTTGTTTTTGTTGGCACTAGGACTCACTGCTAACCAGTGCTAAAGTGCTTGTGCTCCCCCCTAAACCATAGTTAAATTGGCTTACACCTGATTGGCCCATTTAATTTTACTTAGTTACCTAATTACCTATTATATGGTTCCACATGTACCCAGGGCCTGTAAATTAAATGCTACTAATGTGCCTCCAGGAATTCATTGTGTCACCTATTACTGTAGCCCTTTAAAACATTTCTTAAGCCTTCCGTTGCAGCCAGTAGTACAGTTTTAAACTGCCAATTCAACCTGACAAAATAAACCTTTCGCCAGACCTAAGACTTTCTACATATAAGTCACCCCTAAGGTAAGCCCTGAAGGCCCATAAGACAGGGTGCATTGTATTTAAAAAGTAGGACATGTGGGTTTAAGATTTACATGTCGTGGTTGGAAAAAACGACTAAATTTGTTTTTCACTACTGTAAGGCCTAACGTTCCCATTGGATAACATTGGGTGACCCTATTGCATTTAATAAATGCTAACTTTTGATTGAGAGCCGGTAGACATTTCATGTTTGGATTCAAATGAATTGTAACTTAAAATCCCCTTTAATGGTAAAGTTGGATTTTAAATTACAATTTTGATAATTTACTTTTAGAAGTTGGCATTTTACTGCCCAAAAGCTTGCAATGTCTTCTAGGAGTTTCCAGCTGCATGGCTCCCCCGCTAAGAATGTGTATTGGGCCCAAACAGTGAACAATAGGGGACTAGTTGTGAGCAGAGTGGACCATCATGCCAGGATAGTTGGGGGTCGAGCTGTTCCCTGCCCCACTTATATTTCAAAGGGCTTGCCTCCAACACACACAAAGAAACCTAACAATAGTCTTTTGTGACCCTAGACTTCTTAGAACCTTGGCAGAGGAAGTAAAGAACTTTTCAGAATCAGATGGAGGTGTGGTTTTGAAAATGCCCTAACTTCAAAGGATGGCCCCAGGTATAAATATCGGACCTCCAGAGCCACTCTTCAGTACACTCCTGCACCAGTAGACATTACAGAAGAGGACTACCTTGTTACCCACAGTACTGCCCTACAGCTTGAGGCTTTGCTTGTTCCCCAGAGGACTGCCCTCCTGCATGATGGCTACCTTGTTTTCCATAGGACTTCCCTGCTGCTTGAGGCTTGCCTTGTTCCCCAGAGGATTGCTCTGCTGCTTGAGGCCTGCCTTGTTTTCCAGAGGACTGGCCTGCCGCTTGAGGCTTGCCTTGCTCTCCAGAGGACTACTCTGCTGCTTGAGGGCTGCCCTGCTGTCTGATAAGGACGACTCAACCTGCTCCCTTAATCCCAGGCTATCTGAGTGACTCCAAGGATCAGTTGGCTGGCCTCCTGTTCTGAGCTACAGGGACGCAACAAGCTCCAGAGGCCTCGAGGTGGGATACTATTGTCAAAAGTAGCCATAGAAGATAGTATTGTCAAAATAAGGTTGTATACTTTCTTGGGGTGAATTGGGGGATGGTTCTACCCCGCTTCAAGACTCACACCAGTGTGGTGCAGTAGTAGGATGGCTTTATCCTGAGGAGACCCTAAAAGCAGATGGGGTCAAAACGTCGAGAACCCCTCCCATTTGGTCAATTGATTGAAGTAACACACTAAGGACTGTAAGAGTAGCTTCTACACTGCACCTCCCCTAACATATTTTTTAATGAAAAGTTAATATTGCAAGGATTGTGTTGGCTGTTTTACATTTACTTGCGTCTCACTGGGGAGACCGCACATGATTTTCTGTGCAGCGTATATCCAGAAATCCTGCAGTATTACCACATTATAACTTTAAAAAAATCATATATCTATATTTCTCCCGGTTATTGACCAGCCTTTTGGAGTTCCAGTGCTCAAGAAAAGCTGTCAGCAATGCCTGTAGGTGACTTTTTGTACTGGCCAGTACTACTCCATCCTCCACAAAAAGGACGACATGGATGATCTGAAATTTACTACTGGTGCACCCCTTTCATATTAAGTAGGAATGGATTCAGACTGTAGATGTGGACTTCCTAATGACCACCCCCATAAGAGCATCCTAAGAACCTGAAGAAATATAACCTCATCACATCCACCCTAATCTAACTCCTCTGACTCCCCATGCCAGGCTGCAGCATCTTGAAAACCAGCAGCATCATTTACAAACATATCATGACCAACAAACCAGCCTACATGGCAGACAAGCTGCCCATCTCCAGTTCATCTCAACACACCCACAGCTACATCATCCTTCAGATTCGATGCAAACAAGTACAAAATATAAAAGAACAAGGCAACAGGTCTTCTTCTATGCACCGAGGATCTGGGACAATACCTCAGCTTCCAATCAGCACTGCCCCAATCCTGCTACAATGTAGGAAAGAGATGAAGGCTCACCTCTTTATAGAACACAACATCATAATGCAGTCCACAAGCCGACTATCCCTCCTGTCACATGTTGACTGTGTCTTTAGATTTGCCCCAAACAGAGTTCCTCTGCCTTTCGGCTAGGTTTGTGCTATATAAATACCACAAATAACATCCATTAATAAACAGATTGAACTAAGCCATACCAAAAATCACCTGTCTAAATTCTCAGTCATCATACTAGTTCTCATTTTCTCCAAATTAGACACATGCAAATGAAAGTATATGTTCATTAATAATGTTATTTGTTTCAACCCATATCTCAATTCCATTTGGAATGGCTTTTATAAAAAATTTGGTCTGCGTCTCAGAACGGCTTTTGTTTCAAGGAGTAACTGAAACGGCAAGCTTAAAAATGGGCTCATACTAAAGGGACATGTTTGGAAATATCCATTGGTATTAGGTATAGACCTGATGCTTTGTTAGAGATTGAGACTAAAAGCATTCTTTTTTCTTTCTGGAAAAATGTATAAATCACATATTTATGAGGTTGTATGATGGAAACATGCATGCCTAAACCATGCATGGCTTAACAACCCAGTCACTACCATGAATGCATCGTTACCACATGTACCTTTAGCGCACAAGTCGTTAAAACCACTTGCTTTAAGGAAGCGCTGGACTTTGGAATAGTATAAATTACTTTTCCAACTCCAGTCTGTGCATCAGTAGGGAAGGTGTTGGACTTAAAATTCAACACCAGTCCAACACTGCGTTCTCGAAAGCAAGTCGTTGTAATGACTTGCGTGCTACAGGAACTTGTGCTAACGTTGCAGTCATAGTAGTGACTGCATTGTAAAGGCACTGTGTGGTTTTCGCTGTGTACTGAAGAAGGTTTCACATTTATGACGATGACATACCTGCCTGCCACTGACATAAAAATGATGCTCCTCATAAATTAAAGATCTGAACCCAACTTGACTTTGGTGCAATACTTGAACACCTGAGGGCACATTTACTAAATTAAAGCGCAGAGCAGCACTGCAACTCTAGTTGTTGTGCTGGTTTACGCTAGGGAGAGAAAGCATTGCGGTCACAAATTTACGAAATATGGTGTGCTGCTGCTCTCTGCTCTACACTGGTACAAAAACAGGTTGCCTAGTGTTACGCACACACCTTCATACCATAGTTAAAAAATGCATGCATACTGTCTAGAATAGGTTTTGTACTGCAAGCACATCCTTTCAGTACAAAATCCTATACTTAGACATTTCTATTTACATTTCACACGTTGCGGCACACATGCAATCCAGTGAAATGTATGGAGAAATAAATGCATTTCTGTAACTTAAAGCTTGCCTGAAATAAGAATTATTTTTAATGCAAATGTAGGTCTCACAATCTTTGTACAATTAACTTTTGACCATAAACAACGGGTGGTAACGGTGGAATGGCCAAGTACCACCTATAGAATGCCCCGTTGACGCAATGTAGACCAAAGCAGCGCAAAGTAGTACAATATGCTATTTGTTTTACTTTAAGGGCAAATTTCCAGGGCAAAAATTTGTGCTGGAAAGTAAATATCATATCAGGAGTTTGCATGGCTTTGTGTGACTTTGTAGTGGTGCAAGGATTTCATTAAATGTACCCCCTGGTATTTTAGCCACTGACCCAGTGGAGACACCTGCTGAAAATACAATTTCCCTCACGTATTTCAATTGGATCAAATCAAGCCTTATTTGTTGTTGTTTTTATTTCTCCTTTCTTGTTGTTGTTTCATTCTGGCTAAACAGAAACGGAAATCTGCCACAGGGTATTAGTTGCTCACCACCTACCTGTTCAAGGCCAGGGATCATACAAATCTGCTCCTCTGCTACTAGGGGTGAAAGGAGTTTACATAATGCGCCTCATCATGAAAGGAGTGTGATTCTGACACAGGCATTTCACTGTTCTTTTCAAACTGTGCAACTTTCTACATGCTCTTTTCAAAATTGTAAAACATAATCTTCCATTATTTGTAGTCGAAATCTTCCGCCTGTCACATATCTCCCAGGATTTAACCCAGAAAGCCAGCAAATCATTTAATCTAACTAAGGATTCAGCAAGGGACCTAGGAGTTTGTCTCCCCACCCCCTCCTCCCCGCCTCCATATTGAAACCATATCGGGGGCTCAATAATCTCAATTAATTTGCAGAAAAATTGTGACCAGCATTCGCCAGGCAAGCTGCCCTGGGAAGAGGTGATTGGAAGGGAATTGTGAGGGCTCATCCCTACCTCGCTCACCTGTTTCTGGTCTTGTGGAGTATTTGAAGGTCACAATGCAGGGAGGAGCAGTGGAAAGAGGCTCCACCGTTTTAATAAATTATATTTACCTCAATGCTGCGGGGTAATGCGCCTAAAACTAGCCACAGAGGGCCCCTCACCCAGTAAAAGACAATCAGGCACCCTCAACTCAGCTGGATAATTCCCTATAAGCTACCATTTCAGCTACTATACAAGCTACACTCCAGGATGCATAGTCTGCTCAGCTTGAGGCAGGGGACAACAATGTCAAAGAGGAGGATTGGGACAAAAAAAGAGTCCCTCTAAATGTCCAGCTCGCCAACGGCATTCAACTCTGTTCTGTCTCCAATTCCACACTCTGCTTCAATATACAGGCACTTTACACCAGTGCCCCTTCCAAATGCACTAGAATGCAATTCCGTTAACACCTTACAAACTGGGAGACCCAGCAGTACGTCATCTGTAATCAGCCAAGGAACAAAACTCCTGCAAAGGGTGGGCTCACCAAGCCAGGCCCACCACCCAGCCAGCATCCCCCAGACATGGAGAGGAAGAAAAATATCAGCATATGCTGACAGGACGTTCTAGCTCAAAAAGGATACAGCTGCAGGAAAGGTCCATATTAAGAGGCATCTCTCCAACTCTACCACCCAATGCACTCCCCAACTTGAGAAAATGTTGCACCTTTACTCTAAAGAACCCCACGACAGGGCATAGAATCACAGCTGACTTGCAAGCCTTGCTCTTTACAGATTACTGGAGCTGGCTAACTGCCAACTTGGCAGGGACACAGCCTACTCACTCCTCGCACCCGGGGTTTAAATAAGACCACATCCGAAAAACGAGCAGTTGATAAACCCCTAAGGATTGTATCCTAGAATGTATTTGGACTCAAGTCAACTATGAACAACAGGAATGCATTTAATTTTCTGCAGACTGGTGATTTGCTCTGTCTACAAGAAACCTGGTCATTGTCACCACTGTTAATCCATCCTGGGTTTTCCAGAATTTCAGGTCCCAGCTAAAAAGTTTAACATATTTGGGAGGTCTTCTGGAGTTTTATCCATCTATGTCAACTTCGCACTGGCAGTAAAAGCTGTAAAAATGTATCTCACCACAGATATGATACAGGCTGCTCACCTGCTGGGCCGGCGGCTGAAAGGGTGTGTGACAGCGATCTTGCTACTAAAGGTATATTTCAACTGCAAAGACAGCCTGAGGCTTGGCAAGATGACGAAAATGGAAGGGACTTTGGAGGAGCTACTTCATGATTACCCAAACAGTGAGATAATAATAGTCGGCAACTTCAACACCCGCAATTTAGCAATCAAGAGTGCGGACAATGTATTGGCTGATTCTGCTGGCAATATCTTCAATACATTTTTTAAGACACACCTCTTAAAGTCCGCACAAGACGTCGCCCCATTCCGAATGAGGCAGAAATCATAAAGCCATATTTCAACATTAGACTGTGTTCATGAGCAATCCCTTCTTGGAACAACTTCTCAATAACACATCAGCAGTCCAGCGACCATCTCCCGCTTGCTGCTGAGATTTCCCTCCAGTCACTCAGGCCTCACATATTAAAAATCTTGGGCTCCTCCACCAGGGAAGAAATCCATACTCTTATACAAAGGGTAAAATGGAATAAAATAGATACTTTGCACCTGATATATGGAAAAGCAACTGGCAGACGGCTAACAACAACTGCTCTGGGGATCATATATTTTCACAATGGCCATTAACATTGGTTGATCTGTACCAACAGCTTCAATGCAGGCCATCTATCACTCAGCTTGCCTTTAAGGAAAAGACAACGCCACTGTGCAAAGGTAAAGCAGGGCAAAAGAACTCTGAGGCAGGCTACCCGCCTCTATGAGCGCTCAGGGTTTAGAAGAGCTTCGCTGCAAGTGGTAACAGACAGGGAAACACACAATATGCGTCTATGGCAGCATAAAATCGCAAAGGCTATATGTCTACACTCTTTTAAAACAAAGCAGACAGGCTAAATTCTGGCGGTGCATCAATACCCTCAAAGGTCACTGTCATGACAGGCACAATAGAGTCCCAGCAGACGCATGGGCTAAGCATGTTCAAACATTATACTGTATGCCCTCCATTAGAGCCTGCATAATTAATCTACCCTCCTTAGAAGACAGTACTTCGGTAAAATGTTGGACGCCAGAACCGGGGCCTCACAAGTAACTAGTCCCCCTCCATCCATATCAAGCACAGAGCGTAACCGCAAAAATAAAATTTTGAAGAATATAAGAAGTAATGGGGCTCCGGACAAAAATGGGCTTGGGCTTCCTGGCCATCTATTCACGGAGTCGATAAAATATCAGTGTATTGGACTGCATTCCGGTTGCAGAACATTCATACATGCCAATGTGATTCTCTATTAGGAAGGTACACCGTTGAAACACCCCTTCCTAATAGCGACTCGCAACCCCTATTTTGCGAGTCGGTAATAGCATACCGACTCACAAAACAGGGTTAGTACATTGCAAAAGCCATTTTAACAGACACAAACGACACAATTCTCAGTTTCCAACCACTAAATATGGTCGTACATCTGGTCCCTAATTCATTAGTCCATGCTGTGCCTACTTTAGCATGTTTGTCACTTCCTCATAGGAGTATCAGGGTGCTATCAAATTCTTACAAACAGCATTGTGGACACCATCTTACACACGGTCTGGTTATATTTCCAGTTCAGTTACAAAAGGCAGTGCAAAATAGAAAAACAATGAGTAACTGCTTTAGCAAAATGAAGTGTATTGCTGCCGCAAATTCGATCTGCTCTTTAAGACACATATAAATAATGTGCACAAGTTCAAATTTAAAACAATACATGCTAAAATGAAAAGATTGTAGTAGGTAACCGTACTTAAGTATTGTAGGCTTGCATATAAATCAGGTGCTGAACTAAGTTAGCCTAACTGCTGTTGCCATGCTAACTGAAATTTAAAGCATTAACACAAAAAGGCCTGTTTTTCACAATGAATAGTTGTTAGTTAGTGCAAGATGTTGTTCTTCTCTTTGCTGCAGATGTTGCAATTTCAGAAGCCTGTTAGCTAGTAAATAGACACTTGTTTTGTATTAGACTCCTGATTGTGAGGTTCTCATTGGGAGGAGATGGTAATGGCAGGAATAATTATTCATGGGATGAGGTTTTGGACCACAAGAAAACAACTTTGTAATCTTCCTAGGACGAATGTTTGAAAGTTTATTATGCTCTGGTAAGAGCATGGGGAGTGAACCTGTTCCCAGGAGTTTGCTGATATTCTATTGGTGGGTGAAGGAGATGAAGAAAGAAATGTTGCAACATAGAATTTGTGTGCGTGTTCCTAGAGTAGGCAAGGCAGATCTTATGAATTCCTACCCCGACTCTCACCTTTTGAGTTTCTGATGCCTTTCTTCATGTGTGGCTGCTTTCTTTGATTAACCCTTGAATTGTCAGCTGTTATTCTGAGCTGAGAATGCTCTTCAGCTACCATGCAAAGGCTGTATGCTTATGCATTGATCTTTCCCTCTTCAGAATTCTTTATGAGTTTCTGAACTGACACCTTTCAATTCTTAATTCAAATTCTATTTAGAATAGGGAGTTTCCTTTATAGAACACGCGTGTTGTATTATTACAATTTCGACTGTGAGGTTGATGACTATTCTATTTTATTTTATAATTAAATATCAATTGATGGATTATATTGAGATTTGAAGATAAAACACTATAACTCACACTAACGCTCTTTATTGAATCAATATACATTTTTAACGATGTATTGTATATGTAGATGATTGCACCTCTTTTCTCTTTGTTGACCATCAAAAGTTGATATGGCCAGTGGCGGGGGTTATTTAACAATTACACCCAAAGATTGATATACAGAAAACCCGCTCCCTCAAGTATTAGCAAGAGAACAGTTAGTGTCAAAAGAGAGAGGAGCTTAAATATGTTGTGCCAACTTAGAAGTGCCCATGTCCTTTAAGCCCAAAGCCCGAACTTAAAGACTGAAGGAGTTCCGGTTTCTAAGACGGTGGCAGTGGTGGAGGTAAGTATCGATAGGGTTATGCGTTGCCATTGTCCTTTAGCGATCATGTTCTTATGTTGAGATTATGGCCCTAAATACGATGCCGGGCGGACACCGTTGCGGATTGGAACCGCTCGACCATAGGTCGATGGTTTCGACTGCACAACTTGGATGCGACCGCCCTATGGGCGGTTGGAAACATCCATTTTCCAATGGCAGCTTGTGCAGCAGGCTGAAAAGGCCGAAAGCACAAGCTGCCATTGAAAAATGTATGTTTTTAAACATCCCTGCACAGTGTGGCAAGCACCATGAGGTGCCTGCCACACGGTGTAGGAATGTTCGCCCCCCAGACCCCATAGCGGAGACCAGGAGGGAAGGGGACCCTGCTAGGGGCCCCCAAATTCACTTTCTGACTGCCTTTCCATGTCAGAAAGGCCAACATGGAAAGGATGTTGGAAACTGTCATCATAATCCTGATGGGGAGCCGAGGCTGGCTCCACCATCATTATGGTATTATTTGTATTTCCGACACTCCGATGAGCTCCTTGAGCCCGTTGGAGGTGCAGCGGAATACCCCCATAGGTTTCACTCTGACCGCTATCATCGTAATATGGCGGTCGGAGTGAAATCAATGATGTTGGGCGGACTGCCTCCGACAGCTGGTCAGAGGCTTTCTGCCCGACATCGTAATCAAGTCATATATATTTTTTGTGTTTTGTGAATAATGCTTAGATGTTGAGGAGTTGAAGTTGGTATTGGATTCAAAGTAGTCTTAGATCCTGGGGTAAGCAGTTGAAATTGTGGTATTATTTCTCTGCTAAAGTTTTGTGGTGCAGAATTGCGAGGTAACATCAACTGCTCAATTAAGATACGTATTTTAATGTTCTGTTGTGTTTATACTAATATTGAATGGTGTTAGTGGAACTGCGCAAAGGGGAAGATATGTCAGTCAGGGTGATTTCCCTCTGGACAACATTTCATTCATATGTGTGTGTGTATAGATGTCGGAGGGTGTAAAAAAACATATTTCCGATTGTTTCCTGTATGAATTAACTACTTTGAATTTCTTAAGTGGTGCAGATAAAAGTTACTTGCTTAGAGTTGTAGAATTTGTGTATGGGAAAATTTTAAAGGAGGGTGAACGGCTGCAGGGAGGGAGGGGCTACATCATAAAGTACCGCACTGGGATAGGTCAGTTGTTGTGAATTGTTGTGCTGAGATTGGTTGATGAGTCATCACATTTGAAACTGTGATAGGGTAGTGAAAGAAAGGTTGAGACAGGATTAGAGAAAGGAATTGACGGATACGGAATTAAAAACAGAACCAAAACATTGAGATTCTGAATTTGATTACTGGTTATTTATTGTTGTATTATTACAAAGATGAAATGTTTTAAAGCTCTTAGAGGTTTGATGAGGGAAGATGTGAGAGTCCCACTTCGCGAGGGTGAGAAGGCACCACCAGAAGGTATGCCAGGTCATTATATGGTGACAAATGTAGGGCTCCATACATGTTTGTGGCTCCATCAGTGATGCAAGATCACTGAAAATGAAGGACCATTTACATTTCCACAAGATGGTACTTTTGATTAAAATATTATTGAAACTTACAAGAAAAGTTATATGAAATGAAACCACCTCCTAGACCTGCAAAAAATGAAGCATTAAATGCTTGGGAGAGAGCAGCTCATATTAAAGAGAAAGAAAGGTATCATAATAAAGCAGAGGCGCAGTACAAAATTATGGTGATGCTCAATGGGATAAAGGGCAGCAAAGGAGGAGGGAGCCCCTTTTGATCCAAGCACGTTTCAGATTGAGAGACCACTTCCAATTGATCCTACACCTATTTAAGCAGTCCCTACTGTAACTGCTCCAGGTGTTACTGCTTCGATTGTGACTGTCCCTAGCCCCAGTATCACAAGTTGTGAGAGCACAGACATTGGCAGGGCTGATAGGTACAGCATCAATAAATATTGTTCCAAACACTGTTGTTCAAGGTGCTGTAGGAGGAGTAGCTTCAACAGCGTTTATCCCAACATTGCAGAATTCACGAATTGTTCACACCACCACAGAATGTTCAATCATTGAGAGAACAGAGAAGAATTGTTTTTATGACACCAATGGCACTGGGGAAAACAGGATCATTAGATGATGGGATTTTTCTCCATGGTTTGAGGCGACTTCAGAGAATAAGAGAACGGGAGAATCAGAGAGACCATCCAATTGTCAGGAAAATGCAAGACCCTTAGATATGCTGATTATAAAAGTTGAATTAGAGGAAATTATCAGAGGATAATTAGACATTTCACACCTGAATCAATATTAGGAGAATGGACTGATATATTAAAGTAAAGAAATTATGAGACATAGAGCTGCCACCCATGATAAATTAACTGAATTAGCAGGGAAATATGAAGTGGATCTTTATAAGTGTGTTCCCTTACAGAAAAGCTTTAGGGCACAACTAGATGATGAAGCTATTGTGACAATGAGGTCATCAGGAATGAGATTACACATTACAGAATCAGTAAAATGCATTTGCAAATGTAGTGATTTTGCCAGATTAGAGTAATTGGGCAAAGAAACAGGGAAACCAGATACCACTGAAATGAATGGTAAGCCACCACCAGCACCCACAGATAAAGATGATGCTTTAGCTTTCTAGCTTTCCCTATGAGGTCAATAGCTGGTGGAGGGTATGCTTAAGCACCTTGGAGTAGAGGCAATCTTTGATGTTGCTTCTGCGCAGGTGGCGGAATTGATTGCCCTTGCAAGAGCTTGTTGCTTTGCAGTTCAATTGAGAGTGACTATATTTACAGATAGTCAATATGGCTTTGGTGTGGTCCATGACTTTGAACAGTTATGGTCACAGAGGGGATTTATGATATCATCAGGATCCCCAATAAGGAAGGGGGAGTATTTAATGAGACTTCTGGAAGCTTTGCAATTACCTCAAGAAATTGCGGCAGTTAAATGCGCAGCTCCCAGGAGTGGCAATGGTTATACCACTGCTGGAAATCGCTATGCTGATGAACTTGCATGATATTGTGCACTTGTGGTTTGCACATTTAATGGAGAATATGCAAATTAATCTAAAGAAGACACTACCTTTTCGTTGTTGATGTCAGTAGCTGATACTTTGGAAGGTAGCAAAATATTACAGGAAGAAGTTTGAGAGGCAAAAAAGTAGGGATGGGTCAGAGCAGGATGTGATAAAAATATAAATTACATTTGGGTTTCAGCAGATGGAAGACCAGTGTTGCCAGACAGATTGTTGTTTTCCATGACATGACATTTCCATGGTCCTGCAAACATTGGAAGGGAGGCAATGGTTAGGCTCTTTAGGCAAGCTCGGTTTAATCCCTGATTCAGAGTTCTAGCAGAATAATTGTGTCATAGTTGTATAACATGCCAGCATATGAATGTAGGAAGGAGAACACCCGTAACCATGAGTCCTGTAGGAGGATCATGAGGACCCTTTAAGAGGATGCAGTCGGACTTTACAGTCATGCCTGTTTGTAATGGGCTGAGGTATATCCTGGTTATAGCGTGCATTTTCTCCTGATGGGTGGAAGCCTACCCAACCCAGAGAAATTACAGTCTCACTGTAGCTAAGCTCTTATAACGTGAACTCATACCGAGGTTCAGATTCCCGGTTTCTCTGGAGTCAGACCGAGGGAGCCATTTCAATAATGAGGTCCAAAGAATGCTGTGTGTGGTTCTTCAGGTGGAACAGAGATTGCACTGTACATATCATCCTGAGGCTTTTTGGATAGTGGAGCAAGTAAGTGGAACCTTGATTGTCCAAAATTCCTTTACCATTGGTTTTTATGAGTCTTCAAACCACCTGTGACAGGAGAACAGGATTATCACCTCATGAAATCCTCATGGGGAGAGCTATGAGACTGCCTGCTGCGCCTGCAAATGCACTTGTAAACTTCATAGATGCCATGATACTCGATTACTGCAGGAGACTAACTGATCTAGTGAGTTCTGTTTCTTACGAGGTTGGAGCTGTCACTGCGAGTCCACATCAGGAGCAGTGCCATGAACTTAATCCTGGTGACTGGGTTTTGGTGAAGAAACATGAAAAAATCCTGCCAAGTCATCGTAAAAAATCCTACCAAGTCATCGTAATCACAAACACTGTTGTCAAATGTGCCGGGATACCTAGTTGGGTGCATGCATCACACATTCCATGAGTAAGGTTCCCATATGAAGAAGTAGTGTTCTTTGAACCAAGTCTGAGATCTCCTGTACCTGCACGTCCCAAATGACCAGAGGGGGGGTGGCGAAGTAGTGTAAAATCCTATACTGGTGCCAGTTCCTGAAATTTTGCAAAGTGGTGTGTAGCTATACACTGAAGAGAAAAAAATGGAGGACTGAAGATAAAGATTCTACTAACACCATAAGAACAATCAAATGATCTAGATTCAGGAACGAGTGTGAGAAGAGAAAGACCCACAAGGAGATCTGAATTACCCAATGGTAGGAGGCAATTGAGATCAAGTGTGTCAATTGAATGGATGCCACAATCTACTGAGATCCAGATAGAGCAAGAGTGCCTTGTCGAAGGTATTCTGCACCTGAATGGACTTACTACGCGGAGAATGTGCAGAATGCATAGACACAAAATCCTAATGAACTGAGATAACAGTTACTTGAAACTCTATTACATGTCACACTGAGAAACAGCATTGATTAAATATGATTTTTGAAACAAACTTTACAAATAAAGAACTTGACAATCACTATTTAGTGAATTCAAAAAACGAATTAATTGAGAAAACACCTGCTGAATTGTGCTTAAGAGACTAAAATAAAAGAAACTAAGAATGAACAATTATTAAAAAAAAAAAAGAAGTGAGAAAATGTTCCTAGGGCCAAGGTTGCAGTAAAAGAGTAGGGATAACACATTTAAATGAAGATGGAGCAGGGCTAGGGATGTTTCATGAAGATGTTTGTATATAAACCGAGTGAAATAACTGCAAGTGATAAATCAAGACGTTTTTCACATTTGCACAGGTAGAAGTCAACGCAAAATATTAATCTACCAGCTGTTATTATTTTATTTATTGTCTGACTGTAGACAAACATGTGTATCCTTCCAAAGATAAGTGTAGAGTAGTAGTTGTTGTCACACTAATAGTTATTAAATTAGCTATTATACTCCCTTTAGTTGGCATAAATTTTGCACCAGAATTAGAAACACTTAGGTCTATACCTGCACCTAGAATGACTAGCACACACTAGATTAGATTAAATTAAAGGCCTCACGTATAGATTATTCAAGAGAAGAGTTTTCAACTAATGTTTATTCTAGATTAGTACAGGAATATACACAAGCTTTAGATGCGAAGAACTGTAACGTTTGCACATCTACCTTCTTTAGCTGCTGAAGATGTGACATACCACCATATCCCATTGTCATACGCAATTTCATGTAGTATTTTGATTAGTCTAATTTATTGACAGGAATATTTTGAATATTATTTTTCCAGTTATGACATGATCCTTTCAAAAGTCCCCCTTCAGAAAAAAATGAATCCTCATCCATAAGCAAAGGATGTGGAAATTGCATGGTATTTCTTTAGAACACCCACAGTCATACAAACTGTTAATCCATTGGAAAATAACTTAACCTGCTTAATGAGACCATTGAAAAGACATTCATATTAACATTAGAATACACTTTCCGTAGTAAACAATAAGAAAAAGATGTTTAAGAAATGTTTGAAAGAAAGAAGATGAATATAGAAAGAAAATGGCTTATCCAAAATTAAAATGAGATAGAAGACAAAAATGGAAATTATGTGTCTACAAAAGGTGAAACCAAGCTAGAAAAATACATTTTGGGATTAGTAACTGCGAACACACTTTTGAAGTTTTGGGAGGACCTGTCCAAATAATAACAGATGAAGAGGCAGTTATTCCTGGAGTTTATTTTGTGTGTGGACAAGATTCTTATTTCCAGTTGCCAGGTGATTGGGATGGTGTATGTTATCTACCTTTGCTATTTCCTAAAATGTATCATGTAAATAGTATAGATGCTTTAACAATGACACCACTGCATAGAAACCCATGCTGTACAAATGATGGGACACAATTAATGGGAGATATTTTTGGAGCAATAATACCACCTGTAGGGGCAGTCTTAATTGATGAGAAAATTAGAAAACTGTCAACAGTAGTAGATAAATTAGCTACAAGTACATCTGGTGCTTTACTAGCAGTTAACACAGAATTAGTGACTGTTAGATCAATGGTTTTGCCACATCAATTAGCTCAAGATATTTTGTTAGCAGAGAAAGGCAGAGTCTGCAAGATGCTTAAAGCTCAACATTGTTTCTCTTATATTCAGAGAGAAGAAAGATAGAAGCATTAGCACAAAGCATTTCTGATCTGAAACCTGAATTAGATCCCTTCAAGACCACTGGTGTATTAGGGAGCTTAGGCAAAGGGGTTTCAACCATTGGCAATTGGTTTACAACAGTAGGAGAAGGAAATTTCAGAGTCAAATTAACACTTCTGCTCCCGTGCCGAGCGATTGGGAGCGGCTGTGTGTTTTAATGTTTTTTTCATGTTTTTTTCACCGCCACTCCTGCGCTGAGCGTCTAGGGAGATGCGGTGGTGTTTTTTTTCTTCCTTGCGCCGCTCCTGCATTTTAGCGGTCAGGAGTGTTAGTCACTGCTCATGGAGGGTATTGGTTGTGTGCCTCCACTCTCACGCCGAGTGCTGAGGGTGGAGGGTGCGGGCATTTCCGCAACTTGTGCTGCCTGCCTACTGCACTTACCTGCCATGGCTGACATCTCTGCTGGAAATGGCTCCCCCGCGAGGCAGTTCCCTGGGAAGTTATGGAAGCAGGTTGCTGTCTTCGGCGTGTCGCGTCACAGAGTCAGTGGCGGTTGCTTGGCGACGGTGTTTCTCGCCTGTATTTAAGGATGTAGTTATTCCTCCATGTCAGCAGTTGTGTTTTGGTGTGCAGCCATGGAGGGTAAACGCTCTGAGAAGCGTAAGCATCATTCTTCTGGATCTGAGTCAGAGCCTGCTTCCTCCCATCAGCCTGTGGGCATGGATCTTGATGTCCCTCAGGCCATGATCAATAAGGCGGTGGATTCTACTTTTGCAGCTCGGGAAGGGCCGGTGCCTATAGTTCTCAAAGTTTCTTCCCAGCCTGACCCAGACTCTGATGGTTCAGATGAGGAACAGCAGGGTCGCTTTGTTGGGGGCGCTAAATTGAAGGATGTGATGACTCACTTGAAGGAAGATTTGGCCTTTCAAACTGTTGTTCCTCTGGATGAGGAGGAGGATTTTTTCTCTCAGTACCGCCGGAAGGAGCCTGATGCTCTCCCTATTCATAAGGCCATCCGGGGGCTTTTATCCAGGGAATGGTCTGATGTCGAGAAGGCTGGGGTACCTCAGTTCCTCGCAAAGAAGTACCCTCTTCAGAATTTCCTGGCCGAGTTCCTCCCTCAAGTGAAGGTGTTCTCTCTGATGGTGGATCTGGCTTCCAGTGGTTCCATCATCTCGGAGGATGCTTCACCTGGTGACCCGGTTGATAAAAAGGCAGACAGTGCTGCTAAGCGGGCTTACTCTGCCGCTAACTTTTCCATTAGGACTGGCGCATATGCCTCGTATGTGGTTCAGTCACTCCTGCATGATTTTCAGGCCTAGTTGGAGGACCTTCAGCAAGGGGATGATTTCAATTCGCGTATGTCTCTTATGGAGTTGCAAGTACACTTCTTGTCTGATATTACCTTTGACTGCCTGTATGCTGCGGCGGCCATTTCTGGTTCCATTGTTTTAGCTTGGCAGCACATCTGGATGAGGTCATGGAAGTCAGAGGCCTCCCAGAAGGCCCACCTGTTGCGTTTGCCCTTTGATGGGGCTAAGTTGTTTGGCCCTCAACTGGAGGATCTGCTGAAGAAGTCAGTGGAAGATCGTAAGCTCCTGACGCCTCTACGGCCTGCAGTGAGAGGTCGGTTATCGGCGGGCATTTGGGAATCCCCCCTCTGCTGGGAAGGGGCACACCCAGCCCTTTCATGGGAGGGGACGTGGCCGTGGCACCCCCTGCTCTGATAAATCCCGGGCCCAGCCTGCGGGAGCCGCCCTTGCCAATTCAACTCCAAAATCATGACTATCTCGATGTGGGCGGCCGAATTGGTCAATTTTCTTCCACTTGGACAAGCAACGTCACCAATTCCTGGGTTCTTCGCCTGGTGGTCGAAGGTTATTCTATCAACTTCTCTTCTCGGCCTCCAGATCTTTTAATCCTGACCCCAACTCCGATGGGATCCTATGAAACTGCTGGGTTTGAGGCAGGGGATCTTGGAACTTCTCCAGAAGGGTGCCATCATTCCTGTTCGGGTGAACGTGTTTGGTCAGGGTTGCTACTCTCTGATGTTCCTGGTACAGAGGACGTCAGGTTCTTTCCGTCCTGTCCTGGATCTCAAGACCGTGAATATCTATGTGCCTTACTAGAGATTCAAGATGGTGAGTTTGCAGAAGATTTTACCCCTTGTTTCTGCTGGGGCCTTTCTGACATCCTTGGACCTTTTGCATGCTTATTTCCATATTCCTGTGCATCCTCTCTTCCAGAGGTATTTGCAGTTCTTTGCCCTGGGACATCATTTCCAATTTTGTGTCCTCCCCTTTGGTTTGGCCTCTGCCCCTCGGGTGTACATGAAGGTCCTGGCTCCCCTGGTGGGTCAGTTGCATGCATAGGGGTGCTTTTGTTTCCCTACCTTGATGACTGGCTAATTTCTTACTCATCTTTCCTTAAGGCCCAGGAGGATGTGGCGTTGGTGCGGAATTGTCTGGAGGCCCATGGGTTCCTTGTGAATCAAAAAGTCCCACCTCATCCCATCTGAGGAGCTCCAATTCATCGGCGCTCTCTTCAATATACAGTTAGGGATGGTGTTTCCTCCTCTGGCTCGCCAGATTCAGCTCAGGTCTCATCTGGAGTCCCTCCTATCTGCCCCATCAGCTTCCGCAAGGGACTGGTTGCGGGTTCAGAGGGAAATGGCTGATTCCCTTTTCCTTGTTCCTTGGGCTTGCAGACACCTCTTCCATCTGGTGTATCACCTTCTGTCCCATTGGAATCCGAGGTTCCAGGATTACAATGCATCAGTTCCGGTGACTCCTGCCATTTCTCCCCAGCTGCGCTGGTAGTTGCTGCAGGACAACCTGGCAAAGGGGGTGCCCTTGGATTCTCCTGTGCCCTGTTCCCTGACGACCGATGCAAGCCCTTGGGGTTGGGGGGCCACCTTCGGGACTCTTTCTTCTCAGGGTCCTTGGACTCCCACAGAGAGCTGGATGTCTTTGAATTGGAAGGAACTGGCAGCAGTGTTCAAAGCTCTTCTGCACTTTGCCCCTCATCTGAAGGACAAGTGGGTTCAGGTCCGGATGGACAATCAGGTGGCGCGTGCCTATTTGAATCATTTGGTGGAACTCGTTCTCCACTTTTGGCTCTCCTGGTGGATCAGATTGGGGCTTGGGCGGAAGCCAACCTGCTGGGCCTGACGGCAATCTATCTACTGGGGAGGGAGAATGGGTGTGTGGATCAGCTGAGTCGCCTTCTCCCTTCCTTGGTTTCTCTGTCACTGTCTCCTCTGGTATTTTGGGAGAGTTCGGGGACATTTGGGAGGACTTGGTTGGATCTCTTTGCCTCCCCTCAGGATGCTCTTCTGCCGAGGTTTTGCACACTTCTTCCTTGCAGTGAGGCATGGAGGGTGGACGCCCTTAGAGTCCCTTGGCCTCAGTGTCTTCTCTTTGCCTTTCCTCCCTTTCCCCTTCTCAGCAGGGTGTTGGCAAAAATCAGGAAGGAAGGGGTGGTGGAGCTGTTGGTGGTCCCATTTTGGCCTTGCCAGCCGTGGTATCACCTCGTGCTCTGTTTGGCTGTTGCTCCCCCTTGGAGGTTCCCGCTGTCCCCTTCTCCGCTCTGCTTTCCTCTCCTGTCTCGCCAGGCACTCAGGCAGTTGGTGTTGGGGGTTTGGAAATTGAGAGGGGAAGGCTAGTCTCTTTGGGTTGTTGGTCAGAGGTGGCACTGTCCAGTCAGAATTCTAGGAAGGTCAGTACCCTGTGGGTTTATGAACGTCACTGGATGAATTTCTCTGGTTGGTGTTCTTCTAGGGGGTTTGTCCCTGACTCCAGTGAGGGGGGTTCTGTTCTTGAGTTTCTCCGGGATGGTTTCTTGATGGGGCTGTCGGTTTCTACGCTCTGCAGTCAGTGGTCCGCCATTAATGTTATCAGGGGGGCCTCTCTCCTCTCTTTTGAGTGCTTGGCTTCTCGCCTTCTTCGCAGTTTCTTTCTTCTGTGGCCTATCGTTGCTTCTCCTGTGCCCCCCTGGGATCTCCCTCTGGTCCTTCATGCCTTGCAGCACTCCCCGTTTGAGCCCCTGCCTTCTGTGTCTCTGGAGTTTCTTACCCTGAAAGCGTATTTTTTGGTGGCCCTCACCTCGGGGAGGCATTTGTGGGCGCTTGGCACCTTGCTTTGCCATCCTCCCTTCTTGCGTTTTTTTCCTGATAAGGTGGTCCTTCGCCCTGACCCGGCCTTTCTTCCCAAAGTGTCCTCTCCTTTCCATTTGTGCCAGGATATTGTTTTTCGTTCCTTTTTTCCTAACCTCTCTACGGCAGAGGAAATCCTGCTTCATTTGTTGGATTTAACAAGGGCTCTTGTTATTTACCTTGAGCAGACCGCCTCCTTTCACCAGGTGGATTTGTTGTTTTTACTTTTGGTGTTTCCCAGTGGGGTCATCGCCCTATAACAGCTACACTTTCGCATTGGGTTAGGTCTGCAATTTCCTTTGCCTATCTTCATCCGGGGGTTTCTCTACCTCCTGTCATTCAGGGGCAGTCCTTCAGGGGTTTGGCTTCCTCTTGGGTTTCTTTTAAGGGCACCTTCTTGAAGGATCTTTGTGTGGCAGCTACTTGGTCCTCCCCTCATTCCTTCATCTCCCATTATAAGTTGAGGATGGGGGAGGTGTTTTCTGGGGATTTTGGTCCCTGCTGCCCTTGCTGTTGTTCACTGATTGTGCTTGCCTGCGAATAAATTTCCTTGGCATCCTTTTGGTTGTCAGTTTTCTTTTTCTTTTGTCCAGACGTTGGGTATATGCTCCTGGGTGCTTGTGACGAGGAAGCCGGAGGAGGAAGGTAATGACTCGGTTACTTACCGGTAATCTTCATTACTCCGAGTCATAGTCTTCCTCGTCACAGTCATGTTTCCTTCCTCTCACCCTTGGGAGTTGGGGGACAAACAAAAATAGAACCTGGTCCTTCTGATCTCTACTCTGCTTGTGGGTATTACAGGATGTGGTCTGGGGTTGCCCTACCCTTATAGGTCAGGTGACAGGTACTTCCTGTCAGGCCACCATGCTGCGCCCCGTACACGTAGTGCTCCTGGATGACTGTGACGAGGAAGATTACAACTCGGAGTAATGAAGATTACCAGTAATTAACAGAGTCAATTATAATGCAAAGGCTTTATGCTTACACATTGGTCTTTCTCTCATCAGAACTCTTTATGGGTTTGTGAACTGACACCTTTCTTCTCTTAATCCAAATTGTATTTAGAATAGGGAGTTTCCTTTATGGAACACACTTGCTGTATTATAACAATTTTGACTGTGATCTTGACGAATATTCTATTTTGTTTTATAGTCAAATATCGATCGATGGATTATATTAACTTTTAATGCTGAAATTTAAAGTTTAATGTGTAATACATTAATATGCCTCCTTTTCACGCATTCCGTCACCCCGCATGCAATTACAACGCATACCATTACCCCGCAAGTCGGAACAACGACTTGCGGTGGGGGGCGCTGGATGTTGGAATAGTATAATTTACTATTCCAACTCCAGTCTGTGCGGACAGTAGGGAAGGTGTTGGATTTTAAATCCAACACCTTCTCCCCCCTCCGCAAGTCGTTGTTTCGACTTGCGGGGTAATGGCATGCGTTGTAACCACGCGGTCATTGTAACGACTGCGTTGTAATTGCATGCGGGGTGACAGCTTCGTTGTGAGGGCTGTTTACCGTAATAAATAGATGAAAGTTTTCAAAGATTTAAAAATGAAACCCTTTAACTCACATTAACTCTCTTTATCGACTCAATATAAATTGTTAACAATGTATTTTTTATGTAGTTGATAGCTCCTCATTTCTCTACGACCAGTGGCGGGGGTTATGTAATGATTACACCCAGAAATTGAGATACTGCTCCGTCAGTATTATATATTTTTCCAAACGCTGAGTGTGTTTTGTTTATGTATTTACAAACAATATTCACTCTTCTACAGTAAGTCAAATTAATTCATTCACAATTTTCTAATTTTGTTCTCTGAAAATAAATTATTTTTCCACTGTGCCACCCCTTCATACCATGCACAGCAAAAAGTTTCACTTAGTTATTTTGGCTGTCAATCTGATTTTCATATATATGTACTAAATGCATGCTGGAAGTTCCTGACTACCTTTTAAAATACCAGTTTGTCACTGTTCTTCTATTTTGCCTTGCTTGTTCCTGTTGCCTCCACAACCCTCCCATTTTGCTGTTCGACACACCATGGGGAACATACAAGTGTGTAAAATATGCACACTATAGGCCTGATTCACACAGACTGAACTGTGACTAACTCTTGTAGAACTAAACCAAAGTAGTCCTGACTTACTCCTGAAATCCAGTAGAAATGCTGCAGTACTAATGGATTAAGTCACACCTACTCATATTAATTCTTCATGAATCAGTTTCAACTGTCATCTAGTTTTCTAATAAGCATTTTCAGTCTTAGAAATGTCATCTGAACCAGTTGCTCTTGAGTAAAACTTGATCTTGCCTGCATACTGGTGGAAAGAGCTATCCCCTCCAAGAAAAATTGTCCCTAGTGGGCTCACGTAAATAGATGCTGAATACCTGACGCAAAATGGGAGGCCACTGACCCATAATAGCAACAATTTTGATTGCTTTTATTTTCTGGCACACACATTTATGTATAGTTAACTGTTGCAATTGACGTTCTTCTGCAACCCAAGCACAATTAACAGTTTATTGGTACTCTGAAATATTAAGCATAATATCCTGGAATACTTAATCACCAGTGAAAAATATTGAATGCAACTTGGCATATGATGGTTCAGCCCATGCACATTGGTGCCAACTGAGGTGGAATTTTATTTTTTGGCCTAAAACTTTTAGAGATTTTGCCTTTGTCTCTATAGCTCTCAACTGTCTTACGGCTAGATTTGTGCAATAACTCCACTCCACACTGCTGCATTAGCGTAAAAGGCCATGTATTAGGACATGGTTGCTAACATTCTATTTGAACTTTATTAACATTAACAATATCTCAACATTATGAATCTTGACATAAAACCAGACAATTCCATTCTCCCTGCATAATTCACAACTCACCCGCTTCCAATTGCCCAGTAAGTCCATCTCCTTTGCTTCATTCTTCCCCCTTCCACTCACTGACCTTGTTCCATATACCCAGTCACTCCTTCACTTGCCCTACAAACATACTCCCTTGAAGATCCTTCCCTTGCTCGTCACATCAGAAGCACTGCCTTCAGTCACCTGTGCTCCCTTCCCCTCGAGGGGTGGATATGCCCGCATGTGACTCACCACCCCTCAAAATTCTGCCTGTGCCCTGCAGCTTGTCCTAAACTGGCAACAATGGAAACTAAAACCACCACCAGAAGCTTCCTAAAACATGTAGGGCGGGCGAAAGAACCTTGCTAAACTACCTCCCTCCCGGTGTTTCTTGGCACCAGGAAGAGGCTGGATATACCTCTCCTGATGCCTATATAGCCCTACAACTAACCCGCCCCTTCCCCGTAACTAACCTATTTCCACCCTGTCCTGAGGCCAGCATGAAGCACCCAGGGGAAGACTGGTCTGTGACATTCACTTCCCCCGGGGGCCGACATTGTGCAATAACTACACTCCATGTTGTTGCATTAGCGTAAAAGGAAAATTTATTTGGCCATGGTTGCTAACATTCTATTTGAACTTTATTAACATTAACAATATCTCAACATTATGAATCTTGACATATAACCAGACAGTTCCATTTTCCCCGCATCATTCACAACTCACCCGCTTCCAATTGTCCAGTAAGTCCATCTCCTTTGCTTCATTCTTACCCCTTCCACTCACTGACCTCATTCCATATACCCAGTCACTCCTTCACTTGCCCTACAAACATCCTCCCTTGAAGATCCTTCCCTTGCTTGTCACATCCTGCGCACCACCTTCAGTCACCTGTGCTCCCTTCCCCCCTGAGGGGTGGATATACATGCAGGTGACTCACCACCCCCCAAAATTCCACCTGTGCCCTGCAGCCTGTCCTAAACCGGCAACGCTGGAAACCAAAACCACCACCAGAAATTCCTACAACATGTAGGGTGGGTGGGAGGACCTTGCTAAACTACCTCCCTCCCAGTGGTTCTTAGCATCAGGAAGAGGCCGGATATTCCTCTCCTGACACGTATATAGCCCTACAACTAACCCGCCCCTTCCCCCCTAACTAACCTATTTCCACCCTGTCCTAAGGCCAGCATGAAGCACCCCGGGGGAAGGCTGATCTGTGACTTTCACTTCTCCCAGGGGCCGACATCGTGCAATAACTACACTCCACGCAGTTGTATTAGCGTAAAAGGCCATTTATTATGCCATGGTTGCTAACATTCTATTTGAACTTTATTAACATTAACAATTTCTCATCATTATGAATCTTGACATATAACCAGACAGATCGATTTTCCCTGCATCATTCACAACTTACCCGCTTCAAATTGTCCAGTAAGTCCATCTCCTTTGCTTCATTCTTTCCCCTTCGACTCACTGACCTCATTCCATATACCCAGTCACTTCTTCACTTGCCCTACAAACATTCTCCCTTGAAGATCCTTCCCTTGCTTGTCACATCCCGCACACCGCCTTCAGTCACCTGTGCTCCCTTCCTCACCCACAAGGGGTGAATATGCCCGCATGTGACTTGCCACCCCCAAAATACCGCCTTCCATGAAAACTCCGAAGGGTGGTCCCCCCCCAGAAAAATGTGCACCGTTCGCCATTCAGCAATAAGACCTTCTGCTCCAAATCGACTCGTTCCATAAAACGCTCACCACATCCCGCAATTTCATCATGTAATATGCATTTCCCAGTTGCAAAAGGTGAACTCCATCATCTCTGAAAAGACCCACTCCTATTCCTTAAGCCCCCCCATGTGCAATCACCTTGATGTCATGAGCCAGACAGAAAACCCTCATCGCCCTATTCAGGTTACTCCGGACCTTATCAATTGCAGCATGTTTCAAAGTACCCCTCCAAATCCTGTGTGGTACAAGCTCAGTCCAAACTACACATGTTCCTCAAAACTTCCTCTTGATTGCCTCCAAATCCCTCTCCATACGTTGGGGCAAAGTCAGGCCTGACAAACAAACCAAGTCATTTCCCCCCAGATGAATCAGGAGCATGTCGGGGCAGCCCCTCCCTGGAACCAACTTTGTCAGCCAGGGCAACAATGCACCCCAAAGCATTCCCCCGTCTCCCCACCAATGCACCTCATGATGGCTGCTCCGCAAGCCCAGGTTCCACCCATAGACTTGTTGGTCCGCTTACTTTGCTGCCCAGTGCACAAAGAAATGTCCAACAATCCAGGTAACCGTCTAAGTCCCTGGACCCCTCACAAACCCTGCAGCAGAAAAAAGAGGTAATTAGCTCAGGCACCTCATCCCCGTCCTCATTCCACTGGGAAAGCACCCCGTACTTTTGCACATAGCACATGCAGCACCTCGACCTCCACCTGCCAATTTGCCGAATCCGACCTCAAGATCACCCCAAGTGTGCAGAAGCCGTTGCTGCCCAAGGCACCACAAAATCCTGTGCTAAAGATTCAAAATGCTGCGACGCCTGGACACAATTCACTGAGGCATGAGTGCCAACAAACAGGAAATCATCTAAATAGTGAGACACCTCCCGATGGACACTCCTCTTGCTAAAAAGCCCACTGCAAAAACGTGCTGAACATTCCAAACAAGGCACAAGATATGGCACAACCCATCAGCAGCACTTAGTCCACGTAGATGTCTCCCCCAAATTGCTTGCCTAGCAAAGAGAAATCAGCAGGATGAATGGGCAGCAACTGAAAATCGGACTTGACATCGCACTTCGCCATCTCAGCCCCCTGCCCACACTTCTGCACCAAACGGATGGCATCATTCCCAGAGGCGTACAGCCCCCTGGTATCCTCCTCAGCAATGTAATCATTGACATGCCCACCCTCCAGCCAGGACAAATGGTGAATCATCCTGAATTTCCCTGCATCTTTTTTGGGCACTACCCACAGCGGAGAAATGATCAAGTTCAGAAGTGGACACTCACAGAATGGTCCCAATACTCTACCCTCAGCCACCTCCTTGTCCGGTTTTGCTGCTACTACCTGAGAGAGTGCCCTAGCTTACTTCAGAATGTCTGCCCACCGACACCCCCTAGCACCCTGATAACCCAGTGAAACTCCTCAGTGAATCCCTATTTCAATCGCAGAGCTGCCTCCCTGTCTAGGTACATGGAGAGCCAAGGTACCAAGGCCTCCACCTTAATTGGGGTAAGGGCCCTTAGGCCCACACTGCCCCCGGCCTCTAGAAGCCTTTCTCTGTTCTGCAGGGCTGGCAAGTGTAAAACACTGCATGATGGGGTGGCGTCCCCAGCACTTTAAACATTCATGTTTGAACTTAAAGGGGTGCCAGGATCAGAACCCCTTTTTGAAGTTCCAACACGCTCCAGTGCTGGGTTCATATGGCTTCTGTACATATTCCACTCTCTGTTGCACAGGATAGGGATAAAAGGACTGATACGTCACTGGCAGGCCGCTGGCCGTATGCGTTGAGGCGGTTCAGTGACTAAATATCGAGGGACAGAATATCGACTGTCCAGAATATCGATGCCAAAATATCGAGGGACAGAATATCGAGTCCCTATCTACAAACAGGTAAGTACTAAAATATCGAGTACAAAATATTGATGTTTAAAATATAGTTAACTAAAATATCGAATTTTTTAAAATGTATTAAAAATAATATAAAAGTAATTAAATAATAAACACAATTACATAAAAAATAGTTAAAATAATGTAAAAAAGCTTAAAATGTAAAAATAATAAATGTAATGTAAAAAAAAACATATTAATTATTTTTTAACATATATATATTTACTTAATAATATTATAAAATAATTATTAATCTTAATTATAAAATATTTAAAACATTATTAAAAATATATTTGCATATATATATAAATAAACATATTATATAAATATAAAAATAAATGATATATAATAATTTAAATAATTAAAGTAAAAAATGTATGTTAATTAATAATTTACACTACATTAAATATAACAAAATTAAAAATGCTGCATAGCTAAGGGAATAAAATTAGTATTTACACTCCAACAACTGCAAAAGTAGGGAAAGTGTTGGATAGCGGGTGGGTAAAAATTACTATTCCTACTCCAGCGAGTGGAACAGTAGGGAAAGTGTTGGATAGCGGGAGGGTAAAAATTACTATTCTTACTCCAGCGAGTGGAACAGTAGGGAAAGTGTTGGATAACGGGAGGGTAAAAATTACTATTCCCACTCCACCGAGTGGAACAGTAGGAAAAGTGTTGGATAGCGGGAGGGTAAAAATTACTATTCCCACTCCAGCGAGTGGAACAGTAGGGAAAGTGTTGGATAGCGGGAGGGTAAAAATTACTATTCCCACTCCAGCGAGTGGAACAGTAGGGAAAGTGTTGGATAGCGGGAGTTTAAAAATTACTATTCCCACTCCAGTGAGTGGAACAGTAGTGAAAGTGTTGGATAGCGGGAGTGTAAAAATAACTATTCCCACTCCAGTGAGTGCAACAGTAGGGAAAGTGTTGGGTAGCGTAGGGGAATAATTGAGTAGACCCACTCCTACAATATAATTAAAATTAATTAACAAATAATTAATTAATAAAAATATATTTACCTTCCAACATTTTCCCCTATAAACGTCACCTCCAATAGTGTAAAATATTAATGAATAAACATAATTAATTAACATTTAATTAATTAGCTAATTACAATTAACAATGAAATTAATAACCATCATATCTAAATTAATTAACACAATTAACACTATAAAATAACTTAGAATAAATAATATTTAAAAATTATTAAAATTTGAAATAAATTTAACTTAATTCCCACCCTACTCCCCTATCAACACTGAACACACTACTAAAAAAATGTACATAATTAACATATTAATAAATTAATTTTTAATAATTAATATGTAATTCATTACTAATTAATAAAAAATTAAACAATTTATATAATTAGCAATTAATTAAAAAAGATTATTATTCACTTTTTATATATTTAATAATAAATTAATTAACTTAATTAACAGTAGTAATTATTAAACAATAAATTATTAATTAATAAATTATGAATTTTTATAATTTAAATTAAATTACTTCCCACCCTATTCCCCTATAAACCCACAACCCGCTACGGAACTAATATACGCAGAAATTATTAAACAATAGTTATTATAAAACAAAATTATTAATTAATAAATTATTAATTTTTATAATGTAAATTAAATTACTTCCCACCCTATTCCCCTATAAACCCACAACCCGCTACAGAACTAAAATACGCAAAAATTATTCAACAATATTAATTATTAAACACTAAAAGGCCCATTACGATACCGGGCGTAAAAAAATCCGCCACCCATGAAAGCGGCAAAAATCCGCCCGCCTACACCTTCTGAATACCGACCCAGCAATTATGATGCCTCGAACCGAAAACCGCCAGCGGCGGTAAAAACACACAAAATACCGCCCGCCCATGCCCGAGTCGGAGTCAAACCGCCCGCCACGGACGGAAAGACGCACGACAACACAAAACCGCCCGCCCTCACGGTCGAGACACCGCACGTGAAATTACGATCGCACCGACATGAGCGCGGAAAAACAACAAATACACCGCCCGCCAGCGTAAACAACACTGAAGAAAATGGACACGGCAGAAGCCATGGCGGCCACGTCCCTGCACAGAAACAGCCCCGGACTCAAACAAACACACACAACATGGCAAACAAGTCCACACAGCAACCCACGCACAAATACACAGACAAAGTACACATCCCGAAAACACACCACCCCTGGACAAACAAATAAACCACAAAGCCCAGAACACCGGCCACAACACACCTGAAAACAACAGACCATCAGGACACACCCAAACAGGTAAGTACAAAAGCAGCCCCTCCACAGACCACAACCCCTTGCAACATTGCAAAGCAGAGAGGAGAGGAGAGGACACAGTGACACAGCAAGGACAGCAGCACACCACAGATACGCACACATCACACCCACCACCACCACCACCACCACCAAACACCGGCACCACAAACCCCCTGCACATCACACATCACACACCGCACCAGCACCACAAACACCATGGCACCACACAGAATGCCCAAGTTCACTTCCACTGAGCTGACGGTCATGGTCGACGAGATCGTCAAGGTGCACACACAAATCTATGGCAACCAGGTCCAGCACACACCACTAGCCACCAGAAACAGAATGTGGAACAGAATTGTAGACCAGGTCAATGCAGTCGGGACCGTACCCAGAAACAGAGGAGAGATAAACAAACGGTGGAACGACATCAAAAGCCTGGTCAAGAAGAAGGAGAGCAAAAACCGAGAGCTGGCTGCCACGACTGGCGGAGGGAATCCCGCGCATTACAAGACCTTCAAAGCGTGGGAGGAGAAGGTGCGAGTCATCATCCATCCGGAGATCCTCACCGGATTACCAGGGGGAGTGGAGGCCGGTAAGTACAAACAAATGTATACCAGCACACCGCTATGTACTCACATGCACTACCACCATGCCATAGCTCCGAGGGACAAACACCCCCATGTCCAGTACACAATACACAACACATCACTCACACATGCAACAGGCACCACCACACACACAGCCCAAACATATCAACTAACAAAACCATGGGGGCATGTGTACACCCAGCCAGCCACGTAACTACCAACAGGTCCCCTAGTACTCCAGAAGCGCCACAACGAGCACCCCCCACACCCATGTGGCAGCCGTAGCTGCACCAACCGACAAGTAACAGGTAAGTAGCCGCAACACAGAGGCAGTGGGTGGGAGGGGGACAGCTGAAGTACAACACCCACCAGGCCCCTAGTCCTACAGCACAGCAAGGCAGAGCACCCCCACACCCATGTGGCAGCCGTAGCTGCACCAACCGACAAGTAACAGGTAAGTAGCAGCAACACAAAGCGCAGTGGGTGGGAGGGGGGACATCTGAAGTACAACACACACCAGGCCCCTAGTCCCACAGCACAGCAAGGAGGAGCACAGCCCACACCCCACACCCACGTAGCAGCCACTGCAGTGGACACCGGCAGCCGACAGGTAGACATCCCGCCCCAGGACAAACGGTGTCAGTGGGTGTCCAGCCATCACCACGACCCATAACACCGCCCCCACCCCCACAGACCTGCAACATGGAGCACCCCCCGCCCATAACCATGTTGCATCCAGTCCAGTGCACGCTCAAAAACAACCTGCAGGTGGGAAACTGGACAGGGTGGGGTGACTGGAGGCATGAGGACTGAATTACGACTAACACATGGGACATGTCAAGTAGCAGAGGAACACGCAGCACTGCTCCCTGCCACAACCATGTGAACAATGTGCACACGGACATGAACCACAGAGTCACACCCCACATGACCCATCACAGACACAGCAACACCCAAGGAGCCACGTCTGCATGCACAAGTCACACTGATTACAGAACCACACGGCAGGCACAGTGCAACCCATCACACACAACTGCAACACCATCGAAGTCCTGTCCATGTAGCCCCCACTGCCTGTCAAGCACACATCCCACAACTATGCCCATGTAAGACATACCACACTAGACGCAACAGCGTGGAACAACATAAATGCACACGAACACCACTGGACCCATCAAACACACAGACACACAATGCACATACAACATACCATCCATCTCATCCGTCAGCCCCAGTCACATGAAAGGTATGTCATCCGAACAGCTGGTCCACACACAGTAGTCACGCAAAGAAACATGCCCATGATAAATCATGTGCCAGTAGTGAATGAAGCGCACGTCACACTGTGAGCAACTACACACATAACATGAGCCACACACCCCCGAGCACTGCAGTGATGCACATGGCACAGGGCAGCACGCACACCAAGGAATTGGACCATCTGCAATACGTCGTGTGGCACACAACCATCACTCACTCATAACAATGCGTCCAATTACATGGCCAGAAATCACAACAGACAGCAAAAATGCAGGGTATGTCAGACATACACACACCTCAAACCATGCACTGTCATGTTGCCACAACACATGTCACGTTCTGCACCCATGGCACACAGTATGTACCCCCAAAGCATAGTTCATCTCAAATGCGTTTCAGGGGGCTGACCCCCATTTTGCCATCTGCGTTTCGAAGCGTTACATTTGAACCCCAAGAGCATAGTACAAACCAACCTCCACGATGGGTCTGGAGTCCGCATACACCAGAGCCACAAAAAGCAGGAGCACAGCAACACACCCATCGGCATTGCCAATCCGTCCCATGCCACATGTCCACAGCACACAGTCCCATTGGCATGCCCACACAACAACAAATAGCACAGCCACACACACGGCTCCGGGAAACCTGTGCACGACTGTGCACGAACTGTGGATGTCAGACAACCTATACATACTTTGTCATGTGCAACACAATAACATATCTCATTCCCCCCACAGGTGACGAACTGCTGGATGCTGGAGATGGAGACAGCAGCCAGCACAGCCAGCCTGCAAGCCCCCAACAAGGACTCACGGATGTGGAGGATCTGTCCTCCGATTCGGACACGGACCACCCAGCAGGCCCATCTGGTGTGGCAGGGCCCAACCGCACCCCAGGCACCCTCCTACCCACCAACCCATCATCCAGGGCTGATGACCACTCACAGCCCCCTGCTGCCACTGTCGTTGCGGCCACTCCCACTGTTGTGGCGGCCACTCCCACTGCCGCAACCACCACCATCGCCGCAACAACCACCACCGCCGCGACCACCACCACGTCATCACCGGCCCCAGCACCAGCGCAAGTGGTGGTCCGGCCGACTGGGTCCACCCTGGGAGCCACAGCGAGGACCGTGGTGAGCAATGTGGCTAGTGGGCAGGCCGGTGGCAGCAGTACTGGTGGGAAGAGCAGGGTCAGGCCAACGCCAGCCTCCCCTGGGAGCCATGCCCTGCCTCAAATGGCCAGAGTCCTTGGGGCCTATGAAGAGGCCCAAGGACAATGGGCCAGGTCTGCTTCCGACACGCGGGAGGTCCTGGGGGTGTTGAGGTCCATGGACGCCCATATGGGCCAATTCGTGTCCCGTATGGACCAACTCGTGGACCTCATGGGCCAGCTGGTGGTGGCGGTGAGGTCACAGGCAAGGCCAGCAACACCACCTCCGCCACCACCTGCTAGGGCGCAGGGTCGGGCAGCAGTGTCCAGTTCCCCTGCGTCCACAGCCAGTGAGCACACCTCACCCACCACCAGCAGGTCGCCACCACACCCCCCCTCCCAAACGTGGAAGGGGCCGTCCGAAGTGGAAACAGATGTCCCGGGAGGACTTCGCACGCTCCAGACGCAAGTGAGGCAGCCAGCCATCCTTGACCACCCACTGCATTGACTTGGACTACGATCCCACCCCACACAGCCATCAGAATGGCATGTGTCTGTTGGACTAGGGACATAGAACTAGTGGGTACACCCTGAGCATCACGCAGCCATGGCCGACAGCTCATTGTCACTGCACGCAACACTCATGTCATCACCTTGCACACAATGACATGTCACAGTTGAAAATAAATGCACCTTTTACACAAACTGCTGTCTGTGCACTGTGTTTATTGAACGATGATCAACCGCCACCTTGAGCAGAAAAGCATCGGATGTGTGGCATGGCGATGGGACAGGAGGGGCTGTAGGGACCTAGGGGGGAGACAGAACAGGAGCACATTCAATGAGTGTGTCACACACCCATCACACAGTACATGTCAACAACTACAAGCAATGTACACACATCGCACAGAGCAATAGGGCACAATGCCACAGCCACCGTCAGTGGCATACAAACCTGGACATGGACCATTGACACACAGCACACAGTGAACAAAAGGCCTCCGTGACACAGCACACAGACACCTGCACAACTACAGCCACATCAGCCGTCGTACATGGACACTCACCGTCAAGTGAAGTAGCGGGCGATGAGCTGCTGACGGACATTCACAGCTTCCTCCTCTCCGCTGTCTTCCTCACTCGAGCTGTCCTGGTCTGCAGGCTGGGGCCCTGGTTGATCTCCGTCATCCACAATTAGGGGGATCTGCTTTCGAATGGCCAGATTGTGCAGCATGCAGCAAGCCACCACTATCTGGCACACCTTCTGTGGGGAGTACGCCAGCGCACCCCCGGTGCGGTCCAGGCATCTGAACCTGGACTTGAGGAGGCCAAAGGTACGCTCGACCACACGTCTGGTCCTCCCATGTGCCTCATTGTAGCGGTCATCTGCTGGGGTCCGAGGATTTCGTAATGGACTGAGCAGCCAGGGCCCATTCGGGTAAGCCGAGTCACCTGGGCGTGGGGGACACAGAGAACCGTTGCAATTCAAACAGGACAGTAGACAGCATCCTTAAGCCAGCACGCTACACAACTCCACATACTCACCGACAATCCAGCCACGGTCCTGTTGCAGATTGGTCATCAGTCGTGGTAATATGCTGTTTCGCATGATGTGCGCGTCATGGGCCGAGCCTGGGAACTTTGCACACACGTGGGAGATGACCATGTCCGCAAGGCACACCACTTGCACATTCAGGGAGTGCGTGTGCTTCCGGTTGCGGAAGAGCTGCTCAGTGGCCTGTGGTGGGACAAGGCCAACATGGGTGCAGTCAATGGCACCAACAACGTGTGGGATCCGTCCAAGGGCATAGAATGCACCCTTCACTGCCGCCAACTCACGTGCCCTGGGGAATCGGATGTACCTGTTCCTGTACAGCATCATGGCTGCCAGTACATCCCTCAGCACCATGCTGAACATGGGCTGGGACATCCCACCTCCACTGCCCACTGTGTGCTGGAATGACCCAGTGGCGAAAAAATGCAGTGCAGCCATCACCTTAGCCGTGGGGGTGAATGCTGTCGGATACACCCTGCGAGGACGGAGGTGGGGTTCCAACATGGCACATAGTCGATGCAGGGTTGGTCGATCCAGACGAAATTTCCGGATGACCTCAGAATCCTCCATGTCCGCCAACAATTGGTAAGGGCGGTAAATGTTTGGTCTCCGCCTAGGAAAGATGGAAGTGGACACATGTCAAAGCAACACGCCACATGGCATATTCACATACACATAACTGATATGACAGAGCAAGAACATGAGTCACAGAACAGCTGTCATGCAGGGACAGCACAGCCACAATACACTTACACAGGTCTCCCACCAATAGCAATGGGCAGTGACACAAACCATTGCTATGTGCATGCACATGGGGATCCAGGCCTCAATGACCTGTGAGGCGTGCTGATGGGGACTGACTGCATATCCGGCAAGCGGCAACACCACGGCAACATGACTGGCTGCTGTGCATCACACTGCTTCCGAGGCTGGATGAGTATGGCACACACCAACGACGATGTGGGCACAGGCTGAGCGGCCAAGACAAGTGGGACCTGTGGCACGAGGGGATATGAGACAGTCATTGGTGTCACCACTGCACCCTATGTGCAGCACTGTACGGATCACACCTCCAGAAGCATTGTCAGGTGTACACATTGACAGCCCCATGCCAACACGGCTGTGTGCTTGCAAATACACATCACATGTGACACGTAACCTTGCACGTGCCAAGTGGCAGATGTACATAGTGAGAGATGACATGCGTGTGCATATGCGTATACCATGCACCCATGCCAATGTGCAGATGATGACATGCTAACAGACATGTGGGGGCCAGCCACTGGCCGTCCCTGCCTATGCACACGGCATGTTGTGGCCCCGTCCATTGTGCACCTGCACCCACACGCACATCATGGCCACACCTGCAGATGCAGTGCGCACATCATACTGTGTGGTGCACATGGCATCAGCGGACTGTCACCAACATGGGCCAGGCCATTACGGCCAACTCCGATGACCCTCGCGGTTGCACCCTGCGTGTTCCACTATGGAGGTAGGCGTCCCGGGCCAGCTGGGTGCAGGCCAACGTCTGCAATTGCCAATGCAGGTCTCAGTGCACTTGTTGCTCGTGTGAATGTCAGGCTGGGCCATGCTGCCCCTCTCAGTCCCAGCAAGCCTGGCCTGCACATTGACTGCACAATGCCAGTAGGTGACAGCACCGACTGCCTAGTGGGTTGCATGTGTCTCCTGTTCAGGACCCTCCAGATGGGCGCTAACTCAGTACTGACTATTGGACACACCATGTCTCGTGATAGGGATGTGTGTGTGGGATGGTGGCACTGAATGTGACCTCCTTTGCGTGGTGGGCCATGCACAGGGCGAGTACGTCGATTATTGCGCAGTGTTGGTCACAGTGGGTGCACCCACACAGATGTGTTGCCCTATGTTCATTTTCTATGTCCGCATGATGATGGACTGTAGGTGTGGGCAGACTACACATTGGTCGATGTGCTGTCAATTTGAATGTGCCTTCACACCAGGCACAGCTGCCCCTGCACATGTGACCCCTGCTGCACTCGCTGCTGGGTCTGTGGAGCTGATGCACCATCTGTGCGTGGGGCGGACAGCTCTCCTCACTTCCGTCATTGCGCATGTCATCACTTTGCCGCAGGTGACATGGATCATGGAGGGCCCACATGTACGCGTGGGTGGCCTCAACAAGTGTGTCCAATGGTTGTCACCCCCAGTCAGTGCTTCGAATGTGAATGATGTTGTGCTGGTGCTAATTTCAATGTGGTGGGTGGGCGGGGCTAGGTGCGGGCTTACATGCAGGACATGGGAGGGTGATCGGATTAGCGACTAGTTGCAATACACACGGGGCACGTCTTTTCCTGTCCACATCAGGGTCATTCCTTGAACTCACTGACAGTAATACAGTCGTCTTTGTCCCTGTCCTCATGGCCTCCCCTCGCTCCCCCAATATGCATTTGCTCCTGTGGGGCTAGCGCATGCAGATGCAGCCCCAAGCTCGCCCCGGAGAGGCCAAGGAGTGTATGTGTGGGTCCAGTTGAACGAGTGGTCTGTCTCACGGCATGATGTGTGGCGGGACGCCGTCCACCTGCGTGGTGCCCCGACTCGAGACCCGGGCAACATAGACAATGCATAGCAGTCTCCGCAGTCCGGATACACCACCTGCGACACACAGAGGCTGTAGCTGCCCTAGCGGCCCATGCCGCGTCCATCTGGGGCTGATGGACCCACACATTCACTCTTTTGCCTCACTGGGGCGGGCTCGGAGGTGCTTGCGCACGCGCTGGCTTCTCTGTTGCAACGGCATGTGACGTGTGTGGAGATGTAGGCAATGGGTGGGATGGTGCGAGCCACCTTCCGTGACGTCACTCCTGCTCGTGATGTGTGCGTCCCCCCAATACTTCCATATGACTTGAGCCATGCTACACATTGAGGATGTTTTGCCTGCGTGATGTGTCCCGGAGGAGCGCGCCGAGTCCTCTCCCCCACCATGCTCCACTGCCATCCCGTGCCCTGGATTGCCTGTGCAGGTTGACAATGTTGGGGATACACCTGGTCGGCAGGGGCTGTGTGTGCCTTGTCAAGGGCCTGGCGGGCGCACAACAGGATCCAGCTTGTCCACAGAGGGTGGGCTGACGTGTACGCCTGATACCGCATTGTTCGTGTGCCCGGCTGCTGTGCACACACGTGTTCACATCCCCCCCGACATGTGGCCTTTGACATTGCCCAGGGAAGCGGTAATGTGCAGTTCCGGACCCCTCCCGACACAGCGTGTTTCAACTTTGCATGTGCGCATCTACCCGTCACACCCACCCACCTGAGCGAAGCGTCACTCCCGCTTCACACGACACATGTGTGTCTTCCACAGTTGTGCTACTCATTTGCGTTGACATCGAATGACAGTGGACTACATAGTCATGTCACGACTGCCGTGTACATCACACACTCTCATCATCTCACATTCGTACTTGTGAAAGGAATCAGCAGAGACAGTTTCTTTCTTCAAACCATGTATTGTGACTTATGTCCTCTGTGATGCAGTATAGTGGACACTACTGGCAGCGGTATGCATGTGGAGGATATACTGAGCATGATTACACATAGCTAAGGGTGTAGGGGTACATGTGATTAGCTGTTGCATGTGGGATGTGGGCTTCAGAGTTACATCTGCTTGGCTGTTGCTGTGCTAATGTTCATTTGCAAGTAGCTGCGGTGCTGCGGACTTTGACACAGACGGTATACATTTAGCCTACCAGACCGCTTGGCATCATGGGCACAGTCCATCTCAGTTCCATGTGACAGGTGTGCTGCTGTTGTTACTCATGCACGCGTGCGTGTGAGTTGACATCAGGGCATGGGCTTACGTGCATGCAACGGCGTCCCACTTGTTGTTGCCATATGGTGGATACTGGACATGTCACAGTCACTGGGGTCGTGTTGTTGTTGTATGCACTTGTCGTCCATGCAAAGGTCCTGTTACGGGATTTCCGGGGAGGGGGAAAAGGGGTGCAGCTCTCACATACTCCAGCCGGGCGATTCCTGTCCACTGTGCGGTGCATATGTCCATGGGCGCAGGATCCATGTCATGGCATAGTTGTACGTGCAGTTCTGTCCATGTGGGTGCGATACACATATCCCATGCCACTGCCTCCCCCGATACATGCAGAGTTCCTGGATGTGATGGGGAACGGAGTGCATGTCCCGGACACATCCGATGTCATGGCAGTGTCGTTGATGGTGTGGTATCAGTTGCAGGTCGTTTGGTATGGCTGTTGTGGTGGTTACTGGCCAGTCCGTGCGGAAGCTAAGCATGGGTACAGTGTCGGACATCATGGCTCAATTGGGGGATTGCGTCGGGGTCCTACGAATTGACAGGTTGTCAGGTATGCGATGGCTTCCTGCAGGGCTTCCATTTCATTGGTGGTATACATGTTTGCCAGCCAATGTAGCGGATGGTGGCTGTCACGGTGTTGTTCGTAAGTTGTCCCTTGTAGGAGCATGATGGGGCATGCTGGGTGACATTCGATGTAGCTGTGATCCATGATCCGTCGTGTGGAGGTACAGTGGTCCCATTGCAGTGTGGGTCCGATGTTCGCCACATACGCCATGCCCCCATAGGCTGAACAGGCCCTGTCGTGTGCGTCCAGAGGGTGGAATAGTGGTAGCAGGTCCGCCCTTGGACATGCCGGGTTGGAGAGGCACAACTCCACAGGATGGTGGAAGGGACACCTCCGACAGTAGAAGACGGGTATGACGCAGCTGAACAATGCGATGCGGTAAGTCAGTCGGTAACTTACGTTCAGCAGGGATAGGGGTTCGCATCCCAGTAGCTGTATCAGGTTGTGTTTGTACAGCTTGACCTGTTTGGCGTAGTTGGGTAGGTGTGTTGTAGGTGCCATTTTGCTGCGGGGCGATGTGGTGGCGTGCTCCGGCTGTGTGTGCAGTCTGCAGTGTGCAAGCTCCGAGGTTGCTGTGAGGTCTGTGATGGTCGTAGGGGGCAGGACTTGTGTTCTGTTAGCTTGTGCGGAGGACACGGGCCCTCATCCCACGTGCTTCTCTGAATGTTCAAGGTCAGTGGTGTGTGACTCCTTCCAGATAACTTGCATGGGAACGGCATGGGGGAGTTTTATATTTTTTCTTTCCCGTTCGGTATGTTCTTAGGTGATATGCGCTATCTGCCCTGTGGTCGGTTTCCTCTGCATGCCTGTGTTGGTCTTTTTTTGGGACAATGGCTGTATTCTCCGGCTTGTTTAGTCGGGATGTGGTTTCGGAGTTGGAATGGAAGGTCATTCAGTGCTGTCTGCTCTCCCGTGTGTGGGCGGCAGGCTGTGTTTCCGCTATGCGTTGGGCCTTGTGTGTGGGTGTCATTCTTGGGTCCACCTGTTGTCGGTCCCCGGGCTCTTTGGTGTTCCGTTTTGTATGTCTGGTTCATGGGTGCAGGGTGGTATGGGTGTTTCTGTGTGGTACTGGCGTACCTCTTCCCGACGGGGCCCATGTTCTACTGGGTGGTGTTGCCGCCGCTGTGTGCTTCGCCATGTTTGTCACACAGGGGTGTGTCCTGATGTTGCGTGACTTCACTGACATGTGGGCGTCGGTTGTGTGACGTTGGGTGTTGTCCGTGAATTGGGCGTTGGGGTCATGACTGTGGCAGGCCTGTCACGTGTCATGTGCGTTCTGGGTGTGGCTGGTGTGTGTGGTGCTTGGTTGTGTCCCTGTGCTGTTTGTGTGCGACGCATACATGGCGTTATGGTTGGGCGCTGAGTTGTGCGCATGTGTGGCTGCGTCATCGCCGCTGTGCTGCGGTGCCGTGACGGGGTCGTTAGTTCCTGGTCCCAGGTGGTGTGCCCATGATAGTTGCGAGATGTTGCACTTTGCCCTGTGTTACATTTGTGGGTGCAGTGGTGGATGTGTCTTGTCCACGCATGGGTGTTGGGGGGTGCCATGTCCTCCTTTTCCGCACTTGCACTGTGTGCGCTGTTTGCGTGCCCTTGTTGTGTGTGTGCCTACCTGCGTCTCCGCGGTACGTTGCCTCCTTGGTGGTGCATCAGGTATAGCATGGGGAGGGCCTGCAGTGCTGGATTCATGCTCGGGGGGTCGCCTCTTCGGTGTCTGTGCTCGGCGTTCGGGTTTCCGCCTCACTTTCACGTGCGGTGTCTCTTAGCCGTGGGAGCTGTTTGTTTGCGGCATCGTAATTTGTACGCCGGGCGGTACGTGATTTCGTCTGGCGGTGTGTCTCCATTGGGCTGCGCCGCTACGTGAGCGGGCGCACTTTGATGGCGGACGGCGTCGCTGGCTTGCCGGCGGTGTTTGGCTGCCTTTTCACATCGTAATTTGGCGGGCGTGTGGGCTGCGGCATGCGGGCGGTAACTGGTGGTTTTTGCATCCGCCAGCACGGCGGTAGTGCTTCCGCCCGCCATCGTAATGGGCCCCTAAATTATTAATTAATAAATTATTAATTTTTATAATGTAAATTAAATTACTTCCCACCCTATTCCCCTATAAACGCACAACCCGCTACCGAACTAATATATACGCAAAAATTAATTTACATAAAATCCATTACCTTAAAAAAATTGTAACATACATTAAAAAAATATTATATATTTTTAACACATATAGTAACATATAAAACAATTTAAAAAAAATTTGATATAATAAAATTCGATATAATGACATTCGATATTACTTACCTATATGTCGATATTTTTTTCCAACTATATTATGTCTTTTCTATAGTCTGTCCTCTCGATATTTTCTACTCGATATTTTGTCCTTTCGATATTAAAAATTCGATATTTAGGGGCCGATTCCGATTCGGGCCGGAAATCTCTCCGACCGAGCCGGACCCGGAGAGATTTCCGACCGAATCGGACCCGTGCAGCCCGACCGAATGAGTACGATGCGTCCGTATGCTATCGTACTCGAGTCGGTCGGACTCCCATTGAAGTCAATGGGACCCGGTCGTACAATGCGTATGCGGGCTCCCATTGCCTCAATGGGTGCGAGGCGAACAAGGGCGCCCCCTACAGCGGGTATGCGGCGAAGCGACTCGCGCCGTACACGCACAGGTAGGGGGGACCCATGGGTCCCCCTGTGTGCGACTTGCGTGGCTACGCGTACAGGGAGTCCGACACGGACCCCGAAGTACGGCTCCGACTGCTCTTTCGAGCCGGACGGCGCATGTCGATCGGACTGCTCGCGGCGCGCATCGTACTTACCCGGCCGGGGAACGTCTCCATTGCGCGGTGCGAGTCGTGTCCGAGCGAGTCAGTCGGTGCGGTTAGACCCGGGAACGAGTCGGTCGGAGCGGTTGGGACGCCCGAACGAGTCGGTCAGCGATTTCGCATCGTACTCGCTCGTCCGGACGCGCGTACGAATCGGTCGGGAAATAGGGCTCCGAATCGGATCCTGTTATGCCGAATCCGATTCGGAGCCCTAACGGCCGAGATCGGAATCGGCCCCTTAGTCTCTACACCCATTGAGGCAGAGGATTGAGTGGGCGACATCCACTGCATCCAAAGCTCAGAATCCACCTCCCCCTATGGCTTATCCGGGTAGAGGCTGACCCTAGCCCTAAATTCTTTGTCGTAACTCAGCCGGCGTAACCCCAAAAGTGCATCTGCGCTTTGCGAATAATGTCCATGTACATCAGCAGCGCAATCATTCTATCCAAATGAAGCTCGCAATATATGCTAGCATAAATCAAAAAGGCTGAGGTCCAATTCTCCATATTTATGGGAACTCTCGGACTCCTGGTCAGTTCCCAATCCTCCTTCTTGGACCCCTCCTTTGCCTGAATTTCCCTGTGGAGGAGTTTGAAAACATCAACATATTCAGGCTTTCAAAATCTCTTCTTGGTTTTCTCTGACAAATGAGACCCCACAGGCATTGCCAACCCATGAAAGGTAATCTCTTTTTATGTTTGCCCTCTTCAGTCTCCTCCTTCTTTTCTGCTTCACCTTGCCCAAGTGCACTGCTCCTTTGGACCCCGGTACTCGCTGCCTGCTTGCTGGCACCCACCTATTCAGGTGACCCTGGGGCCACAGCCACATCTGCCAGCGTGGCCCTTGAGTCACCTACCACTCCATCCCCCACAACCACTGACCTGCAAGCCTTACCCTCAGTCCTAAATATCCCACGTTGCCCACCAATCGCCTTTACCTGCTGATACAGCTCCATCCACCACCTTCTGCCTACGCCGTCCGCCTCTTTAGCCTTGGCATTCCCCATGTCTGCGCTTGACATCTGAAATCCACCAACTTCCCCTGTTGTCTGCTCTGTCTTCCCAAGCCTCCCAGGCTCCTGCACCACTCCCTTCTGGCATTGCACAGGCACACTATACTGAGACAAACAGGGCTCTGGCAGAACTCCATGTCCCGCTGTGGACCTCCCTGCTGCTTCAGGCCAATGCTCAGGGGCCGTTTAGCGCCCCGCTGGAATCTCTATCTGTCTCCCAGCCTCAAACGCCGTTCTTGTGCCTCCTTTCCCCACCAGGCTGCTCCAAACAAGGGGGTCCCTCGCACCACCAGGCCCCCAAGCCGCACTGGCTCCCACCTTACCCACAGTCCCCCTGGTCTGGGGCCCACAGACCCGTGGGTCCCACCTTGTACCTCCACTTCTTGAGGATCCTTGTCTGCAGAGGTTAGAGCAGCTGCCCTTTCCCTGGCCTCACACATCCTGGCCCAGTGCTTATCAGTTTCCTGAATAAGTAGACACTGCTTGCATGTGAGTGCCTCTTAATCCACACCTTGCCACTTACTTGATGGGGGTCCTTAGGGCCCACTGGACCTTTGCCCCTCATATGGTCCCAGGTATCACCCTTTTATTTGAAGTGGGGCCCCCTCCCCCCCGGCCCCTCCACAACATGTGTCCTGCCCCCTGTTGGAGCCACAACATTCGTCATTGCCCCCGCTGAAGCACACGGCCATGCGTCCTTCAAAACCAAAGGCCCCACCCTTGCTGGTCTCAACTCTCTACTCGGCCGAGGAGTGGCACTGTGCAGGGCCGGACTGGGAACAGAAACCGGCCCTGGCAAACTGCTCAGCTGGCACCCCCTGGGGTGAGGGGGAGTGCAGCCGAGCAGTTTGCGAGGGCCGGTTTCGGCCGATTTTGTTACAGGGGGCCGATATTGCAGACCCCCGGTAACAAAAACGGCCCCCCAGGGGCCTAAAACCGGCCCCCACCCTAGCGGCCTACCGGGGAAACGCCCGGTGCCCGCTATGGCCAGTCCGGCCCTGGCACTGTGGGAGGCTCTTCCACTAGCGCCCACACTTACTGCAGCCCACAGCATTCGCGAACCTGCCACGGACCACCCCCAATTTCCTGGCTGGTAGCGCCTCAGTCAAGCAAGCCACTACCAGTGCTGCCACACTGCCAGACGTGAAATGAGTTAGGCACCTCATGCCGACCCAGGCCTGGTCGACTATGCCAGGCCTGAGCAAGTTGACCCTACCTGCAGCTCCCAGTGTGAGTAGGGCTGCCCGGGCCGCATCATTTTCCGGCTACGCCATGGTTGCTCCACCGTACCGCACTCTCTGTCAAAGCAGGGACCAGGTACGCCTATCCTAAACTCAATTTAACCCCGCTAACAACCTTGCTAAACTACCTCCCTTTCAGTGGTGCTTGGCGGCAAGAAGAGGCTGGATATGCCTCTCCTGATGCCTATAAAGCCCTACAATTAACCTGTCCCTTCCCCCTAACTAAACTAGCCCCACCCTGTCCTGAGGCCAGCATGAAGCACCCAGGGAAAGACTGGTCTGCTAACCTTTACTTCCCCCGTGGGCCGACAATGCTCCATACAAATAAAACATACATAAAAGTTTTGTAATTGGTTATTAACTGGCAAAATGTTGGTCACTAAAGTTCATGTCATTTAATTTAAGACTGGTGCAATTTCTGCGCCATAGAATTTAGCATTGCTGTGTTTCTTCTGGTAAAGTACTGTCATTTGATTATGTTTAACAATTATTTGTCTGCTTTAGATTCTGTTTTTCCACCTCGACTATCTTGCAAAAAGCACATGCTTTGCTGCAGTGGTGGGGTATGATCTTGACTATTAACACTGACTTTAAATAATTATGACATTTCATTAATCTGGCTTCAGTTCTGCATGTAAACCTATATTTGGTCAACATGCTTGGAACATTGTGTTGTAAACTCCACTCCTTTGTCTCATGTGTGGCTCACTGTATGATGTCTGGTGTGTATATTACTGCATTAACTAGCACCAGCCGACTGTGTGTTTCAGTCATAAATGTTGTATTTGCGAGTATATTTCTACTAACCCTATGAAGACAAGTGCTGGAAATGCGGCCCCGGGACTGGTATAAAATAAAAGGAGTGAATAAATAAATGAGTATCAAAATATTAATTCATGAAATAGCCTATTTTCATGACTTGTTCCCAAAATTATGTGGCAACAGGCTGCTTTGAGACAGGATTTCAGACACTAATACATAGAGGGTCAAGAAACACTTGAGTAAAATAAACCCTCAAATAAGTGTTGAGCACTCTAGATATTTATTTGCTTAGAGTGTTTATCATTTTTGCATTAAAAGCTTACAATGGTATACAAGAAACGAGTTAGTCCATAGGGTTTATTTATGGAAACAGTGCAACAGACATCGATAAAGGAAACACATCATTAACAATTCATTGTTATCAATATTTGAATGTACACATTATTGCTATTAGTAAGAGTTTACAGAATGTCTTCAATATGGAGATATTTTGTGATGTCAAGTGCCTTATCACAGAAACCTTTGACTAATTTAAAGGCCTCAATTGCGAATAATATTTGCAAATATAGGCAAGCAAGGCAAACAATTATATACATTCATGCTAAGTAAATGTCACATTATCTGGGCAAGATCAATTTAAAAAATACGTAGGTCATGCAATTCACTGCTCATCAATTCTGCATAGAAAGAGAGTGGCACTTATAATCTCACGCTGCTAAAAGATCTTACTCAGCTTTGTCACTTCTGAGCACTGTACGATTTTGCCTCTTGCACGCGCACCATTTGCATAGCTTAAATCCATGTTTTCTGCAAGTTTCCAGCTTTGTTTTAGAATTACCTGTAGACTGAACATTTTGAAACATCATCATAGATTTGACTATTTGAACAAAGATGTTTTTGGCTGGAAAACGTCATTTTTTTTCTTGAGTGTGAACATCATTCAGACGTCTTCTGAGAATGCCTCATTTAATAGAGGCAGTTTATTGTTTACATTTTCGTATATGCTCTTGTCTGCTTTTCATAATGAATTGTTCTATTAGCAGCTTGTAATAAAATGGTGCAATGCATTTGAAGGGTATTGGAAAATAATACTAAAGAATGAACCACCTTAGGGCATGTTAAGTAGCTTCAGGTCACAAGTCCTAAAAAACAGAAGTGGGGAGACTAACCAAGTATAGCAATATGTAAGTCACATCATGGCGCGCAACATCACACATGACATTGCAGGAAGTGGCATCACTACCCATGACCTCGCAAGAAGTGACATCATAAGAAGGGACAACAGATCTTAAGTCATCACACATATGTTTAGCAGGTCTATCATGAGTACATTTGAGCAAATGTAGCAAATGAAAGCTGAAAGTACTTAAGCCTATTACTTGAGTTTTCATTCTAAAGAAATTATCAGCCCAAATGTGGATGAATTGTGCCTGACTAACTTCAGTAAATAAGTCACTAAGTGCTACAAGCTAGGCACACACTCTGTCCCCAAAAATGTATCACCTACTCATTTAGCAGCACATATCTCACATGTTCTTATTGCTTTTATAACTATATCTTAACCACCCTCACATTCACCAGTCCAACTGAAGGACAGCTCACCCTGGAATCAGTACCACCAGAATACCCACACAGAAATTCGTATCAGCTCCACATCAAAATAAGTGTAAGCTGCTTAGTGTCCAAGAATGAGAAGGAAATGGTAATAAGGTTAACTCACAAGAAAGTGGCTCCTGAAATTCCAGTCCCAACTAGCACTTTTAAAAACATATTGGACTTTGCAAGGAAATATTGCTAGTTTGCATAGAAAAACTACAATAGTGTGGAACTATAGGGACAGTGAGAGTGTAGAGTTTTCTGTTATGGAATGTAGAATGTGGTAAGGAGATTCTATGAGGTGGGGAGAAATGAAGGCTGGCTCTGGGAAGGAGAGTCAGGAGTGTATTGCCGGGTACCCAAGAATAAAAGAAGAAGAAGCGGCTGCAGTATCTTTCTTTACATGGCGCCGAGCGTCGGTCTGGCAGGGGACAGACAATAGGTATCCACCCCTGGGCACACGAAGGACGTTTTGAAGATGGAGAGCAGTTACAAACGGAAGGCAATTCAAGACAAAACAAGCACACCATGACCAGCAACAGCGGTTAATACAGTAATTGTAAGAAGAAACCAAGCTGTGACTGACATTTTAATTCAGGTACGATTTTATTTAGTGTCTTAGTGTGACAGTTGCTAGTCTCGAGGATGGGAGCACGAGGAGCCAATCGAGAAAAGTAGCCTGGTGAGGCAGAAATGCGAGTGAACCAGTACGTGCGCCAGCTCGAGAGCATTCTAATGTAAAACAAAAAGAATCAGACGAGCGGGAGGAGCAGAGGGGAGCTCGAGAGGAGAGTGCACGAGCTCACAAGTGCACGAAGAATCAAACAAGCGCGAGGAGTGGCATGAGAAGAACAAAAACGGAGCGTGGCGTTGAACGTGCCAAATGTTTAAATAAACAAAGCGAAGCAGTCTACTTCAGCTCATATTATTAGGCAGTGCATAAATCAAAACAGGGATTGAACTAAGTGTCTGAGATCCACAGTGAATACGGCATGTCATCCTTAACCCTTTCGCTGCTAGGCCTTTTCCCCCCCTGTGCTAAGCCTTTTTTTGGCTACTAGGGGTAGTTCGCGCTTAGGCCCCTGTAACTTTTTGACCACATAAGGTATCCATGCCAAATTTGCGTCCTTTTCTTCCAACATCATATGGATTCTAAAGGTACCCAGGGTTTGTGGATTCCCCTGGAGGGGACCCAGAAATTAGCCACAATACAGCTACATTTTGTTTTTTTGGGGAAAAATGGGAAAAAAGTGCTGCAAATGAAAGCGTCTGTTTTTTTCCCTGCAAATGGTATCAACAAAGGGTTTGTGGGGCTGAAATCACAATTTTCCCAGCTTTTAGGGACTGACAGACTTTTGTCAGAAAACCAACATTTTTTACACAGTTTTGGCATTTTACTGGGATATAGCCTATTTTTGCTATTTTTTGTGCTTTCAACCTTCTTCCAGTTAATGGTAGAAATGGGTATGAAAGCAATAATGGATCCTGGAAAGCTATACATTTTAGAGAAGTAGACAAAATTCTGAATTGTGCAAGGGGTCATTTGTGTAGATCCTTCAAGGTTTCTTTATAGAAACTAACAGTTGAATATAGGAAAAATTGAAAATTAGTTGGAAAAAACAGCCATTTGTGCCAACGTTTTCACTAAGGGTGGGCGGAATTTGCGTAGTCGCGTTACGCAAAATTCTGCGAAACAGTAAAAAATCTCCACGAGCACGCAGAATTCCACGAGCACGCGGAATTGCTTGTTCCGCCCGTTCGCGATGCGTTTTTCCTGTTCGCGAACGCAGATGTCCGATGGCGTGTCCGAATGACGTGTTCGCGATCGCACACTCTCGCGGGATCGCGCGAACGGATAGGAAAACTCGTCGGCGAACACAGGGATCCCGGTAAGTCGCTACCGCGCACGCGAATACGCATTTTGAAAGCACGAACAAGGAAAAAATTCTGCTACGTCGCGGATCGCAGAATTTTCTGCAATTCCGCGTTCTCCGCGGAACTCGGAATTGCCAAAATTTCGCAAATTCCGCGAGCGGAACGGAATTTACCGCCCCGGCCTAGTTTTTACCTGTAACTTCTTCTAATTGTGACAGCTGTTTGAAAGCAATATACCGCTACATCCTATGGTCTGACTCAAATAGTGTCTGAACCTACTCACTCAGCTGTCCACACACTTGATGGCATATTTACTAATAACCCCGACATCACTCTGACCAAAACCTCCTCACTACCCTGGACGGACCATAAAGCTGTATATTTCAATATTAAGATAATTCAGCCTAACCACTCCATCTCAAACAAACCATCCATGGTAAAAATTTGATTATGGAATAAAATACAAGGGAACAAATTAGAACAGGCCCTAAACATTTGCCCTCCCTCATTGGCCACTGATAACAATGAAGCAGTTTACCACTTTGATAAATGGATCGGAACAGCAGTCAACCATGTAGCGCCTGAAAAAACTATCAGAGCAAGAAGATCCCAGGCAACCTCGCCATGGTATGGACCAGATCTTAAAAGCATAAAGGCCAAATGTAGAAGAATCGAACGAATATGGAGATCTGACTATAATAAGGAGCACAAATTGGCATATAATTTAGCCTTAGAACAATATAAGGAAGCCATTATAAACGCCAAATCAGCATATTTTACAGCAAAAATTGAAGCGGCCAATAACTCCTCTAAGGAACTCTTCAAATCCATCCAAGTGTTATCTAAACCGCAGCAGGTTAATCAGTTTAAGCCGGATCAAACCTTCTGTAACAAGTTGGCTAATTTCTTGCAGACTAAAGTGCAATTGATCTACAGCTACCTCCTTAACACAGCTCGTGTTGCGGACAATTGTAATAGGCCCCCACTGGAGGAGAAGGCATCTCAGTGCCAACTAATCAGTTTCCGGTCTCTTACTCATGAGGAAGTGAAAAATATCCTCCTATCAACTAAATCAGGATCACCTAATGATCCCTGTCCACCGGCCATTATGCACCTGGTCTCTGGGAAGATTAGCTTACATCTAACCCCCTTTTAAATAATGTAGAAGAATCGAACGAATATGGAGATCTGACTATAGTAAGGAGCACAAATTGGCATATAATTTAGCCTTAGAACAATATAAGGAAGCCATTATAAACGCCAAATCAGCATATTTTACAGCAAAAATTGAAGCGGCCAATAACTCCTCTAAGGAACTCTTCAAATCCATCCAAGTGTTATCTAAACCGCAGCAGGTTAATCAGTTTAAGCCGGATCAAACCTTCTGTAACAAGTTGGCTAATTTCTTCCAGACTAAAGTGCAATTGATCTACAGCTACCTCCTTAACACAGCTCGTGTTGCGGACAATTGTAATAGGCCCCCACTGGAGGAGAAGGCATCTCAGTGCCAACTAATCAGTTTCCGGTCTCTTACTCACGAGGAAGTGAAAAATATCCTCCTATCAACTAAATCAGGATCACCTAATGATCCCTGTCCACCGGCCATTATGCACCTGGTCTCTGGGAAGATTAGCTTACATCTAACCCCCCTTTTAAATAAAGTTTTAGAGTCAGGGATTTATCCTTGTGCCTGGAAAAAAGTGTGTATTAGGCCGATCCCGAAAAAGCCTGGCCTGGATCCTACCGAGGTCAAAAATTATCGACCTATTTCATGCCTGCCAGTAGCAGCCAAAATCCTTGAAAAATCAGTCAACAGAGAGCTAACCCAATATCTAGACTCCAATAATTTGCTTGACTCAAGTCAGCATGGCTTTCGGTCATGCCATTCTACAGAGACTTCTTTGATTATGGGAACGGAGGAGATTCGCAAACAGGTGGATGGGGGGGGGGCAGAGCTGTCCTTATCCCCTTAGATCTATCAGCAGCATTTGACACCGTGAATCATAAGGTGTTAGTGCGGTGGCTGAAAGCTGTGGGGATTGGGGCTACCGCTCTGGCCCTTCTCTCCTCCTTTCTAGCCTCTAGGGAGCAGAACATACACTGGAAAAATCTGCAATCCGACACATTTCATCTTCCGTGTGGAGTGCCGCAGGGATCAGCCTTGTCACCGACTCTATTTAATATATATGTTACTCCACTGGCCAGACTCGTCAGAGAGCATGGCTTTACTTTGGTCTCGTATGCGGACGATTCGCAGCTTGTCATATCCGTATATAAACAGCCAGAGACCACCGCCATTAGCTGTAATGCCTGCCTGACGGAAATCATGAGCTGGATGAGTCAAAATTTTCTTAAGATCAACACCGATAAAATGGAGGTAGTGGAGTTCGGCAAGGGCCAATCCCTGTGGAATCAAATTTGGTGGCCGATTGAGGCTGGTGAATGTCCCCGTCCAACAGCAAAGGCAAGAACCTAGGAGTGATCTTTGATGATCAGCTTAATTTCGCAGCTCAGATCAATCGTCTAACTTCTTCCTGCTTCTTTTTACTGAAGACCTTACGGAAGATTTTCCCCTTTATTCCTCAGGAACTCAGGAAAACGGTGGTAGTAGCTCTTATTCTTTCGAAAATAGACTACTGCAATGCACTTTTTATGGGCATTGACAAGGCACAGAGGACGAAATTACAATCGTTACAAAATGCTGCTGCACAATTGTTATTAAACATTCCTAAGGGCCATCCCACCTCGGCTGGCATAAGGTCACTACATTGGCTCCCTATCCAGCAATGAGTAGAATTTAAGGCCCTCTGTTTGGTGCACAAGGCACTATATGGAAGTGGTTCGGTTGATATCCAGAAATTGTTCTCATGGTACACTCCCACCAGAAATCTTAGATCCACAAAGGCGGGTCTCATTCACATTTCCAAAATTCGCAGAGCAAGATGGGAAGGTAGGAGTCTATCACACTGTGCAGTCAAACTGTGGAATCAGCAGCCTATCGCTATGAGACTACAATCCAACAGGCAGCTTTTTAGGAAATTGCTAAAGTCCTGGTTGTTCCCCCCAAACTAAGTCGCCGGTGTCAACGGTACAGTCCCTCTTCACACTCTCAGCGCCAAGACGCCGCGGCATTCGAGCACTTTACAAACTTTTATCTTATCTTATCTTATCTGGAACTTTCTGGTTGTGGGGATATATAGGACTTGTAGGTTCACCAAGAACCCGACGAACCCAGAGCCAATAACTGAGCAGCGTCTTGCAATGGTTTTTTATTATGTACCGGGTAAATAGCAATTCATTTGGGAAAATATATACATGGAAAAATCGGTATGAAAGACACCTATGTATTTCTGAAATTGGAACAAAATATAGAGTTTAGAAACAATAGATATTTGCACATTTCCGAAATTGTGAGTACCCATACTAGCATGAGAATTATAGGTCATTTTTCAAAATGACTTCTTTTTTACAAATTGTCTTTCATTTGGAAGGCAGAAATGCATCAAAAGTTAATAGGTAATAACAGTTGCTCTACAATACTGTGTTACCCTAAGTCTCCCGATAAAAATGGTACCTCACTTGTGTGGGTAGGCCTAGTGCCCGCGACAGGAAACGGCTCAAAACGCAATGTGGACACACTTTATTTTTACAGTGAAAACTGACCCTTTTTTTGCAAAGTGCCTAGTTGTAGATTTTGAACCCTAGCTCTGCCGGCACCTAGGGAAACATAGCAAACCTATACATTTTTGAAAACTAGACAACCAGGGGAATCCATGTTGGGGTGACTTGACTGGCTCTCACCAGGTTCTGTTACCCAGAATCCCTTGCAAACCTAAACATTTGTCCAAAAAACCATATTTTCCTCACATTTCTGTTGTGGAAAGTTCTGGAATCTGCGTGGATCCATGAAATTCCACCTACCCCGCATTCCCCGAAATCTTCCAAGAAAAATGGTACCTCACTTGTGTAGGTAGGCCTAGTGCCCGCGACAGGAAACGGCCCAAAACACAACGTGGAGACTTGACTGGCTCTCACCAGGTTCTATTACCCAGAATCCCTTGCAAACCTAAAGATTTTTTTTAAAAAACCACATTTTCCTCACATTTCTGTGGTGGAAAGTTCTGGAATCTGTGTGGATCTACAAAATTCCACCCACCCCGCGTTTCCCAAAGTCTTCGAGAAAAATGGTACCTCACTTGTGTGGGTAGGCCTAGTGCCCGCGACAGGAAACGGCCCAAAACGCAACGTGGATACACCACATTTTCACAGTGAAAACGGACCCTTTTTTTGCAAAGTGCCAAGCTGTAGATTTTGAACCCTAGCTCTGCCGGCACCTAGGGAAACCTAGCAACCCTATACATTTTTGAAAACTAGACACCCAGGGGAATCCAGGATGGGGTGACTTGACTGGCTCTCACCAAGTTCTATTACCCAGAATCCTTTGCAAACCTAAAAAGTTGTAAAATAAAACACATTTTCTTCACATTTCTGTGGTGGAAAGTTCTGGAATCTGCATGGATCCACAAAATTCCACCCACCCCGCATTCCCCAAAGTCTTCCAAGAAAAACGGTACCTCACTTGTGTGGGTAGGCCTAGTGCCCGTGACAGGTAACGGCCCAAAACGTAACGTGGACACAGCACATTTTCACAGTGAAAACTGACCCTTTTTTTGCAAAGTGCCTAGTTGTAGATTTTGAACCCTAGCTCTGCCGGCACCTAGGGCAACCTAGCAAACCTATACATTTTTGAAAACTAGACACCCTGGGGAATCCAGGATGGGGTGACTTGACTGGCTTTCACCAGGTTCTGTTACCCAGAATCCCTTGCAAACCTAAAAAGTTGTAAAAAAAAACACATTTTCCTCAAATTTCTGTGGTGGAAAGTTCTGGAATCTGCGTGGATCCACAAAATTCCACCCACCCCGCGTCCCCCAAAGTCTTCCGAGAAAAATGGTACCTCACTTGTGTGGGTAGGCCTTGTGCCCGTGACAGGAAACGGCCCAAAACACAACGTGGACACACCACCTTTTCACAGTGAAAACGGACTCTTTTTTTGCAAAGTGCCTAGCTGTAGATTTTGAATCCTAGCTCTGCCGGCACCTAGGGAAACCTAGTAAACCTATACATTTTTAAAACCTAGACACCCAGGGGAATCCAGGATGGGGTGACTTGACTGGCTCTCACCAGGTTCTATTACCGAGAATCCCTTGTAAACCTATAGATTTGTCAAAAAAAACAAATTTTCCTCACATTTCTGTGGTGGAAAGTTCTGGAATCTACGTGGATCCACAAAACTCTACCCACCCCGCGTTCCCCAAAGTCTTCCAAGAAAAATGGTACCTCACTTGTGTGGGTAGGCCTAGTGCCCGCGACAGGAAACGGCCCAAAACGCAACGTGGACCCACCACATTTTCACAGTGAAAACGGACCCTTTTTTTGCAACGTGCCTAATTGTAGATTTTGAACCCTAGTGATGGAGCAAGGTCTGAAAGAGACTTGCTCGGAGGCAATCCACTCGTTTAACTCATTAACAAGTTATTAAACATGTTTTGTGTATAACTAATACACACCACATGAACACGCGGGTTAGTAAAGCTTGCTTATGTGTGTTCTAATGCGGATAGCAATGAAGACGGACTAATACCGCTTTAAACGGGAAAACTGTTGTGCTCATGCATCGACTGCATCTACATAGTATGACGAGGTAACGCTTGGAGGGAAATTCTTGCGCATGAGCAGAAGACACTAAAATGGAGTCTTGAAGACTCGCGTGCATGGCATCTGCTTAGCTGAAATGAAAATAATTTATTTTACCAATGCTAATGCGGGAAAAGTATTAATAAGAAAAGAGGAATAGAGTAGAGGTGGGAGGTATACAGTGTGACCATTTATTTGTGAAATTAATATTTGTCTTTCTGACTTTATCATTAGTGCGCATTTGGGCCTCTCACGCATAACTGAATTGAGCTGAGTAATTCTAAGACTGCGCATGTCCACTGAAAGTTAACCCGGAATGATGACTTAGATGTTGAACGGGAGCCAAGGTCACCAGTGACATACCCTGAGAACGGATGGTGAAAAGTTAAACGATGAGGACTTTTATTCATAATGTTATGAAAATGTTGCAAGTAAAATGTGAATGTGTATGGGAACTCAATACATGAATAAAAATTAAGGGGACGGGTTTGCGAACAATAGTTGAACTAATTTTAATGACATGTAAGCATGGTGTGATGGAGCTTCCCCCCTTGCCTGACCAATCATATTTCGTATTTTTACGATATTGAAACTTTAGTGGGTGGAACATGAAGAAACAAAGGTATAATTAAGGTAGCTTTAGTTAGTTAGGAGAGTTCGAGATGCTGAAGAGGAAGGAGAGCCAGATGCTGTGAGTCGGAGATGCTGTTGCTGGGAGAAATGCTATGAGATGCTGATAAAGAACCGAATGTAGAATGTGAAGCAGAACTTTCTATCCTAACTTAATTGGGTTAGATCAGAAGATAGCGGAAGAATCTCGAGGAGGAAGAGAGTGTCAGAGAGGGGTGCGGCGCAATCGTCTGTATTCTAGAGAGGTCAACTATCCTGTCCTGAATCCTGTCCTAAAGTCTTTATCTCCTGACCTATTCTGGGGGACCCTTACCAGCCCTTTGGCCAGGGGGTTGGTCTTTCACACCATTCTTGGAAACTATAATTTCACGTTATTTGCAGATGTTCTTTTCTCTCTGTCCTCTCCCTTTCTAAGCATTAATTATTGTATGAGTCCGAAGTATATGCTTGATGTTTAATCAATTGAATTTTTCTCTCCTAAGAATGATGGTGACTGCACTGTATTTTTTTAAATGGTTCACATGCATTTAATTTAGATAAAGATTTTAAAGCTTCCTTAGTCTGTGATCATTTTCTTCAGATAAAAGAATAGTTAAGGGTTCTGTTAATTATCACCATCAACTAGTTCAACTAATGGTCCATCGACCAGAGGAAATAACTTTTTGATCAGTGAAAGGTTAGTTAAGAATATTAAATAACTAATCCTGAATATTATGACAAATATATAATACATTTTGACACTCCCGCGGTTTACTCAATCATGTATTTATGGGCCCAGGTGAGTATATCATAGTGGAGTATCTGTTGTTGGTATACCGCTGGATCAGAGTTATGGTTATTATTGACTAGTTTGGTGATAAATATTGATTATTGATTATTGATTTATGTTTAACAAAAGAGTTAGGGGCAGATTTACAAGCCCGTTGCGCCACTTTTGCGTCACTTTTCCCATGTTAAAAATGACGCAAAGGTGGCGCAAGGGCCTTGTAAATAAGCCCCTCAGTGTCTTGTTTTATGTTGTCTAGAATCCCGGGAAAATGAATAGCGGGTGGTGCCAGAAGCCATACTGCAGTGAGGTTACTCGTCTGTTGGAATAATACTAAGAAGCTACGTAGGGCTGGCAGTGTTAAACTAGGGACTATTTCGTTTAAAAGTAGAGTGCGAATGATAGCAAAAGGGGTTCACTGGTGAAACTTTGGTCCCATTTCCCAATACGGGTGACACTGAAGAAGTAACAGGTTCTCCCGAGCCTGAATGAAGAGTAAACAGGGGTTTTACTCGCAGTAGAAGAGGAGTAATTCTGAAACTCAAGAATAAGTTGAAATCTATCCTTTTGTTTAGTGGAACAGACAGAGTAGCATATGTTTTTATGTTATTATTAACGAAGAATTTAATGAAAAGTATTAAGAAATACATTTTTGTAATACCTTGTGAAAGGAGGGTCAGTCGCCAGAGTTATACTGACATCACAGAGAGCCGCGCTGGGTTTGGTTGAAACAGCGGGCGTGAGACAGAGGCAGATTGTAAAGGAGGGGTCAGTAGTAAGGAGTAATACTGACGTCACAAAAGGCCGCGCTGGCATTGGTCAGACCACGAGCGTGAGCCTGAGTTGATTGGTTGATAGATAAAAGCTGCGCTAGGATTGGTCGAAAAAGAATTGTATGTTGAGTCCTGATTTGACTGCGGGTGTGAGTCGTGCTGACATAGGACGAGACATAGGTAATAGAGCTAGAAGATATACAGAAGACTCTTTCCTATATCGACCGTCTGAAATGTTCGGAAGACCAAAGAAAATGACATTAATGAAGAAAATTAAAAATTTCTTTAAGAAAGACAAGCCTGTAATGACTAGAGAGGGAATTCCTATTCCACCACCTAAAACACCTGCTTCCTTTATGATGATGGAGAAAGGATATCACACGTGTGTATGGTTGGAGAATTGGGTGGAGTATACTAAAGGTGATTGTGTCTTGGCTTTTCCGGAGCATGGTACTTTTAATTTAAAAATACTTCAGAATTTGAGAGATAGAATGAATATGTTAGAACCAAATCCTAGAATGACACAATATGAAGCATTGGAAGAATGGGAAATTGAGGCATTTGATCGTGAAAAATACAGGAGTGGTCGGAGATTTAGAGGATTTTTGCCTAGATATCCGTATGAATCAAGTGGAGATCAAATGAAGCGTTGGAGAAGAGCTGTGTTGACAGAGGGTTTATATCCAGTATTAATGGCTGAAGAACAGTTAGGAGGAAAGTGTAAAGAAAAAACGAAACACATGAATACGACAGGATATGGCGAATCAGATGATGAGCTATTAGAGGATATTTTGATTAAAAACCCTCCACCGTACCAAGAAGCACCTAGTAAGGTCACCCCAAGTGCACCAGTGATAGGAATGCCTGTAACCCCACAAATTTTACATGATGCGTCACTTAATAGGTTGTTACAGGATAATGAGAGAGAAGCTTTAAATAAAACTAGAGAAGAATTAGTTCAGAAAGTAAGCCAATTGAATTTAAATGCCGAAGCTTTGACAGTACCAGTAACTATTGTTCGTGTAATCCCATTATATGGAGATAAAAAGACTTGCCAGAAACCTCAAACTGTGACAATTCCGTTAAATAGTCCCAGAAGAGAAGTAATAATTACGGATGATCAGGCCAGTGAAAGTGAATCAGTTATTTCATTAATGGATCTCCCGAATGTAGAACATTTAACTGAAACTCCAAGGAGAATTATACCTGCAAATTTGAGAGAAAAGAGATCTTTGGTTCCTATAGGAACTGGAGGTTCAACAGCAGTTACCCCTGAAGATATAGAGAGATGGCCACAGGAAATAGAAAATCGAAACCCACAACCAAAGATTCTAGATATCAGTAGATTGAAAGTAGATTTGGAAGAAATGATAACTGGCAATGTGAGCATAGAAAGATTGAGCGTTTATAATGATGAGGAGATATTATTCTTATGTAAGAGTATAACCAGAAGTGCAAGAGTATTTCATGAGAAATTAACAGAAGTTGCCTCAGAGATTGGAATAGATATAGGGAAATCGAAACTATTGCAGAAACCATATTGAGTGGAGTTTACTGATAAGGATTTAGAAAGTGTAAATGCTTCTGGTAAGAGACTACAGATAAAAGAGTTGATGAATATTTTGCGAAAATGGGGAGACATTGACAAATAGAGAATCAGGTGGATAAGAAAGAAAGAGGAAGTACAAGCGAGAGAAGCATCATCTGCATTTCCAGTGAGAGAATCAGATAAGGTTGAGAAAATGTGTCCAATGAGAGAAGTTCCTGGTGGTGGATAGCTTCATGTCCCTTGGAGTAGACAGGATATTTTGTCATTTACGAATGATTTCCCCAGATTGAGAGAAAAGCCAGTTGAATGGTATAAACAGGTGGAAAGATTTGTGAAGGTTTCAAAGGTTTTGTTGAAGGATCTGGATGGTTTATTTGGTATTGTAGTACCAGCTGATTTATGGACAGAATGTAAAATTACAATTGACTGGCCAAATGAGGAATATCCAAGGGATTCCAAAACAGGAGCGCCATCAGAAGAGGTGATGAAGAAGTATCACCAGGTGATTACTTTCTTGAAAGGGAAAATTCCTCCTAAAGAGACTGATTGGGTGAAAATAGATAGAACCACTCAAGAGCCAAATAAGTCTGTACATGCATATTATGAGCGGTTACTACAAGTGTTCAAGCAGTATAGTGGTTTTGAGAACATTGGTGATAAGGATATGGGACATTTTGTGTATCGGTTTGTGTATGGTCTGAAACCGGAGATTAGTCAGATGATTCAGCAGCACATGTTGTGCTGGCAGAGTAAGACGATCGACGAAATTTTGAAATATGCCAAGTAACGTGGAGATGACATTGAGGCAAGGCGTAGGAAGCTAAAAGAGAAAATGATGTGGGCACAAGTAAAATTGGCAGAACAGCAGGAGAATAAATCAAATACCCAGACTGATAATCACATGAAAGAGCAGAGTCAGAATGATCAAGTGGCGAATGGTGGTAAAGTAAGAGGACGAATGAATAGAGAGGAAGCGAAGAAGAAGTTTCCTTGTCATGCGTGCGGAAAGCTTGGACATTGGAAGAACGAGTGTAAGAATATTCAGAATAATAATGGGCCAAACCAAAATTTTATTCCACAGATGCAGAATGAAGTACTTATGAATCAGCCGCAGCAGGTAATTACTCCACAGTATCAGGTGCCACCAGCTCCTATGCCAAACTTTGTGAACTCTCAAAAGTACAGTGCGAACACCGTATTTCACGGAGAAAGTGGTAAGAATAACAGAGTGGTTACTCAGTATTTTTTGCAGAATGATGAAGAAAATTCGGACTACGTGCAATGATGGTGCCTGAGGGGGGAGGAAGAGGAGTGCGTGCTTGGCGCATCCTTGCTGGTAGATCAGACAGGTCCATTTATTGTTGGGAAAGTGAAAGGTAATGACATCACTTTTCTATTGGATACTGGTGCTACCCGGTCTACTGTAAGAACAGCAGACATCCCAAACCTACCCCTCTCGGGAGAATCTATCCAAGTTGTAGGAGTGTCGAATCAACAGATTAGAACCCCAATCACAAAACCAATGGAGGTTCATATCGGAAATTTTAAAGATAGGCATCGGTTTGTAGTTTGCGATTCCAGTCCAGTAAATCTGTTGGGAAGAGATCTATTGTGCAAAATGAATTGCACAATCTATTGTACGCCTGATGGTGTCGCTTTCCAAACCCCTGATGAAGATGTTATATACAAAATAATGCTAGCTAAGCAAGGTACAGAAGTAGACGAGATGCTTTCATTGATAACTGAAAGTGAATTGCCGGAAGAGTTGAGAACCACAGTGAATCCAGAAGTGTGGGATTTTACAGGAAAAGATATTGGGCTGATGAAAAATGTAGATCCAGTTAAAGTGACGGTGAAAGAAGGTGCCGTTTATCCAAACATACGACAGTACAAAATGAGTCCAGAAGTGAAAGCAGGAATTGCTCCAGAAATTGACCGAATGATTAAACAAGGCATTTTAAAAGAGATAATGGGTAGTCCTTGTAATTTGCCAATAATGGGACTTAAAAAGCCTAGCGGAAAATACAGGATAGTGCAGGATTTGAGAAAGATCAACAAAATTGTAGTGCCTTGTTGCCCAGTAGTGCCAAATCCAGCAGTGATCCTTTATCAGATACCCTGGAATGCAGGTTGGTTTACAGTAATTGATTTGTGCCAAGCGTTCTTTTCTATTCCTTTGCACCCAGACAGCCAGTATCTCTTCGCCTTCCAGTTTGAGGATCGTATTTTGTCATGGTGCCGAGTTCCTCAAGGGTACACAGAGAGTCCCTCAATTTTCAATCAGATACTGAAAAAGTGTCTGGAGTCATTAGTTATGCCCGGGTAATCAGTTCTGGTTCAGTACATTGATGACCTATTGGTGGCATCAAAAACACAAGAAGATTGTGTCACTGGCACAATTGCATTACTGAACCATTTGGCCGAAGGAGGACACAAGGTATCTCCAGAAAAATTGCAGTTCGGTCAACAAGAAGTTAGATATTTAGGGTATAAAATAGAAAGAGGAGTTAGAAAAGTGACACCGGAAAGAATAAAAATAATCAAAGAAATGCAGCTACCTCAGACACAGAAGGAGATGAGGATGTTTCTGGGAGTGGTTGGGTACTGTAGACAGTGGATAAATAGCTTCTCCATGCTAGCAAAACCATTGATACAATTAACTCGGAAAAGAGCGAAAGATCCAATTGATTGGAATGATGAATGTTTGGAAGCCTTTGTGAAACTACGAAACTGTCTATGTGAGGCCCCTGCTTCGGGCATGTCTGATTATTCAAAAGAATTTGCGCTGTTTTGTTGTGAGAGAGAAAATTGTGCACTTTCAGTTTTAACACAGAGACATGGATTGAGCCGACGTCCAGTGGCATATTTCTCTGCCACCTTGGATGCAGTGGCCTCAGCCTTACCTGGCTGCTTAAAAGCAGTAGCTGCTACCTGTATGAGTCTGGAGCAAAGTGAATCAATTGTGATGGGACATCCCGTAAAAGTCTACGTTCCACACTCAGTAGAGATTCTTTTGACAAGAATGCGAACACAACATCTCACTCCTAGTCGGCTTACTAAGTATGAGAGAGTAATTTTAGGGGCAAAAAATGTGACAGTGATAAGATGTACAATAATGAATCCTGCCACATTACTACCAGATCCATGTTGTGAAGAAGTAAAAGATGAGATTGATCATGATTGTCTGGATGTGACTGAATTGTGTACTAAGCCCCGAACAGACATAAAAGAAACACCATTGAAGGAATCTGATCATGAATTGTTCGTGGATGGGTCATGTCTAAGAACAGAAGGAGGAGGGTTAAGTGCTGCATATGCTGTATGCAAGATAACAGGGTAGTTGAAGCATCCTGTTTACCGGGAGTCAAGTCTGCACAAGTAGCCGAATTGGTGGCCTGAACAAAGGCATGCAAAAAGGGGAAAAATTGGAGAATAACCATATTTACGGATAGTCAATATGGTTTCGGGGTTGTTCATGACTTTGGCCAACTCTGGATGCAGAGGGGATTTTTGATTTCTTCAGGATCTCCTATCAGAAATAGTAAAAATGTAAAAGATTTGTTGGAAGCATTACAATTGCCAAAAGAAGTAGCAGTTGTCAAATGCGCTGCACATCAGTCAGGAAATGACTATGTGATGGCCGGTAATAGGTATGCAGACCAAGTTGCTCGATACTGTGCAAGAAATACAATGTCAATTAACAGAAAAATTGAAACAGGTGAAACCAGCTGCCAACTTATGTTTTTCTCAGTTCCAGAAACATGGGATGAGGTCAGACAATTACAGGAAGAAGTTGAGGAAAAAGAAAAGGAAATCTGGATAAAATCAGCTTGTATAAAAAAACAGAAGATGAAGTGTGGGTGTACTGAGATGGCAGACCAGTCATGCCAGACTGTCTACTCTCTCAAATGGCAAGAGTATACCATGGGACAACACATATTGGCAGGGATTCAATGATCAGATTATTCAGACAGAGTTGGTACAATCCAAAGTTTAGGGTAGTCGCAGAGAGCCTTTGCCAAAGATGCTCAATCTGTCAGCAGCAGAACCCAGGCAGGAAGACAGTGGTTAGTTGGGGAAAGATTGGAAAGGCAGAAGGACCCTTCACCAGACTGCAGTTAGACTTCATTGAGTTGCCTCCTTGCAATGGATTGAAGTATGTACTTGTCATAGTGTGCCTGTTCTCGAGATGGGTAGAGGCATACCCCACTAGAAGAAATGACAGTCTCACAGTTGCTAAACTACTATTGAGGGAGTTGAAACCTCGTTTCGGTTTTCTAGTCACTTTGGAATCAGATAGAGGACCTCATTTTAATAATGAGATAATTCGATTAATCTGTGCTGCATTTAACATTTACCAAAAACTGCACTGTGCTTATCGTCCAGAGGCTTCTGGAATAGTTGAACAGCTTAATGGCACAATCAAATCAAGATTAGGGAAGGTGTGCGCATCCACAATGCTGAAATGGCCAGATGCATTGCCTCTTGTACTGATGGGTCTCAGAAGTATTCCTGATAGAAAAACAGGATTAAGTCCACATGAGGTACTCATGGGAAGGGCAATGAGACAAGCATTTATTCCTGGAAATAAATTAATGAATATAACTGATGATCTCGTATTGGACTATTGCAAAGGATTGGCTGAAATGGTGCGTTCTGTCTTGCATTAGGTTGGAGAAGACGCAGTTGAAAGGCAGCCAGACCAAGCGCATGGTTTGAATCCTGGAGACTGGGTGTTAGTGAAGAAACACACAAGGAAGTCGTGTCTAGCACCCAGGTGGTATAAACCACGTCAAGTATACTAGTCACTACCACAGCAGTGAAGTGTGCAGGTTTACCCAATTGGATTCATGCTAGTCATACCAGAAGAGTTCCGAGCCCATCTGAACAACAAGAACAGCCACTGACTGAACAAGCTGAGACGTCAGAAGTTGAAAGTTGTGAAGTTGAAGAATCTAGAGAGATAGATTCTGAAAGACAACTATATGACGAACAGCCAAGTACAAGTCAGGAAGAATGGATACCAGTGATTGAAATATCTGATGCTGTTGTCAAAACAAGAAGAACAACTGAATTAAAGAGACAGTAAGGTAGCGAGGAAAAGTCAGGAAAAGAAGAACACACTCAGGTAAAAATAAACAAAGCCATTCAGAAACCTGAGCAGGGTAAGTTAGAAGAAGAAGAACAAGTTCAGGCAGAAGAAGAACAAGTTGAAATAAGACCTGAACAGGATCAGACAGATCTAGAAGAACAAGTTCAGGCAGAAGAAGAACAAACTATAATAAGACCTGAACAGGTGCAGGTAGAGGACATCCGAATACAGAAAATTCAGAACAAAGACAAACAGAAAGGGAAGAAGAACAAGAACAGATTGTGCCCAGATTAAGTGAAAATAAAAGAACTTTAGAAGGAGACGGAGAAGGTGAAAGTGCAGTCCAGGTCAAAAGAGTTAGAAAAGGAGACAATTGGCCAGAAGGAGTGAAGAGACTAAGATATTATCTAAGAAAACCAGAAAAGAAACCAGAGCAAGTAAATGAAGTTACGAGTCAGACACAATCTAAACAAACCTTAGTAAAACTTACACGAAGAAGCCCAAGATTGAGAATTCTGAACAGAAAATACAAGGCCCCTGAGTGGACCTATGTTATACTAGAAGAATTTGAAAACTTAGATTTATATGAAGAATCAGAAAGAGTTAATGTTGCACAGATTGATGAAAACAAATTAAGACCTCCTTAAAATAAAAGACTGGATTTTAAGAAAATTTAGACAAAGAAACAAAAAGAGAAAAGACATTTTCTCTGATTAAAATGGCAGAAGTTGAAGACATTGAAAGACCGAAATGAAGTTTAAAAAGAAAATGTTTAAGATTTTGCTTATGTAGTATTTTATTAGTAGTATTAATATGGTTATTTCTAACAGGAGGAGTACCTTTGTTAATAGAAACAAATAACAAGAATAGTACAATTACTAGTGAGAAATTAAATAGAATAAAGGGAACTAAAATAGAAATAGGGGTAGAAGATGAGATAAATTATCATAATGAATCAGACAATGATTCGTCTTTAAATGTGTTTACTAAATTGTTATTTCAGTATATTAATACAATGGAGCTTAGTAATTGTTATGTCTGTATGAAGTTACCCTCATCAGTGTCAGAAGGGGTGACTTATCACCATATACCTCTAACATATGGTGTATCATGTAGTGTTTTATCAAGTTTATTTTACATAACAGGGAAACTTCAGTATTTTTATTCAAACTTAGATGTAGTATTTTCAGAACTGCCTATTCGAAAGAATATGAATCCAGTATTTAGTAGTAAAAATGCACAGTTCATGGGTGAATTCTTCTTAACAATGAGTTCAATAGATATAGCACAAGCACACAAGGATAACCTAACATGAATATTACGTGAAGAAGAAAAAGAGTTTTGAATTTAGTAGAAGAAAGGAGACAGGATTTAACAAAGAAGGCTGCTGAACAGAAATCCCATGTACCTCCATGGGCTGAGAAAGAGGGAATTTATGCAAAGGGCGAAGCTCATGCTGCGATGTCCCTAGACTTTGTGAAAAAGGGAAAATTCTGCCTCCATAGATTAAAGACAGATTATAATAACAATTTCATTAGTTCCAGTGAATGTGAACACAACTTCCTAATTTCAGGGGGATGGGGACTAAAAGGGGGAACCGATCCTGTATTTCCTGGAGTTTATTATGTATGCGGAAATAATGCCTATTATAGGTTACCTGCAAGATGGTATGGGAGCTGTTATTTTGGAATAGTTTTTCCAAAAATCTACCATGTGGACAGAATCAATGGAATCAATGAAATATCTAATGGACTAACACGAAGAAAAAGAGCTAGTTTTTCTGAAATAGTAGGTGATATATTTAGTGCATTGATACCCTCAGTTGGAGTCATTCTAACTTCACGTAAAATTTGCAAATTGTCAACAATAATTGATTGTCTTTCTACAGATACTGCCGGAGGATTCTTAATGATTAATACAGAGATGGTTGCAATAAGGTCTATGGTTTTACAAAATCGTATTGCTCTTAATATTTTAAAAGAGGGCGGAGTCTGTGGTATGTTAAAAATTTAACATTGCTGCACTTATATTCCGGACAAAAGTAAGGAAATTAAAGGATATATTGGAAATATTACAAGAATGCCTAATGACTTGACCCAACTGGAGGTTGACAGTGTATGGGGAAGATTAACAAAGAGTATAATGTCAATAGGGAATTGGTTTACTGATTTTGGAAAGAGTTTTCTAGGTCAAATAATATTACCAGTAGTTGTGATAATGACAATAGTAATGACAGTAATGATCACATGTAAATGTTGCAGAAGCAAGGGAAAGAGAAGGATACATGCAGAAAGGGAAAGAAAAGGAAAGAAACGAAAGAGGCAATATGAAGAAATTCAGTTAGAGGAAATGAAAGGAAAGCTATACAAAAAGATGAAACATTAGAAGGAAAAGAAGTAACTGACGAAAAGATGAGAGAAGAAAGAGAAAACTGAGAATTATTAAAGTTGGCATCTGGGAAGGGATGGGTAATTTTGTGATGGCTCAAATTGCCATCAGAGAGGGGATTGATGGAGCAAGGTCTGAAAGAGACTTGCTCTGAGGCAATCCACTCGTTTAACTCATTAACAAGTTATTAAACATGTTTTGTGAATAACTAATACGCACCACATGAACACGCGGGTTAGTGAAGCTTGCTTATGTGTGTACTAATGCGGATAACAATGAAGACGGACTAATACCGCTTTAAATGGGGAAACTGTTGTGCGCATGCGTCGACTGCATCTACGTAGTATGACGAGGTATCGCTTGGAGGGAAATTCTTGCGCATGAGCAGAAGACACTAAAATGGAGTCTTGAAGACTCGCGTGCATGGCATCTGCTTAGCTGAAACAAAAATAAGCTATTTTACTAATGCTAATGCGGGAAAAGTATTAATAAGAAAAGAGGAACAGAGTAGAGGTGGGAGGTATACAGTGTGACCATTTATTTGTGAAATTAATATTTGTCTTTCTGACTTTATCATTAGTGCGCATTTGGGCCTCTCACGCATAACTGAATTGAGCAGAGTAATTCGAAGACTGCGCATGTCCACTGAAAGCTAACCCGGAATGATGACTTAGATGTTGAACAGGAGTCAAGGTCACCAGTGACATACCCTAAGAACGGATGGTGAAAAGTTCAATGATGAGGACTCTTATTCATAATGTTATAAAAATGTTGCAAGTAAAATGTGAATGTGTATGGGAACTCAATACATGAATAAAAATTAAGGGGACGGGTTTGCGAACAATAGTTGAACTGATTTTAATGACATGTAAGCATGGTGTGATGGCGGTTCCCCCCTTGCCTGACCAATCATATTTCGTATTTTTACGATATTGAAACTTTAGTGGGTGGAACATGAAGAAACGAAGGTATAATTAAGGTAGCTTTAGTTAGCTAGAGAGTTCGAGATGCTGAAAAGGAAGGAGAGCCAGATGCTGTGAGTCGGAGATGCTGTTGCTGGGTAAGATGCTATGAGATGCTGATGAAAACCGAATGCAGAATCTGAAGCAGAACTTTCTATCCTAACTTAATTGGGTTAGATCAGAAGATCGCAGAAGAATCTCGAGGAGGAAGAGAGTGTCAGAGAGGGGAGCGGCGCAATCGTCGGTATTCTAGAGAGGTCAACTATCCTGTCCTGAATCCTGTCCTGAAGTCTTTGTCTCCTGACCTATCCTGGGGGACCCTTACCAGCCCTTTGGCCAGGGGGTTGGTCTTTCACACCATTCTTGGTAACTATAATTTCACGTTATTTGCAGATGTTCTTTTCTCTCTGTCCTCTCCCTTTCTAAGCATTAATTATTGTATGAGTCCGAAGTATATGCTTAATGTTTAATCAATTGAATTTTTCTCTCCTAAGAATGATGGTGACTGCACTGTATTTTTTGAAATGGTTCACATGCATTTAATTTAGATAAAGATTTTAAACCTTCTTGAGTCTGTGATCATTTTCTTCAGATAAAAGAATAGTTTAGGGTTCTGTTAATTATCACCATCAACTAGTTCAACTAATGGTCCATCGACCAGAGGAAAGAACTTTTTGATCAGTGAAAGGTTAGTTAGGAATATTAAATAACTAATCCTGAATATTATGACAAATATATAATACATTTTGACACTCCAGCGGTTTGCTCAATCGTGTATTTATGGGCCCAGGTGAGTATATGATAGCGGAGTATCTGTTGTTGGAATACCGCTGGATCACTAGCTCTGCCGGCACCTAGGGAAACCTAGCAACCCTATACATTTTTGAAAACTAGACACCCAGGGGAATCCAGGATGGGGTGACTTGACTGGCTCTCACCAGGTTCTATTACCCAGAATCCTTTGCAAACCTAAAAATGTGTCCAAAGAACACATTTTCTTCACATTTCTGTGGTGGAATGTTCTGGAATCTGCATGGATCCACAAAATTCTACCTACCCCGCGTCCCCCAAAGTCTTCCGAGAAAAATGACACCTCACTTGTGTGGGTAGGCCTAGCGCCTGTGACAGGTAATGGCCCAAAACGCAACGTGGATATACCACATTTTCACAGTGAAAACGGACCCTTTTTTTGCAAAGTGCCTAGTTGTAGATTTTGAACCCTAGCTCTGCCGGCACCTAGGGAAACCTAGCAAACCTATACATTTTTGAAGACTAGACACCCAGGGAAATTCAGGATGGGGTGACTTGACTGGCTCTCACCAGGTTCTGTTACCCAGAATCCCTTGCAAACCTAAAAAATTGTCCAAAAAAACACATTTTCCTCACATTTCTGTGGTGGAAAGTTCTGGAATCTGCGTGGATCCACAAAATTCCACCTACCCCGCGTCCCCCAAAGTCTTCCGAGAAAAATGACAACTCACTTGTGTGGGTAGGCCTAGTGCCCGCAACAGGAAACGGCCCAAAACACAACGTGGACACACCACATTTTCACAGTGAAAACGGACTCTTTTTTTGCAAAGTGCCTAGCTGTAGATTTTGAACGCTAGCTCTGCCGGCACCTAGGGAAACCTAGCAAACCTATACATTTTTGAAAACTAGACACCCAGGGGAATCCAGGATGGGGTGACTTGACTGGCTCTCACCAGATTCTGTTACCCAGAATCCCTTGCAAACCCTAAAATTTATCAAAAAACCCACATTTTCCTCATTTCTGTGGTGGAAAGTTCTGGAATCTGCGTGGATCCACAAAATTCCACCCACCCCGCGTCCCCCAAAGTCTTCCGAGAAAAATGGTACCTCACTTGTGTGGATAGACCTAGTGCCTGTAACAGGAAACGGCCCAAAACGCAACGTGGACACACCACATTTTCACAGTGAAAACGGACCCTTTTTTTGCAAAGTGCCTAGCTGTAGATTTTGAACCCTAGCTCTGCCGGCAGGCACCTAGGGAAACCTAGCTAACCTATATATTTTTGAAAAACACATTTTCCTCACATTTCTGTGGTGGAAAGTTCTGGAATCAGCGTGGATCCACAAAATTCCACCCACCCCGCATTCCCCAAGCTCTTCAGAGAAAAATGGTACCTCACTTGTGTGGGTGGGTCAAGTACACGCGACAGGCAAGGGCCCAAAACCTATTGAAGCGACATCAAAATTACCTATCACAAAACAACCTGGTTTTGCAAGCTGGGTCCCATGAGTTTTTGGCCCCGGGCTCGGCGGCCATCTGAGGAAACCTACCAAACCCACACATTTCTGAAAACTAGACACCCGGGGGAGTCCAGTGAGGTATGGCTTGCGTGGGTCCCCCAACATTTCCCTACCCAGAATCCCCTGCAAACCTCAAATTTTGTTGAAAAAATCAGATTTTTCACACATTTCTGTGTGGGAAAGTTGTAGGATCACCGGGCAGACACAAATTTCCTACCACCCAGCGTTCCGCCAGGTCTCCCGATAAAAATGGTACCTCACTTGTGTGGGTAGGCATGGTGGCTGCAACAGGAAATGGCCCAAATCTTACTGTGGAGACTTCAAAATTACTTATAACAAAACTACCTGGTTTTGGGGGGGCGTCACCTGGTTTTTTGGCTCCGGGCTCGCCGCCATCTAGGGAAACCTACTAAACCCACACATTTCTGAAAACTAGATACCCTGGGGAGTCTAATGAGGTATGGCTTGCGTGGATCTCCCAACGTTTCCCTACCCAAAATCCCCAGCAAACCTCAAATTTAGCTGAAAAAATCACTTTTTTCATAAATTTTTGAGTGGAATCACCGTGCCGGCACAAATGTCCTACCACCCAGCGTTCCCCTTGTTCTCCAGGTAAAGTGATATCTCACTTGTGTGGGTGTCCAAAGCAGAATTGGCTAAAATAGAATTTTTCTAAAAATGTAGTGCTTAGAATTCTCGGTGCTATACCCTTAATCCCTATGTTTTGGGCTCTTCCCAGTCACAGGCCTTTGGCCCACCCACACAAGTGAGGTATCATTTTACTCGGGAGATCAAGGGGAACGCTGGGTGGTAGGACATTTGTGCCGGCACAGTGATCCCATGCAAAAATGTATGAAAAAAGTGATTTTTTCAGCTAAATATTAGGTTTGCAGGGGATTCTGGGTAGGGAAACTTTGGGGTATCCACGCAAGCCATACCTCATTGGACTCCCCAGGGTGTCTAGTTACCAGAAATGTGTGGGTTTGGTAGGTTTCCCAAGATGGCAGGAGCCCGGGCCAAAACCCCAGGTGCTCCCCCAAACCAGGTAGTTTTGTTATAGGTAATTTTGAAGTCTCCACAGTACGATTTGGGCCATTTCCTGTTGCAGCCCCTATGCCTACCCACACAAGTGAGGTACCATTTTTATCGGGAGACCTGGGGGAACGCTGGGTGGTAGGAAATTTGTGTCTGCCCGGTGATCCTACAACTTTGCCACACAGAAATGTGTGAAAAATTAGATTTTTTCAACAAAATTTGAGTTTGGCAGGGGATTCAGGGTAGGGAAATGTTGGGGGACCCACACAAGTCATAACTCGCTGAACTCCCCCTTGTGTCTAGTTTTCAGAAATGTGTGGGTTTGGTAGGTTTCCCTAGATGGCCGCCGAGCCCGGCGCCAAAAACTCATGGGACCCCCCTTGCAAAACCAGGTTGTTTTGTGATAGGTAATTTTGATGTCGCCTCAATAGGTTTTGGGCCCTTGCCTGTTGCGGGTACTTGACCCACCCACGCGAGTGAGGTACCATTTTTATCAGGAGACCTGGGGGAATGCTGGATGGTAGGAAATTTGTGGATCCACGCAGATTCCAGAACTTTCCCACACAGAAATTTGAGAAAAAAGTGATTTTTCAGCTAAATATGAGGTTTGCAGGGGATTCTAGGTAGGAAAATGTTGGGGGACCCACGCAAGCCATACCTCGTTGGACTCCCCAGGGTGTCTAGTTTTCATAAATGTGTGGGTTTGGTAGGTTTTCCCTAGATGGCAGCCGAGCCCGGGGCCAAAAACTCATGGGACCCCCCTTGCAAAACCAGGTTGTTTTGTGATAGGTAATTTTGATGTCTCCTCAATAGGTTTTGGGCCCTTGCCTGTCGCGGGTACTTGACCCACCCACGCGAGTGAGGTACCATTTTTATCAGGAGACCTGGGGGAACGCTGGGTGGTAGGAAATTTGTGTCAGCCCGGTGATCCTACAACTTTCCCACACAGAGTTTTTGAAAAAATTGTTTTGTTCAACAAAAGTTGAGGTTCGCAGTGGATTCTGGGTAGGGAAATGCTGGGGGATCCACGCATGCCATACCTCATTGGACTCCCCAGGGTGTCTAGTTTTCAGAAATGTGTGGGTTTGGTAGGTTTACCAAGATGGCCGCCGAGCCCAGGGCCAAAAACTCAGGTGACCCTCCTTGCAAAACCAGGTCCTTTCAAAATAGGTAATTTTAATGTCTCCACAATATGTTTTGGGCCCTTCCCTGTCGCGGGTACTTGGCCCACCCACACAAGTGAGGTACCATTTCTATTGGGATACTTGGAGAAATGCTGGGTGGTAGGAAATTTGTTGTTTCTTTCTGAAGCGTGAAAATGTTGGCACAATAATGCAAGGAAAATGTGACAGTCACATTTTGAGGTTTGCAGGACATTGTGGGTAAGAAAACTTGTTGGGATCCACAAAAGAGACATCACCATGTACTCCCATGGGTGTTTAGTTTACAACAATATCTACAGTTGGTAGTTTTTTCTTAGATGAAATGTACACCTTGGCAGAGAGACAAAAAAGACAAATATTACTGCACAGCCATCTATTCCTCAAGCACACACACATACTGGTTGGATTTGGCACGTGGGCGAGTGATGGTTCAGTATATAAAATTTTATTAACAAGAGATTTCACAAAAATGAAATACACTGTCAATAATTGAAAGGACAGAAAACTGAACCAGTGACTCACAGCTCGTGAGCTGTAAAGCCGCGTCAAGGCCCCAACCGCTTTACAGGCCATTCACACACCTTTCATACATGATACACACAAGACCATTCACACCACCATGCACGAAACCAACACATTACAACATTCACAAAAAGGGACAAGGTACACCCTGCTTGAGAAAGACAGAAAAGACAAATATTTCTGCACAACCACCTATTCCTCAAGCAGACATACATACCGGTTGGATTTGGCACGAGGGTGAGAGATGGTTCAGTATAAACAATTGTATTAACAAGAGATTTCACAAAAATGAAATGCACTGTTAATAATTGAAAGGACGAGAAACTGAACCATTGACTCACAGCTCATGAGCTGTAAAGCCACGACAAGGCACCAACCTCTTTACAGGCCATTCATACACCTTTCATACGTGTGACACATACAAAACCTTTCACACCGCCAGCCGAGGGCCCATCACATTACAACACTCACACCAGCAGACAGCGCCATTCAAGGGCCTATCACTTTCAAACGCCCACATTCCTGACACAGCAACCACACCAGCTGATGGATTGCGTGGAGTGGCGTTTGGCTAGCAGTGTGTGTAGTGACCAGCAGAAAGTCACTACTCACACACCGCCAGCCAAGCGCCAGTCCACGCACACCACCATCCAAGCGCCAGTCCACGCACACCGCCAGCCGAGCGCAAGTCCACGCACACCGCCAGTCGAGCACCAGTCCACACACATCGCCAGCCAAGCACCAGTCCATGCACACCACCAGCCAAGTGCCAGTCCACGCACACCGCCAGCCAAGCACCAGTCCACGCACACCACCAGCCAAGTGCCAGCCTACACACACCGCCATCACATTTAGGTTTTTTTTATACAAAAAAGAAAACACAAACAAATTGCAAATAGATACAAATCTACTAACACAAAATCTGAAACTAAATACATTTCACAAATGCCAACCTTGAAACTGAACAAAAAATATACAACAATAGAGACCAGGCAGTTCACTTTACCACTCATGGATGCTCCCAAAAATTATTTTGCGTGTGGTACATTCTAAAACAAGCAGGCACACGCAGGGTTAGAAGGACACTCTGGGCAGTACATGCGAGTCTCCTTCCGCGTACCTCTTTGCCAACAGACTCTACATCTCCTACTGGGAAAGTCTTTTGAGGGTGTGGGAGGAATGTGATCAGGAAAGTGGTGATCTTTCAATCTAGCCACATCCTCCACCACTCCAACTATAGGAACACTTGCCTGTTCCACTACAACAAGGCTGCCTATTACAGACTCCTGAAACTTAGCAAAAGTCATGGATGGTAGTCAGCATGTAGACATCTCTCCTGTCTGATAACTTCACAGCTAGACGTTCCTCGCTACGCACTGCACTGCCCCTGCACAAGCTTTTGACAAACAAGTTCTTTTGGGAAATCTTTACGGTTAGAGCGGATTGTGCCACAAGCAACAGTGTCCACTTTGGCAAATTCCCTGAAGAACTGCACACCAGTGTAGAAGTTATCTACATATAAATGGTGACCTTTGTTAAAAAGTCCTCTACCAAGTTCCCACACAATTCTCTCAGTCACTCCAAAAGTGGACGGACAACCAGGGGAGTTAATCCTGGAATCCTTACCGGTGTACACCCTGAAATTAGAGACATATCCAGTCCTACTGTCACACAGCATATACATCTTAATTCCATAGCGTGCCCTCTTACTAGGAATGTATTGCCTAAAAACCAAGCGGACCTTGAACAAGACCAAAGACTTATCCACTGCTATTTCTTTCCCTGGAGCATAGATCTCAGAAAATCGATCTACAAAGTGATCAATGACAGGCCGAATCTTAAAAAGACGGTCACAATCAGGGTGATCTCGTGGCAACGCTAAACCATTATCGACAAAATGCAGCATCCGAAGCAGAAGCAAATACCGATTACGACTCATGACTGCCGGAAATATAGCCGTTGCCATCAAGGGACTAGCAGACCAATATGAAGACATTGATGGCTTCCTTAGCAAGCCCATCAAAAAAGTTAAACCCAAGAGCTTCTTCATTTCTTCTAGATTTGTGGGAGTCCACTGGGTAGCTCTAGAGTGGGGTCTAAGGCTGGCACTATTGTCCCTCAAAAACTGTTCGGCATACAAATTAGTCTGCTCAACAATCTCTGCCAAAAATACATCGTCCATAAACAACTGAAAAAAATGTATCAGCAAAAAGTTTTCAGTATTCACTCTACACCCTGGAACACCAGTAAAGTCTGGCATTGCTGGCTGTACCATGCCTGGGGCAACCCAGAGGTCAGCACTTCCAACGGGAAGCCTTGCAGCCCCAGGCTGCAGCCCAGATGCCTCTTGCTGCACTATCGGCACATCAATGTCCTCCTCTAAAACAGGCACTTCATCCCCACTAAGAGTAGCTTCATCCGCACTGAGAGTAGCTTCATCATCCGATGATTCCTCGTGAACAGAAAACTCACTGCCTGAATCTTCCACTCCCTCCTCTGCCTCAGATGCAGAGTCAGTCAGAGGAAGACTCAAAAAGCATACCAACAACCTGCTGAGCAGTAATCCTGTGGCTAGCCATTATCCTTACTAAGAAAGGAGACTGCACAAACAAGTCAACAACAACCAACACTGTGCAAAATAAGTAAGTAAAAAAAATGTGTGCCTTTATCACAAAGATCTATATACTCAAAAACTATACGATTCACTTGCAAGAGACAGCTACACTCACCAGCACCTACTCTGCAGAGACACAGCAAAAACCAACGATATCCCACTAGAAAGAAAAAAACAAAACCAATTACTCACAAGACAACAAAATACACATCGAGCACAAATGCAAAAAGATTTTGACACTCAAAAACAGAAGCCAAACATACTGCTATTATTACACCAGTTGCAAAAACACATTCATGCAGGGAAATGAAACTCATTTACATTGTACAAAAAAAAGTCTCTTACCAAACACATGCAACTACACAAACAGCAGAACCATCAGTAATCGAAACCGCAACCTGGAACAGTCTAAAGAGCAAAAGCCTTGAACTAGAACAAAAAGGGAGAAATAAAGCATTACAATTGCAATTCACAAGAAATAAAACAATTAACATTATAACACGCTATGTCACTACCCAAATGGTCAATCTGCCAGATGGGCCTTCAAATAGGGCTGAGAAAAATGGGGGGTGATCTTGCCAAAGGGATCGGGTGAGGTTGTCTGCCAGGCCGATCTGTCCTGCAGGTGGGGCAGAAAACAGCAGACAGAAATGTGCGCCCCTTGCAAAAGAAATAAAGCCCTGGTGCATAGTAGGGCTTTCTGCCTCCCCCCTCCCGCCTAGGGCAGAAAGGCGAAAAAAATGGGCAGATCTGTCCCCAGGAGGGCAGAAAAAACATTAATCAAATTGTACCCCCTTGGATGCAACCATGATGCTTCCATTACACACAAAACAAAATCCCTGGTGCCTAGTGGGGTTTTCTGCCCCCCCCCCCCAATGGGGGCAGAAAGGCCAAAAAAACGAACCGATCTGCCCCCAGGGGGGGCAGAATACACATATAAAACATATTTTCCCCCTGAAAGAGACCCTTGCCAAGGGGTCGCTTCCAATTTAATTTTTTAAAACTCTCTGGCTCTAGTGGGCTTTTCTGCCCCCCCCCTGGGTGCAGAAAGGCCAAAAACCCCAGCCAATCTGTCCACAGGGGGGGCAGAAAAGTCTAAAAAATAATGTGCCCCTTGAGGAAGCGACCCTTGCCCAAGGGGTCGCTTCCATTTTAATTTTAAAAAACGTCCCTGGTGTCTAGTGGGGTTTTCTGCCCCCCCCCACCCCCAAGGGCAGAAAAACCCAGCCGATCTGTCCCCAGGGGGGGCAGAAAAGTCTTAAAAATATAGTGCCCCTTGAGGAAGCGACCCTTGCCCAAGGGCTCGCTTCCTTTAAAAAGAAAAGAAATCCCTGGTGCCTAGTGGGGGCATTCCTGCTGCACGATCGTTACGCCATGCGCGATCGTGCAGCAGGAATGCCCTGCATTGAGACATCAGGGGAGAGGAAAGACTCTTTCCTCTCCCCCGATGCCTCAATGCATCCCAATTTCCCCCCCCCCCGCCCCACCGGAGCAAGGAAACTTACCTGTTTCCTGCTGGATGCATTGGAAGCAAATGGCTTCCAGTGCGCCCGGCTGCTTCTGATGATGTTGGCGCGTGCTGTGCGCGCTGACGTCATGGGATTGCCTGGGGGGGTCGGGGGTGGCAGCGGAAACTCTTCCGCTGCCATCCCCCTTTGTGGGGGCTAGATTGGCTGCCCATGGGGGGAGCACCAGCGCTTCCCCCATTGGTGGGTGCCATGATGGAGCGGTTCCGTCATGAGCACACGCCCACCGTTGCTCATGACGGAACCGCTGTGTCATGAGCATAGAAAGGGTTAACCCTCAAGTACTTCTGTTGCCTTCTGGGAATGTAGGATGAGAGGAAGAAACCTTGGGCCTGATTCACAGAACTAACTTACGTCAAAAACGTAAAGTTAGTACTTTTGGTATTCACAGAATTAACTTACTCATTTAGGTATTCACAGAAGTTAGTAGTCCTAACTTTAGGACTCTAAATGCCTTCTGTGAATACCGAAAGTCTTAAAGTTAGGATTTTTCTCAGTTTAGGAGTAGTAAAGTTAGGACTCCTAACTTTAGGACTCCTAAATGCCTTCTGTAAATACCAAAAGTCTTAAAGTTAGGATTTTTCTCAGTTTAGGAGTAGTAAAGTCTAACTTATTAACTGAGGCGTCTACTTGTGAAAAAGGAATGAAAGTTTCTACTGTTGATCCAGGCACGATCTCTTTTTGCAACATAAGATTTGTATCCAGATGAAGGGTTATGCTGTTGTCCAAACCAGCTGCTTCTTCATTGACATTGATATATGTTTCTTTCACCTCACACAAATGAACCTACCGGAAATGCAATAATGGGATGGCTTGGCTCATTGGACAATCTTCCTTGTGACTTCAGGCGTCCAGTTCTGTAAAAGGCACTAGCATTGGGATCATGTACTATCTTAGCCCCCTTTGTCAACTTCTATGGTCATGGTTTTTGCATTGCATCCGCTCTTCTTTGTAGCACATAATAATGTATGTGCCTATAATGATCAAACAGGCATTGCTGCTGCATTGCCTGTTTGAGCAGTACAGGTTTATACATGTGAAGGTGGAGTTTCATATTTTGGGAGCACCTGTATTAAAACATTTATGGGGACTATATTTGCACTCTGAATAATCCTCTGTTGCTTCCGGGCTTTGAAGGAATGACTGACATGAGTGCAAATCCTACTATAGGTGACCAGTATGTTGTGGGCTACCACCTTTTTTTTGCACAATTAAGTTGATGCAATGAGCTAAGCACAACACTCTCAAGTACCCTCCATCTGCCATGGCCGTGATAATATCCTTGTCAGCGGCAATCAATTCAATGCTGTCTGTCCTTGGGGGAACATAGCAACGGTTGCATGCCGACGAAAGCCTTGAAAAGCATCCACAATGGTGGTGCTAGAAGCTAGCCTATGTTTAGCCCCCTTGAATGAGACACCCTTGAAGGAGACCAAGTGTGCAGTGACGCACATGGAGTCTCTAGCTTGGCAACTGCTCGACATGTCTATAGTGAGATTGATGGACTGAAAAGCGCTCTCCTTCATTGCATCAGCAACCAATTCCAACACTTAATGGTACAGCCAGGGCACAGCAACAATTGAAAAAGTTGTTTACCTCCAGTTTTGGACAAAGGACCTCCACAAATTCCATAAAGCCCTCTCCTTCAACCAAGCAAAATCAGGAGATCAAGCACTAACATTTTGTCCAGTTTTCCATTGCACATTTGACCACTTGATGGTTTCAGTGGTATGGACAAAATGAAAATGGCTGCTTGCTCCTGAAACCCCTTCCTCCCTTTTAATCAACAAACACATACAGCAATAAATAACTGTATTCCCAGAATGTGTTTAAACCCACCCTGGAGTCTATACACCTCCAGTAAACAGCATTGAGAATGTTAAATATTAACCAAGATGAAGGAACAGTGCAACAACATGTAAATTGACAAAAATATTTAAAATACATTTTAAAAGCCCCAAGCACAAACATTCTTAGGCAACAATTATACCAGCCAAACACTTTAAAAGTTGCAGAAAATGCATGTTAATTAACCCCCTCCCCTCACATATACGCACACAAAATGGTTGATATTCACCTGAGAAGAAGGTTGCTGAAAGCAAGGTCAAATATGTAGCTCCATAGGGCCTGGACTCTTGTAGTCACCTCCACACCCAACCACCAACCGGCAGATGCAGACAAAATGTTAAACTAAATTGGGCATTGATTCAAGGCTATTCACAAGTCCTTAAATCATGAGTATAGTAGAAGTAAGAACATAAAACAATCTATAAAAATGACATCAGTTTTTTGTTCAGAAATATTTTATTGAGCATTTTCCAAAACAAATGAACAAGGGAGAAAGGAACAATACATGATACATAGGTTATAATTTGCAAATAGGACACGCCCCTATGCAAATTAGGGAAATTCTCTGTTGATAGCGCTGGCACATTAAATGCGCCAGCGCTATCGTTATTATAGGAGGGGACGCACAAGAGTATGTGTCCCCTTCTATAATACCAAAGTGCCCCGGGAGCGTGCAAAACGGGTGCAAACGCCCGTTGCACCCCCGGGGCACTATCTGTAATATGGCCCCTGGATGGTTAGCTGGGCCAGGATGGTCAAGTACAAAGAACAAAGCCCAGGTTAAACATAACAAGTGAGGGCAGTATAACAGATGGCCTACATAAGCATTCACGAGAATTACAGAATAAGACATGGTGAATTAGTGAGAATAAAGTAAAGAAGAAAAAAAAGGAAAAGGAAGAGCTAGCAGGTGTTGATTGAAATGAGTTGCATAGGTAGGCGGAACCTAGTGAGAGTGTAGAGTACTTAGATGGAGGTATATTTTGGGATGTGTATTCTCTGCAAGCCAGGAGTCAAGCACTAGGATTTAGGAGGCGGTGACATCCATTATTGCTCAGTCCGTCATTTGTATATTCAGGGTGATTACAGACCTGAGGAGATGTGCATCAAGGATTGTAGGGAGTTGCTCACCAATTAGGTCTTCACAGGGGTTTAGTGGTACCAAAGTAGTAGTCAAGGGATTTCCAAATAGAGGTGCTAAACACTATCCATGGGGAGTTTTGTAGGGAGGCGTTGTCTGCGCCTCTCAGGAAGGAGACCCAGTTTATCCAGGAGAGGAAAGAGGTGGCCCTGTGTTTTTCCAATTAGCTAGTACTGTTTTACAGGCAGCGGTAAGGAGGATGTCAATCAGAGGCTATCATTATAGGATCTGATGTTTGGGTCAAGGACTCCTTTGATTAAGGATATGAAGTTCCGGTCTAGTTGGATCCAGCATGTGGAGTGAATAAAGCTGAATACAGTGTTTCAGAATGGAGAAACCGTGCTACAGTAAAAGAGGAGGTGGGGGAGATCCCCAGTCGGGTCATTGCAGCTCCAGCAAGATGGATTATCCCTGACTTCCACATTAGGTGCCAAGACTCTATCGTAACAGACTCTGTGGAGTCCCATTTTGTTTGAAGTCTTGAGCACAGGCTAGAGGACTTTGGTTTTAGGAAGTGGTAGAACTTGGAGGCCTGGTGGCGGATTTCTTAAAGGTTAGGATGGCTTTGATAAGGGAAGGTTCGTTAGTTGGGAGTTTTAGTTTAGATAGACCGACTTTGAGTTTCAGGAAATTGTAAAGGTCTAATTTCTGCAAGTTAAAGTAACTTTGTAATTCCCTAAAAGACAGTGGAGACTGTGGGGGCCCCAGGTCATTCAAGAAGTGAATACCCCTAGAGGCCCAGTTGGACCAACAGGCTGGAGCGCCTTGGATTCTAATTTTAGGGTTGTTCCATAGGGAAAGCATATTCAATTTGCAGATCGGAGTCTCCAGTATTCTATCAATTTTGAAGAGGGCCCTTTTGACAGTATTAAAAATGTATTTACTCGAGGTGGGGGGTTTGGAATTGCTGGTTAGAAGGGAGATCTAAAAAAAATGATATCAGTGGCCTACAAAAACTGGATTTTAGACAGTAAAACACCGCCGTATAATCACAAATCCACAAATAAGAACACAAGGAAAAGTAGGCAATAGAACCCCATGCCCACACATCCTAAAATGTCCATTGCCCCTTCACTCATAAAAAAACACAACATGAAAAAAGGCAAAACAAGAAGAAAATGGTGTTGCATGTTTTTCCTCACACATCAAATATTTTCCAAAGTAATGCACTTAAACCCATCACCCCACCATCCTAAAATGTCCATTGCTCTTGCATGTTTATTCCTTAATCTGCACATGGGCCTGCCCTGCATCCCTGAACATCTATGACAGCAGCATGCACCTACTACCACACTTACACCAACAATGACTGAGCTTGTGTGTGGCACATGGGCCACCACTAATCTTGGTTTGGACATGCCTGCCTGTAACACACAAATTTGGCATAGTAACATGCATGACTGTGGAAGGGACTCACCCCCTTGTTGCTGCTGTTGGGCCCACAACTACCCATTAAGGTCTGGTTAAGTCACCGCTAGTATGCTGGCCATCAGGGATGTCAGGGCCCTCGCGAGCCGCTTCAATGTTGGGAGGACTTCCATAGCTGGGCTTCTGTGATCTTCTGGGTCCCGTGCCGCCGGTGCTCCCACCTTTTCCTGCAGTAAACACTACACCGGTTGTAGACCCCCAGGGTCTTCACCTTCCAGGTGATGGCTTTCCAAATGGCCTTCTTCTGATGGGCATTGACCTGCATGGATGCAATAGATGTAGGAAGAGATTGTAACTGGAAGTTTGAGGAGAACTGTAGGGTTGATACACATCACATTGACATCTAGCACAAGCCTTCATCGAGTCAATATTTTACATGTGTCCATGTCACATGCTGCGCACAACTAAAGCATGGGTACACACTTTAGTGGTCATCTGATGAATAACCTCAATCCTGGTCATGACCTACACTGTTTGAGGCAGCCCACTAACAGCATGTGGGCCAGGTCCATCCTACATGGAATGTGATGTATCATGACACACAGTACACCCTTTGGACCTTCTGAAGGGTAAACAACCTGTGCATGACTGTCCAGACACCATCCCTGCCAGGCCCATTGCATTAATGCATATGGTCCATAGAGGCAAGTGCCATAGTTTACATAACATCCTAATATTAAGGGCACAAGGTAAGGGCTGGTATGTGTGACACTGAGTGCTACCTCTCTGAGGGCTGTGTGGACATGTGGACTACTTATTTGAGGATCTTAGTAAGTCTACATAGGTTTGTGTGATATGTACTGCCATAACAGGACACCCCTTTGGCCACATGAGGCACTGTAACAGGGATGACAATAAACATATCATTGTATGTGTTATGTGATTGGGAAGATTGTAGCCAAACAGATGATTAATATTTCTAAATATGTTCAACAGTAACCCACTATCTATACTGTTCATGTCTCAGATGTGCAATAGGCCTTACAGTGGAAGCAACACCATTAGAAAAGTGTCAACAGACCTGTGTTAGTAAATGGACAGTCATTGTTGACAAACACCCATTGACACTGTTGTTCAATGGAAAGAGGTATCAAGTCAGGGGATCACTTCATTCACCATACCTCATAGTATCCATGTAACAGCTATCAGGGCTACTAGGGGGACAGATCACTCTTTCTGGAAACATCCATGAATCATCAGGTCTACAGGAACATAGCTCTGTGCACCAGTTCTCCTGCCGCAGTAACTCTGGCCCAGACTGCCCATATATCAATGTCAGACCTTGCTCTCTGCAGGCTGAGGCTACTTATCCCACATGGACCTCACTTTCCTAACCAAATCAATACTGAATTGTCAAACGTCTGTGCATTCCATGTGTGAACAAATGTTTGTTTGGCACTCTGAAGGGGTCTATGAGGTATAGCTACCTCCCAGACAACTGTTTTACAAAGTCTGATATGGGCTGAGTAATAAGTGAGATGGTACACTTGGCTAACATCATCCTCAAATGCTTCTAACAGTATGCAGACATGGCTCATGGTGTGAACTCATAGAGTACACATTAACATATACCATGAAATTACTTCAGGAATTGTAGCTACTGTACTCAGAGCCACATTGTAGCCTAGGGGAATAGACAGGAATAAGTTGAACAGAGTAAAAAACTGTATTTGAATTAGTTACCTGTTCCTCTGGTAAGCCATACAGCTACGAATACAGGGGAAGGTCGTCATCAATTAAGGTCTCCAGCTCCTCTGGAGTGAAGGGACGGGCCTTCTCCCCTGTAGTGTATGACAATATTGCTCTTAGAGGTTAAAAACAACAGCTATAATGGAGGCGGTGTTGATAGCAGCAGTGTCAGAAGGCAAGTGAGCTATTTTCCAACCGCTGCGTACGAGTACATCACGTATGCAGTCATAAGCGTGGGTGTACACAGCCATTGGCCTGCAACTGTCACTATCCCCGTTACCCAATAGCTGTGATCACCATGTATGCGACTGCCCACTGTGCTGCGACTTCTGCCTGCAGGCAACGCTCAACATGTCCTATTAGCAAGGTCAAGCAGCCGGCATGTTAGCGGTTGGGAAAACTGTATACAGGCCAAATGTGCGCTGCACACTGTACACTGCAGTTGGTGGAAGTTTCACATTACATGGTCTGATACCCTCACTATATATTGGAAATGCACAATATTCTGAATTGATGATGTGCACAGGTCTATTACAGACATGTGAAAGGCACCTTGGGGATGACAGGTGGATGTTCAAGATTGACAATGATAATGCTAAATGTGTGCTGCTTTATGAAGCATTGATGTTCAAACAAATGACTTTTGAGTTATTTTTCACATATGTTACTCTGTACAATGTGACCAAAATAAATGTTTGTGTTGCTCCTTAAACAGATACCCTGGGAGAGGGAGGAGAAGCCAGTCACCTGTTTACCACCCATTTCCAGACCTGCACACCATGGAAGAGCATCACATCTTCAAAACATTCCGTTTAAATAGGCAACCAATTGTGGATCTATGTCATCAGTTGGAACCTGACTTCCTACCTCACCTAAATAATCCTACATCAATAACCCTACTAGTGAAACTCATGTCAGTTTTTCATTTTTTGACCACAGGCTCATTTCAATTCACCGTTGATATTTCTGGTGGAATGTCACAACCAAAGTTCAGTGGGGTCATCAAAGAGGTGCTTACAGCAATGTTGAGACACGTGGGCAGCTACATCCAGTTCCCCAGACATGAGGGTCTAGCCACTGTGAAGGCAGATTTCTATGGATTAGGACACATTCCACATATGATTAGATCTATTGATCGCACCCATATTGGCTTAGTACCACCACACGACAGGGAGCAAGACTACCGGAATAGGAAGCATTACCATTCTATCAATATGCAAGTTGTCTGCCTGGCAGATTTGTACATCTCAAACATCCATACCCGGTTCCCAGGATCTACCAATGATGCCTACATTCTGTGGAACAACACCATAACCCAGCAGATGTCACAACTACTACCAGAGATGGCCTGGCTTGGAGGTAAGTGTGATCTTTCCTAACTTTGTATCGGAAAAGTCAGCTAGTATGTCTTCCATCTAGGAGACTCAGCGTATCCCAACCAGCCATGGTTGTTGGCACTGCTAAGGAGTCCTATAACGGCAGGGGAAGTCCGCTTCAATGAGGACCATGGAAGAACACGCCAGCCAGTTGGGCGGGCTTTTGACCTCCTGAAAGCCATATTCAGATGTCTGGACTGGACTGGGGGAGCCCTCCTCTACTCACCCGGGAAGGTTTGTAGGACCACAGTGGCCTGCTGCGTACTCTACAACATTGCCCTGCGACTGAACATACCGTGCATCGCAGAGGATGCAGGCCATGAAGACCCACGGGGTGGGGACCCTGGAATGCCAAATGAAGATGATGATAGTGGTGAAGGGGACGGAACTGACTTGCATCAGGATCTCATCCAGAACTACTTCTCCTGAGTGTAAGTATGGTGTAAGATGTGATGACCTTGACTATTCTTGCAACTCTTGTAGTGATGTTGTGAGGAAGATGGTAATGCTACAGACTAGGAATATATGGCTCTGACAATATCTGGGGCAAGGTGTTTGTTTTGTAAGTGTAGCTTAGTTCAGCTGTAAATGTTGTTTTGGACAGTGTTCGCTGGAAGTTGACAATGTGATGTGTGTCATATGTCTGTTTCCTTAGCTAATCTATCTGCATTGGTCTGTTTTAGGTCCCTTCACTGTGTCATCTTCATTTGGACATTTCAGAGTTGTGACATTAGCCGATATATGATTCTGTTCAGATATACAAAGTTGACTTGGATTTGTCCTGGGGATGTCTATCTCAGAGTTTGGGTGTACAAAGCTGGTAACAAGACAGCTTGCACAGCGATAGGGTGGAAGTTACCTGACTTACATTGGACTTGTTCAATGTGGTGTGTTGGTCCTAATGGTATATGTATGCCATCATGTGATCCAACACAATGTTGTGTTGTGCCCAATTCATGCTATCCTGCCTTCACCTTGGCTAATTCATCATCGTCTATGAACTGTATGTAGCTGTTGATTGCCTCCTCATTGTAGGTCAAAGTGCTCCTAGCACATCACTGACATTTGTTTGTGACATTACACTAGATGCAAGTAACACTGGATTGAATTGACCCTGTGGTCAGAAACTGTTGTACTGACGTGTCTGTTTTAACTATATTTTATGTAGGATTCCTTGTGTGAGGTAGGCAATATGGCTCCATCTGATGATGTAGACCTAAGTGATTGTTGCCTATTGTGTGGGATATTGTCAGATGTATCCCCTCCTTCCATGTTGTGAAAGTCTACAAGTAATGATGTGATCACTGACCCAGAATAACTGAGTCAGGTCTTATTTGTTATGTTTCTGAAATCATGTCAGGCTATGAATTAAACAATGGAATAAAGATGTTCTCAGCCCAGACACTTGAATGTATGTGTTGTTGTCACATGATAATGATTCCGAATTGAACATTGTTTGCATACAACATATCCATGCTCCCAGAAGTCCCTAGGTTTGACATTGAAAGTTCACTGGTAGAACATTCACATTGTTATCTGTGAGAATTAAGACAGGAGACATTGCTTTGGTGATGTGTGTTTTAATGAAGTGACCAAGGCCAAAGAATTAACAGAACAAATCAATAGTTACAAAATAAAGTGAAGTCTTCAGTCATGGTGGATGAAAACATTGTATTAGAGTCCAAATGGTAATGAGTCCAAAGTCCAACGTACTCATCACATCAGATTTGGAAAAGTGGGCAGGAATAGGCCAACAAAGTGAATGTGTAGCACACACAGGACGGCATTACGGGCAAGGTTTCTTCCTGACGGTGGTGTGTGTCTTGCCATCCTGAGCTCCTTGATTTTTGTGTGGACGTACCCTCTTTGGAGCTGCTGAGGCGGGGCGCGTGCAGGCATTGGCTCCTCTGAGAGGGCCTCCCTTCCTGTAGCTGTGGCAGATGTTGATGGTGGGGAAGTACTTCGACCACAGGAAGGGGAATATGCTGGTGGAAAAGCCCTGCAGAGGGTGGTGTTAATGTCCCGCAGCACCCCAACCAGGGAGGCCACATTGGTGTGGATGCAAGCCACCTCGGTGTGGATGTCAACAACCTCCCGGGATGTGTCCCTATGCAGCTCCTTCATCTCCTGAATTTCAGCCAATACCTGGCCCATGACACTTTGAGAGTCCTAGTACACACCCAGTACTTGGGTGAGGGCAGCCTGGTTGACCAGGACCTCAGTGGGCTCACATTGTGTGCCTACATTTACCCTTTCACTATGTCTCACAGAGGGCTTTGTCCTGTGGGGAGAGGAACTCTGTTCAATTTCCAACCTCTGTGCAGGGGAAGTTGTGGATCGACCTGTTGAGAGATAGAGAGCATTGTTAATGTTGGAACGTTGTTTGTGTCAAGGTAAATGGGGACCTAGAAGTGAACAAAATAGATAGAGATTAATGTTGTCGTCTATTTGCATGGAGTTGAAGTTGGTTAGTAGACATTTGCAGACATTCATTAGATGTAGTAGATTTCCTCAGCTCATTATCTGTGCAGATATGTGGCATTTTGTCTTTAGAGATAGACAGGACATCTCAAAACTCTGCTACCAACACAATTTGGCCTAACGTGTATTTGTCCATTCCAAGGCCTAGTTGTGTCTAATGCAACAGGCAAACACCCAGCTTGGTTATATATATTTAGCATTGTTCCTCATGTGAGAAGTGCAGAGTCAGGGGTCACCTGGCACTGCTAAACAGCTGAGTTTCCATCATGGCTGACATATATTAGGGGTACACCCAGCAGCGGTTTCTTTATTGGGGCATGGGGGCATCGCCACCCTGCTTGTTTTGTTGCCTCCAGGCAGCCACATAAATTGTTACTTGATTCAATTTAGCGCATCGGCATGGCCCCGCAGTTTGCCTTTGAGAGTGAGTGAGGGGCGGGGGATTTAGCATGAATCATGATTGACAGGTGGTTCAGCTGGGCCTGGGGGGGGTGAAGTGCGCATGTTGGGTTGGACAGGTGCCTTGCTCTGCTAAACCCAACATGCGCCCTTGAACCCTCACCAGGCTGCGTAATGTTAGGAGCCTGGGGGTTTACAGCCGCAGCCCCCAGGTCTCCTCAGGAGCGTTGGCAGCATCTGACCGAGCTAATACTCACACTGCTCCCTTGCTGTTTACCAGCATAAACAGTAAGGGAGCAGCACGAGTATTGGTTCAGCAAATGCAAGGGTGGGTAGAGTGCCGAGCTGGTGGTCAACTCACAACTCCATTCACGCCTGGAGCCAGAAGCAGCAAGTCACTCACTTGTGAATATGATTTTTGTGTTTGATTGAACCAGGGCCTCAGCTCAGATGATGTTTAAGGGCAGGGTCGCGTGTAAAGTGCCGCGCTCGGATGGTATCCCCCTACGTGAATGTCAGCTGTGGGCTTTTGAGGAAGCAGACACTGGTAAATTAAACAGCTACACACTCTACCGAAAATACCACTTTTTTTTCAATACAATCACTGCCCCTTAAAGAGTTGGTGTCTGCGATCATGATATTCTGTAGATTTGATTGCCGGGATGAATGCCTATTGTCCCTCGTGGGCCTCCGTCACTGCATTGGAAGCCATTGTCAAGGATTCACAGAAGGCATTTTTATTAATCAGAGGGGTTGTTTCTGCAATCCTTGCAAATGTCCTTTTTGCACAATGTTGGGTTAATTTTTCCAGTGCAGCACAAAAAAGCAATACTGACACCTCATGGTGAGGATTTATTGTGTGTGGTGCTACCTCAATAGCAGGTAAGAAGACACCTGGGCAAGGTGAATTATAACAATTTCAAATCAGTTAAAAAACAATGACAGTGGGTCTAGACAAGTGTATTCAAAATAGATATTTATTAAATAAAGTCTTATATAAAAATATTTTTGTATTTTTTATATGTGTATATATATCAATAGTCAACCTAGTCGATCCAATGATATTTACTATATATATTTTTCATTTTTATAAAACCAAGATTACATCATTCAGTGTTATAGTTGCAAAAATTAATAATGCACAGTTTAATATACAAAGGTCAAAAAGACCTAATTATTTACAACAGACAATTCAATGATGGAATCAATGATCACAATACAACAGTGTGGCAATAGATATACATGATGTGTGGAAACTGGCGGTATGTTGTTGTACTACGTGTGTTTCGGCAATGCCTTCATCAGGGTTCCGTCTCAGAAATCACTGTATGTAAATGCTCTAGGTGATGCTTGGAAAATTCCTACTGGCTACAGAGGAGGGTCACGAAGTGCCACTTGTAGGGTGTATAATAGCAAAGAGGTACACACGCTTTTATCCTGAGAAATTCGGTGTGATAGTGGGGAAGATGATGAAACTTCTTTATTTTAAAATCTGTAAAGCAATCAAAGGCACATGGCACTCTGGTGTATGAATTATGCAGGTTCCCGTGGTCGGTTAAGTGCAGTTCAATTTGTAAGCGATTTGATCCCAGGTCCACGATATTTAGCCTTTAGATCTAAAAAGCTGATTAGAAGTTAAGGGGTGATGTCACGGGCGCAGTATTGCTCAATTCCTCTGGAAGTGGATGTTTAAATGCACCTGTGCTTTCTCAGCGGTCCGGGTCCCTCCAATGCTACCTCACCATTCTCAACACGGAATGGCTACTGATGAGGTAATACCATACTGTCCTCTGTTCTGAGCTTCAAAACGTGGAATATGACATATTTTCACTGCACAAATTCTGCCAGAAATGTGTGTGAGAACAAAGTTATGTTTTTAAACACACAGGTGTCGATTCCGATCTCGGCCGGAAGCGCACCAAATATGATTCGTCTAGGAAAAAATACGAGCCGAACGCGTTTTTCCCGAACGATTCGAACAGTCGTCCGAGCGAGGAAGTACGATGCGCATTACTGCTAAAATTCCGAGCGAGCCGTACGTTCCCATTCCAGCTCCAGTTCCCCGACCGAGCTGGATCCGGAAACGCCGATTCGAGTAGCACGGAAGTAAATACACAGCACCTTCCTGCCGGACTAGTACGATGCGCACTCCGTACGCGCCGAACTGGTCGCTACGTCCGGCACATCAGAGAATCCGGGAGAGCTGCACATAAGCTCCGATTCGCGCCACAAGACGATCCACGGCTACGAGACGAACAAGTCAGCTACGAGTACGAGTCGAAGCCACGAGAAACCCGAACGAGACGAACCAACCATGAATCCCATCGCGCAGGTCCTACCAATACTGTACATCTATTACCGGAACTGGTACGGATGCGTACGGCGCAGACGGTAAGTCAGACACCCACTACACAAACAAACGACACGTACCCGACATATGTCACACACACATAGGGATGCAGAAATGACATACACTAGCAACAGCAGAACCATAGGGGCGGGATGGCTATCACCAATGCCATACACACCCATAGGGGCCTGATGGCTACCACTACCACCACCCCTACTCATAGGGGGATGGATGCCTAGCACTACTACCATCCCCACTCATAGGGGGATTGATGCCTACCACTACCACCACCCCTACTCATGGGGGGCTGGATGCCTGTTACTAATACCATCTCCACTCATAGGGGGATGGATGCCTACCACTACCACCACCCCTACTCATGGGGGTCTGGATGCCTGTCACTACTACCATCCCCACTCATAGGGGGATGGATCCCTGTCACTACCACCACCCCTACTCATGGGGGGCTGGATGCCTGTCACTACTACCATCCCCACTCATAGGGGGATGGATGCCTGTCACTACTACCATCCCCACTCATAGGGGGATAGATGCCTACCACTACCACCACCCCTACTCATGGGGGCCTGGATGCCTACCACTACCACCACTCCTACTCATGGGGGCCTGGATGCCTACCACTACCACCACCCCTACTCATGGGGGGATGGATGCCTACCACTACCACCACCCCTACTCATGGGGGGCTGGATGCCTGTCACTACCACCATCCCCACTCATGGGGGGATGGATGCCTACCACTACCACCACCCCTACTCATGGGGGGCTGGATGCCTACCACTACCACCACCCCTACTCATGGGGGCCTGGATGCCTACCACTACTACCACCCCAACTCATGGGTGGCTGGATGCCTGTCACTACTACCATCCCCACTCATAGGGGGATGGATGCCTACCACTACCACCACCCCTACTCATGGGGGGCTGGATGCCTGTCACTACTACCATCCCCACTCATAGGGGGATGGATGCCTACCACTATCACCACCCCTACTCATGGGGGCCTGGATGCCTACCACTACCACCACCCCTACTCATGGGGGGCTGGATGCCTACCACTACCACCACCCCTACTCATGGGGGCCTAGATGCCTAGCACTACTACCATCCCCACTCATAGGATGGGTAATGCATGACACAACCAGCATACTCCAACATAAGGAATGTCAGCAAAAGACATCCCCCCAACATCATGACAAGAGTGTGTAGTCTGTGTCAAATGCCTACAACACTGAACATGACATTGAACATACAATGTGACCCCCTATCACATGTGTCACACAAAAATGTGTGTGGCCTTCACAATGCAAGCAGACCATGACCACTGTGGGAATGGGCTCTAAACCCCCATCATCACAGTGACCAAAAGGTAAGTGTGGGGTCCATAGCTGAAGCACATTTTGAACATTGTGGCAATGGGGTCTAAACCCCCATCATCACAGTGACCAAAAGGTAAGTGTTGTCATGGAAAAAGCTGCAACTGCCAAACAGCATGGATGATTCCTGGTCACAGAACAACAAACACATCAGTGGCAAAGTAGTGGTTGTGTCCCATAGCAACATAGATTGGGTGAGGCAAACAGTGCAGTGCAAATAAAACATACCTTTGGCCATGTGCAGACAAACATCACCCATGGGGACTGACATTGTCTCCATTTATCAATTACACAATGCCAGAAGTGACCATCATAATGCAGACCCACATATCTGCACTAATGGACACACAAATGTAGATATCCTGTGGAGACTGTAGATGTGAGGTGAACAAATACCATACCATGGCAGCAATGGGACATACAAACCATGATTATTGTGCTGACTGATGACCTAGGAGTCCCAGGGACAGCATGGGAAATCCTCCAAACAACATACAGGCAATGGCACACTAAAGATATGCCAATGCAGTGGTGCAGATGCACAAACACAAACAGGCAGCCTCACACTGCATATCAAACACAACAGGTGATGGGGGGTGTGCCAGTGTCCCCAGGCAACCACACAACACATGAGGAGGCCTGAATTCCAATTACACAGATGTGTATACAGTGCCATACAAAAGTAACTCATGGATCGGATTCCCCTATGTGGGCAATCAGGCATTGTTAGATGAGAGGGAGCCCAAATTACACATGTCACACAAGCTTGTAGGAACAGCAACTAACACAGCAAGAGACAGACCCACCACAGCACTACCCCCAGGGACCCCACATTGTGGTGACACTAGCCTGCATGATAATCCCACTGTGATGACAAAGGTAGATGTCGTTCACACTGTGAACCACAGCCATGTGTCCTGAGCAACAAACTACCATCACACCTACACAAGCACAAATCAATCAGCACGGCCTGTCAGCCAAGGCCAATATGGAGGTCGGGGTCTAGCGGTGCAACAACTCACATTTGCACACACTCAACACCACACACCTTGATCTCCACCAATGTGCAGCAGTGAAGCTCACATGGACTGGTGACATTGCACATGCACCCATGACAATCCCAGGGGTGGTTGTGGGAACTAAGGTGCAGAAACCCATCACACCTGGCCAGTCAACAAGACTCGTGAATGTCTGACACACTGCACAGTACGCGGTACATGGGCATGACGTGAAATCCACCCCAATCAATGTGATCCTGGCCACAGTCACACACAAATGAAGAAGCCAAGGTGACCCACAAAGAACACACGTAGACAACTTCCAACATTGCAGCTCTGACCCTGAGGAGTGGCAGCAGTCGCACCCACAACGTGTCACAATCACTGAAAGCTACCACAAACTGTAAATTACATGACTTGTGTAACCAACAAGTGCCAAGGGGAATCCTGACTGTCCCATCTGCGTTTGCCCACATCCCCAGCCCTGACAACAAAGACAACTAGGGATGACAACCTGATGAACATTAGTTTGCCATGCACCCACATCACGGAGAAACCAGGTCCAAGATGCTGGATGAACACAGGACAACTCAGCAAGCATCACAAACAGGAACATCCGTAGGGACACAGCCTGTGTAGGAAAAGGGAAGGGAACACACACAGACATGCTTACACAACACACAACACGGGCCCAGGCAATGTCACGGGATTACACACTGCCATGAGGGCACTCCACTCCTGTGGAAGGTCCGCTGTGCCAAACCTTGTCTGTGCACGACTCAAACATGTCAGCAGAACACTCGGTCAGTGAGTCAACAATTACAACACACTGAAGGCTCTGCTCACATCAGCCTGGGTACGGGAGTGTCACTTCAGTCATCTGCATATACCCAAAACACGTGTCAAGCAAGTTGCACTGTATACACAGATGAGTCCTTCAACATTGATGTGCTAAACTGCATGTCCAGTGGAGATGGGCACACAGTCAGGGAAATAGAAACATTGAACAGTGGTAAGCCCACCAGATGTGCATGAGTGTAAGCCACAGATGTTAAATTACAAATGCAAAACGTACATCCCTGTGTCAAATGCTGAACATTACACCCTCAGACTGCAGCAAAGGATGCTATGGATCCAGACTAGATTAGGACACATATCCCATGGACCACATGGAGTCCATCACAGCAACACTTCATTTTCCTGATCTGAACACTATTACAACAGCAAATGCATGATGATACTCATCTACATCATGTACAACAAAAGCAAAACCACTAGTAAACAAAAAGACGCTTTATTCAGCCAATGTGAATGAAAAATTGGAAGTCCAAAAGAAACTAAGGCCAATGGCCAGTCCACATTCACAGTCCGAACAGGGTGACATGTGACAACTTGTCACCCATTGCTTGCCTGCACTGGTACAGACAGGGGACATCCCCCTCGGAGGGGCATACAAGGGGCAGGCCAGGCACCGCAGGGACAGGATCAGGGGATGCCAGAAGGAGGCAGTGAAGGGGTGGTGGGTGCAGGAGTGTCACCGGCAACTGCAGTGGAGGTGTCTGACTCAGTGGGGGCCGGCACCACTGTAGGGCACAAGTCAGATGGTGTGGGTGCTGGCACCACTGCAGTGGGCCGGTCAGATGGAGTGGACTGGGTCCCCACTGCAGTGCCCAAGTCAGACAGGGTGGGGGTGGACTCCACTGGAGTGCATAACTCCAAGGAAGTGGAAGGGGGGGCAGATGAGGTGGGCAGGACAGAGGGGGGACCCGGTCTCCACACCAGTGGCACAAACAGGCCGAGCGTCTGGGTTGGGGGTGGAAGAGCAAGTGGTAGGGGGGGAGGGCCTAAGCAGTTTGGGGATGCAGTATTGGTGTGTGGGGGAACCTGGGGCAGGGTGTGGCGGGGGAACCTGTGGAGTGGTGGCCTGGGGGATGGAGGAGAGAGACTGTGTGGTGGAGCTGTGTGGTGGTGATGGTGGGGTCTTGCCCTTCCTGGTCCGGGGGGACTTCCTAATGGGGTCCTCAGTCTGCCTGTGCCTGGGGGAGGGTGTGAGGGGCACTCCCCTCTGTGTGTGGTGGTCGCCTCTTCCGCCTGTACGTTGGGTCAGATGGATCTGTGGGGAAGAGGCCAAGCTCACAGAGGAAGAGCTTCTGGGAGGGGGGGGTTGCAGGTGAGACAAGGGAAGGGGTTTTGGAGGGAGAGGTATCTGAGGACTGCGGAGTGCTCGTGGATGCATGTGTGTGTGCCTGGGCCCCATCCCCTGTGAGTGAGGTATCAGTCCCCTGACTGTGCGTGCGTGTGCGTCTGGATTTTGGCGTGTGTGTCTGTGTGCTGCTTGTGTCTGTGCTGGTGCGTGCCTGTGCCAGTGTGTGTGTGCTTGGGACAGGTAGGGTGCTGGGGATTGTGGATGGGGCAGAGGTAGGAGGGGTGAGGGACTGTTGCAGGAGGGACACTGCTGCCGTCAGTGAGGAGGCCATGGACTGATTGGTCCGATGTAGGGCAGACATGCCAGATGACATGCCCTCCATGAATGACACCAGTTGTGTCAACAGACCTGTGTGTGCATGGAGGACACTCAGCATTGATGTCTGCCCTACATGGATCTGTTTCAGCAAGTCCACAGACTCCACACTCAGGGCAGCAGGGGAGACAGAGGCAGGGGGTGCGGTGCCTGGCATGAAGGAGACACGCTCCCCTACACGGGAGCCTCCATGGACATGTGGGATGGGAGCAGATGGGAGGGTGGAGATGGTGGTGGTGGCGGGGACAGACTTGCTCGATTTTGTCTGTGGTCTGCTGACACCCGCCTCCACAAGGGAGTCCTCACTGGAAGTGCTGTGTTCCTCAGCCGAGGTGGTCGTAGCTGAGGTCTCCTCAGTGTGGCTCCCCTCACCCTCCGTGCCACTGGGTCCCTCGGTCTCCTCTGCAGTGGACCCAGTCTGGCTCTGCCACTCCTCTTGGTCCGTGGAGCTGTCTCCTCCTGTGGGCGTGGATGTATCTGCAAACAATCAGGATAAACAGAGCAACATTAGTCACCTGTACTGACCACACACACCACAGTAAGTACAGCACATCACAGAGCAAGCCCTGCCATCATTTGCTAGACATTGCAATAAGTGCTGACACTGATTTGAAGAAGCCCATTGTCTGCCTGACAGTCATTCATGTCATTCATATCCTACCTGTCCATGCACCCATCTGTCTGGTGCCTGTTGTATGTGACTAATCATATGTGCACACATGCACCACATACACAGTTGTTGGACATCCAAGAGAACATATGGAAATGTGTCACTCCAAACACATGCCATCTCCTGCCACTGACTCAGTACATGTGTCAGGAAAAGTGATGGGCAGAGTCTCTGTCGATATGCGGGTTTTGGTTCCATCACCAGACACAATGATGTCCTCATGTCCTGATAGACAATGCGACAATGGTGTGCATGCAGGACATATCACACTACTGCTGGATCACCCTTTGCAAGTTGAATGTCATGGCACAGGCCTGTCTGGCAAGTCAGTCATAACTGTCTCCTGTCACAGGGGCAGTGCATACACACAACACCAGTCTGCACTGTGTCACAATCATGGAAGTTTTGGGAATGCAAGCCCTGTAGCTGACAGGTGCACATGTGCACCCCTGGCCACCCACATCATGAGGACTAAGATGATCCCACGTCATTCAAATGAGACATTTGAGTGACTGCAAACACAAATCCATACACATGAGCACTTCACCGTCTGATGAGAATGAACCACAGCTGCCTGCACCTCAATGTTTCATACACCATTGTGCACAGTCAAGGGATCAGAGACCTATGCATTAACCAATGTGCAGATCCTATAGTCACAACTCAGATGGCTGGCCACCCCAAATTGTTAAACACTCCAGGAGTCCAAAAAGCAAGGCCACACCACGGTGACACAGAGGCAGACACCTGAGTGCACTCTTCACAATGCCCAATATGTATGCTGACACACGGGAGTGGGAGAACAGAGTGCCTTCGATGTCCGGAGTAGGCATTACAGTCCTGGTCCATGTGCAACATGGTATTACCCTGAACACTAGGCAGGTGGCTATGCATGTGTCACACACATGATGTACATACTTCTGAGGCTCCTACCTTGGTCTCTGCTGCAGCATGGGTGTGTGGCACATACCCCAGACATGTGGTGAGTCAGAGCAGCAATTGGAACACATATTAAAGCCATACCCAGAGTACATGTCAGATCACAGGCATTGTGTGAGCAATTGTACCACCCATGCAGCCCACAACAAAGTTCCTGTAACTGATGCTGTCCCCAACTTGAACCACAGGTAACTGCAAGTACACAGTACCCAAGTGACCTAAGTCACAGACTGTAAGGGCCACACCTGTGTATCAGATGAGGAGGGGGCATGACACAAGTGAGGGACATGAGTCCAGGACGACAAGACAGTCGTACTGTGGAAGTGGAACCAGGCTAAAGGAGTGCATAGAGCATGTTAGTCATAGTACCCAGAAAAGGCTAGCACTTACCCCTCCTTGCTGCTGTCTGGCCTTCAGCTGCCCATCCAGGTCAGGGAAGACCACCGCCAGAATCTGGAGCATGTGGGGGGTCAGGGTCCGGTGTCCGCCCCTCCTGCGAGGAGGCGACAGCTTCAGCTGGACCCTTGCGATCCTCCGGGTCCAGCCACGAAGGTCCTGCCACCTCTTCTGGCAGTTGCGGATCCTGCGCCTGTAGACCCCCACAGATCGTACTGCCCGGGCGATGGTCAGCCAGATCTCCTGCTTCTGGTGGGCATCAACCTGTGAGGATGACAAAGTGAAAAGGCCATTACTACACATGCAACATATCCATGCATCACACAGTTGGATATACATGTCTCAATCACAGGGGCATATGATGTACACAGGTAGTGCAACTATGGCTATGAACAGTTGTCCAGCAGTCACTAAATGGTATCATTGCCTGGGAAGTAAAACCTTGTTGGAATGCACTGTTACTGCACTATACCTGTTCAGTGCATGTAACTACACACTTTGGGGGTGACAACTACTCAGTGAGCATGCTAGCCACTGGTGTACACACTGTAAGTCTTGCTAGTCAGACAACATGCACAATTAGTAAGGCAGTGGACAGCACACTCACCTGCTCCCCTGGTTTCCCATACAGCTTGCTGTACTGTGGAAGGAGGCTGTCCAGCAGGGCCTGGTTCTCCTCAGTGCTGAAGGCTGGGGCTCTCTCCACAGTACGTGCCATTGCAGTAGCCAGAGGATGCAGAGACAGCAGCAGTGGTGGTGGCAGATGTCGTCCTGGAGCATGTAGTGCAGGCAAGTGAGCTCTCAGGGGAACAGCCAGCATTATATGTGTGCTGCAGAGGCAGATACTGTCCCATGTGTCCAAAGTGATAGGTCCAAGTCGTTTGCATCTTCTGAATCTGGCCAATCCATGGAATTGCACCACTTATACACGCCCACAGCATCCTTCAAAATTTCAACTTGATGACACCCATGAATTTGCAACATTGTTGTGGCTGGCCAACTGAATTCACTACATCCGACTCGTAAAAGCTTCGAAAACGCGTCCGTTACCATGTCAGTCCATAGCCAATGCGTGCGCACGGATCGTTCCATTGCTGTACGACGCGTATTTCGTCACACAACACGCATCCGTCAACATCATATGCAATGGCCAAGGCGTGCGCACGGATCGTTCCATTGCTGTACGTCGCGTATTTCAAAAAACAACACGCATCCGTCAACATCATATGCAATGGCCAAAGCGTGCGCACGGATCGGTCCATTGCTGTACGACGCGTATTTCGAAAAACAACACGCATTCGTCAACATCATATGCAATGGCCAATGCGTGCGCACGGATCGGTCCATTGCTGTACGACGCGTATTTCGAAACACAACACGCATCCGTCAACATCATATGCAATGGCCAATGCGTGCGCACGGATCGGTCCATTGCTGTACGGCGCGTCCCTGTACAAGTCACTCGCATATGTCACCATGGTTGTCACAGGTGAACGTATGCCAGCCACAATTACTTGCCAGGGACTCAGGGGCACACCTACAACACCACAGCCTGTCCACACTGTATCCTAAGGCATGTAAGGCTGCATTACCTGTGTGTGTATGGGGGTCAACATGTGGTTTGTTGGGTGGCACTTGGGGGCAGCCACTCCCAGCCGGTGCACGTGTTCATGGGGACAGAATCCTTTGTGTGTTGTGCACATGACCACTGTGATGTGCAACTGTTCAGTTCAGAGCATGTGGCATGGTCACATTTCCAGGTTGTATATGTGTATGTTATGTCACATACACCCTGAGTCCCATGTGGGATGGTATGTACGTCACAGGGTGACCCATTGCCACAATTGTGATGGCCCTCCACAGTCTGTGTGCATGTTGTGTTTCAGATGTCTCTGATTCCATGTGCACAATGGGAGACAGTCTCCACATCCACGTTGTTTGTGCATCGACTTTGATGTTGTGCGTGTGTGTGTCACAGACGTCCATGTCTGTCCTGCAGAGGCAACAGGGGCCACTACCTGTGGGAGTCATGGTTGTTTTGCTGGCGTGTACATGATACGCCATGTCATGCCAGTGTCCATGTGGCAATACAGGGTCCCTGGGAATCTACCTGTCAAAGAGCTGTGATGCCTGGGGCACATCTGTCCTCACTTGTCACTGTGGTGTGTGTTTGGAACGTGACAGCAGTACATGGGTACTGTGACACAGCCTAATGATTTCCCATAGCACAACCTGGAACTTGTTGTCAACACATGTTGAACTGAGATGTTAGATGATGGCCATGTAGGTGCCATATATGTCCATACAGAACGGCACACACATCAAGTACTTGTGTCTCGTAATGATGTATCATGTGATATTGAGTATGGTCAATGCCACATATGTGGGGTGACTGACAATCTTTCTTTGTTCACCTATGTACTGCAGGGCACCAGCTGTCCATAGACCATTCCCTGACCTTGCAACCATGGTGGAACGTGACTGCATCCGACGGTACCGCTTCAACAGGCCGCTGATTGAGGAATTGGCGGGGCGGTTGGCCCCACATTTGCTACCTGGCCGGCCATACCCTACAGCGCTGACCCCCAAGGTGAAGGTGATGGCAGCCCTACACTTCTTTGCCACCGGTACCTTTCAACACACTGTGGCGTCTGCTGGTGGGATGTCACAGACCATGTTCAGCCGTGTGCTACGCGATGTTTTGGAGGCAATGTTAACATACTTGAACCAGTACATCTATTTCCCTAAACGTCAACAACTCACTGACGTCAAGAGTGACTTCTATGCCCTGGGGAGGATGCCACATGTCATCGGCTCCATTGATGGGACACATGTGGCTTTGGTACCACCACAGGCACATGAGCAGGCATACAGGAACAGGAAACATTTTCCATTCTATCAATGCTCTGGTGGTATGTCTTGCAGATATGAGCATCTCACATGTGTGTGCACGTTTCCCCGGTTCTGCACACGATGCCTACGTGATGAGGAGTAGTCGCATCCCGAGGATGATGTCACAGATGCAGAACCAGCGTGCCTGGCTTGTCGGTGTGTACTGACTTTGTACCATTGTGTGTGTTCTGCAATGTTGTATTCCACCCTCTTTTCCAACTCAGCTAATGTGCAATTGTCTGTATGTAGGTGACTCCGGATACCCCAACATGCCGTGGTTGCTGACACCCCTCAGGAACCCTGTGACACCAGCCCAGATGCGCTACAATGAGGCACATGGTCGGACCAGGAGAGTGATCGAGCGGACATTTGGTGTCCTGAAGAGCCGCTTTCGCTGCCTGGACAAGACAGGAGGGGCCCTCCCATATGCCCCTGCAAAGGTGTGCAAGATTTTCATCGTCTGCTGCATGCTACACAACCTGGCAGTGCGGAAGGAGTTGCCTCTCATCCTGGATGACGATGACCAACATCCGCCACCTGTGGAGGATCCTGGCCTGGGCCACGATGCCAGTGATGATGATGATGATGATGATGAGGGTGATGTCCGCACACAGCTCATCACCAACTTCTTCAGCTGAATGTGAGTATACAGAGATGTTATGTCAATGATTTGAGTTTGCATGATATGTGTTGGTGGTGCTCTGTTGCTGTTTGAGTGTGGCCATGTGCTACTTGACTGGATGCGTGCAGCGATGTGTCCTTACAGGTAGTCTGTACTCCCCAACAGTGTTGACATGCTAACTTGGTTTTGTGTAGGTATCTTGTGACATGTATTGGGCATGAGTATTGCAGTTCTGTCCTGTTCTTCAGTGCTTTTAACTGTGTGTCATGTCTGTCCTTCACAGGGTACTTTCAGAGTTGTTTGGTCAACTGTGATCCCCCGACACCATGATTCAACTTCCAGGGTGGAAGCAGTCGTTTCCCTACAGGTGATGTGCCACACACCCCTGGACTTTATTTCTTCAACACTTGTTGACTGTGTGGCCACTGCCACGTGGGATTACCTTGCATCTGTAGTGGAAACAACATGTTGCAAATGTGTAATAAACCTGTGCTTCACTTTGGGATGTGCGTTGTCTGTGGTCACACATCTGACTGACATTTGCTTACTGCACCTGTGGGCTAGTTAACACAGACTCTGAATAGGTGTGGTGTCTGTGCATTCCACTGTATTTCCTGGCAACATCAGTGTAGGCGATGAGTCAGATGGCCCTGGTGTGTATGTGTTGTGTTGCCCTAGTGGTGTGTCTCCCTCATATGTGTCACGTCGCCATGACTCACATGACGGTGTTGGAATTGCTGTAGCAGTTAGCATGCACAGTGTCATTTAGCAGATCATCATCTCCATGACAAAATACCACGTTGGAATCACAACAGAGGCAAGTATGGTGTATTAGTGAGTTTATTTACATACATGTGTGAGGATAGTGCACAGGATGGTGGGTGCTGTACATTGGGATTGGAATCCAAAGTTCCCAGATGAGTTGGAAGTGTTGGTAGCAGAAATGTCCTGAGTAAAGTCCACAGTCATCTGATACATTAGTCCAACTTAAACTCCCCATGTCATGTGGGAGAGTTGGGTTGCATTCGACAGGGTGAACAGTTTGCACACAAAGGAGAATTTCCAGAACAGGTGTTGGGTTCCTGGGGGATGTACATGGCCATCTGCCTCTCAGTTGTCCTTCCTCGGACGACCCCTCTTCTTTCTGGGGGGACCCTCACGTGCAGGCCGCTGCGGTGCAGAGGACTCTCCACCAGAGTCATCCTCCCTCCCTGTGGCAGTTGCAGTTGTTGCGGCACCAGATGTTGTGGGCACACAGGGAGGTGTGGACATGTTGGTGCTAATCTGGCGGAGGCATGTCAATATGTCCCTCTGCACCGCTGTCAGTTCTTCCAATGTGTCCCACTTGGACTCCATGCCAGACATGTGTGTCTCCACACGGGACATGTGGGAGTCCAAGCGGGCATGATGGGCAGCCTGCTGCTGTTGAATGTCCTTGAGGATCCCCACTACCTGGCTGACCTCTCCGGTGCTATTCTGGTACGCATCTGCAATGCGTACCAGTTGTGGGTCATCATGCAGTCCAGACCCCTCTGCAAACAGCGACCTCTGCCTACCACCCCTCCCACCACCCCTGGCCACACGTGCGGGACCTGTGGTGGCACGCACAGGTGACCCTAGGCCCCCTTGGGGGTTGGTACTGGGGTTGTTGTCCGTTGCTTCCCGGGTTGCCGGGGTCCCTGTGCTGTTGTCATTCAGTGTCCTTGGTCTGTCCGTGTCGGCGGGGGTGGTCTGTGTGTTGGCAGATGTTGGAGGAGTGGGTGCAGGGGGTGCAGATGGTGGTCCTGCTGGTGCTGCATGATGACTCACACCGGAGGGGCCAGGTAGGTCTTCGCCATCCGAGGAGGGCAGAGGCTGTTCCACACCAGAGAGCTCAGGGGCCACCGGAGCCTGGGACAGGGACTCCTCATCATCTGCTGCTGTGTCCCCATCATCACCTGTGTTTGGAAGAGACACACAATGTATGTTATGTTTCTACAGGCATCAATGGTTCAAACACATGACAGTTGTGACTGTACATCTGGATGCGTGCCTGTACATTGCATTGTCCTAAGTTGTCACAGCCAGAGGTTGATATTGTTGTAGCACATTGTCCTGCCAACCTGAAGCATTTCAATGTGAATGTTGAGGTGTGTGCATGACCAGCTCATGTATTGATTGGCTGTACATGGCCATTGCTACTCAAGGGCCATCACGTGCCTGACACAGGTGTGTCATCCTTGTCCACATTTGTCCTTTAACAGGGACATACGTGCAATTCCACTTAGGATATCTTTCAAGATTGGGACATGTGTGGTGGCAGTTTTTGCCAGTCTTTGTGCGTCACATTGGTGTGTCTGGACAACATGGTCACAGTCCGGTATGCCTGGGATCTCTTGGGAGTATCTGTGTTGTTGTCTGGGTTCCTAGTTCACGTCTCATTTCATACAAGTGATGTTGTTAACGTAGCTAATGATGTTGTTGCTGAGTTTTGTACGTGCAAACGTGATTAATCTTGTCAATGTCCTCCATGGTGATAAGGATTGGGCACGGCAGCTCTCTGGCTTTTCCATTGTCATGACAGTGATGGCCAGTGGTGTGTGTTGCAGTTCTGCTGCTGTGAGTAGCATGTCTCCTCAAATGCAGTCCAGCTTGGTGCTTGTGTCTACAGTGTCTATGACAGTGAGTGGTGTGTTGTGTGAAGGATGCATATGTTGCCGAACGATGTGGGAGTGGAATGCAGATCACAACCGCAACTTGTGTGACTGACACCATGGTACAGTGTCCGGTATATTGGTGTGTCCATTGCATTCACTGTCAGGTGTCCCCTGTCAATGATGTCTCTGTGACTTCCTGTGTGTTTTGTGCTATGTAGTTTGTCTGATTCTCCACAGTTGTCATCTGCAAGTCACACCTTCACAGCCAGGCCAGGGGGCACCCATGGACACTGCATCCCCTGACAGTGTGTGTAAACATAGAGTTGCAATGGCTGTGAGTGTGTACGTGTTTGGGTTGGCCAGTGCATGGGTGTGAATTGCAGGCACATCATTTCTCATGCCCATGTGTCAGCCATCTTGCCAGGGCTTTTACTTTGGGAGTGACTGGTCCCACGTGTGCAATGTGTTTTTGCAGAGTAGGTGTGTGTATGGCCAGCATTGGTGGTATTTGGTTGACATCCGGACCTCCTTCTCCCCCAGCCCAGTTATCCCACCATGAAGCATGCCACCCTTGCAGTGGGTGCAGGTTAACTCTCAGGATGTCAGTCAGTGGTGTCCTGTTGTTGGTTGGTGCACAGTTCCCAGCAGGGCCTTGTGCTCCCCACAACAGAGCACCATTGTCAGACATCTTTGAAGTGGCTTTTCACTCCCTGTGAGGTGTGCATGCTTCAGTGTGAGCTTGCCGGGCCATGCGGGTGGGGGATGTTGAGCTGTGACTACCACTCCCATCATGCTATTGCCTACACCCCCCTTCCCAGCATGCCCATACTTCCTTCCTTTTGACTCTGCTTCCCTGTGGGGTAGTGTGCCTGTGCTGACAGGATGGCTGACAGTGTTGTCCTGGCGTTTGTTTGGCTACAAGTCCCAAAAGTGTCCCTGTGCTTCACACAGCATAACCCAGTGTGGTAGTTCTTTGTGGGATATTTAATTAGAGTGTGAGGCAATGCATTCTCCCAGGTGAGTTGTGTGGAGTTTGTGTTAAGGGGGTGTGTGAGAAAAGCTGCTGGTAACTATGGTCAGAGCTGTCAGTCCTCCTTCCCACCCAGCCAGATATCCCACCATGGAACGTGCTTCCATTGCAGGGAGTGCAAGTTGGCTTTCAGGATGTCAGGCAGTGGTGTCCTGCTGTTGTTTTGAGCACAACACCCAGCAGGGGCTTGTTCTCCCCACAGCAGTACCCAGTGTCAGCCATCTTGTCAGTTCTTTTCCACTCCCTGTGATGTGAGCATGGTTCAGAGTGGTGTTGATGGGCCAATTGTGAGGGTGACCAATATCTGTGACTACAACTCCCATCATGCTATTGGCTACACTCACTTCACCAGCATACACACAATTCCTTCCTTTCAGTCAGCTTCCCTGTGAGGTGGTGTTCTAGTGGTGGCAAAATGTCTGACAGTGTTTGTTGGTTAGATTTGTGCCACTGCCTTGCTCTATTTGTTGTTAGGTTTGTACATGTCATGACACAGTTACATATCACTATGAGATGGCAGGTATTGTGTTTGTCTGACTAGCATACACATCTTGGGATGATTATCTTTTGGTTACTGTGGCTTTGCTAACGGTGCATGGTTTCACTATCCCCTTGACAGTGATGTGTGTGTATTGTCACACAATATTGGGTATATTGGTTGTGTACTCACCAGGCTCTGGGATGTCTGATAGTCCATGTACGCTCTCTGGTGGTAGGATGGCCCGCACCTTCTCCTCCCAGGACCTGAGGTATACTGGTTTGGCAGGAGGGCCACTGCCGGTGCGATGACTCAAGGCGTATTCCTTCTTGAGTAGGTCCTTGACCCTCCGGCGCACGTCATACCACCTGTTCTGGATGTCTTCCTTTGTGCGCAAACATGGTGATTGTGCGTTCACCCTGTCGACGATCCTCTCCCACATCTTGGTTTTCTGCGACATGGGGGTCTGTTGGACCAATGTACCAAACAACTGTGGCTCTACTCTTAGGATTTCATCTACCAGGACTTCCAATTCACTGTCTAGGAACTTTGGATTCTTCTTTGGGGGCATGGTGATGGGTGGTGGTGGGGATTGATGTGTGTGTGAGTGTGCAAGTGAGGGTGGGTGAGTGTTAGTTTTGCTGGGTGTATGTAGGTGAGGGTGCTATTAGGGAAGTGCTATTGGTGTGTGGCTTGTGTGATGGATGAGTTGTGAGTGTGTCTGTGGTTGCTGTCTGATGGTGTTCTGTGCTGGCAGGTCAGTTGAATTTGCAAAGGATCATGGTAGGGATTTGTGGCCTTTATATGGGTGGAGTTGTGGGTGTGTCTTTGTTCCATGTTTTTTTCCACCAGTATTTATTGACTTTGTCATTGCTTGTTTGGCCCTTTTTTTGTATTTTTTCCTTTGTATTTTTTGGGCATGTAGGAGACGTTCTTCTGACCGAGTCGGACGCTGCAGTTGTCTCGTGCGAGCTTCTCCGAGTCTTTCACGCTGTCTTTCTGCTGGGTTTCATGTGCGGCGTACGCGTCGGTCGCGGAGTATTGGGTTGCTTCGGCTCCCTGTTTTCTATGCGTGTCGGTCGTACGGCTCGAGCTCCGTGCGACTCGGTCTGGTTTTACACGCATTGCATTGTACTGCTCGAGTCGGAGTTCGCGGGTACGTATCTGTCGGGTTCATTCCTGGTGCGTGTCGGTCGGATCAATTCACGTAGATTTTCCGGCCGGATGGCTGCTTTCCGTGCGGTTCGGTCGTTCGGCTTGTATTCCGTACGAGTCGGTCGTGATTCACATGCATAGCATCGTACTACACGGATCGGACAGCGCCGGTACGTGTCGGTTGGACTACATTCCCGTACCGAGTCGGTCGGTACGTTTTCCGGCCTGAATCGGAATCGGCCCCTAAATGTCAATACTAATGTACTGAGCAATCACTACCCAATGCTCTCCTCTGAGAAATATATGGCGTGTTTCCTGTATGTTGTCCTGCTCTCCTCAACGGATGTAAATGATGGCATTAGTGGCACTATACCAAGTGTGTTGAGCCAAATATTGGAAGGCATTCATTTTACTCTGCTGATTAGAACTGGCAGCTGAAATATTGACTCTGCACTGCTCACATGATGACTAATGGTAAACATCCAAACAAGCTGTGTAACTGTCTGTTTTGTCCTCAGCTAGGCCTTGTAATGGTCAAATACACTTCTGACCTCTCCACTGTGTTGGGTTGAATGTTTGAGAGATGTCAGGTATACTTCATAATCAAGACCTTTACATCTCAAACATCTTATGGCCTGCTCATTAGAAGTATATCTGTTTGAAATTCCAAAATGTCTGGTTAATATCACCATATTTATCTCTACCTTTTTGTTTCTTCTATGTTACTACTTTCTTTGTTCCTAAAGATTTGGATGTATATTCAACACTTTCACTAATAACAATGTGCTCCATTTTTTCAAAAGGTCTATTTGCCAAAGCATGTGGTAAGAGCTCGGCCACTGAAGAGACCACCACTCCATTCCAGGAGCAAGCCTTCAGTGAGTACAACACTCCTGGTGATCTGGATGAGGATGACAGTGCTGGTCCATCAGGTCAGCCTGGGCAGATGGCTACAGTGAGTCTCACTAGGCCCACAATGAGACTTCCCACCCAGCTGCAACACCTCACCCAACAGAAATTCTGCTCAAAAACGTTTGTCACTTTCCTGTTGCAACCCTCTTCTTAGATTCACTTCCCGGAGAGAATCTCAGAATTACACTGGCCACTGGAGAGGTTGGGAGTCCCCATGAGGCCGCGCACCTCTGTAGTATCCCAGATCTTCAGCTGCATTCTGGTTTAAAATACCATTGCAAATATTTGCTTGAAAGTGGCAGGTCAAAGGTGTGAACTTTAGAGCCAAGTGGCTATGTGCCAGATTGCAAGTTTGGTCCCACAGTCGAAACGGTTTAGGAGTTTCCGCCTGCCTACTTGGAAGTCAGCCCACCCCATTGCAAAGCATGTGGGTGCATAGATAAAAGACCGCCGCTGTCCCACCATCGCCACCAAGAAATCTCAACCGCGTCGACGGCGCAATAGGGTAAATCGGGTGTCAGAGGTAGGACCGCCTGTTTCCCCGCCGGCCCAATGACGATGTGACTTCCCACCGATGTGACTGTGACGGTCAACCCTCCATACCTGAGTTGGCTAACTGGAAGGGACATAAGGCACAAACTCACCTTTACTCACCTTCACACTTCCTCTACCACCATGGAGCCGATCCTTCAAGTCCTAAGAATAGTAAATCTATATTTCTTCAAGATGCCCTTTTTGATATTTTGCCCCTAGTTATTCTCTTCATGATATTAATGTATCTCAATATTCCTAGGCTCGAGTTTTCGTAGTGAAACCTTGACCTGACAGAGAGGTTTAGCATAGTGATCTCTGGTCTAGAGACCACCCTAGTCCTAAGGTGCGCACAGGCAGTGTTACATTCTGCCTGGCTCAGGAGCTTCCAAAGTGCTCCTTCTGGCATCTTCCAAAGTTGTGCCCTCCTTGATTGGTGACCCCTGGGTTAACAGAAGTACCCATTTGCAGTAGTTGGGGTGCAATCTTTTCCTATACCCCTATGGGTGATACCCTGCAAAGACAAGAGAGCAGCACAGCCTGTCGGAGAGGGAGGGATGTACACTGGCATCAAGTTTACAGGGCGGCTTGCACTTTACTAAGTCTGCACACAGAGAATAACAGTGTTATGCACTAGGAAGTGAGCAGCAGGATGGGTATGGGCAAGAAGCACTGGAATGGAAAGGGAATGGGACGAGAATGGGCGGTGAAGTATTGATGAGACACGGATGAGTGGGAGAAGGATTGGAGCAGCCAGGTGGAATGTGTGTGCGATAGAATGAAAGGCTTTAAGTTGAAGGAAGTGGCCCACTTAGGGTCGCCCGGGTCACTCACGACCACCTCTCAGCCTTCCATACCAAATGAAGAGTCGGTCAGACAGTAGAGAATACAGACCAATTTATGTTTATTCAGATACGCTCGAGCGGAGCCCGGTCTGCCCAGTCACTTAGGGGTGCTGCAGAGAGGACTGACATCAGCAAACATGGAGATATATTATGTACAATTCAGAGCAAATGAAGGCACGCCCATAATGGAATTTTCCGAGCAGATGCAGCTAAACAAAGAAGTACAGAAGGATAGGTTTCGATTGTAAGGCCGGGCACACACTATCTCCATCCCAAAGTCACTCTGCCTGTGCCCGTTACTAGACCAGTGGGAGAAGGAATCACTGACATAATATCGACAGACATATTATCGACCTACATTTTTTTCGACACAAAATTATCGATAGCAATAATATCGACACTATATACTTATTTAAAAAATACAATATTATCGAAACCATAATATCGTTCTTAAAAAATATCGTACACATTATTATCATTTTAAAAAATATCGGACATTGTTTAAATACATACACCATGTCTAAATTATCGACCACAAACATATCAACAGCTAAAATATAGTTATTTTATAATTATCGACTATCCAAAACTTGAGCAAACATACAAAATTAAACACCATAAATATAAATAAATACCTAAACATACATTACATATCAAATTAAATTAAACACATATTTTTTTCAAAGAATAAAAATATAACTAAAAAATAAATTATAAAATACACTATTAACAACATTTATACATATAAACTTTCATCATATAAAATCATTTTCTTACATTTCATATATATTATAACAATAATTCTAAAAGTAAGGAGGGAAAAAAAATAACTGACTCTTTATTAGCGTTTTCCATATAAGGAAAACAACTTCCAAATTAATTAAAACAATATAGATTAACCAATAGAAACACACAATATTAAAGCCTACCAATAAAATAAACTAACAATTAAGTAAACCCTATATAAACCAACAAATCTTACTCTTATTTTCCACCTCAAACAAAGAAGCCAAAGAAGGCGAAACTCTGCTGGTTTTCTACCTGAAGCAAGAACATCATCAAACCAAAACCTCTATAAATCTACTAAAAGTAAGTAAATTAAAATGTCCTAAATAACAGTTAAACTAATGTTCTCTGAATAATAACTTTCATACTCAAATAAGTAATTTATATGTTTGTTCTATTTTATATTTCCACTACAGACAACTCTAAACACATCAACAAAATTACAGAGGACACCCTAAAACCATCCACCTCATAAAGTAAGTATTGTTGAAAATGCATTTAATAAACCTGTAAAACACCCACAGAAACCCAAAATCCATCCCAAACACCCACCCCACCCCATGTAAAATTATTGTAAAACAAATAATAAATATCTGCTTTCATTTTTTTTCAGAAAAACAAACTACTTAAGAAGATTCCACACAGAAAGAATAAAAATCATCATTTTCAAGCATCTAAATACGAACTTTGTAAGTATATTGTGAAAAATGTTTTTTTTAAAACATTAACATCTATAACAATATTTTTAATAATTCTTATATGCATTTATTATAGAATTTTCTATATCACAATGACAGAAGGCGCACAATTTATAACATCCCAAAAAGGAAAATTTTTATTATGTTACATGGGGTATGCCTACACCCAGGAGAAACAAACTGGCCTAAAAGTCAATTGGAAATGTTCAAATATTATTCCAATAAATGTTACGGTCGTGCTACTACCAGAGAAACAACTGTAATGTACACCAGGGAACATAACCATCCTCCTAATATTACAGAAATTGAAGTTAGGGGTGCCCTTGAAAACATTAAAGAGGCTAGCACAAGCTCACAAAGACCTACCAGTGCAATTCTAAAAGAACAGCTGCCTAGAGTCCCCAAAGAAGCAACTGGACAAATGCCATCCATTGCTTCATTAAAAAGAACCATAGCTCGCACAAAAAGGGCTACAACAACTCCCACACCTACTCCTAAAACTTTTGAGGAAGTGATAATTCCCCCAGAACTAGCTATTACTTTCAATAAGGAACCCTTTATTCTCTATGATAATAAATGCAAAGAAAAGAGAATAATTATGTTTGGTACAGCAAACAATTTAGTAAAGCTTCAACAAGCTGAGATATGGATGATCGATGGGACTTTCACAATATGTCCCAAACCATTCTTCCAACTCTATACTATCCATGGCCTACATCAAAATTGTAACATTCCCTTTATTTATGCCTTACTGCCTAACAAACACAATGCAACCTATGTAGAAATCCTAAACAAAATTAAACAAGAGACAAATAATTATTTTCCTCAGAAAATAATTATAGATTTTGAACGATCTATGATAAACGCTATACTCAAAACATACCCACATACCTCAATTCAAGGGTGTTATTACCATTTTAATCAATGCCTATGGAGACACCTACAAAAATCTACACTCAGGGGCACATTACGATGACGTGCGGACTTTGTCCGCCCGCCACCGTAGCGGTGAATGGGACCGTCCGCCATAGGAGCGGCGGTCCCGCCGCGAGTATTAGGATGCCACGGTGGCATCCCCTATTCCCAACATTGTGGCGGGCGGTGTTCACAGCACCACCCGCCACAGTGCTGGGAATGCACGTCGTGCATTGCCATGCACAAGGTGACAGGCACAGCGCGTTGCCTGCCACCATGTCCATGCCAATGCAGGGGGGTACCATAGGTACCCCCCATGTGCACCCCCTACCCCCCAACACTCTGGGGGCCCGCAACGGGCCCCCAATAGCGAAGACCGTATGCCTTTCCATGGCAGCGTTGCCGCCATGGAAAGGCTGCTCTCCGCATCCATCCTAATATGGATGGCGGTGTCTTGCAGACACCGCCACCATATTACTGCCCTTTTCCGCCCGGTCACCTGTGTGACCGGCGGAAAACCGGCGGACGTTCTTTCCCTCCGCCGGGCTCCCACCGCCATCGTAATGTGGCAGGGGGAAATGGCCTGCGGGCGGAGGGGAATGGCGATCCGCCAGTCATCGTAATGACCCCCTCAGTGTCGAGTATGCAACTAACACAGCTTTTGCATACCAAATTAAAAAACTAATTGCATTAGCCTATGTACCAGTAACAGATGTTGCTGAACATTACAACCTTCTCCTAGAAGGCCCTTTTTACCAACAACATGAGCAACAACTAAGTCCCCTCCTGGACTACTTCGAAGACACCTGGGTGTGAAGACTACATAGATCAGGCCATAGGAGACAACCCAAATTTCAAATTCCCTGGTGGAACGTTTATATTAGCACACTTAACCAACAAGCCAAAATCAATAACGCTGTTGAAGGATGGCATAATGCCTTCCAACAAACCACAGGAAGAGTCACACCTACACTACACAAACTAATAACCTCCCTACAAAAAGAACAAAGCTATCAGGAACTCCGAATGGAGCAATATGTCACTCAACTCAAACCAAAAATCTCTAAACAAACTAAGCAAATGTACCAATACCTTCAACAGCAAGTTAAACTATACCCTAGTACAAGAGGCCTAGAATACCTAGGAATGATCTCCAAAAGCCTACTATAAAATGTCCATACAAATTAAATGCATAATACTTTTCTTTTACTTCATAGCCATACATAAAAAAATATATTTATTACCTCACAATTATAATTACTGTGTGTAATATATTTTTAAAACTAAAAAATAATATATTTACACACATTAATTATATATGTGAGAAAATAAAACACAACAACAATAAAACATAACATTATTTCCCTCCCACAATTAAATAATTTTCAAAAACTTACTGTGTCTGTTGTTGTAGATTCAAAATGCCACATCTTCTAAAATAATCCAGTTAGGTTTGAATAAAATATCGATAAAAAATTCCCAATAAAAAATGCAATAATACAGCTGTACCAAAAATTAAATCCTCCATCGATAAATCCACAATCCGGAAACCATCAAAAACCCGAAAAATATTTTTAAAAAAGAAACGCTCCATGAAACCCGAAAAATTAAGTAAGTGTAAAAAAAATATTAGTTAGTAAAACTAATATACACTTCCTTAATTTAAAAAACGCAATCTTCCGACACCCGCAACTTCTTTAGATTAAAACCTAGAAAATAAAAACACAAACATTCCCACCCACACAAAACCACACATAATTCACTTAATTACATTATTACTAACATTGTACTATAAAAATAAACACATTAAACACTCTATTTTTACATTTCTAACTAGGCCTCAATTACGTAAAACTAGATAAACAGTCGATACCTCACTATCGCATATAAAACCTCATAACATCACCAACACATCTCTAAATATACTAAATAGACTCTAAGGGGCCTATTACGATGGCGGTCGGATGACCGCCACCCGGCCGGAGGTGGCAACCGCCGGACCTGCGGCGGACATCCGCACGCGATCGCAAGACAGAAAACCGCCGGTCAGATTAGGATGGCGGTTATGACCGCGGCGGTGGGAAATTCCGACCGCCGCTTTTCCGCCGGTTGCCATCCGCACTCCTGCCTGGCGGATGGAGCAGGACTGGGATAATGGTGGCGATGCAGAGCAGGCTCCGCTGGCAGGATTATGATGCCGGCGGTAGCCAGCCTTTCCTAAGCAGTCAAACCGCCTTGGAAAGGCAGGCAGAGAATGTCTTCCGGGGGCCCGTTGCGGGCCCCCAATGTGTTGGGGTGGGGAGGTGCACTGGGGGGTACCCATGGTCCCCCCCTACATTTCCCTGTACCAGGTGACAGGCACTGTGCAGTGCCTGGCACGCAGTGCAGGGAAATGCAGGACATGCTCCTTTTGACATCGCGGCGGTGCTGCGTGCATCAGCAACCGCCGCAATGTTAAAGCCCGCGATCCGACCACAGCGGTCGGATTTCGAGCATGGAACATCGCAATGCGACTGGCGGTTATGTCGCGGGCCTTGCGGGTGGTCTTTTCCTGTTACCATGGCGGTCGTGGAGGTTTTCCGACCGCCATCGTAATAGGCCCCTTACTACCTTCAAAATAACTTTAAAATATAGTTAAAATAAAGAAAATAAATCTTACCTTGCTCGACGTGAAGCAGCTTCCAACCGTGAGCTTCTCCCCTTCCAAATGACCCAAAACAACAGAGAGCGGTTACAAAATACAAGGCCCAAACAAATATGGCAGCTTTAAACATAGTAAATTAAACCTTTTTAATTATTAAAAAGTTTATTTCACGTATTAAAAATGCTATTATATTTAATTTAAATACTACAAATAACATGTTATATTTTGAAATGCATTACATTACTTTGAAACTTTGTAAAATTATAATAATAAATATTATAACACATATAATATTTAATATTATAATTCCATAAAATGAAAACTAACAATAAACAATATATTAAACATTGTACTATTTTTTTATGTTATTATAAAAATACACATTGTTAAAAAAATTACAATATAAACATATGTATCAATTATTAATATTAATATATTATATATATTATTATTAATTAAAATGTATTTTATTACTGTATAAAAATAAAACTATGTTTATATTTCTCAATTTTATTAAAAAAATTTAAACTTTCATTTATTAAATTATTACCAATATATGTGATAATGTAAAAATTGTTAATAATACAAAGCAATTATTAACAATATTTTCTAAAATGATATTATATTTTGAAATGTATGCAAAGTATTGTAAATGTACAGTATCTATTATCACAAATTTGTTTACAAATATGTTAAAAAATCAAGTCATGTATTAAAATATGTGTTTTTCATTATTGTACCAAAATTATAAAAAAACAATACTGTTATATTATTTCTGCAATAAAGAATATTTCTTATATTGTCATTAACATTTTTATATGTAATAAAACATTATATTTACATTTACATACTACGTTTTCTATATAATAAATATGTTACAAAATTAATATGTCTAATTTATTGTCTACCATTTTATATTTTAAAAGTCAATGTTTTATTTTACATATATTTATATAAATTACACTGTATTAAATAATATGTTATAATGTATATTTAATCTTTATTAATTTCCTCCACAACTATTTTTTATTTATATGTTTATACTAATTTAAACTGTATAAATATGTTTATAAAATATTATAATTATAATTGTTCCTAAATTTCTCTTACAACTCCACTTTACATAAATACAATATACATACTAAACACTAAGGGGCCGATTCCGATTTCGGCAGGAAGCGCACCTAACACTATTCGTCCGGAAAAAAACCAAGCCGAACGCGTGTTTCCCGACCGATTCGAACATTCGCACTAATGAGCAAGTACGATGCGCATAACTGCCCAGATCCCGACCCAGCCGTACTTACCCATTCCAGCACCTGTTCCCCGCCCGAGCCAGATCCGTAAACGCAGAATCGAGTCGCACGGAAGCAAAAATACAGCACCTTCCGGCCGGACCAGTACGATACGCCTTCCGTACGCGCCGAACCCGTCGCTACGTCTGGCACGTCAGAGCATCCGGGAGAGCCGCACATAAGCTCCGATTCGCGCCACAAGACGATCCACGGCTACGAGACGAACAAGCCAGCCACGAGTACGAGTCGAAGCAACGAGAAAGCCGAACGAGATGAACCAACCATGAATCCCATCGCGCAGGTCCTACCAATACTCTACATCTATTACTGGAACAGGTACGGACGCGTACGGCGCAGACGGTAAGTTAAACACCCACTACACAAACAAACGACACGTACCCGACATATAACACACACACATAGGGATGCAGAAATGACTTACACTAGCAACAGCAGAACCATAGGGGCGGGATGGCTATCACCAATGCCATATACACCAATAGGGGCCTGGATGCCAACCACTAACACCACCCCTACTCAGGGGGGCTGGATGCCTGTCACTACTACCATCCCCACTCATAGGGGGATGGATGCCTACCACCAACACCACCCCTACTCATTGGGGGCTGGATGCCTACCACTACCACCACCCTACTCATGGGGGGCTGGATGCCTACCACTACCACCACCCCTTCTCAGGGGGGGCTGGATGCCTACCACTACCACCATGCCTACTCATGGGGGGCTGGATGCCTACCACTACCACCACCCCTACTCATGGGGGGCTGGATGCCTACCACTACCACCACCCCTACCCATGGGGGGCTGGATGCCTATTACTACTACCATCCCCACTCATAGGGGGATGGATGCCTACCATCAACACCACCCCTACTCATGGGTGGCTGGATGCCTACCACTACAGCCACCCTACTCATGGGGGGCTGGATGCCTACCACTACCACCACCCCTACTCATGGGGGGCTGGATGCCTACCACTACCACCACCCTTACTCATGGGGGGCTGGATGCCTACCACTACTACCATCCCCACTCATAGGGGAATTGATGCCTACCACTACCACCACCCCTACTCAGGGGGGGCTGGATGCCTACCACTACCACCACCCCTACTCATGGGTTCTGGATGCCTACCACTACCACCACCCCTACTCAGGGGGGCCTGGATGCCTGTCACTACTACCATCCCCACTCATAGGGGGATGGATGCCTACCACCAACACCACCCCTACTCAGGGGGGCCTGGATGCCTGTCACTACTACCATCCCCACTCATAGGGGGATGGATGCCTACCACTACCACCACCCCTACTCAGGGGGGGCTGGATGCCTACCACTACCACCACCCCTACTCATGGGGTGCTGGATGCCTGTCACTACTACCATCCCCACTCATAGGGGGATGGATGCCTACCACCAACACCATCCCTACTCATGGGTGGCTGGATGCCTACCACTACCACCACCCTACTCATGGGGGGCTGGATGCCTACCACTACCACCACCCCTACTCATGGGGGCTGGATGCCTACCACTACCACCACCCCTACTCATGGGGGGCTGGATGCCTACCACTATTACCATCCCCACTCATAGGGGAATTGATGCCTACCACTACCACCACCCCTACTCATGGGGGCCTGGATGCCTACCACTACCACCACCCCTACTCAGGGGGGGCTGGATGCCTGTCACTACCACCATCCCCACTCATGGGGGCCTGGATGCCTACCACAACCACCACACCTACTCAGGGGGGCCTGGATGCCTGTCACTACTACCATCCCCACTCATAGGGGGATGGATGCCTACCACTACCACCACCCTACTCATGGGGTGCTGGATGCCTACCACTACCACCACCCCTACTCATGGGGGGCTGGATGCCTACCACTACCACCACCCCTACTCATGGGTGCTGGATGCCTACCACTACTACCATCCCCAATCATAGGGGGATGGATGCCTACGACTACCACCACCCCTACTCAGGGGGGCCTGGATGCCTGTCACTACTACCATCCCCACTCATAGGGGGATGGATGCCTACCACTACCACCACCCCTACTCAGGGGTGGCTGGATGCCTACCACTACCACCACCCCTACTCATGGGGTGCTGGATGCCTGTCACTACTACCATCCCCACTCACAGGGGGATGGATGCCTACCACCAACACCACCCCTACTCATGGGTGGCTGGATGCCTACCACTACCACCACCCTACTCATGGGGGGCTGGATGCCTACCACTACCACCACCCCTACTCATGGGGGGCTGGATGCCTACCACTACCACCACCCCTACTCATGGGGGGCTGGATGCCTACCACTATACCATCCCCACTCATAGGGGAATTGATGGCTACCACTACCACCACCCCTACTCAGGGGGGGCTGGATGCCTGTCACTACCACCATCCCCACTCATGGGGGCCTGGATGCCTACCACAACCACCACCCCTACTCA